>CM037926.1:4154154-4826816 GCA_021346845.1 Apeltes quadracus | reverse complement strand
CTAAATATTTACAAGGTTATTCACATTTTTATTAAGGGTAAGCCATTTTCGGAGCAGAGGCCATGAAAGAGGTTCTTTTTGAACAAGTGTTGATCCTTGGGGTCTCTATGATGTAACACACAAACAATATGAAATTTATGGATGACAGTTGCTGATAGCGGTTGTATTTCATACCTTGATCTCTAGAAATCTCGGTATGATGATGGAAAGAGACTCACCAGCTCTGCATTTCATCATTATTAATTGACATTTTGGACTTTTTAAGGACGACAGCGTGTCATAAAACCTAACTATGGTGAACATTTGAAGTGTTTTACGACGGTTGTAGCGGTGGGGGCCGTTGGGGTGAGTGTGTGTGTGTGGAGGGGTGAAAGGGTGCAGACAGACCCCCGCTTAATCTCCGACTACTTTCTACCGTTCTGCAACTATAGAGTATAATATCTTATCAGTGTACCAAACGTTTTGATTAATATAGATACATTCATTTTTATTCCTGAATGTAAACACCACTGATCTCTGACCTCATACTGAACCGTGTATAGTAAGGTGTGAGGTCTAATGTATTTGGAGCGACGATGCCTCAGTACGCGACAGCACTAAAATGATCACATGTTAATAAAATCCATAATAGCTA
This sequence comes from Apeltes quadracus, assembly GCA_021346845.1. NCBI lineage: Eukaryota > Metazoa > Chordata > Actinopteri > Perciformes > Gasterosteidae > Apeltes > Apeltes quadracus. The sequence goes on along the minus strand of CM037926.1, from coordinate 4,826,182 downwards.
AAGCTATTAATAACTAAAGCGAACACGTAACTATTGTTTCAAGTCACAAGGGTAAATGTGTATAACTACTAATTGAATAAAAGCTCAGAAAAAAGAAGCATTGACGGAGGCATTAGTTGAAAGTTTGGTTTCATCAATCAATCAATTACGCTACCAATATAGAAGTATTAGTTTCATAAGGTGATCATGATATTAGAATCACTTTATAAACTTATTTATTTGAAGCATTTTACAAAAGACAAGTTCCTTTCATTCAAACATATTTTAATGTCCATATTTTAATGTCCGGAGAATGTTTTAGAGTCCCACAGGCAAGAGTTGTTCAGAGTTTTAAGTGACATTGGAGTAAAAGATCTATTGCTGAAAGGTATTTTAGAAATAGGGTCAAGTGGGAGGGGAAAAAGAATTTTATTTAAGTTTTTAATGGTTACGGGTTTATTTTACAGAATATAATGTACTGCATCAAGAGTCCTGTAGATGGCACTAATGCAACCAGGTGGATGCCAGCTGCCGTTAAAATGCAAAAGAAGAAGAAGAAAGGCACAAAATACACACCTATCACATAAACCGTCGGTCGCATAAACGACGTTGTCGCGGTGTGTTGCTCCTCAACTATTACAGTCTTCATTTGGTCCTGTTGCTTCAGGTAATGTAAAACTCTTAGTTTGAACCGCCAACCATGCGGGATTCGGGTCTTCTTTTTAAAAGTGTTCTGGCCACTCTTGAGCCGAGCTGTTGTTGGGTAAGCGTGACATTGTTGCGTGACACTGACGTGATGAATTCTGCTCATGATCACACACATTTGAGTCATCCCCTCAGATTATAGCAGTGAACTTCTTTATTTGCTGTACGTCAGTCTGGTATTTGTTTCACGCAAAATGATTAGGGATTTCTTATTGTGGTCAGAGTTTAATTCACTTTTCTTATAGCAGTTATCCTGATGTATCAGTATGCATCAACCCTCTGTAAAGTGTTTGCACATTATAGGGCACAGATTACTGTGAGTGACCTTTAACCTCATTCTTATCTGCTCTGACAGGCTGCTTTATGAACCCTGGTAGCGTGTTAAAAGCTTCTTCCCCATCATGCATTTCACCTGCAGCTAGTTCATATGGTCCTAGTGCGGGAACACGTGACAGTGACTCTTGTCTATAGCCACACCTGTGAATGCTGGGCTCTTCATTGCTTCACGCCTTTCTTCTCTGGTGCCCTCCTGTAGTTGGGTCAACACAAGCAGCATGCTGGCACCGCAGGCAGATCAGGTCATGGCCCTTGGCGACTGGGAGGAACGCTGGCAGGAGGACCGGATAGGTTTCCACCAGCCTCACGTACACAAGTAAAGAAGTTTAAACGTGACCGTAACGTTTAAAAACGCATCAGCAACACTGTTTGGTGTTTTGTTGTAAATGGCCGTTGTGTTTGGTTTTAACAGGATGCTGGAGAAGAACATTGATAAAGTTATTTCGGGGCGGACGGGAGTTCGCGTCTTCTTTCCTCTCTGTGGCAAAGCTGTAGATATGAAGTGGTATGAAACACATACTGTCCAATATGGAAAATCCCCTTTGGTGTTCACATTGCCAGTGATCATTTGTGATTTTTGTCGTTTCTTCTACTTTGTGAATCCCAGGCTAGCAGACATGGGCCACTCAGTGGTTGGAGTGGAGATTTCTGAAAAGGCAATAAAACAGTTCTTTGCAGAGAACAACTTGACCTACAGCGAGGAGCCTGTCCCTGCAATACCTGGAGCAAAGGTTTACAAGGTACGAGCTCACACAGCTCTGCAACGGTGAGGATACCAGTGCTTTTGTCTGCACGACCTAATCCGGCACAACACGTCTCCATTATTTTGTCAAACTGAAAAATAAACGAAATAATTTCATTATTCAAACCACAAGGAATGCTATGACAGTGTATAATGGTAGGCATCTCGTGGCAAAAGTCTAATTAGTGTGGGATCAACATCTTGAACAGTAGCTGGTCTAATAGCTGACCCAAATATTAATCCACATGGTTTTTGTGCCACAGAGCTCAGAAGCAAATATCTCCCTGTATCAATGTGACCTCTTCAAATTCTCCAGGTTGGTAAAGAATGTATATCTCCTTTTTTGAAGGATGTTGAATAGGCCCTTCACACAGCATGTTGTAGCAGGGAAAACATGAAGCAAGCTTCCACAATCCAAGGACCCTAATGGAACATGGCCATAATGAATGAATGAATTAACTGATTGCTCCTGTGTTCACCCTGCAGTGACCATGTGGAAAAAAGCATTACTTTGCACAGATACGTGTTATACACTTTCCTTATCACAGTTGCATTGACGGCCAGTTTGGGGCAATTTGGGACCGAGGATCTCTAGTGGCCATCAACCCAAGAGACCGAGAAACGTAAGACGACTTTGAGTAACCCTCTATTGAGATGCGATGCTGATGTAGTTCATTTGTTTCTGAAATGCAGTTTGACATTTTGTAATGAACATGCATATTCTCCATCCTCTCATGACACCACAGGTATGCTGCTCTCATCATTTCTCTTATGGCTAAAGATTGCAGATACCTCCTGGACACTTTGTTGTACAACGCTGAGTTGTATACAGGTGACTGTCAATATCTAAAATCAAGAAAAAATCTGTATTGTTGAAAAATAAGACATTTGTGACCGTACATGCGTTTCAGGGCCGCCCTTTTTTGTGCCTGATGAGCAATTGGCCACCCTGTTTGGTGAGTGTTGCTAGGAACATTCATGCCTGAGTGTGTTTCTGTGCCACCATGAAGCTGGAGCTGTGGTCAAAAAGTCCAAAATGGCCAATGATGTCCATCCCTAACCACTTTTCCTTGACCTCTGGGAAACCGTCGGGGAGAGATGGGACGCAGAATTAATTTCACTGTTTGGAACCTTTTTTTAAGCAGAAAGGAAAACTCATACGCCATCTGTAGAACTCAACCATGTAAACTCATACGCCATCTACAGAACTCAACCTTGTAAACTCATACGCCATCTACAGAACTCAACCATGTAAACTCATACGCCATCTACAGAACTCAACCATGTAAACTCATACGCCATCTACAGAACTCAACCATGTAAACTCATACGCCATCTACAGAACTCAACCATGTAAACTGGACTAGAAAGTTGATAGTGGTTGCATGTTAGCGTACGGAGGCTGAGATTAAGTTGTGTTTCCTTTCCTTAGGGTGGAGCTGTGATTTGGAATTGCTCCAGTCAGCTGATGCTCTGACAGAAAGACATCGAGGCTGGGGACTGGACTCCCTGACTGAAAATGTACACCTCATCACGCCCAAGAGCATTTAAAAACCAGCTTTAAGTTTGGGGAGTTTAGAAAAAAGATCATGGGCGTTCAATTGCCAACACTCGTCCTTTTTAAAAAAGAAATGAAGATCTTTTGATACAGCTGCATAGAAATAAAGTTATAAGGATACAGACATGTTTTATAGATGCAATATGTGAAAGTGTTTATTAACATTTATATATGATGCTTTGTATGTTTTTTTTGATATGTCATCTTTCTGTCTTGAAAACATTGATCCTCATTGTTTTTCTTTCATTTTCATGCTTTTTGAGTACCTTTTTTAAAGTTCTATACAAAATAAATGTTTTTTTTCTTTAATAAGCAAATGTTCAGTTGATGATTTTATTTTTATTTTTTTTAATTGAATGTGAAAGTATTCAAATCAAGCATCATCCAGTGCCAACTTTTGGTAAATGATCAAATAATCTCTGTGTATTTTGAATCTTTCCACTAACCCAAGAGAAGACATGATATTGAAGCATAATCTCCCAGAATCACATCAAATGCTCAGCGCAGACGAACTGTTTTGCGGGGGATATCTCACTTTAAACTATTGAACCGCTAAAACATCTTCCATCTGTTTTAGTTCTAACTAACCAACGGAGGGAGTTTTGGTAAAAACCAATGAAAAGATTAAAAGCGAAGGCTTTGACTGAACTTTTTTTTCCGGGGTCGAACGCAGATACGCAAGATGCCGTCGATACTACGTCACGTGACTTAACCTGACCCACTGTGACGCATTCGGTCCGCACGTCAACCCGATGTTCAAAAACAGGTGGCGTATCGAATGTTATGACGTCAGACAGACATGAGAAACAACAAGTGGCCAAGATGAAAGCTAATACGTCACTAATTACGTCATTTTTGTACGTCGTATAATGCTCCAGAAGGTGTTTTAGCTGCATTCATCTTTGGAGAACCAACCTAGTGGACGTGTTTGAAGACTTCCAAGAGGCATGGCAAAATTACCAGGAAATCGACGGGAGCTTCTACGGGATTTACCGGAGGTGGTTTTAGTCCAAAACGAAAAGATACTATTTCAAACAAAAGCCCTTTACACCCAAAGGGAACGCCGTAAAATCAGGGGTAAGATAACACAATTTACAATTGAGTTGAAGGCACAGACACCTGAGAATCCGACAGAGGAGACACCCGAGTTTCCATTAGAGGAGAGACCTGAGAATCCGACAGAGGAGACACCCGAGTTTCCATTAGAGGAGAGACCTGAGAATCCGACAGAGGAGACACCCGAGTTTCCATTAGGGGAGAGACCTGAAAATCCGATGGAGGAGACACCCGAGTTTCCATTAGAGGAGAGACCTGAGGATCTGACAGAGGAGACACCCGAGTTTCCATTAGAGGAGAGACCTGAGGAAACGAGACAAGAGACACCTGAGGTTCAAAAAGAAGAAACACCCACGGATGAGGCGGAGGAGACACCGGTTAAGGCCAGAAGTTGGTGGTCTAGCCTTGCTCAAGGTCTGCTAAAAGTAGTATTTAAAGTTGGCCGAAAAAACAGGGGTAAGACAACACAATTTAATATTAAGTCGAAGGCACCTGAGCATCCGGCAGAGGAGACACCCGAGTTTCCATTACAGGAGAGACCTGAGAATCCGACAGAGGAGACACCCGAGTTTCCATTACAGGAGAGACCTGAGGATCCGACAGAGGAGACACCCGAGTTTCCATTACAGGAGAGACCTGAGGATCCGACAGAGGAGACGCCCGAGTTTCCATTACAGGAGAGACCTGAGCATCCGGCAGAGGAGACACCCGAGTTTCCATTACAGGAGAGACCTGAGGATCCGACAGAGGAGACACCCGAGTTTCCATTAGAGGAGAGACCCGAGAATCCGACAGAGGAGACACCCGAGTTTCCATTAGAGGAGAGACCTGAGCATCCGACAGAGGAGACACCCGAGTTTCCATTAGAGGAGAGACCTGAGCATCCGACAGAGGAGACACCCGAGTTTCCATTAGAGGAGGGACCTGAGCATCCGACAGAGGAGACACCTGAGTTTCCATTAGAGGAGAGACCTGAAAATCCGACAGAGGAGACACCCGAGTTTCCCTTAGAGGAGAGACCTCAGGAAACGAGACAAGAGACACCTGAGGTTCAAAAAGAAGAAACACCCAAGGATGAGGCGGAGGAGACACCGGTTAATGCCAGAAGTTGGTGGTCTAGCCTTGCTAAAGGTCTGCTGAAAGTAGGATTTAAAGTTGGCCGTAAAAACAGGGGTAAGACAACACAATTTAATATTAAGTCGAAGGCACAGACACCTGAGCATCCGACAGAGGAGACACCAGAGTTTCCATTAGAGGAGAGACCTGAGAATCCGACAGAGGAGACACCCGAGTTTCCATTAGAGGAGATACCTGAGGATCCGACAGAGGAGACACCCGAGTTCCCATTAGAGGAGGGACTTGAGCATCCGACAGAGGAGACACCCGAGTTTCCATTAGAGGGGAGACCTGAGGATCCGACAGAGGAGACACCCGAGTTTCCATTAGAAAAGAGACCTGAGGATCCGACAGAGGAGACACACAAGTTTCCATTAGAGGAGAGACCTGAGAATCGGACGGAGGAGACACCCGAGTTTCCATTAGAGGAGAGACCTGAGCATCCGACAGAGGAGACACCCGAGTTTCCATTAGAGGAGAGACATGAGGATCTGACGGAGGAGACACCTCAGGGAACGAGACAAGAGACACCTGAGGTTAAAAAAGAAGAGACACCCAAGGATGAGACAGAGGAGACACCGGTTAAGGCCAGAAGTGGGTGGTCTAGCCTTGCTAGAGGTCTGCTGAATGTAGGATTTCAAGTATGTCTTGGCCTCGCGTTTACGCTAGTTCACCAACAAATAATTAGCACTTTAATGCCCACCAACTGCGGTATTGACTTGAGTCACGGGCAGTTAAGCCGTTACTTCCAGCTGCCACCGGTATTTGAAATTCGGTACATCTCACCCCCTCCCTTCTAATCGGTCATAATACTGAGCCATATTTAAATACACAGAAATAATTGGTGTATTAGTTGTAATTAGTTGTATTCAAAAGACAGATCCAATCACCTGCAACTTAACATATGAACAAAGTAAAGCATTACCTTCTAGCGGGGGGCAAATATTAATCTTCATCATCAAACCTATGTAGGTTTTTGCCCGCATGTGATTTTTAATCTGTGATAGCAGGTCACGAGATGATCCCTCGCCCAGTGTGAATTGTGATAGTTCATGTTGAGCGAGAGGTAAAGCCAATTGTGTATGTTGGTGTGAATGTGAGTGTGAGAGATGACCTCTTGCCCAGTGTGAATTGTGATAGTTCATGTTGAGCGAGAGGTAAAGCCAATTGTGTATGTTTGTGTGAGTGTGAGAGATGATCTCTCGCCCAGTGTGAACTGTGATAGTTCATGTTGAGCGAGAGGTAAAGCCAATTGTGTATGTTTGTGTGAATGTGAGAGATGATCTCTTACCCAGTGTGAACTGTGATAGTTCATGTTGAGCGAGAGGTAAAGCCAATTGTGTATGTTTGTGTGAGTGTGAGAGATGATCTCTCGCCCAGTGTGAATTGTGATAGTTCATGTTGAGTGATAGGTAAAGCCAATTGTGTATATTGGTGTGAATGTGAGTGTGAGAGATGACCTCTCGCCCAGTGTGAACTGTGATAGTTCATGTTGAGCGAGAGGTAAAGCCAATTGTGTATGTTTGTGTGAGTGTGAGAGATGATCTCTCGCCCGGTGTGAATTGTGATAGTTCATGTTGAGTGATAGGTAAAGCCAATTGTGTATATTGGTGTGAATGTGAGTGTGAGAGATGACCTCTCGCCCAGTGTGAACTGTGATAGTTCATGTTGAGTGATAGGTAAAGCCAATTGTGTATATTGGTGTGAATGTGAGTGTGAGAGATGACCTCTCGCCCAGTGTGAACTGTGATAGTTCATGTTGAGCGAGAGATAAAGCCAATTGTGTATGTTTGTGTGAATGTGAGAGATGACCTCTTGCCCAGTGTGAATTGTGATAGTTCATGTTGAGCGAGAGGTAAAGCCAATTGTGTATGTTTGTGTGAGTGTGAGAGATGATCTCTCGCCCAGTGTGAATTGTGATAGTTCATGTTGAGCGAGAGGTAAAGCCAATTGTGCATGTTTGTGTGAATGTGAGTGTGAGAGATGACCTCTCGCCCAGTGTGAACTGTGATGGTTCATGTTGAGTGAGAGGAAAAGCCAATTGTGTATGTTTGTGTGAATGTGAGTGTGAGAGATGACCTCTCGCCCAGTGTGAATTGTGATTAGTTCATGTTGAGCGAGAGGTAAAGCCAATTGTGTATATTGGTGTGAATGTAAGTGTGAGAGATGATCTCTTGCCCAGTGTGAACCGTGATAGTTTGCCAGGCTCTTTGGGTCATTTCCTAATAGAACTGGACATCCTCCTGTCCAACTTCCCGGAAAATGGCCCTCCGCTCCGCCTCCTGGGCGATTTTAACATCCCAACAGAGAAGTCATCCAAGCTCCTGCTCCTACTTTCTTCTTTTGCACTGTCTCTCAATCCCTCTCCTCCTACTCACAAAGCCGGCAACCACCTTGACTACAACGAACCTCACTGCAACTCCGCTTCACGTCTCTAATCACTTCTTCATCTCCTACTCTCTTCCAATCTCTAACTAACTTCCCCGCCCCATCAACTAATCTTGTTCTTGCTCGTCGTAACATTCGCTCCCTCTCCCCCTCCTCTATAGCCTCCTGTGTTCTATCAGCTCCCCCCTCCCCTTAAGTTGAAGGCACAGACACCTGAGGATACGACAAAGGAGACCCCTCAGGAAACCACACAGAAGACACGTGCGGTTCAAGCAGAAGAGGCACCCAAGGATGAGACGGAGGAGACACTGGTTAAGGCCAGAAGTTTGTGGTCTAGCTTTGCTAAAGGTCTGCTGAAGGTAGGATTTCATGTTTGTGTCAACATCGTGTTTACGCTGGTTCAACAACAATTAATTAGCACTTTAATGCCCACCAACGGCTGTTTTGACTTGAGTTACGGCCAGTTAAACTGTTACTTCCAGCTGCCACAGGTATTTGTTGTTCAGTACATCTCAACCCCTCCCATCTAATTAGGTCAAAATACTGAGCCATATTTAAATATACAGAAATAATTGGTGTATTAGTTGTATTCAAAAGACAGATCCAATCACCTTCAACTTAACCGATGAACAAAGTAAAGCATTACCTTCTAGCGGGGGGCAAATATTAATCTTCATCATCAAACCTATGTAGGTTTTTGCCCGTATGGGATTTTTAATCTGTGATAGCAGGTCACGAGATGATCCCTCGTCCAGTGTGAATTGTGATAGTTCATGTTGAGCGAGAGGTAAAGCCAATTGTGTATGTTTGTGTGAGTGTGAGAGATGATCTCTTGCCCAGTGTGAACCTGTGATAGTTTGCCAGGCTCTTTGGGTCATTTCCTAATAGAACTGGACATCCTCCTGTCCAACTTCCCGGAAAATGGCCCTCCGCTCCGCCTCCTGGGCGACTTTAACATCCCAACAGAGAAGTCATCCGAGCTCCTGCTCCTACTTTCTTCTTTTGCACTGTCTCTCAATCCCTCTCCTCCTACTCACAAAGCCGGCAACCACCTTGACTACATGTTCACTAGAAACTACTCTACAACTAACCTCACTGTAACTCCGCTTCACGTCTCTGATCACTTCTTCTCTCCCCTACTTGCTTCCAATCTCTATAACTAACTTCCCCGCCCCATCAACTAATCTTGTTCTTGCTCGTTGTAATATTCGCTCCTTCTCCCCCTCCTCTATAGCCTCCTGTGTTCTATCAGCTCCCCCTTCCCCTTAAGTTGAAGGCACAGACACCTGAGGATCCGACAAAGGAGACCCCTCAGGAAACAAGACAGAAGACACGTGCGGTTCAAGCAGAAGAGGCACCCAAGGAGGAGACACTGGTTAAGGCCAGAAGTTGGTGGTCTAGCCTTGCTAAAGGTCTGCTGAAGGTAGGATTTCATGTTGGTGTCAACATCGTGTTTACGCTGGTTCAACAACAATTAATTAGCACTTTAATGACTACCAACGGCTGTTTTGACTTGAGTTGCGTCCAGTTAAACTGTTACTTCCAGCTGCCACAGGTATTTGTTGTTCAGTACATCTCAACCCCTCCCATCTAATTAGGTCAAAATACTGAGCCATATTTAAATAAACAGACATATTTGGTGTATTAGTTGTATTCAAAAGACAGATCCAATCACCTGCAACTTAACAGATGAACAAAGTAAAGCATTACCTTCTAGCAGGGGGTAAATATTCATCTTCATCATCAAACCTATGTAGGTTTTTGCCCGTATGTGATTTTTAATCTGTGATAGGAGATCACGAGATGATCTCTCACCCAGTGTGAACTGTGATAGTTTATGTTGCGTGAGAGGTAAAGACAATGTTTATGTATGTGTGAATGGCACTTGGCAATAGTGTTAAATTCAACTCTAACACTGCCAAATGTACCGTGTAAGTCAATATGGATTATAAGATCCTTAACATAACACTGTGTGTTGGAGTGGCAACACTGAAGACTCACACTTAAAGCGTTTAACCAGGAGGGTAACCTGTGAATGAGCTGCAGCCTTGGTTACTGTGGCAGAAATGTTCACTCTGTCATCCTGTAACCCTTTGATTTTTGCATGTGTTGACTGGTAATATTTCTGTTTCAACACAAAATGATATACTTCTTCCCTTTTAGGTGTTTAAATATTTTGCATCAAATCACTGCAATGTTTGCTTAGTTTGATGCACAATAACCGTTGGGGGCAAACATTTAAAAGAGTGCACTTTGTAAAGGAAAAGGGATTGATGGCCAGTTGCCAAAGTGGATTTAGGAAGGGGAGAAGTACAATTGACTAGAAGATCTATCGCTGAAAGGTTTTTTAGAAATAGGGTCAAGTGGGAGGGGAAAAATAATTTTATTTAAGTTTTTAATGGTTACGGGTAGGGGTGTAACAATTTGTTTTAACAACGATTCGATTTGTATCACGATTCGATTTATATCACGATTCGTGGTTGTCAACCACCAGTGTGACTGAAATAAATACCTGGACACTGGACAGTGCAGGAGAAGTTTCCTAGATTCCTGTTGTTTCTTGTAATGGAATCAGGTATCAATTAATTATGAATATAAATAAACAGGTAAACAACAATGAATGGCAAATGCATTCACATTTTATTTGAATAAAGTGCAAACACTGCTGTAGCAGTGTAGCAGGAAAAAACCTGTGTTAGTGATACACACAAAAAACACCCCTTCAAAAATGGTTTCCCCCTACCAACCGCCGAAAAACACCTCTATTTCAACCCGTGTGGAACAATGGGTTCCCAAAACGTTCTCGGCTACGCTAACGTTAGCGTTTGGTTCGCAGACCTTGTCTGAAGGGTAGCGTTTGGTTCGCTAAGGGTTCGTGTGGTGGTTGCAAGTTGCAACCTTAAAATGTCGTTCCCCTGACGTTGAGACAACGTTTTGGGAAACTTGGATTGTTCGCTGGGAGGTCCAAAACACGTCCTCATCCCGTCTAAAATCCCCTTCCGTTGTCTTATGATGCTCAAACACCTTTACAGTAATATCTAATACATGACGAATGGAGCGGGAGTGCTTAGCTAAGCTCATGGTCGTGATGTAATGTGCAGCTGCGTCCCCATTGGCTGTTGCCAAGATACAAGACCCAACATTAGCAACCTGCAGGGAGCATCAGCTAACCCGTAAGCTAGTTTCTTGAAATGGCCGAGAACCCCGAGCTCACAAACGTAAGTTGCAAGAACGGACTTCAAAAGCTTTAAAGACGTACGTTCGTTAACAGTCTACCGAGTAACTACCCCCAACTGCTGCGTTAGCCGCCGAAATGGTAACCGACTGCCGGTGTTTGTGTAGCAATTTCACTGTAGATGACCGTTTAAACCGGCCCGGGTCTATAGTGAAACTGGAAGTCGCGCATGTGTCGTGAGAGGTCTGACAGAGTGACGTTATAACTCGTAGGTGAGCGCTGCGCTTTCCGGCCGCTGGCTGTGGAGGGACGACACTGGAACTCTGGAGTTCGTCAGGTGAGCGCAGCTAGCCGGGTCAAATCACCTGTTAGCATCTACGGCACCTCGCCTAGAGGTGACGTACACCCCCTGGGGTGCATGGTATAGTATACCCAGCTAACAATTTAAGGTTCCCAGAATTCTGGGAACCTTAAATTGTTATACAAAACGTTCCGGAACATTCCCTTCCCTACACGTTGCAACCTCTGCGTTCCAATTTTATCTTTCCACTAATCCGCGAGAAGACATGACATTGAAGCATGATCTCCCAGAATCACAAATGATCAGTGCAGATGAACTGTTTTGTGGGGGATATCTCACTTTAAACTATTAAACCGCTAAAACATCTTCCCTCTGTTTTAGTTCTTCACCAACGGAGGGAGTTTTGGTAAAAAGGAGCCAAACCAATGGCGATATCAAAGCTCTTCAGTTTCGATCAGAATGGTAGGAACGCTTTTTAAATATCTCATTATCCTTCTGTGTTTATGACTTTAAAAGTCTGAATAATTACAATGTTTTTACACAGAAGCATCCTATCTTTATACAGTGCTTGTTCCTCAGGTTGGCTGAGATCTACACGTCGAGCAACAGAGGGCGCCAAAACATCAGAAAGGGCCTCAGCCACGCTCATCTCCATGCTTACAGGTCCTCCGTGATGAGGAGGCAAGGGGACCGCATCACCACTGATGATGTTAAACGCAAGTGTCAAACTGTTTAACTCTACTCAGTCTCCAGTTTAGAGCGTTGGTCCCCCCAAAAAGATCAAGGTTCTCGGGAAAGCAAATGTTGTCAACTCAATTTTAGTGATTGTTTTTCCCAAATAGGATCTATTGATTAGGAACAATTTACATATACAATCAAATCGCAACCAGCCTTTTGCTATAGAATCACATTTCTAAATGCCACATGGCACGACAGGTTGCAACCGGCGACCATTGAGAAATTGGATGGCAGCCACTTTATTAAATATAGGGAAAGCATACAGTAAACATGCTCCTAAAATAAATGTATTTTTAAAATATTTGTTGCACTAGAAATGTTCAGAGAGTGCACAGTCCTAGAGACGTGGGGAACGTGTTATTTGACTGGAGTGAGAAGTTCAACAAACCCGTCAACACCACAAACAAGCGTCCAAATCCATATAACTGACAAAGGACCAGATGAGCATGGACAAAAATACCATTTGTTGGCTTGAGCTGGACGCGGAATGTTCCACATGGGATGAGATTCATACATGTCACATTTGATTATTAAGCCGACGCCCTGCATGAAATCTTAATTACTGAAAATATAAAATGGTGAAAATTGCAATATATATATTTTCAGCTTGGCAACCAAAAAACTACCGCTTGGCTTCTAGGCTGTCTACCACTCTTAGTTTGTGTTGAGCCCTGACCCAGTGTGAGCCAGATGACCTTTGACCCTGTCCTGACAAAGCTCTCTGTGTTTTAGAGGTGGCTGTCGGTTTGCTACAGGAGAATCACACGCTTCCCATTCCGGTCCGCTTCTTGGCTGTTTTGAAGTAGGGAAAAAAAACTTGATTTTATACATGCACACAGTTTTATTTGCTGTACATGGCATAATAAGACACGTAAGCAATTCATCTGATACTAATGACTCTTATGTGTCCAGGAGTAAAGGGCTTGATGAGGTCTTGACTGCCCTCCTCCTTTACCTGTGTTGTTTTTTTGAACACAAGTCCCTGGAGAACACACCCATCTCTTTCATGGCGTAAGTATACAAAGAATGGAAAAAGCAGCGTCTATTGTAGTATGTATTGTCATCGTAGTGGTATTGTTGTTGACACAGTTAGTATATATGTTTTCTTCACCTTTCTTTGTCCACCAATGCCTGTGTCCTCTTTCCTTTTATATTTTTTCTTTTCCTTTCCCATCCTGTGTTTCTACACCATACCCTTCCTAACTTAACTAGTATTGTAGACATCATCCCAGATCAGAAGATGATTGCACAGGCGTTGGCCAAAAAGGAGATAACTCAAAAGAAGCTGGCTGTCTGCTACTTCAGCCTCATCATGGACCTGGAGACAGAAAAGCATCAACACACATATCATAAATGAGTACTATAATACAATATGCTTTGTACAGTGGTCATTCAGGACCTTCTGAATGCCATCACAAACACACTCTAACCTACAACCAGTGGGGATAGCTACCTTGCACAACAAGGCCACACTCTGCCAACAAAGCAAGCAGAAGCTTGAATTACAAAAGAGCCACAGAAGAGTTACTTCATTCTTCGCTCAGGAAGAAATGGCTCCACTTTATTGTTACGTAACAAAAAGTAGTTTTTCTGCTATATTAATCCTCTGAAAATCATAAAATAAAGAAACCTTTAACCTCCGATGCCTGTACATGTGACACCCTCTGCACCTTTTGAAATAAACCGCAAACACGGTCTAAACCGGCATTATTTCATTTGTTTAGAGGGTTGTTAAATTATGTTTTTATGGTATGTAATTTTTTTTCATGATCATATGTTCATTATTTTATGAGTCATCTTTGAGGCGTAGGCATGTTTTATTGTACACTGGTCATACTTTTAAGAGTGATTTGTTCTTGGATCTCTTAAAAACAAGCATTTTGCTTTAAATAGTTTATATAGTTTATATATCAACCAATCAGTTTGCTGGCAACATACTAAACTCTGATGGGTTTTTCTAGGGGCCAGATGTCGTCAAACAGCACAGAATGGCTCCTGCATGCGGTAGGTGCAATAAGAGTCCTACAGTGCTGCCAGGGTACTAATCTCTTCAAATGCAAAAGGGATGCTTCAACATGTCTCCTGCCAATCCCCTCATATTAAAATAATTTGACAAAGAGGACTCATGGCTCACCTAAATTAAATTACTTTGCAAAATCAGCATCAGCATCAGACATCGAAAACTGTGTTGCTTCATTTGCACCGAAAAAAAACCTTGGAAGCCTTCAGCCAGCCGAATAGAACGACGTTGAGCGCTGCTTGCGTCTTATTGAAATACTTAGTGGGAGGAGATGTTGACTCAACACAGGTGCTTTGCTTTGACAGGCTCTCTGCAGTATTTAGCCAGGTGTGTGGAGAGGAGATAAATATCCATGTCACCAAGTACTGAGGCAAGTTATTGCCTGCTCTGCGTGGCTTTATCGGGAGCAGCAAAAAAGCCGTTGTGATCTTTTGCAAACAGTGGAGAATACGTGTCCCGAGAAAGAAGGCACCTTGAATGTTCATTCAAATGTGCTTAAACAAGAAGGATCAATGTCCAACAAAGGAGGCACATGATTTAAGTACAAAGAACCCCAGGTGACACTCTTAGCTCTTTTTGTCCTCTTACCCTGTGTTTCTAGTGCTTGTACAGCTTCTTCTGTTATGTGGCCTGGGTGACGTTCGGCAGGAGAGACCTGAAGGACATCCAAGAGGAGGTTGGGCGTCTTTTGTACTCTGACACCATCAACATAGCGGCGAGGACGACCTTCACTGCTGTCAATGGTGCAGTGACAGCCAGTGGAGCTGAGCCCAAGGAAGAGGGATGTAAAAGCACATTCAACCACAGGTTTGTCAAAGAGACGCTGTGTTGAGAGAGATAACATGCAGTGGGTTTTGGAGCTTTTTTTTGTCCTGCTGATAACAGCAGCCTGCTGCTTCCCAAAACATTTCTGATTAGAGCAAAGAACCAGACCTGAAAAACAAAATTGAACAAAGCTATAAAGCTCCTGAGAGCTGGGAGCAACTGGGGAGTCAGGCAGCTCATATCATATCTCACATATATCAAATAAACCCAGCCCTCCCCTCGTCACTTGTGTAGTTTTAAGGAGTTGAGATGTAAGACTTTCTCAGCTCACAAAAAGCTTGTTTCATTGCTTTTCCAAATCTCTTCCAATCCATGTTTGCGAGTATCCTTCGCAAGAAAATCCATCCGACTGAGTTGTTATTTTTTTAATGATTAAACGCTGGGATTGTAACACAGGTGGGCCCTGGTCTGGTCCCAATAACAGGCTGCACATTATCACAAGACCCAATGCCACAGATGTCTCAGGGTTCGAAGGGGCCAGCCATTGGAATGCTCACTGCAGAGACGTCCACCAGAGCTGCTGCCCCCCACTCGGGCCTTTTCACAGCACTTCTTTTGACATGTCATTACAGGGTAAACATGAGTTTAATTGATTACATCAATTATGGCTCTGTTCCATTTAGAGGGGCAGGCGCTCGGTATTGTGCGTAGTGTCTCCCTAGAATGCCTGTGACACACTGGGACTATTTACTCAGTTGCTCCATCGCGCCCGTGTTCACGCGGCTATGACATGTAAAAAATGGCTGTGAAAAGGGCCTGTTGAAGGGTATTATTCACGGCCATAATCAAGATTTTGGCAGCACATCCAACAACCGCCATGAATGCGCCAGCCAAGGATCTCCACGTCTGGCTGACTGTCCTCAACAGGGTTTTTGACCGTACAGGTGCAGGCAAATGCTCCTCATCATTTATTGGGACCAGGTCCAGGTACACCTGAGCTGCACTTGTGCTGTTTAATCAGCTTATCGTGGAGAGGAGAACGCTCACCAACTCAGGTTTGAACACATTTGTAAGCAATAAGCAGAATAGGCTTATTGTTTGCAAAGAGAAACTTTTTAATTCAACTCTGGGAACTCGCCAGGGAAACCAAAAGGGCTCCATATATAGTCATCGCTGGCAGTGGTGAACACCGCAGAGAATTATTAGCTGACTTTGTAGTTACTCTCAGACATTCAGCTTGTTGTTTTGGTTTTCAGGGCGCCAATTTTACCGTTTCGGTTCCGCACTCTAAGTAATCCACGCATCCAAAGTTACAATAGAAATATTGATTGCATGTTGAATTCATATTCTGATACATGATTATCATCTACTGTCTAACCATCAATAACAGCTCCGACACTAGTTGTCCATAACTTAATAGGTCTTGCAGTAAAGTCAGATTCCACCTCTAACTGGAACACGATGATGGATACACATGGATTCCTAGCTTTGTCCGACAGGAGGAACTGTCAACCCGTTTCACGATCCATTTCTGTGTTCGACATATGATTGGCAGTCGTGTGGGTCTGTCAGAGGCCCAGTGCTCGTTCCCTGCAGTCAGGTTGAGACCAAGTAGGAAACTTTCTCTCCTCCTGAGGCGTGGATGCACAGATTGTGATCTGAGAAGCGTCAGCACCGCTTCCAGCTATCTTGCAGACAGTGAACAGATGATTTTAAAAGCCTATAAGACAATATATGTTTTTGTGTTTGCACCTGGATATTGGACATTTGGCTACCATGGCAGCTTTGCTAATCAATTGGGTCTGGATAGTCAAGTTTCCACAATGAGGGCTATAGGTACATATGAGACTATGGAATATGTGACATGTGTCTCCTTTCTTCTTGTACAGCTGCTGTCTATATGTGAATGAACTACTATAGGAACAGATCGGCACGTGGCACGTGGTGTGGTGGTTAGCACTGTAGCACCCTTTGAGGATAGGTGGTAAAGAAGAGGACTGACTGACTTTAATGTGACTCTTTCCCCAGAACGTCCCCGAGGCGTCCAGCCCTCGGCAGGACAGTGAATCAGCGATCCCCACTGATGGTATCTCTGCTGCCGTCGCCCAAAGAAAGGTCGCCCCATCTGTTCCCCGGCAACCGAGCCGGGAAGCAGAACACGCTGCAGCCCGAGCACAGCGGCACCAAGGCACTGATGGAGGAGCTCCACCAGCAGCTTGCCAGTGTCAGGTGGTGTAAAACACTGCAGAACGCGTAACGTGGAACACGCAGAACCCCCTTCTGCTTTGATCCAGCATAAGATGTATTTGCTTTGCCACTCCTACACCCCAAATAACAGTTACTGCTACATGTGTAATGGCGTAAGACACATAACGGGATGTGTGACCACTATGGGTCTAGAAATATTCCCAAGAAAACCACACACAAGCACACCACTAAGAGTCAGCAGTTGATGAAAGCCGTAATAATCTCCTCCCCTAAAGAGTCACTCCCAGTTGCCCTTGGAGCGGAATGAGGTAATTGTCAGTGAGTGAAGTCCTACATTGTGAAGCTTACCCAGTGTATTTTGAATGATGCCTGTCCTTACCTGTGATGTTAGGGGGCGGGTCCAGGTCCTGCTCTTTTTGTTTCAACTTCTTAGAAATTGTCAGTGTTCCCCTGGGGTCATATTGTGTAAAAGAAATGCTCTGTCTGGTTTCAGCCACATAACCTCAGATTTCAAATGTAATGGAAATATGTAGTGCCATGTAATCAGATTTGAAATCTACTGGAAGAGTGGAATGATTTCAATGTTATTGTTTCAATGTCCTGTTTGTTTTGATGGCATAGAAAAAAACTGACTTTTTTGTGTCTATCCTTCTATCCTTCTCTTTAAATTCAGCGTTGGGATTCTCGGTAAACCTTTTGGTCAGTTCAGCCGCAGCACCCTGACACCCTCTGAAGAACAGAACAAGCTGGTGGAGGATGACGACCACAAACCAGACGGCGACATTAAGGACAGCGAGCGTCATGCTGGCGCCCACATCTGAGGTGACCGCTCCTTCGTGGGACCCCAAGTGGAGATAGGGCAGCTGCACCCACACACACACACACACACACCACACACACCACACACACAGCACAAACTCTGCAGCTTTCACTGAACGGGGGCAGTCAGATACTGACAGATAGTTTTCTTTCCACTTGGCTTACATGTGGCTCATATTCAGAAACAACTCCATGATGCGTCATCGCACACTCAAACACACCGTAGTTGTTGGGATTTGTTTCTGAATTTAGATCGGTTTATTATTTGCCGGCTGGTGGTGCTGTTTGAATAAAATATAATGAAATTCACAACTTTGAAGGTCTGTATTTTCTCTGGAGCCTGAAAATGTATGTACACACAGAATATATTTTATATTTACAAAAGAAAACTAAGTCCAGCACATTGCATGAATTATTCGTATTGTGTACGTGGGAAATCCAATTCTGCTGTATTGTTCCCGTGTGTCGTTCCAATCAGTGGGCATCTTTTTTTTCAACATTTAGATTGTTGAAGATGTCCCTTTGGACTAGTAAGTCTTTCTACGTCCTTTAGCTGCTTCACTATAGGCTGACTGTAACATGATACACACACACACACACACACACACACACACCACCCCGCTCCCTGGCGAGCCTTGGTAGCAGAAGGGGCTTTGCCTTCGCCCTAATTGGCTGCGTAATCTGGGACACCAGGAGCAGAGTTAAGCCTTCTGAGGAGGAAGAGGAGGAGGCCCGGAGGTCCGGGAGTCTTGTGCAGCAGAGTGGGGGATGGGTCACGACATATAGTTTAGTGTATACCCAAAATGTTTTGCTCTCCAGTGTTCTGGTATCACTGAGTTACTACCTTAAGGAAATAGTTTTACTTTCCTTGAGGGGAACTGGGTCAAGAAGATTGTTTTTTACGGCAAATACGTCTTTGCAGCCTGTTGATCAAAATCTGCATATACGAGCACTTTTAACGCTGAATAATTATTACATTATATCTCATTAGTTTAATTCATTTAACACTTTGAGTGACTGACAATTTAGGATTTTGTGCAGGACCACCTGTTGGCCAGGACCACCTGCCAGGCAACTAGCAGGGTTTCCAAAGAACAGTCCCTAGTAAAACAGTGGATTGCTTATATTGTTACCTGTGCAGTTTTTGTACAGTTGTTTGTACTTAAAAAGAAGATGTTGTCTAGCAGTGTTGGGCAAGTTACTTCAAAAACGTAATACATTATGTATTACTTGTTACTGTCATTTCAAAGTAATTTGTTACATTATAATATTACTGTAATTCTCTGAATTGTAAGGCATTACCCTACTACTGCATTACTGTTAAGTTACTTTCACCAAAACAACTGGAAATATATACATACAAAAAAGCAGAAGGGGGGGGGGGGTGTTTTTTTTATTATTCATAGACAAGAACATGTGACTTTTAGCTTGCATAACTAGGGAGAAGAACGCAAAGGGTAGACAGGCCCTTTTTCGGGTCCGTGGATTAGTCCCCATCACAACATTTTAATGTTGCAAAACTTTTAATGTTAATTTAGTTGTTTTATTATTGGGTCCTATAAAGTAAGATATGCTCAGTGCCGGCGCTCTGCACACGCACATCACGCACTGCGCCAAAAAATCTGGGACGTGGAAAACCATCACAGTAGGCTACTAGTATAAATAACAAATAAAATATGTCTAAAGCATATTAATATGCACAACCAATACAAATGTAATAGGCCATCACTCACAGCAATGCAGCTCCGTGCTGCTCGTATTATTAAAGAGCTGGTTCCTATTCTCTGCTACGGAACCCCCCCCCCCCCCCCCCCCCCCACATTACCACGTTACTCCTAACACTGTTGTCTAGTGAGCTTTACAAATAACGCTGGTCATTGAATTCAGTGACCTATGAACCGACGCACACGAGCTCTCTCCCCCTGTTTCTTTAGCGAGTCTAGTTGAATTGTCGGTGTAGATCTCGCTCTAAATAAAATGAAATGAACCGCTCTTCTCTTCATCATTGACTACAGCCAGATTTAATTCCAGTAAACTCTCAATTCAGCGATCCAGTGATTCATTGCACGCATAATATGCCTGCTAATCAGTCAAAAAGATGTAAGTGCCTTTAAAAACTCCAAAAGCAGCAACTGTCATTAGTAAAGCTTTCTGTTTGGGCTGTGATTCACAAATCTCTCGATCGACGGTCAATGAGCTGAACCGGGTTGAGGATGCGATGTTGTGAGCTGAGCATGGCTAATCACATCTCTGCAAAAACCTAAGGGCACGTGTAAGATGTTGCGGCAGCACCACCAACGCATGAATGTCCAGTGCGTCCTGTGTTACTCGCGTGCGGGTCTCTGGCCCACGTACCCGAAGGTCACCTTGTATCTATCTGGAGAGCTGACGCACCATATGTGTGTGGCTAAAGAAATTCGTTTGGCAGTACTCTTGATCACGGGAGTTGTAGAGTTCACCGTGCACAAAGGGCAGACTGTTATTGAGTGGGATTAGTGGGCCGGGAAAACGCTGTTTGCACTGTTCTGAATGGATTTTAGCGATGTGGAAACTCTCTGTGAAGTGGAAGATGCATTGGGCTACCGGGTTCAGTCCTCGGAGCGCTTGGAGGCCGCTGCGTTGGAAAAGGATCACACTTCTAAATCATTTCTAAATGATTCTACCTCTGAAATCAGGCAGCAGTTGCACAGGTTGTGAAGCATAAAGGGGAATGTGTGACACGGAGGTTCCTAAAGTAACGGTAACAGTGCTGAAGCTACAGCTTTGATAAAGTAGTTTGTAAACGGTGTTATAGAACCGTTTAATCTTTCACTTAAAACCCTCGAGCATCAAGCCTGTGATTGTGTACAAGCCCCCGAACTGAGGGTGGACCAAAGGTCAACGTTCAGATTAGGGTGAAATTAAGCCTCTATGCTCAAACCTAAATCAAAGCTTACAGCAAGTTTGTACAACCAATTTTCTGCAATTAAATAAAAGAGATTTAAACTAAAAACGTGCTGTGATATTTTGTAGATTATGAGAGGGAGGAATTCATTCACACCACCAGGGGGAGACCTTGCCCACAAAAGTCAGTGGGACTGGGTAGAGGGGGGTCGTAGTCATTAAATGATGTAACCCATCATGTCATCTGTGCTTGTTGTTTATTCATAGCAAAGATAAAGGCGCAGGGATTTCATGGCTTGGCCAAAGACAGCAGCAATAAAGGAATATAATAAGCACGAACGAATCTAATTTAGTGCAGTAGAGGTGGAGAATCTTGGATAAGATGGGCAATTAACCTCCTCCAACCTCCTCCAAGTATGAAGAAAACTTCCATAATGGATGTGTGAATACACGTATTTACAGCACGCCGATACGCACAACATGATTGATTGGTTGTGATGACTCTTAAAGGATTGACTCCCCTCTTTTTGCGTTTCGCTACTTTGTCGAGGGAGGGAGAGAGGGGGGGAGAGAGAGAGAGAGAGAGAGAGAGGGAGGGAGGGGGGGGGGGATGAGGGGGGGTGGGATAAGCGGAACGCAACACGTATCCGGTGGGATTCCGCTCCTGAGAGAGGCAGAAGCGGCAGGAGTCGGAGCGAAGGGTGCGAGGAGAACGAGCGAGCGAGAGACGAAGACCAAGAGGAGGGGGACATTTCGGCATTTCGCTCGTAACAGCGCGTTTATAATTCGCAAAGGGGAATAATGAGGAGCGTTTGGATAATTTTGACCCTCGGGCTGGCCGCCTTCCTCTCCGGAGAAAGGGTGAGTTGTTGGAAAGCAAACTTCACTAAATAGCGGTGTGTGTGTGTGTGTGGGGGGGGGGGGGGGGGGGGGGGGGGGGGGGGGGGGGGGGGGGGGGGAGGGGGGGGGAGGGGGGGGGGGGGGGTTGTAACTGTGGGTCCACGTACAGACCACTCGCTGCTTTATTGGATTGTTTCTTCTCTGTTTGTGGAGAAAAGAAAAACCTTGAAAAGAGTTGCCTGTTTTTTTTTAATCCGTGCACGCGCACGGGCTCACCGCCCCGGAGACCGGCATAGAGCTCCGGCAGAGCCCGCGGAGCTCCGCGCGGAGCCTCGCAGGGACCTTTTCTGTGGACCGAGTGTCTTCAAAGAGCGGGCCGGGTCTCCCTGAGGTAAATGTCTCTTTGGGAGCAGCGACGCAGCCGGCGAAGACGCGTTTCAGAACTTTGTGGCGGGTCCGCTGTGCGCGTTCGGGGACCGCGGGCCGCCTCCGGAGGAGCGTCACCGCGGCGCTGCAGTGATTCGCTGCCGTGATGCTGGTTCCTCTGAGCGCTCACTGAAATGAATGCATCATTTAGCAGATGTCAACATCATTAAATCTGGAATCTTCTCCTTTAAAAAAAATGGTTGTAACATTTTAATAAATAGAGCAATACCCCGATTTGTATTCAAAATGTACCTTTCTGCCCATTTTCATCATTAGCCATTGTTTAAACCAAATGATCATCGGTGTTTCCTTGATTCAGTGGCGGGTGCTGCTCGGCTGGAAATTGGCCAGGGCTGCTGCTGGAATGACAGATTTTTGGCCCTTCGGAGTGCAGCCCCTCTCATTATGGCCCCCCTCCCGTTGTTCCTCTGTGGGTTGCGACTTGTCGCTTGGCGCGGTGCCGCCTCCTCTGTTCGAGCCGCTGATTAGCCGATTCAGACGCTGTTGTTTTTAAATGACTCATTGGTTTGCACCAGGTCACCAGAGTACATTTTGACCCGTTTTTCTTTCATTTTGTGCACAACACTGCGGTTCTTTATCGAGCGTGGGGACCAGGTATAAAGCGGGTGGCCATGAGATGTGACGGGTAGAGTACTGCGTACGTCACAGGGTCCACAACAATGACAATAGGTGCCAGTTATTGCAATACATTGGATTGCAGCACAGTGTACACGTTTTCCTCATCACATGCAGTGCAATGGCCTTTCCCACATGAATTATGGCAAAATATGAGAGGATCCATTACAAGAACATGGCACAATTAAGCATCAACATCTTTATCTTTCCACACGCAAACATATCACACACACACACGCACACACGCACACACACACACACACACACACACACACACACTTTAACCCTGATCAATATCTACCTCTCATGTATCATTGTCCCCTGAAGGCCTCCCTGGAAGTTGACATGGGGCATTGATTGTCAATATTGGCACCAGTGTTGACAACTGCTTTAGGCACATGTGGTTGTGTGTTAATTACCCCGGGAAATCCCAGCGGTGCAAAAACAACCCTCAAATTAAACCGACTGCTTTTGGCTTTAAAAAAAAAATTGTAATAATTTCATTATAGACAAAAACGATTTTTATTGTCACTCACAGGGTCAAATGAAACAGCTTTTTGTTGTTGTTGTTGTTGTTGTTGTGGTCTTCGTTAGCTAGCCTGATTGAGCGCTTACTTAGTGAGGAATGCTTTGGCAGCAGTGCGACATGTGCGGCCCCTGCTCACGTTGAAGAAAGCACAGTGGAACCGTGGCTTCAGCACCTCTTCGGATTTTATTTCTCACCGACTGCTTTCTCAGTTTTTTTTACTCCTTTTCTTCCAACTTCTGTGAGTGAGGCTTTCTTTTTCCCGAGTCGAGCGAGGCAGCTCGCGCTCGGCTTCACCAGATGTTATGGACTGTAATTTGCGTCTTGTTTCGGTGATAAAAGGGTGGGTGTCGGTCACCTCCTTTTTTACATCAGCGATTTGCAAGTAGGGTTGTGAGTGCCGTGTCGCACTCTAAAAGGGATCACTTCGAGGGGAGGACCTGGTTGTTTGGTAAAGTGCTGGGGGAGAGAGGGGGGAATGGGAGGATGAAGGCACAAACAGGAACGGATTTCAAATGTCTGTTTATTTATTTCATTTCAAGGGTGAAAAGGCCACAGGTCCGACTACGAGACTTCAAGTTGATGCCTTTGAGGGGGGAGCAGCACAAGGCCTTGTGTTGTGAGCGATGTTTGATTTCGGTCCCACAGCAATATTCCAGTTTAATTTTCTGGCTTGAATGGTAGTTTTCTCCTGATTTGGTGGTAATGAAACAAACAGCACAGACAGGCTGACCTTCCTCTCAATTTAAGGCCGCCGCCAGTACATTTCCCTCTACAGGCACACCGACACGCATCGTTCACTCCTAGACTCACCAAGAACACGGAGCCCACGCTGCTATTTCATTCCTCGCAGATTGACAATCTGAAGGCAATTTGTTGTCTTTTTTTCCCCTTAATGTTTTTTCCTTTAATCCTTCCCGGCCCACTTTAAGGCGACTTTGCTGAATGCACAACCCATCGCTGTTTGTTTCACAGCACGAGGCGTGAACATTGGGAATCTCCTCTCCACGTGCTTTGTGATGAATTAGTGAAAGCACCTGTCTGCAGTGGGCTGACAATATATATATATATATATACACACACCATTAGGCAAGGATGCAAAGTGCAGGTGGAGGTTGTAGATTGTGAGAATGGAGCAGAGCGATGAAAGCACGTGGTGCCACACAGATGAGGCCAGATGCTGTATTTTTAATGATGCTCTTTTATTTTGCATTAACCTAGAATTCCTCAAAACTGGAGACACAGTCATCACCCCCCCGCATGCCGCTGCTAGTGCTTTGTCCAACTCTGAAAAGGATTTCTTGTTTGCACACTGCTTTTTTTTTCTCGCTCTGCAGCCTCCGAGCTGGTGTCAGACCCTTGGGGTGGGGGTCGGAGGGTCGCTGTCTACCAAGCATTATGCAATCGCTAATGGACTCTAGGTAGTGACTACTGGGCCACTGAAAGCACAACAGCAACCACTACCATCCCCTTTTTCCCCCTCCTCCCCCCGCTGAATCCATCTGTGTCCACACATGAACTCATGTTTTGTCACTGCACACACACACACACACACACACACACACACGCTCTCACACACATACACAATTGCATAAACACACATTGGCACACATGCTCTCTCTCCCTTGTGTTGTTTTTCCTCTGTCCGTTTCTGGTCAAAATGCCTGCCAGTCATTACCACAGTGTCTTGGATTAGGATGAGAACAGTGGCCTTACATTCCCCTCTGGGTGAAGAGAAAGGGTATATTTTTCTTCCTTTTCTTTTTTCCACACAAGATACCCTCTCCAAACCCCCACCTTTTTTTTTACCCTTTCCCTTCCGTTATGATGGGAGTGCTCACATTGGGTTCGCTAACATCTGCAAGTTGAAGGCGGCTACTCTCCTTTCTTCTCCTCTTTCTTAACAACTAGTTGGATGAGGCTCTTACTTTGGCGGGGTCTTCTGCACACTTCCAAAGATTCCTCAAATAGTCGAAACCCTGTCGTGCATGTGTTTGTGTGTGCACTGGTGCTCCTTTCACCGGGCCTTTTTATGTCCCTACGTATGTGTGTGTGTGTGTGTGTGTGTGTTTTTAGCCATGTGTTTAAAATACACTGTGATCCCAGCCACAAGGCACAGGGAAAACACATCAGGGAGATGTGGTTGCAGCAAAATGGGCCACCGCCACCTTAGCTACAGCAGGCTATCGGACCCAATAGGAAACCTTCTAGAAACAGCAGACCTGGAAACGTCTTTCTTCTTTTTAATTAGCCTGCCAAATGGAAACTACCTTGGCCGCACCTCGGTAGAGGGGTTTGTGGTTGTGACAAAGTGAGGTGGGGAAAACCCTGCGTCAGGACAGGTCTGTTTTCTTCCTTTTATTTTCGAATGAGCTGCTGCCATCCGGCTTCAGTCGGCAGCAGGAGGAGAAGAATAGTGAGATGAAGGAAAAGGAAGGACTGGGGGCAGAGTGTGATCCCTGCCTCCCCCTTTGCTGCGTGGGGCCGATCTGTGTGAGGTGTGAAGAGTGTCTAACTTGGCAGGGTGACAAACCCATGTGGTAAAAAGAGTGACGGGCAATAGTTTGTAGTTTCCGGAGGTTTGCCTAATTTGCTAAAAAAAAATAAAAAGCTGGGATATTGGGATTTCTTATATCAGACGGACAAAAATATTCATGTTGATTTATCACATCTGAGAAGCAAATGTTTGGCATTGCATTCTTTTCCACTAGTTGAATCTCACACTTTGTTGAAATCTTGCTGAGTAGATCTTTTTCCGTCCAGAGAAGTTGCAGCATATACAAATAATCCTGAGAACTGCAACTTGCATTTTATTTGTATTTTTTAGTGTTTCCATCCAGATTGACCATTAATGTCACCGCAGCATGCTCTGGCAGGCTGCTCAGCAACGGGCCCATAGTGTGGCCCCCAGGCCTCCGGCAGTGTGGTGTCAGTGTGTGCTCCCAGTGGGGACGCAGCGAGAGGACTTTCTGCCTGACATTTCTGGGTCGGTCAGCAATGGACCATTCGCTGCTGACAGAATCAAACCTGCGGGATTTTTTTGCAGGTTTTTGCTAGAATCGGACCCTGTGGTGACGTTGACAAGGGTTAAGATTCACTTGTGTTTTGTGTTGTGTGTAACATCAGCAAGCAGTTTGTTCCTCCTAGTAACTTTAACCATCTCGCTCTGATGCTCCGACCTAAGGAGAGTATTTTGAAGCTACCCTCAGCACAGCTCAAAGTCCCTTCAGCTGCTTGTGAGTCTTTTCTTGGTCGACTCTGACAACAATCTTCAGACCACATGTGTTCCGTCTTCATATGGTCCCGGAAAAACGGGCAGACATTCGAAACCTTGACGTCAGTTTATTTTTTTTCTGTTCCCATCCAACTCCCATGACTGCTGTGGAAAAAAAGCGGCACGGCGCGTTTAACACATCTGTGCTCTCAGCCCGCATTCATGAGCGCACTTTATCGTCTCTAAAAGGAGCCAAATTGATATCGGCGCTGGCTGTTGCTACGAGCGCAGCGAAATGTAGTTCTGACATCTGGTGTTGCCATTATTCTCCCCCCCCCCCCCCCATCCCTTAATCCCAAATCAGAACGCCATTAAATGGGTTTAAGCGTGTCAATCACGCTCTCTGTGCAGGCGGGTATTCGCCAACCGCAACCGCCGTCCCCCTCGCTCCACGTGGGAAGTCTCAGCAGGACTAATCATTTCCTCATGAGCGGCGCACAACCATTTTCTGAGCCGCTCGATCCCATGCTCATGGATCGGTCCACAACGCTCCATGTTTTTGGCCAGAACTTTTGAGTCTTCAGCAGTGCTTTCATGTCCCGGTTTTCCCAGTTTCCTTTCAAAGGCCCCGGTTTGCTTCAGTTCCTTATTTTGATTTGGAGGAACCGAGATGTCGAGGCCCACGCTAGATCCGTGCAGATGTTCCAAGTGCTGTTGTGGCAGATGTCCGATGTTTGAAATCCTATGCTGGCACTGGATCAGCGAACCGGTCCAGACTGTGACTCATGCTGTCAGAATGAATCAGCTAAGTGTGTGTCTGTGTGTGTGTGTGTGTGTGTGTGTCGGGGGGTGAGGAGGGCTCATGTATAGAGGGATATTGATGGGCAAACATCTGTAAAACCTCCAAAAAACGTTTAACAGGACTGTGGGATTTGGTGCATGTTGCAGCCAACGTAATACCCTTTTGCTCAATGATAAGATAAGATAATGAAAGCTAAACCTGACAAAAAAATATTTATGAATATTATATTGTACGTCTGACTATATTGTACTCAGAAATACTAGCCACCGGCCCTTTTTAAGAGTAACATTTCAGTTGGCATCTCCTCAACATCTGGACCGCTGTTTGATATATCCTCTACACTGCACGACATTTTGACATGCTTGCAGTAGATTCGACACACACAATTAACCGTGCCGCCCCGGGTCAACAAAAAAAAAAAGCGCGCGGCTTAGCGTGCCGCACGCTGCCTCTCGGCTGCGGCTGTTAGCGTGATCAGAGGCGGTAATGTGGCGACTCCACCAGGCGAGTTAATCTTTACTAATGCACTCTGTTAACAGCCATCTGTGATGTCGACGGCGACCGTAAACCCTCTCAGCGGAGCATTGTGCGGCAGTCAGCCCTTCATTACGCCCGGGGGATTGGGTTGTGTTATCCAGCTCCCAGAGCCTTTAGATCCTGAGGGGGGAAACACCCCCCCCTCCGTGTCATATGGAATCCATTTTGATTTTAAATGCAAATACCGCCGACACGCTCTCGTCACGGGCGAGACTACAAGGAACCCCCCCCCCCCCCCCCCCCCCCCCCACACCGATTTACAGTGAGCGGTATCTAAACAAGCTAGAACGGGCCACGTGCCCCTGTGGCGGGTAAATGCGTGACCTTTTTCCTTTTTCCGCAACCTTGTGTTTAGGTTTTATTGTGCTCAGCGTGTGGACATTTGAAACAGAGTGTAACTTTAAAAGCGTGAATATTTGAAGACATTAACCAGCTTTTACGCTGTCCTCCCGCCGTCCCCTCTCCTTTTGGACTCCTCCATTTGGGTCTGTCTCTTGCTTTTCTCTGGTTATTACCGTCTTACTTCACCCCCTAAAAAAAGAATATACATCCAGGCCCTTTTGACAGCCAAGGTCATATCCACTTTAATCCCTTTTCCATGCGACGCTTAAAGCAGTTTTCACGGTGTAATGGAAGCTGGCAAGCAGGGTTCAAAGCCTGATTACTGTGATGATGATAATTTGTTTAATCAAGAGATTGGGCGGGTGAGGGGGAACGGCTGCGCGGCCCCCGGCCTCCGGGAGTCTACCGGCTTTCACCGCCGGGCCTCCGCTGGGCTTTTGAGGTTCATCACAAAGAATTAGAGAGTGGCTGGAAAGAGAATAAGGGATCGTCAGCAAAATTAATCAGCTTCCAGCCTTGGCTTGCTCCCGTGTGATCGTCTCCAATATCCGGTCGTGCTGCTCAAAAAAACAGTGTAACAGTTCTTAAGCAAACAACAGAGCAACATTGTCCGTTTTCTTAACGTTGTGGTTGAGGTCACACTTTGAAGGTTCTGACCATTAGGAAAGACGTAAAGGGCTTTTCCAGTGCGGGTTTAAGTTAGCCGAAATCGGCCAAAGGACACCTGGGGTCGACCATCTCCCGCCTCCAAGTGGATACAAGAGAAAGCCGTGGTGCATTTGGCTCTTGTGCTGTAGATTCTGAATGAATCTCTGTGTTTTGGCGCTGCCGTTTGTCACATACCTGCTTTTCACTGAATCACTTTTAGAGGTGTTGTGAGCCTTAAACATTTGCTGAAGAACACCCAACGTTTCCCGATTAAGCGCTTTCATAATATAAAAAGAAAATTATATTTATTTTGGAGATTGTGAGGCATAGTTATTGGCTTGTCATTAATATTAACTCTACTAACGCTGCAGGGAAGAAGAGTAGGCAAACATAGAGTCACTCTTATTGTGAAACGTATAAAAAAACGCCCCTTGGACGGCTCGTCACGGCCGTGGTCAAAGCCTCGCCTGGTGGACTGTCAAACCGAGTCAGCACATGTTCATGGAAAAAGGAGCTCAGCACAACTAGGAAATTGCTGAATGTTCCGATCTCACGGCCCGCGGCTGTAGCTGCGGTCCGGTCGGCCCTCCTGCCGCTTCAGAGACCCCCTCTTTACACGGACCGTGTCCACCTAATGAACTCCCCCGTCCCAGCACCACGTGCGCCCAGCGCTTTGAAGGAGTCTGTCGCAGATGCCTTTGCTTTTATTGTTTTAAGAAGATGATTGCTTTCATTTGTAGCCTCTGCTTTCATTGTCGCCGTGTGGGACTTTGTGACCACAATAGGCACGTTTTGTTAGACCCGCAGTGCAAAGCGCTTCTGACAAAGATCCTCCTCCTGTGAGATGCACCACCACAAACCGCTTTCACAGCTTATGTCCGTCTGCTCTTACTTAAGGTACCGGTTTTTACGACCAAATCATCGAGCGCAGCTCATTGCAGCAGCTTTTGTTTTGAGTTCTTCTCAAAAGAAGAAGAAGCTGTCCTTTAAGCATATCTTCACTGACGTCTCTCGTGGGACCCCAGTGTGCCCGGCTTATTAGGTAGAACGCTCGTAAAGTAAAACCTTGGGTGGAGGACCAGTCGGCCAGCGTCTTGTGCTTTCCCAGGAAAAGCCAGACTGCGCTCCTCAGAAACCACACATTCCTGCAGCGTTACAGCACTTGGGGAGAATTGTGAGCAAAGGACACGCAAGTTTGGCAGAAGCGTTTAAGTTTTGTTGGCATTATGTCTCCAGCCTTCGAAAAGACGGATCACAAAAATAGAAGATGTGCGTTGAAAAAGACGCACTGGACCTATTGTGGTTGCCAGAAGTCAAATATTTACATTGGGTGGAAGATAATTATCAATTTCAACCCATCAATTCTGAGTATGGGCCAGAGGCCAGAACACACAACATCAGGCATGCACGCCTGATCCGGAAATGTATTTAATTTAACAGCCTGTAAAATGAAGCTTGCGGACGCACCCAGCAGGATGTCGTCCACAATGGCACGAGCCGTTTCCTTGTATCTCTGAGCTGTGCTTGTGGGCGCTCCGTCTTGTTTGGACGATAGGAGAAGGATGCTTTTAGCCATAAGCAGCTGGCCTGCATATGGAAAACATGGAGTTTTTTTTTTTTTAATCTTTTTTTTTTATTTTGTTGTTTGTTTTCAACGAGCACAGGAAGCGGGAGCGGACGGAACTGTGGTGTTTCTGTCAAACATCGACATGAAAACTGTCTGTGTGTGTGTGGGATTTCTGTTTGATCGCCAAGGCTTGAATTTACAGAAACTTAACGGAGGGGTGCTGAAAGTAACCCCTCGAAAAAAAATGCACGGGCCTGTGGCAAAATGTTTTGAAAAGGAGGAACACAAAATCACAGGTGACCAGCCGGCAGAGACTATTTATTAAGGAGACATCCCACTTCCTCAACCCTCAATACAACTCCCGTAGGAAAACCCGTAACGGCAAAGATGGCAGTTGTATGCGCATGTCCCGCCCCTAGGAGGGTAGTCTTGTTATAGCTGCCCGGAGGCGTTGCAAAGACGGCGACGAGTGGCACGACTTGCCTAAAAGGACTTTGCCAGCCGGTCAAGCTGGCTTCCCAACAGGCCTTCAGTTCCACCGAGTGTCGGACCGTACGGCTCGGAGGTCCAAGGGGCTCTCCGGGCTCAGAGCGGCTGATCGCCAGCATCTGCCGGCTGAACCCCATGTGACCCTTTCAACACCGTTATAATCCAAACAGGTCTCTGTGTTGCAGCTTTAAAAGTAGATGTGTGTGTGTGTGTGTGGGTGGATTGATGCTTTCTTTCTCTGTGCCCTAAGTTGTTCTCCCAACAGTGTGTGTGTGTGTGTGTTCGTACCATGAGTGCTTTGATTGAAAGAGTCGGTGACTATATTTTTTAAGCTATTAATGGTTTTAAGAGGTTGTGTAGGTGCACATGATTAATGCAATAATCAACTGCAGTGTAGATTTTATTTTGCCGGAACGTGATTAAACCGCGGGAATGTAACCCACGCTGCGATAATATCACCCCAAAGAACATTGCATTGAAATGAATTCATTTTTCCTGCTTTTAAAGATGTGTTTGGTTTGGAGTCTAGAGATTTTAAAAGTGGTTGGGGAGTGGTTGTCTGGACCCTACACTCCCGTCTCGTAAGCGGCTACGCTCATGCACCCATAATTATATGTCATTAATGCTCAATTACATGAGTCATGCTGAGCCCATGTTGCATCTAGTCTCTGTTTACACTGGAGCCCATGAGATACCCTTTTTTTGAAATTGTGACATCATTTTGGGCGTCATCGCAGACAGATTTGCTACCTTGGTAACGTTCAATCATATGCCCCCTTGCTCTCACTTTAAACGGCTCAGAGGCTACTTCTCTGAAGAATGAAGTGGTGGAGGAGACCCTGGAGTAAGTTAAACGTCCTGAGGTCTGCATGCCTGTAGGTTTCTGGATCCTTGAGGAAACTATTTCCGGCGGAGCGTACCGTGTGTCAAGACACTACAACACTGGAGCGTCACCTCACAGGAGTGCCTTGATGCCCGCTTTCCCTTTTGATAGCACAGTGCAGATTGCCAAAAAGTCCCTCTGCCCATGCTGCCAGAAAGCTTTTTGTTCCCAACCGAGACCCCTGCTGGCATCAAGAGACAATTGGTTAAAGTTTGGTAACATTTAGGCAACAACACTACTTGGTTGGGTTTAGGAAAATGTGCTGGTTTTGGTTAAACTAACTATGTTGAATAACATAATAACAATTTTGTTTAAGGTTGAGCTGAGCTGGCAGAAATAGGTCAGATTTCGCACTTATTACAGCAAGTGGAACTCTACGAGAAAAACGGCTCTACTTCTCTGATTTCTCTGATTTATTACCTCAGTAAACACCTAACCAATTATGCTTCATGGTGGGCTTACTGTGGACGGCCAAATCACCAAACTGATGGCTTCTAAATGGGTCTACACCAACCAATGGGTGACGTCACAAGTTGTCTTTGAGTTGTCAGAACCGGCGAGTTCCGTTTTCACAGGAGAAAAAGACTGTAGTTATTATAAACCGAACAATTTGCCAACTCACGTTTCACCAGCGTGCTCCCGAGCCAGACTACTGTACATTTCGTGACCCAAACACATTGTGCCCCGGACAACCCGGCTCGCCGACTATTAATAGCCGGTGCATACCGTGCTGAAGGTGACGGCACTTCGGACTCGCGGCCACTCGCTCCCAACTGCCCCCGAGTATATACGCACTGTATCTGCTGCTTCTCGAACTCTAGAAAGAAAGACACGTTTCTTCATTGCATTTGTGGAAGCCGAGACGTCCTTGGTTTCGTGTGACGAGCCACAGGATGTCACAATTTGTCTCGCTGAGATCTAGTGACGGATGTTCCAACCTGCTGGGATGCTTCCTGCCAGTTGTGCATTTTTACTTGGGGTTTGAGTTTTCACTAGAAAATAATACTGTCGTGCTACTGTTTTTCTGGATAAACCTGTACTATTAACCCTTTGTCTCAGCTCCTGTCTCTTTAAGACCCCCTCCTCAACATGGGACATGGCCAGGGGAGCTGAATCTAAATGCTGATGCTGGTTTGCTGATGTTTTCGGGCCACAAAAATAATGACACAGGTTCTCTTATTTCACTTTTTTCTGGTCGCGTGTACGTGCACATTACATGGCCCCTTTCTTAAATGAACCCAGAACAGCGTTTCAACACGTCTCCCCCGCTCCCTGTCCTCAAATCTGGCAGCGGGTTGTCGTGAGTGTCGAGCCAACAACAGCAACACGCGCTCACACACACGCGTGTAATGTGCGATCCAACACAGGCATACTCTTAACCCCCCCGCCCCAACATCCCCATACTCCTTCCCTCCTTACGTGCCCCTGCCCCATCTGTTTCTCTCCCTCTCTCTCCCATCTGGCTTTCATCTGAGGTGATAAAGGCCTATTTGTCAGAGCTGGCAGCAGTGAGAGATTGTCGTCCTGGATGAGGGAATGTGGCACATCATCATTTTTCCACTCCCCCCCCCCTCCCTTCTGCGCACTGATAAGCGCATAAATAGCTACATGTATTAACAGGCATCAGAATGTTCTCTTCCAGTCATGCGCTCATAACCCAGCCTATCTATCTATTCATGTCATTACATGGGGTCAATTTGTTTAACAGGCAAACAATTTCCTGTTTTTGGTTAAAGGCTAGCTGCGGGAATGTTCCACCTCATCTCTCATCCTTCTGTTCATATGGGAGCGACGACGACAACAATATAATCCGGTCATGTTCTTGATGTTCTCGGTCTCCCCTCTTGGTTGAATGCACTCATCGTGAGCCGCTTTGGATAACACAAGTGTCAGTTAAGTGTCAAAGGTCAAATATTTGCGTTGTATTTTGTGCGGTGAGGAGGAGACGTGAGAGCTCGCATGCTTTCATGTCACGGTGTTAGTGATCTAGCAAAGAAGAGCACAGGGTTTCTCTTTCCTTTTTTGCAACGGATTGATCGTATAGACACACGACGCAAAGAGACATTAAAATGTGTGGAGGGCCTGGACTATATTAAGTCTGAAGTAGTCACGTAGTTTATCCATCGAGCAAAGAATCGCAAAAGCGTGACGCTGAACACAGGAACACACACACACACACACACACACACACACACACACACACAGCTCGCTCGGGGGACGTTTTATAACACCTGTGACATGCACAGGGTTTTAAAAGGGCAGAGCTGAAGGGAACCATGCCCCTTCCATTGACAAAGTGACAGAGAAAACCAGACTGCGTGAGGCGTGACTAACGAGAAACCGCTGACATCTCAGAGGAGGCAAAGAAAAACTTTTCCTTGAAGGTTATCTTTCCTTCAAGGAAAAACAGGAAACGAGCCACGAACGATCGAAGAAGCCGTCTTTTTTTGGTGTGGCACAAACGGCTGTTTAATTCACACTCAACTCAATCATAAGACAAGTTGATTAGCTGTTAATCTGGAACGCATGACGAGCGATGAATGACTTGAGCCTTAAACTATGTGCATGCCGTTGTTTTCAAAGTCCCTCCTTTATGTTAGTGTTATGCGTGCCAGAGCTTGAGCCTCTAATGGGGGACTGAGGACCGTTAATGAAGCGCCACGCTGTATTGCTCTTCGTTCTTCCCCCGTATGCGGAGGTTCTGCAGAGGTTCCCAGCGTGTCACTTCCCACACGGCCAACAACTGTTCTGTTCAAGAACAAAGAGTCCAAGTACAAAGCATCCACGCGCAGGCTTCATGGAACAAATCTCACACGTGCATGATTACAGTGATGGGGTTCAGCGTGCGCGTTCAGGGACTCCCACGTGTCTCACATGATTATGAGATACTTGTACCCTGTGTGTCTGTGTGTGTATATAATGTGTAGCGTAGCGAGATTACCACACATTTAATTGGCCCGTCCAGCAGCAGCACCTGTGTGAATGACACTGGAAGTCTGCCGCCTCCATCCGATTCCACAGCAGTGACTGACACACTCACAGAGGAACTCTGCATCGTGCGTGTGTTTGTGTGTGTGTGCGCCCATCTGTGTAAATGTACTTTTACATCTATCTTTGTGGGCAACATTGCCCTCTGGACCTTCAGAGTGGGGACACTATGTCTTGAGACTGACCTTCAAAGGCCTGTTACAAGGGTCAGGCTTGGTTTTATGGTCAAGGTTATAATTAGATGTAGGTTGGGGTCAAGGTTTAGGGTTGAGGTCAGGATTTTGGTTGTTATGGTTACCGTACGGATGAGGTAAATGGCCACGGAATGCATTATGTCAAAAAGTGTCCTCACAAAGACAGAAGTACAATGTCTGTGTGTTTGTGTTTGTGTGAGAGGGGTGGTCGGTCGAGGGGGGGGGGGGGGGGGGGGGGGGTGGGGGACCGTCTCTGTGCAGACAATATGACATATATTTACACAAAGCACCGTACTCTCCATGTGTGTGGCACATTGACGTAACACACAGCGTGATGGATCTCGGTCGGCAGCCCCAAGACGATGAATAATAAACACAAACCATTTGTTTTGATTCATGGCTTGACTCACTCTACACATTTATCTAAGAGGTACGCACGTTTACTCGCCAACTTTCTGTCTTCTAAGCACATCTAAATGTGCAAAACGGGAAAGTATGTAAATGACGTTTATGACATTTATTGTCGGGTGTTGAGCTGAGTAGTACGACATAATCAGAAACTCTACTAACCCCACTCATTATCGTGACGGTCCCCCACCCCTCCCGCGTATTCTCAGCCGGCCCGTAGATAGAGGAAGATCTGTTTTCTCGCACTCCCTTGCAGATGGTCTTGGCAGCCTCTCTTAAGTACCCCTCCTTCCCCAGCTCTTCAAAACTGCCAGGGTCCGTCTGTCTCCCGTGTCGACCGCGGCAGAGGCTCTGGTTCTGGTCCGCATGCTTCTCCCCTTCCGACGTGCTCCTGGGAGAATACTTCCAATGCCTCCAGTTAGCGGCGTAACTGTTCATTTCCAAGACGAAGGCCTCGCACGACGTGAAGTGGCCCAATGAGAACGCGGCCCCCATTGAGGGCCACACGCCCCCGCGCAGTTTTCGCGTCGCATTATGAGTGAGCGGGTGGAGGAGGGTCACCGCGACCTTTTTTTGACGTCCGCCCCCGATTTGGTTTGCATACGAAAGAGGTCCGGCTCGAGGTTGCCATGGGAGCCAGAGGCGGTGGTTAGGGGAAGGTGTGATGTCCGTCCGCGCGCGTCTGTTTGTGTCAGCTGTAATTATTGCCTTTCAAGCATGCGCTCTTCCTCTTTATTAGCTTGCTTGTGCTGCTCTGAAGAGCCACGTATCAACATGGTCCTCGTGAAATTAAATGGGACAGATCACGAAGGAATCCGTTCGCCACTGCACATATATTTGGATTAAAGCGGGTCGTCGGTGTTTGTGAGTGACACACAAAGTCCAGTTGTAATGTGTATACCTGTATGCTTGTGATGGTATAAAAGCTAAGTATTAAGCTGGAACAAATCATAATATGTCTCCTTTGACAGAATGGCAGAATAGTGACTAATAGTCATTAGTAGGGCTGAAACTGTTTCTCACAAAGAATAATTAGTATATTTCCTTTGTTGACCTTTTTCAGAAAAATAATACATCGTGCTAACTTTTCATACGTCTGAAGTGAAAATAAACGGAATTAGAGCAGAAATAATTAGTCAATTAATGCATTCGTCATTGCTTTCATTGGTTTTAAGGGAAAGTAAACTAACCTGGGGGGAAATAATGAATCATTTTCGTTCCTCTGCAATCAAAATCAAAGTGCAAACAGGCAATTATTTTTTAGTTAGAGCTTGCTAAATATGAGCAATTTCCCTTTTTCTTTCATGTAATTGTAACTTTACAACTCTGGACAAACAGGAATCAGGTGTGCCGGGTTTAACAGGGCCAAAGCCTAAAGGTGTAATTAAATTGCTTGTTTTCAACACGGTTTTTCTGAAAACCAATATGGGAATAAACCCAAACTCTGAAGGATGATGATGTGAAGGAGGAATGCTTTGGCGTGTAAAAAGGAGGTATGGGCAGGTAGGGCTGCGGGGGGGGTACCCGACTCCATCTTGAGTCCCTGATGTGTGTACATTCACGATGTGGGCCGCGCTGTCACTCCCAGCTAAATGGAGAAACTCCAGATTGTTCCCTCTGTGCTTTTGGGTTATTGGAGTCTTTGAGATAGGAAATATGAAACCTGTTTTATAGAACACAGGTAAATCTCTCTCTGTCTGTGTGTGTGTGTGTGTGTGTGTGTGTGTGCTGTGCGTTTTCTCCTTCCGTCTCTACAACGCTCGCCTCAAGGTTTTCTCTTAAGCTTCATATTTATCTCCTGTCTGGAGGCAGGAAAGCTGCGTAGCTGCAGCAAATATTTCTGCCCCCCGTCCCCCGTCCCCCGTCCCCCCTAGAGATGACTGGAAGGTGAAGCCCATTTCCCAGTGTCTAGAGTTTCACGGCTGACAAAGAATCTAAGCTTTCCCGAAGCGTATCAGGGGCCGTTTTTTAACGGAGCTGAGGAATTCTTCAGAAGGAGTCGAGGGCCCGTTACGGTCCATGAGGCCGGATACCACAGCGCTGAGGTATTCTCTAAATAGGGCCATGTTGAAGCCACATGAGCTCCACATTGCCCCCCCCCCCCCTCCCCCTCCCCACCGCTCCGCATGAGTTCTAGCGAGTTTCCCAGCGAGAAGGTTTACATTAACTTTACATTAAATCCGATCGGGGGCCTCAGAGAGCCGCTTCACAGGATCAGACAGCCTTTAATTAGAGTGTTGAAACATTCAGCGGTCTGACATGTGCTGCAGCATGTGCGAGGTGCTCGCTCTAATGGAAGCATAAATACAAAGCTGCCATGAAAGCTGCAGGGGTTTTTTTGTTTTTCTTTTTGACTCAATTTTCCCAGTTAGCGTATTCCACGGTTATTTACGTTAGCGTCCGAATCCGAGCGGACGGGATGGGGGGGGCGGGTGAGAGCGGGGGGCGAGCACCATTGTTCCCTCTTACCCGCCAGCGGCCCCTCAGCATGTGTCTGTTTCTCTTGGAAGCCGTGGAATTGACTTTCATCCGGTCGGGAAGCAATACTGCACGGCAGGAAGTCGTAGGCTCTCCATGTTGTGTCTCTCTGACCGGTGGGCAGGAAGAAGCAGAGGAGCACGCGGCGCTCATTACGAAGCAGCATGCATCGCTAAATGCATACAAAGGGCAGGCTTTGTCCGCATGGTACGAGTCGGGGTGATACAGACGCACCTCTCAAGCTCTCAGGGGTTGGTCAAAAGTATCGACAATCTGTCCGGCGGTTGTTCACATCTGGTATCCCCACAGCCGAGGAGCCGCTGTCACCTGAGGAACGGGATGTGGGAGCTTTTGAATGGACGCTGCCGTCGGACCGTCTAATCTTTGGAGGGACGTAGAGTTGTGCTAATGCACCACTAAGACGTCATTTCTTTTTATAATGCTGTGCAGGGCAGTGGATTCTTTCCACCTTTCACCCATGTGAAAAGGTTGAATAAACCAGGGACAAAGGATATTTGGAAAGAGAAGAAGTGATGTGGCCAGTAATGAATCTCTTGACACACCCTGGGAGGGAGGGGGGGGGGGGGGGGGGGGTACATTCAAACAAGACAAGAGACCCAGATGTTTTTCCTCAGGATCTACCAGATCCTATTTTCTGAAAGGCTTTTGCTCAAACAGCTGCGCAGTGTATTCTGTAGGAAACTCTATTTTCAGTGCTCAGGTCTGAGTATTCAGGGCAGCGGGATGGTGCGTGTGGCACCGACTCAAAATAAACTACAGGGCCCGTTTATTGTAACGTTTGGTTCACTGGTCATCCTGAGTTAGTTTTTGGTCGACAACGGAGCCGTGTGGTTCGGAGGAATGTGTTAGTTAGATCGAGTTCCTGTTTGTTACAGCATCATTTAGATGCCCAGTCTTTTCAATTTGCACATCTTCAACAGGTTGTACCGCCTCCACTTTAGTGTCGAGTTGCGCGTGGCAGAGGAGACACCGGGGACGTTTTTGTAGCTGGAGACCCCCCGCGGCTCCGGCCGCCCTCTGGAATGTGGCGCATGCCTTTCTGTGTCAGACGGCCGTTTGTTTTGGAACGTGAGACGATGCGAATCTGAGCCAAATGCGCCCCACACGCCCAGCTGGGAAGGTGGAGACGCATTTCCACGAAGTTCTGTGTTCTCTCAGTTTTTTGCTGACTGACTTCAGAGGGATGGTCTCGCTCGGATGCGATAGGTAGGTGCTGCCGTGTTTCATACTCAAACTTAATAGCGTAAATGTCAGAACTGTGGCTCCTCGTCTCTCTTTCATGCTCTGTCTGCTCTGACTGCGTCTCTATCACACACAATCACAGAAGCAGACACAGCGACGGTTACTCGCAAAACCGCTCAGCTGGAGTCACTCCAGACCCGACGGCCTCCAAGAGAGTTTGATTTGTGTTGACTTCCTGCGTGAGCCCCCCCCCCCCACGCACTGCTCTCTTCAGCTCAAAGACTATCAATTAGCTCTTTATTATGATCCCTGGGAGGGCAATAAAAGTTAGAGTGGGTTCAAAGAGCACAAAGGCAGACACACACACACACACTCTAACCTGTTTTGGTCTGGACATCCTCTCCTCCGGTCCTGTAGGTGGCTGTGACTTACTGCTGTGCTCTTTTGTTTACATTTTCCAAACAATGTGCGTGACTCACGGAGACCTTCTTGCGCTCGCTATTTGTCATCAGCATCAGGTTGTGGGACAAATTGAATAACTCCCCCTGTCCTGTTTTTTGTTTATTTATTCCTTTTCTAAAAACCAACACCATCGTGTTTCCAGGTGTTGGCGGCAGCGAGGAACTGCCACCCTTTGCTTTGTTAATCAGCGGGTTCAGGCTGTGTGGCTGTCTCTCTCTCTCTCTCTCACGCACGCACCTTCCTCTTTACAGATCATTCATCTCATAGTCGCGGATATTTGTTTGCCCGCTTGTGTTTGATGAGAGCTGATTTGTTTCCGCAGAACCGACCGCTGCTTAACAGTGCGCAGATGAAGAAGCTCTAGCGGTGATACAGTAGAGGTGCTAGCGGTCATTTCATTCTTCATGCTTACTCACAGATTGTGTGCTTATCATCTCCCCCACATTAAAAATGACTTATGAATGAATGAATGAATACTTTGAATGAATACTGAATTGTTCTTCCAAGAGGCACAATGGCTGTGTATGACACACACCTTGAGTCTATTACCTGGAGTCTACCTGAGTCATGGCAGGCTGTCTCCTGCAGGTCTCAGGTAGACTCCAGGTAATAGTCGGGAACCAGAGACGACAGCAGACCAGCGGAGGAGGATCTGAGAGTCTGCCTTCTCTCAAGCCTGTGATGTCTTCCTCTCACGCCTTAGAGCTGTGTGGGCCGAATTAGAGTGTGTGTGTGTGTGTGTGTGTGTGTGTGTGTGTTGGTGCACATTCCTTAGAGAGGACCACTGTTTCCCCTGGCGGTGGAGCTAATGTTTGTTGCGTTAGAAGTGAGAGACGTGTGTCAACAGGAGCCCACGGTTAGTTCAGTGGACTCCATTTGTATCACTCTCGTATAGATCATCTCTCAAAGAAAGAAAAGAGGGACAGAGGGGGAAATATTACACACACACACACACACAGTAGTGAACGCACACACGGGCCCGGTGCCTTTAAATCCCTCTGGGCGTGGACATGGTGATTTTGACAGGCTTTTAGCAGAGCAACCTCCAGGCTGCAGGGTTACCTCCCCTGCCTCCCTCCCTCTCCCTTGTCCACCCTCATCTCTCTCATCTATGTGCTGTCCAGACTTGGTCTGTAGCTCTTCAAGTCCAACAGAGAGAGTGAAGGGGTGAGAGAGGGGGGTGGAGGGGGGCAGACGGACAGAGAGACCAGGTGGAAGCTGCCCTCCCCGCTGGCTTATTAGCTCATTAGCAGGCAGACGGCTCCTCACCTGGCTAACGGAGAGGGCACCCAGCGCTAGCTACTAGCTCATTATTCCCTCTGTCTCACTCGCGTGTGTGTGTGTGAGCCTTTCTCTGGGTCTGCTTGTCAAGGTGTCTAAATGAGGCCGTCTCTGTGTGTGTGTGTGTGTGTGCAGATACCCAGAATGTCCTTAAATGTGTCACAGGATTCACTTGCTATTCTCTAAAACCAATTTTAAACAGCATGCTTTGTTTCTGTCCCTTGTCCAGTGTCTCCCCGACTCCATCAACACAAGTTTTTAAGAGTGTCTGATTAACTTTTGAAATGTGGTGTGTCTTATATCAAGGTTCAAAAGATCAGTAATAAGGCTTTCAGACCCGAAAAGGGCCACATCGGTCATGAGTGCAATAAGTCCCTTTGCATCACGTGCTGATGACGAAATTCGGTCCAAAGAGTTCAATTCAATAGAAACGAGGCGGTGAAGGACTGAACTCAATTGGTTTGCTACAGTCGGTACAGTTTTTACAGCCCTCTGGCCCGTTTATTTAATGCAGGGCTTCAGTGTGACATGTTATTTTCGGCTCTTGTGTCGCCGTACACTAAGGCCATGGCAATGTGTGCCTTATATACGCTGCACTGCACACAGCATTGATGCTCCCCCCCCCCCCCTCCTCTGCTCTAGTGCTCCAAGGCCTCCACTCGCTGAAGCGTCATCGCTCTCTTTTCTCTCTTCTTCTTTTCTTTAACCCACTGCAAGGTGCACAGCAGTGAAATGTTAACCCTCGTTTATGAAGAGCAACGCGTCTCCGAGGTGAACACTGCGTGTGTGTGTGACACCGGTTGTCATGGTGAAGTGTTGGCGAGCCTCTGCCCGGGCGGCGCTGTGGGTTTTAGAGGATTGAAAACCGAGGCAAACCAGGGAATGAAATCCAACGGGATTGTTATCGATCCGAGCACTCGCTGCGCTGATCCGATTTGGTTTGTGTGCAAAACACAGAGGAGGCTCAGCGTTCCAATGTTGACCTCCTCCAGCTTTCACTTTCCCTGCCCTACCGAACCTAAATACCACGTCTCCTTTTAGATTCAGTGAGCGAGCACATAGAAAGTGAGAAAGGAGCCATAGATTGTTGGGAACAGTCACAGCTCGCCGCCCCCCGCCCCGAAAAAAAAACAGGTTGATGAATTTAATAGTTCCAACTGGATCCATTTTACGGTGCACAAGAAGTTATGCAAGACTATTGTTTCAAGTAGGGGTGCAACGATCCATCTATTACATTGATGTATCGATTTATATTCCTCCGATCCAACTACATCAATCTGTGCTCGGCGAGTTGGCCTTATGGACGACATATACCGATCTAATATCGTTTTAAAATGTAATAAATTGATTGTATCGATACTCGGAAATAACCCATTGGATTTAAGCACGTCAGACTTTTTTCTTAGCACTTTTAATGATAAAGGCTGTCACGGACTGAGCCGTGACGTGCTCACGCTGTATGCAGGTAACCCACCGCCGTTCCGAGCCCCGATTCCCGATTCAACTTCCGGGTTTCAAGAAGAAAGCCGAGGGGATGTTCCACAAGGGTTGAAGTAGAGGGGTTTTGCGGTGGTTGGTTGAAGAAAACCATTATTGCAGGGGTGTTTTTTGTGTATATCACTAATACAGGTTTTTTTCTGCTACAGCAGTGTTTGCACTTTATTTAAATAAAATGTGAATGCATTTGCCATTCATTGTCGTTTACTTGTTTATTTATATTCATAATTAATTGATACCTGATTCCATTACAAGAAACAACAGGAATCTAGGAAATTTATTTCAGTCCCACTGGTTGAATTTTTGGCTGAAATCTTTTCGGATCGTATCGTTCTAAATGAATCAATATCGTCCTTGAGAAGAAGAAGCGAACATGCTTTCTTGCTGAGCGTTCATTGAGAAGATTGATGCCATTCAGGAGGTAATCAGGAGGAGCCGGCTATCTTAGCTTAGCACAAAGACTGACAACAGTTGGAAACCGCTAGCCCGAATCGTTCCCAAGGGAGCTCAGTGATAAAACAAGAGTAAGCTTCAATGGGTCGGTGGATTTTGTTGACTTCAACAACGGGTTGTTAGCAGCAGCCCTTATCAAGGGATTCCCTGGTTAAATTAAGAAAACATAAAACCCTAATTAAGAATGGATATCCTCCATTGATTTGTTTAACTAATCAGGGGAAAGTGAATCCATTATAATGATAATATCGAGTGAGTTCATTGTTAGCACGTTTCTTCACACGTTTCCTGTGTGTTTGTAAGCTTGATTGCTCACTTTATTGTATGTATAATGGATGAAAGCTTGCAGACATTTGTAACACGCATCCACCAATGCGTTTGTGTGTGTGTGTGTGTGTGTGTAGCCTCTATCTCATTAGTGTCCTTGCTCACCATTTGATCTGCTGCCTGCCCTCCTCGTGGTCCATTGTGCTCGACTCGCCGATGCACAAAGACCTGTGCACTGAGGAATTGGTTTGCCGTGCTGCAGCTGGGGTTTGTTTTCTGGAGGAGACGGGGGTTGAGACAAAGTTGCTTCGAGCAGATTCTCCCTTTGATCAGGCGGCTTGGTGCTGAAAGGCCTTTCTAGCAGAAGTCAGAGGCGGTCGGGAGATGGAGGTCCGCATTGTTCTGTTTCATCTCGCTTCTGTCTTTCTTTTTCCGCTGTTGCACACTGTTGTTCGCTGTGTGTACTCTCTCCCTCTTTATTATGGAGAGCGCCAGGCCTCTATCTCTCTGTCTGTCTGTCTGTCTGTCTCTCTCTCTCTTTCTCTCCACACATAATACACGTGTGCACGTACAATGGACAAAAAGCATTACTGAACAGCTCACATTCAGAAAAGCGGGTGTAGTTTTGCTGACGCACCTGAAAGGCTGTGGTCTTATTGTGATTTAACAAGCATTTCATGGGTCTGATATCTGTAAAACAAGCAATCTGAATTTGTTACTTAAAGACTTTTTTTTTTTTTTTTTTTACATTGCAGCTATGGGAAATGCTAAAACCCAGAGACAGTTCAGACCATTTGCAGACTACTCGAAACAGCTCTATTTGCTTTCCCCCTGTCCAAACAAAGAACGTATTCCTTTATATTAACCTGTTTCTAAGGTTTCTCACAGCTCAGCCTATTCTGCAGTTAACAAAATAAATTTCCTGTCAAGCCAAATGATTATATCCTTCGATCCAACTTCATTCATCCCTGGGGTTCAACAGCACAACATCCTCAGAGCAGGCCAGGACGTGTAGCAACAAGCCTAATGGGTGCAACACACACACACACACACACACACACACACACACACAGATGGTATACTGTTGTGGGCTCTTTCTTTTGTACCCTCTTTCAGTATTGACGGGTCAGCACAGCTGACCACAGCCTGGTGAATGGTGTTGCCATGGATGCATTTATAGCTATTCCGGTCACATACACTCAACAGCAAAATACAATTAGTTCCATGTACCACACACAAGACTTCACACAACTTATTTTATATGTCGTGTTGAAGTACATCAGGCTCTGGACCCGGTCAGGTTTCTCATCTTATTTTGTGTTAAACTTCCACGGCGTGTGAGAGGTAGCTTTCTAAACAAACGGCCACTGTAAGAACTGCGGCCCCCTCAGCAGATCACTCCGTTAAGCTGAAACTCAGAAAAACATTCCCACCACTCAGGCTTGTTGTCTTGACGCCAACGTTGGGCCTTGGACAGTCACCTGTTCCTCATTTAAGTGCGAATGCGGGGATCTGTTTTCAGCAGCTTTAGCAGCGTTGTTCTGTTCAGAAGTAATGGATGCACTGCCGAGAAGCATTGTCCTTCATGGTCCCCACAAGATGACTTCATATGCCTTTGGGGAAACCCTGTAGGTCCCATTCATCGAGGGAAGCATCTCAACGCCTACATACATTTATCATACAAGCC
The DNA here is from genome assembly GCA_021346845.1 of Apeltes quadracus. Lineage (NCBI taxonomy): Eukaryota > Metazoa > Chordata > Actinopteri > Perciformes > Gasterosteidae > Apeltes > Apeltes quadracus. The sequence goes on along the minus strand of CM037926.1, from coordinate 4,781,565 downwards.
CAAATAAAATCGGAGACAACAGACTGTCCCAAATCACGCACCGCTCTTCATGCGTGCTGGTGGAACTCGAACTGTCACACGCCGGCGAGTGATGAAACCGACGCACGCCCTTAAAACTCTTCTTGTCGTCTTGTGGTTTTGCAGATAGCGGACGCAGCCAAGACGTCCTCGCAGGCCGACGACTTGTACCTGGACGACGTGGGCTCAGGAGGTTACTACCCCGAAGACGATGACGACTTCAACTCTGGGTCCGGCTCAGGTAAGAACCAAGTGTGTGTGTGTGTGCAGGCGCTCGCTCGCTCAGCAGGCAATGACCCAGAGGTGTGAGAGGTCTCTCTTTTTCTCCCACTCGTTGTGAGATTTATTTGTTGCCCGGACCGCCGTACAAAGTGTGAAGCAAGTGTGAAGACTTGACATTTCTTTCTTTATTAGCTCCTCTTCCCCACTTGCTCTGAGCACCTTTGCAGCGCTCATTCATTGGTCAACAGTCACTCGTCTAGCCGACAGAGTTGTAAAGCTGCAGTGAGGGGACAGGCGCGAGGACTGCGATCAATAGCTCGTCCAATAGTGTATATGCACCCTACTAATCTACAAAATAAAGCATTCAAATGAACTCCACATAGCGCGACGTTACGTAAGACAAACTATCAGGTAGTGGGTGTGAAATGTTGATAGCACAGACACACAACGTAGTCATTTTTTACAGGCTTCCCTTTTCAATGAAAGACATTATTCCCCCTGTTTGTCAAGGTGGAGGGGAGGAGGTGGTGGACGAAACGGTGAATGTCAGTGTGGTTTATATCGAGCCCAAAGCAGCGGAACCCACCCAGGACGCCACCAAAGATTTCACGCCCAAGGTGGAGACGCCAACGGCCAGGGAGCGCACGACCAGGAAGCCCGTCAGAACAGAGGTAGGTGGCGCTGCTCCACCCGTGCTGAATTATTTAGTCTGATGCATCGTGATGTATCGGGCCCACTAGAATATTTTCGAACAGGTTCTAAAAAAATAAATAAAAAATCAACTTGAATAGATAATAGCCATGATGTTTCGAAATGAATTGATTTAGATATGCAGCTTTATTGATATATGCTCGGTGAGCTGATATAAATAAACAAAAATAGATGGAAGTGGCATATTTTCCACTGTTTCAAACTGTTTCTTTAAGATGTAATTCTGTGTTTCACAACGTATGTGATCCTGCTGATATACCCACGTGTGTTTATGTGTGTTTATCCACCTGAGCATCCTTAAATCCCACAATCACTACATAAACCTTTAAATACACCCAGGAACATTTGTAATCACAGGGGCTCATTTGTAACTGTCTTAACTCAACAGAGAGCGACAGAGCAGCTCAGTGTGTCTTCAGCTGACCCAGTATGTCATCAAATCCTCCGTAATACCATGAGGTTGCATTCAGGATAAAGATCAAGTGCTCACGTCAATTTCTCAATGTTTTCGCTCCGTTGCAAATGATGGAGGATTACATCTCTCTTGGGCTTAATCACATGTTCTGGGAGCATCCGAGATCTCACTTCTGTGGGACGCCCTCTTACTGTATTCTGCTGGATGCTGCATCTGTTCGGGGATTAGTCGTCAATGGTCCCAAACCCCTGAGCCCAGCGTACCTGACCCTGTTCCACCCCCTCCGGCCTGGCCCACTTAGATGTTGTTGGGAAAATAAAAACATGAGATACATGAGACCGTAACCAGTCCAGATCATTTGCTTCTTTTCGTAGACTCCCAGAAAAAGAAAAAGAAATCTTTAGCTGCTTTTTTTGAGCCTCTTTTGAATACCTTTGGGCTATCTGGATTTGTTCCATTTTTCCTCTGGCAAGCCTCTCATGCTTTCACTAGGTGGTCCCCATTCTCCTTCTTTGCTTGGAATGCTAAGTGGACCAGTGAAACGCTCTGGGGACTTCACTTATTCAATACTCATCGCAAGTTTGTGGGTTAAATACAGAGCTGGAATCAGTTAGAGTCAGTTACTTAGCTCGCCTTAGTTTAGCATGCAGATTTCCAACAAGGAGAAATCTAGACTGTCTCCGTCAAAAGGTTTTAAATCCAAAGCTCATGATGTACTGTGGTTATTTATACCTTGTTTGTTGTGCGTCTGTTCAGAATTCGGGTGCAGAGAGATTCCACAAATAACTCCCTGTAGAAGCCCAAATTGTTCTTTCTTTTGTTCAGTTTTAAAAAGGGTCAAAGAGCTGATGGTAATGGAGTCCGACGTTCCCTCTCGTTGCTAAGCTAAGGGATCCTACTGGCTGTATTTCCTGTTAAACTGACATGTGGATTTGAGTGTGGTATCAATGTTCTCATCTAACACGGGGCAGACACTAGGCATTTTTCCTAACGTATCTCTTCTCTCAAATAGTAGCAGTAGTGAGGAATTTGGGGTTTATGCCGCGACACCCCCGAACGACCACAAGTCATTTAAACACACCGCGTGGGAAGTCACTAAACGTTTTTGAACCCTCCATCCTGTTTGCTCTCCTCATTCAGGCCCCGGTGCCAGTCACAGAGGACACGCAGAGGAACCAGATGACTAGTACGACTAGTGCCCCCGGCGCCCCCCAGGACGCCATCGAGGTCCGCACCGAAAACCTCTTCCAGAGGACGGAGGTGCTGGCAGGTACGTGTCACAACAAACTGCCTCCCACCACGACAGGCGGGTTTGGTTACTGACGGGCCGACTCCCTCTGCTGCTCAGCGCCTCTCGCCATTCGCTGCTTATTTATACTGCGGAAGGTTTAGACAGCGTGTTTACCAATGTCAAATGTGCCTTTGGATACTTGAGCTCATAACGGAAGTGTCTTTTCAGTTTAATATTTGACAAACATTTTGAAGCATTTTGGAAGCGTTCATTTCATTTTCCTTCCAACGTTCCTCAAATTCTCCTACGTTACAACGTGACGGGATATTTATGGTAAGCGGCTAACTCTTGAAAAACCCAGGAAATAATTTCCCCCATGTCTCCCACCTAATCCACTTCTCAAGAAGAATGTTTTTTTAATGAACTCCATCTGCATTTCTCTGCGGGACCTTGCATGATTCAGAGCGCGGTGGGTGTTTCAAGTGAACCGCTTTGAATTCATGCAAGAGGGCGGACTTATCTGACTGGAAGTCTCTGATGCCCGCGTATCTGAGGCAAACACTGATTGGCACCTCACTTTGTTGTTTGATCCATCTGGTGTTGACAGCAGAGCCGGCCTGTGCAGGGAACTATGAAGTCCCTCACAGTGGCACAATGGGGAGTTAGGAGCATTAGTGTAGAGGTAGGTTTGGTATGTTACTGATGCCTGGGCTCATTTCTCATTCACTATTCTGAAGATGCTGCACCACCGTGGCCCTGTTCACAGTGTGTCATTAGCAATAAGGATTCAGAAAACAGCGAGTTTAATTCGTCACAGCAAAGTTTCTACAGTAGACCTTGATCCCGACGACGTCCTCAACGTCGTCATGAAGTGTGGTTTCCAGAGTTATTCTGCTCATGCAGGACTCCCAGCAGGTGGATCCGACATGTCTGGCCTCTCCCTGTGGACCTCGAGTCAGTGGTCACTGATAGGAATACAGACCACCACTGGGACTGCCAGTCATGAATGTCCCCTGAGTGCAACAGTTACTTCTAAACCCGCCAACGGGACACACGTTAAAGTGATGCACTTGGTGTCCGCCATGATAAATTGAGGGCTTCCCCGTTGACAGGAGGTATGGGCATCGATTCCAGCCGAGACGGTCGGCACTCGCTTCAAAGCCCTCAATATTAACGGTGTGCTGGGGAATTAGTGTTGAAATGTGTTGCATTGGACATCCCAAGACACCTCACTTCAGATTATCTATTATCAATAAAGGAATATATCCACCGTAATCTTAATTCGGCTCACAAGCGCTTTCTTTAGGACGTTGAAGGTGTCATTCTCAAGAGACACACACAAACACCCTTTACTTCCTGTCTCTGTGCCCTCCCCAACCCACAGCTGTTATTGCAGGCGGCGTGATCGGCGTCCTGTTCGCCATCTTCTTCATCCTCCTCCTGGTGTACCGCATGAGGAAGAAGGACGAGGGCAGCTACGACCTGGGAGAGAGGAAACCCTCCGGCGCCGCCTACCAGAAGGCCCCAACCAAGGAGTTTTATGCATAAAAAAAAAAAAAACATCCTGCCGTCAGATGGAAAAATCGCGAGTGACTGTCAAAATCTCAGTCCACGGCAACGGAGAAACAACGACAGAATGTTTTTCAGGTCGTTTATGGAAAAGAAAATAGCATAAAGGAAAGCTTTTGCATAGAGTATTGTAATTAAGATTTCTTTTCTCCTTTTCTTAAAAAAAAAAGAAGAAAAACAATTGAAAACCAAGCATTTCTCATTTTATGGCAAATCTCAGTGTATTTAAACATTTTGTGTATTATTTGAAAAAAATAGAAAACCGGATCTGTAAAGGCGAAGGAACTCATCGCATCGGTTCTGATCGCTTTCTAGTCGCTGACTACTTTTAATTGTAGCAGTATGTTATTTGTAAAGAAAAAACAAGTTAAAAGTGGAAATAATTGAATATAATTATTCTGTATCAATCCTACTTTTAGTTTTTTTTTTGTCCTAGCATGTCTGTTGTTGATCTCTAAAGGTGTATTACATTAATTTATCTTTTTTTTTCTCTGATGTTTTAAAAAACGAAACAAATTGCCTTTGTAGTTTTGATGAAGCTCTCCCGTCTCCATATTAACGCTGTTAACGGTCAATGTAAATGTTCCCCCTTCAGGTTACAATGGTTATTATTTGCCCTCACATCAGTTTTTTTAGAGCGTTTCATCATGTCCTGTTCATTTGTTGGCTCTCTTTTCATTGTAGCCTTTATTTTCTCTCCTCTTTTCGACAGCATTTTTCATTTGCGTACCACGAACAGGTCTTTGAATAGAGACAGTAAGCGCGTCGTGGCTCGAGAAAAACAAAATCCCGAATCTCGTTTCTGCTTGATGTCCAGCCGAACTCTTTTTTTCACAGTGCATATCCACTGCCACTCTCGTTCCCTCTAACCCCTCTCGCTCCCGACTTCTTCCTCCCGTTGGAGCGCGCTCAGTCAGATGGTCGGCCCGGCCGTTATTGTCCCTGTCCCAGAGGCCCTTACATGTGCTCACCAAAGGGCCCTGCCACCGCTCGGACACAGGCTCCGATCCCAAAGCACATACCTTTGCAGCAAACATCACCCGGGATTGGTAAACAAAGCTGCCGTGTCTTTCTGAATAGTCAGTAGAGCTTCTGTGGTGAGACGAGACTGTTGAAAACTGAGTTTAGTCCGGCACGAGGCCACGAAGCCACATTAATGAAAACCACGCTGGAATGTTTCTAATATTCTGCGTTACGTCTACACACACCTGCTCTGGAGGGACGTGGGAGTTTAGTCCAGCAGGTTTGTGAAGTTGCCTTTTTTTTTTTTTTTTTTTTTTTCAAAGCTGTACAGTAGATTCCGTAGATGGTGTCACATGGTCCTAACTGCTCACACAATCCAGCTGAAGTGATACGTCTCCTTCCTTGGATTGACCTGTGTTGTAGACTCATCGTCGTCCCTGTCTTCATCCCTGTCTCTTCATCCCTGCTGTCCACCACTCACATCATTTAGAACCTACTGTACTGAACTATACTGAAAAATCCAAAGACTCACAGTATTCCCACTCTCACACACACACACACACACACTCACCCCATGGCCACATCGTGTTTTTACCTCCTTCCCTTTCTCTTCACTATTTTAGTTTCTTTTGTCTTTTTTTTCTTCTCTCTATTAGGAAACCTGACCTTTGAGTCCAATTGCTTATTAGTACATGAAAAGATATATAAATATATATAAATGTATATTCACAAATGTTTTAAACCTTCAAAGTGCCTACCATTTGAAAAAGTACTTGCTCAAGGTGAGCACGAGGCGGGTGTGCACACGACGGAGGGGTGTGAACGACTTGACTGGCATTCTGTGAGCATAGGTGACTGTAATGGTAACTTTTTTTTAGTCTTACAAAAGCTGACAGTATTGTACCTATAAGTTGAAACAACACTACTGAATAAACATTGTGGCCTAATATCCAAACGCTTGTTATGTTACTTTTTGTCTGGTTTTCCTTCACTAACTGTTGTTTCACCAAGAAATGTGATGAATTCTTCACATCCATGCAGTATCAGTATCAGTGTCACCACTTCCGTTGCAGTTAAAGGCACACTATGCAACATTTTTCAGTTAATTAATGTGTTGATGATTAAATGAGTCATTTCAGGTCGAACAAAGGCTTTCTCGGCCGCCTTGGGGGTCTATAGGGGAAATACCGTACTTGCAATTCCGGGAGCGTCGACCAGCCCCCACAGGCTCAGAAGTCTCGTGTATCGCGAGAGTCGGTCTCTTTACTGCGAGAACTGATACACACCGCCCCCAGTGAAAGGCAGGCTCCTTGCTAGTGCAGTGGCGATATTTGTGCAGTTATCATGGCGGAAACAGCGAAAGCCGATATCGGAGCAGGCAAGAAAGAGGAAAAGGGCTGTGGACAGAGAGAGGGGTCGTTCACGGGTGAACATCGGGCAAGCCTTTTCCCAATGGCGAGAGCTAAAAGAGAAAGAAGCCTGCAAGGCTGAGCGTCTTTACGACAGTGCACTTTTATTTTTGTCCTCTGGGGGCAGCCTCGCTGGAAAATCAACCCCGGTTGCATAGTGTACCTTTTAAATTGACCTCAAGTTTATGTCGGGGGTTTCAGTATTTTTATGAATATACACATTTTAGAGACAAATCCTGAGACCTGTTTATTAGTCTTTGTCCAAACTGATGGTCGGCCACAGCTTCAACAACTTCATTTGCTTACTCTCCAAACTCTTCTGTTTCTGTTGAGGTGAGAAAAGCAGTAAACAGTATTTTATTTATGCCTTAGAGATGCTAGTAGAGGCCGATTTGTTAAACCTTGGACAGCTGGCAGTCTCCCCTCGCCTCTGGCCTGCTTGCTAAACTGAGCTAATCGCCTCCTGGCTCCAGACTTAACGGAAGGGCGCTGGTGAGCGGAATCAATCTTCTCATCTAAGTCTGAAATAAAGGGATTAATCGCCTTTCGTAGGTGTTGAAATATTCCTTGGCGATGCTTTAAAACCTCGGCATTGTACTAACTTTTAGGGTGTCATGCTGTCGTAATTACGGGAAGCATTTTTTCTTCTTTTCCATTACGAGTCGATTTGAGCAAATATTCCTCCTGGGAGCCATTACCAAGTGTTTTGTCTAAGAATTTGAAAACAGGCGCCTGGCTTCACGGCTCATTAATCTCTTTTTTTAAATCTCAAACAAAGTGCTCGTTTGGTTAATTATTCAAAAGGTTAGACTTTCTTACCCTGGAGCCAAAATCCCAGCGAAGCACAGCTGATCTAAAAAAAAAAGGAAAGGGTTTCCCTGTATCTATGGATAGAAGACAGAAAGAAAATGTAGGCCTGCCTTTAATTCTCTGCAGCACATTCGCTCTCTCAACCTTACTCTTAACTAGAGTATGAGGAGATTATCAACGTGCACATGAGTAATCTGTATGTGGGTTACGTGCTCCACCGTATCATGTTAGTGACCTAATCTCCCCTCCCCTCACCCCCGTTACAGAGGCAGATTAGAGTAACGGCGGGCATTAATCCCGCGCGGGATTGCACATCTCGAGTGAAGCAGCAAACAAGTGAGACTGACGTGAACGACCGGTCTAATCTCACCGACAGCCTTGCTTATTCGGGGCCTGTAACCCAACGCGCTGATGATGCTTGTGAAAGGACATGCATGGAATATTTGCCTTTTTGACATTCGATCGAGGCTCACTCTGTGATTTCACTGGCCGCTTCCTCTCAATGGAGTTATTCATACTCCAACAAAAAGCCTTCATGTGTGCAAAGACCCACCTTGTGATGTTATCTTTGACGATGACAAAGGAGCAGAGGACGTGAGCGTGCACGCATCAATGCATATTCCAAAAGTGTGTGTGTGTGTGTGTCTGCGCAAGTGGGTTCTTGTGCGTGTCTCTAACCTGAGGGAAGGAGGATTGTTGGGGACGGCATGAAGCTGATATGTTGTCTTAAGTGAATACTCCTCTTTCTGCCCGGTTCACTATGTTCCCATGCGCATGTGATATTTGGCCAGAGGCAGTTTATACAAGACATCCCACCAGGACAGGACCGTTTCAGGGGATGTGGGAGGTTGGGGGGGTGGTGCAGCAGGCAACCAATAGGAGAAAGCCATTGATATTAAAGCAGATGCTGCAACCTAACATTTCCCAATCTACGCTGCAATGCTGCATGTATTTGCCCTTTTGGTCTCCGGTTTGTGTCAAAGTGCAACCGGTATGTGCTGTGCTTACGAGAAACAATAAACGTAAACACCCCTCAAAGATATAGCAGGGACGGCGATTAAAATACTTTTGATCGTTCGTACTTTCAGCTTTCGTCTCTCTAGTTTCTTTTCTTTCTCCTGCTTTGTAGCTGAGGAGCTGATTCAATAAAGCTGTCGGCCAGTCGACTGGTAGTCAGCGCCAAACCATGCAGAAACATCAGGGAAATGGCGTCCAAGGTAAACACGCTGTCAGGCCTCATCAGCCCTCATGACTGGAGACTAAGCCTGGGCCCGACTAGAGGGCACCCGTTGCACCTCACCGACCGAAACACAGCGGCTCATTGCACCGGGGAAGCGCGCGGGCCCCTGGCCTGGCAGACACAAGCGATATGTGATGATTATAGCGCGCTGTAGACTATATCATGCCCCCCCAGTCGGTCGTAGTCGCCGTTGCCACAAGCCTTTGCCTGAACTCTGCCAGCTGCAGCCGCTGCGGCAATCAACTGTGCAGCTTCAAAGGGAGCAGCGGTTCCAGCGCTTATAGCATAGAAGTGCATCAAACTGGAAGTGTGTCATCTGAGGGCATCAAAAGAGGCAGCAGGCTGAGAAAAAAACAGAAGCGAGGTGCCACTGAATGGGACCTTCCTCTATGAGGCTCAAGTTATATGTATAGCATGCACTATAGATTGTATAAATAGAGCCAAAGGAGTGTGAAGCCATATATAAAGAAATAATATATACATATCTGGGTGCAGTGGGAATGTGAAACTACAACTACGGGGTTGTTTTTTAACATGACATACATTTATATGCAAACTTCTTTATCGCTACTGAGCAATAAAGGGATGAAAAGAGTAGCATTTGTTTGCAGGCGCCTCGTGTAGGGCAAAGCTTTCGCACCTTGCGCCCGTAATTAGATAAGGAGTTTTGGTCAGGTGCATTGTCACCATTATCTACGCCCAGTCAAATGTCACCCATGATGGTGCAATGGTGGCGTATGGAGTAGCGAGGGTGCGCTGGGTACCGCAAGGTTGGTGGTTCGAATTCTGGCTCCCCCATGTGCCATGTTGATGTGTCCTTGAGCAAGATACCTAACCTTGGGCAAATGTATAAGCCATGGGTTACAAATGCAATGTAAGTTGCTTTGGATAGAAGCGTCAGCTAAATGACATGCAATGGTGCAGCTCTAGAGAAGAAAATCAGTAAATACAAAAGGATTCATCCTCTGGGAATCAATGTTGAGCTCATTTCAGTACAAATTGGTTTGTTTCAACAAATTCATATGAGCACACCCTGTATATGTAGAAGAGAAAATGAATGTAAAACTTTTGGATGAAGGGTTAACTAGGCCAGTTTTATGATGGACGAATAATGATTGATGGGATCAGGGGCTAGTAGAGAAATACTTTTTGGCACTGGACTAAATTGGCACAGTAGATGTTATATTTCTTAAATCAAATGAATGCTGCTATAAAGATACTTAGTGTCGGCGACCATTGCACCTTGGAATGCTCTTTAAGGTTTGACTGGTCACTTAAGGTTTGACTGATCAAAGTAGGCAGAGGAGATAAATGCCTCAGCAGTATTTCTTGGCCTTTCCTGAAAGCTGTGCCGTCAAAGGACGGTAGTGAAACTCATCCGTGAGGGAGGTGAGCTCAGCCAAGGTCTTCTGAGGATCAGAGGTTTAATTCCCAGAGATGCTTAGGAGGTAAATCATGTCCGCATGCCAAAGAATTGAAGCAACTGCAAAGATGTGTTGAATTTGCACAGATCTTGCACGGCCACTGTCTCCGTTTCATTTGTTATTGTCCCAGTCTTTAAAAGCTCATGTATAAATAAGGTCATTTAGTTCTTGAGGTTTTAAAACTTAATGATGCTTTTTACATTAGGCGTGGAGGCATACAAAAATTATGCAACGATTTTGCTTAGTTCAGATGATCCACTAAGGGATTTAAACAATTTGAATTCCTCGGTTAAGAGTAAAAACAGAGCCAGTCCCGGTCAGCAGTGCAACGCTCTGCTGCTGCTGTAAGTTGGTTGTTGTGATTCTTTCAAACATTAAGCAATTAAGTAATCACTGCTGCATAAAGAACTGCACATTTGGGATTCAGATAACGAGAAAAGAGGTTTTCTAGCCCTCCTTTCCAACAAAATAAGAAAAACTAACACTGCATTTTCCGACATGGCTCTGGTCTTCAGTGGCAAAACACAAGATATCATTTACATGGGATTTGCATATGTATGAGGAGGCGGGTCTGTGCCGGAACCTGCCGTTCTGAGATTGGTTCATGCCACCCGCCACTTTTCATCTCACCTCCACTGCACAAAGTCCCAATCAAATAACTTAGCTAACCAATAAAACCCTTGCTACATTAAACAACGTGATGTGTCCGTGGTTGTAAATGAGACGTCGTTAGGTGACGTTACAGAAACAATACGGTTAGTCCTTCTAGCCAAGCAGCCGAGGCAGGGCGCTAACACAACGGCTAGCTATGTGACCTGTGCTAATGAAGCTAACGAGCTGCGCGCTACGTCAAAACGTCAATATGGCAGATAGCCCGGATGTTTGGCTGCGGAGGAAGCCCCAGCTTTCAACCGTCTCTCTGCTGAAATCATCTAAAGTGAGTTACACTTTTTGTCCATGTGGCATGTCGAACGGTTTGTGTTGGATGATCAATTGGATGTCGTGCAGCTCGCTAGGTTTTTGGTCTCCGTCGCCAGATTGCGCTACACTGTAGCGCGCGGGCCATGACGCGTACCTCTGTACCTGACGTTGCACCTGATCGACCCTGCCCCCCGCCCGCGTGACACTTGTGCGTGAATATAGCCGGTGCGGCCTGTGTTGTGTTGTTGTTGTTGTTGTTGTTGTTGCCTGTGAGGCTGTATGCGGGTATTTGTTACGGCCTACGTTGGTTTACGTGCGTTTCACAGCTGGACCAGCCTTTTGATTTCAGCTGCTCTGTGTGAGGCCACATTCAAGGCCTTTTGTCTGCCAGCCGGTCACACTAACGCCTTCACCCCTCATTTGTGATAGAACAAACAACTTAATCAGATCTCAAGAAGGATGCTTTTCAAAGAGCGGAATTATGCCTTGATTTGGTTTCAACCTATTTGTTGGTCTGTTTTGATAAAAGGTCAATGCAATTTAACAGGCTGGAGGATTTGAAGAACAAGATGGTCGTGTAAGCTCACAAGATTCACCTCATGGATTATTCTGGTAAATTTAACCGTAGTCCTTCCACACAATACTGAATAAAATTTTAGGATTGCACTCATTTATTTTTAAGATTTTTTTTTAAAGAAGACTAATGAAATTATCAAGATTCATCTATCAAAGTAAAAGTTATAGTTGTAAGGCTTGTTGGAAGACAAAGCTTATTGTGAGCCCGTAATATTATGTTTCACCCTTATGGATGGCCGCTCACTCATATCTCATATCTTGTTTGAGATATTTGTGTCAACACCACTAAATTCACGTGGGCGTTACAGGAAGAGCCAGGTCATTACAAAGATTGGTATGTCTCTACTTAAGGCCAATGAACACTTTTTATCGATTTTGCATTTGCATGTGGGCAACGGGACAACATTTGGGTTTTAGAAGCGCTCTGGTTTCTGTTTATAGTTGTGGTAAAAATGACCAATCATGTCTCAGCAGGCTTTGGTTGAATTCAGGTAAAAGCTCTGATCACAGAGAAAAAGAGGCTGATATTTTTGGCCAAAATGCAATCTGGGAGCCTGACTTATGTCACGGAGTTACATATTTGTTCTAAATAGCTTTTTAAACTAACTTGTGAAATAGACTTCATGTCATTTCTCAACTCCAACTCCAGTGTCCCATCTCGAGTTGGACGGGAAATAATGAGCAGCGCGAGGAAAAGCAAATGTGGGCCCAGATTTCCGTTGGCTACGCCAGAGCCCCTCAACCCAGAAGCGTATCTGTGGATTGCCACAGAGGCTAGATGAAAAGGAAAATCAGTGTCTGTAGGACATGTCCACTGGGGACTGTGAATGTCTGTACCAAATATCATAGCGATCCACACAAAAGTAAACATCATTAAGTCCCCTAATGTCAACTTCGTTAGTTGCGGTACAAAATAATCGGTTCCAAATCCAAGTTGAGGCGGCTCAGTCTGTACCAACCAGCAAATAAAAGGTGACTGCTGTAAAAGCTGTGTGATTGCTGTGCATGTTACAAAAAGTCTGTCTGGTACAATTTTTAAGAAAAGGCTTGTATAACCATCCACACACAAGACAAACTTGATTTAGAAAGAGGAAAAGCTGCTCACTTTGCCACTTAATCAGAGTTTCTTGATTTAAACACTGACAATGAATGCCAATGCGCCACCTTTTTTCTTGATAGGATTTTGAAATCCTTCCATTCCCCCAGCACTCACACACACACTTCTCATTTACCCTTCTGCTGTAGCCCGCAACATGATATTACCATTATTTAATTTAAAAGCAGCCTGCTCCTCGGAGGTCCATTGAGAGAAAATGGAAGTTTTGTTTTTGATTAGAGTGCCCTAGATGGGAACGTTTATAACCATTTTTATACTAATTACATCTGAAGCTATGGGGAGGAAATGTCATATGGATTTGTGCACGCAGCCCTTGGGAACCCTCCGATTTCTGGGCTTGAAATACTTTGCGAATGGTTTGAATTAGGTTTTTTTAGTCAGTCACTTTGAACTACATTTAATATTTAGTGAGGCAAAGTAAAATCATTAGAGAATAGGGAACGATTTCTGACTAATTCAAATGTCAGGAGGGAAAGATTAGATTTGACGTTAAACTTTTAAATAAAGTACATACATTTCCATGCGAAAGTCTCAACATGCTGATCACACCTCCTTTAGTCCTCATCATTTTTCTATATATTCATCACAGAAAGCGGCGGCTTTTCAGTCACTGAACTCTCGTAGACCTTTCCGTAACCCTGCTGCCTTTTGTTCTCCTAATGATCGCAGCGGCGTGTGATGAAAGCCTCATATCTGCAAGCAAATCTTTCCAGGATGTAAAAAGCAGTGGGGGCGAGGAAGAGCGATGCGTCTTTGAAGTCAGATCTGTACTGTTGGTTGTGATGTGCACTCGTGTAGCAGCCAGACCAGATATGTGTTTACGCTTGGGTCACTCCGTTAATCACTTGTCCGTAGCGATGGTTGGTGCAAGGTGGGCTCCAGGGGAGTGATGCAGTGATTCCTGACTGAGGACGGACCTGACGGAACAGCCCGGTTTATGATCCGTCCAGTCATTGAAGTGGCTTAAAAGCTTCAGACGCGTTGCGCTGCCTGAATCTCTTCCGTGTCTCCAGCGTTTGATTGCCGGTGACTGCTGCATGTATACCCGCAATGTGTGCATAGTCGACCCGGGTTGACGGTGGCTCCGTCAATGATGTTATATATACACAAATGCAGCTACAGGCACACATGCAAACATGTGCATGTTACTCTGCTGACTGACCCCCTAACCGGAAGTTCCTGATCCGGTTCATTAGGCTCCTGACATGTGCCTTACTCCATTAATGCATTCACCATGGATAATAAACTAAAAACAATGACTACGGTCACAGTCATATCATCTGCACACTGAAGCAGGATGTTGCAACAGGCAACAAATAAGACAAGCTATATAAATAAAAGTATTTAGACAATCAAGGACACTTTTTGACATGCTAATGTATAGTGTGCATGCATGCACGTTGTATATAAATATATCTTTATATACGTAGTAAACTGCAGCGTTTCTCCCCAAAGGAGCCCCTCATTCCCAAACAAAGGTCACACCGACTTGGTGCAGTGGAAGGTTGTTGCCTGAGACGTATGAAATATTCCTTTATGGTTGTGCACCAGTTACAAAAAAAAAAAAAAGAGTGGATGCCTTCCTTTATTTTTTTCAATATCATTTTGCCGGTACACAGACGGTTGCCCAACGAGCATCTGCTTCCAGACGTAGTGAGCCACATTGGGGCTTCAGTGAGTGGATACGCTATGGCCCAAAAAGAGACTTTTTACCTCACAAATTAAAACGTGTTATTTTTATTTGCCAGGCAAGCATAGCTTCAGGGATAGCTTTATTTATATCCATCCCCGGGGTCCACCGGTGGTCCGGACTGAATCGACACCATTATCATAATCATTATCATTACTCAAAATGACCATGAGCTTTCTCCAGATATCACTGGCTCTGGTGACCCCTGACTTGTTGCTGCCAGCTTCTTGGTTTGGCAGCGTGAATAGCCAGTGAAGTGGAAGTGGAGGGAGGTAAATGTTCAATTGTAGAATGCTAAACATTTAAATGGACTCCATCCGTTTTGGAGTTTATAACCTACAGGATCAATAATGTAAATACACACGAGCAGCGTTGATGCAGCTTTCTTTACCTCTAATTAGTGGAGCTCTAAATAACAGGCGCCGGAATACTTGAGAAATATTGTCTCCTTGCAACACCGCTCTCTCCTTCTCATCGGGTTTTGGAGACACTTTTACATCTGTTTGTCATTGCTTCCGTCCTCTACTGAAACATTTCCATTTGTGCCAGACAGGACCTCCGCCTTATTATTTTTTGTTTCTTTTTTAGCTCTAATTGCTACACTAGTGTGCCTTTCCCTTTAACTTTGATTTCTTCTCGGTAGACAGTTGTGTTTAGTTTCCATCCCGCTAATGATCAGCTGTGCTTCTCCCTGAATTTATACTCTGCTTGGTGTGCATTTCATCACAACATCGATCGCACCTGATGTGTTCAGGGCCCGTAGGAAACCGACACAGCCTGTAGGCCTGTCGGTTGTGCTAGCATGCAAAACCTTATCCAAAACTGGTGACTAGAATTTTAACTATGGCCATTATAATTATATATTTTGTGTCTCCTCACCGTCTCAAATTTCCGACTATCGAGATTGACTTTTGGGAACGCTGCCTTTTCATGTGACAGATGAAGCGTTATGTGACACGTCGCACTGCAGCGGCAGGCTTCAAGCACTGCGAAGCATTTGCCTGTTTCTTTTCTGATTCTTCACCCGAGCCTCCGCACCTTGTCATCCGTCTCTGACTCAGCCATTCATGCCGTAAAAAGAAAAGGGGGGGGGGGGGGAGAAAAACCAAAACACAGTGGAGCAAGACAACATCGCTGATTGAGCTTGTGGAACAACAAGAGCCGATAGATTCTAAGAAAAGAAGCGGCCCATTCGGTCGTCTTTTGCCTGCATGGCTGATCTTTCTCCCCCTTTTGTGTGCTTTTGTCTCTTCCCCGCTCTTCTTCTCTTTTCACCCCGCTTCTCCACCTGCTGTTTTTAATGGCCCAGTGGAGGCAGGGGGAGAACGTAGAGGGTGAGTGAGACAGACGGTGAAGAAAAGCAGGAGGAGGAGAGGAGAGGGAAGGAGAGGGGAGGGCTCCTGTCTCCTGGCAAGGCTTTAATGAAGAGCCTTTGAAGTTTGCAATGATTGAGCGGCACCGGTGTCTTTTTCAAAAGGGACCAACATCCTTCCGAAGACGTGCCGTCCTTTCCCCTCACCCTTCCAGTGTCTTCCATCTCTCTCCCTCTCATTCGTGATTTCTTTTTTCCCCCGAATTCACCAATTGCACGCAAGTTCTTCTCCTGCTCCCCTGCCACTGCATCCTTTTACCACACCCTCCCCTCCTCTGTGATCGGGACATCATGTCTCCACTTGACTAACCGTGGTAGTCCCACCCCGTTTGCATCAGGACTATGAAGCCCCCGTGACTGCAGGACCTGAGTGGTGTTTGGCTGCTTGCATGTGTGTTTAGGGCCGTGGTTACCTGGGTGCATGTATGTACACGTGTCAAAGGCCCACATTCAAAACATGCATGCTTGCCTCGAGAATTCATGAAAAGATAGTGTCCCCCCCTTCCTCCCCCCCCCCCCCCCCCACCACACTCCCTCATCGGCCCCTGTCGCTGAAGCCACTCTGTTATCTCAACAAAGTGGCTCCGTGGGCGATTGCGCCTGCTGTCCGCCCATCCATCCATCCTGACCTCCCACGCTCTTCCTGCAGGTCATCCCTGTCTCTTGCCTTCTCCTTTTACACCACCTCATAGATCTATACTCCACCCTAGCTATGAATGCAGCCCGGAGCGACCTGTTAAGGCCATGCCTTATCAAAAGGAATATACACCTTGCTGCACATGGTTTGCATTTTGAACCGGGGGGCGCTTGAACTTTCAAGTGCTGTACTTTCACAGTATGATGTAAACAGTTCATTTGATGATGTCACGAGCTATTCCGCTGATGACACCTGATTGGAGGAATGTGCCCAAGAAATGGAGCAATAAGGCCCGCAAAGAACATACAGCAGGTGCGAGAATATAGACTATAGATGGGCTTGTTTTGACCTCCTGGGGTGTGTTTTGTGTTTTGTTGCGTGGTCTAATGGAATGGAACTCATTCTGGGTTTATATTCGTGGTCCAAGTGGACAAAAGCGGTGGGATTTGATTTTTGCGGTGGAATCTGACCTGATGACGAGGATAAATAAGGATAATCTACGGCAGTCGTATCGAGCAGTGTCAAATTACAGCGATTTCATAACAAGTTCCGATTTAAATGTAGGCATCCCACGGCCTGTTTGTTCTTTACCAAGACTGTACAGAGCACCTTTTTTAAACCCATGCGGCGAGGCTCCGTGCCGTTGGTGTACAATGTGAGTGTAGCGCTAACAGTTTGTTGGGCGGCCTGAGGCTGGCATGCGTGAATTCAGCTGTTTTTTTTTTTTTTGGTTGTGGCGGACAGGACAGGTCTGTGTGATTACAGCCCCCCCTCTCAACCGTAGCGTGGCACTTTGGTCCTCCCTCCCCTCGCCACTTTCCGCTGGCGCGAGCCTGACACCCTCTCGTCTCCCCCGTCTGCCCTTGTGTACCTGTCCTAACTTTTGGAGGATGTCCTCATGACAACCTGCCAATAGCTGATCATGCGGTTTGGCATGAGACTGTAAATAAAAACAACATCTGCTTTGAAAGTTGTTTTTACTTGGGGAACTGTTAATGACGGAGATTAGAAGGGTTCTCCGACTATTGTTCCTGCAACCGGCATCTGAAATGTCTCGGATCTGGAGACACCAGGTCAGCAACACCCTGAACTGCAAAAACATTAAGACGGGAATAACTCTTCAGGCTGACTCGAGCAAATGGCTTTTGTGATGCTGCTCTTCTTTTTATGTTCCCTCTCGTCTGTCTCCGCTGCTCACCGAGGCGGTTGTTTGAGGTTTTGAGTCCCACCGAGCCTCTTCAAGCCTGGAGAACAGCTTTGATTGTTAACCCATAAATGATTTATGAGTCATATTTTTAGGCTGTAGCCCATTTTGAATGATGTATTTATCATGTGGGAGGTTCAGTATGTGTCCATAATCGAGTTGGCAGGAATATGTCTGAGATTTCAAGTGTGACTGCGTTCAAATATTTTTTTTTTTCACTGCATTGGCTGATCCTTTAGAGTTGTATGTGTGTTGCGGTAATATTGTTTCTGGCTGTATTGTGGTGAAACCATCGTTACTATTCAATGGCTCCAATATCAGAGTTTTCAGGTTTGCGTAACATATCTACAACGGGTGAGGCCGCTTGTGAAACCGTTTCTGTAACTTGACTAAATGATTGATGCCCCCCTGGTTTGGTGTCCCACCCTGCAGCCAGTGGGCGGGGCCTAACATGCCTGTCCTCAGAAGCATGGACCACACAGCAAAGAGGGAATTTTCAGTTACCTGAAACATGTGTGAGGACGTGTAAGACAAAGGGAAGTCCCCTTTTGTTATGCTGAATGGGTGTCCGTGTGTGGACACGAAAAGGATCCATCACGTGTGTGTGTCTGCGCGCATATATAAGATTTTTTATATACATCTACACACACACACCGTACCAGTCAAAAGTTTGGACACACTTTCTTATTGATTTGAGAACCTTCCACTAGCACCGCGTGGAGAAGCAGGGTGTCTTTGGAGCTTCTCCTGGTTAAACAGCAGGTGCCCAGCAGGGAAACTGTCTTTTGTGTCTCTTGCATCTGGGTTTTCATGTCAAAGGCTCAACGTTGCCCTGAGATTGATGATTCGTGCAAGAGGGGAGGACAAAGAACTGATGCTGTAGCTCTTAGCTTATGTGTTTCAATTTGTTCTCATATTAACCATTCATACATTTTATGTTTCCTTCAAGAAATGTATCTTTTAAACATGTTTCACTGTAGCCACTTGGTGTCTGATGAGCACTTTCAAGTAATGCTGTCTTTTGCCTCAACTATAAAGCAAAGATTCTGTCTGTGCGTTCATTTTGTCCCAATTCTTTTTTTGTAGCAATTTCTTTCAAAATCCACATTTTTAGCACCCTTTTTAGATTTAGCTCTTCTTTGCTTAATAGACACTGCATTTTGGTCTTGTCAGTGCTTACTGTGCTTAATCAGAGATCCTATGGTACAAATGCCATGTTGCCATGATGAACCACTGGACGGCCACACTAATCTCCGGGCTTCTCGCATGAAAGAAAAGTGCTCTGATAAAAGTAGTAATGGCTCAACAACATAAGCTACATGCAGGTTTAATGATTGTTTTCAATCCAAGAGTTCCGTCATTATAAAATGTAAAGTGTCAAAACGGATGCAAAACAAGTGCTGTGTTTGCTTTTTTGTCTTTTTTCATCATTGGCTGTCCTTGGAATGACTTGCAGCCTGCGGCCGTGTTGCTCATACGGACAACGCAAGTCCTCCGCTTTTAGAAACGCCGCTTAAGCTTCATATGGTTCGGAAGTTGGATGCCTTTTTTTTAAGACTGAAGATGCCTGATGCGACGAGGCCATATTCCATAGATAATGAGGAGAGGAAATAGAAAAAGACTGAAGCAAGGAGCTGAACCACACAAGCGCATGTTGTTATAGACACACACACATACATACACACTCCCAGGCACGGCTGTTTTCCTGTTTTGACTTATTGCTTTGCGGTGCACTTTTCACCTTCAAAACATCATGAAAAATAAATGCATCTACCTCCCTCACGGAGAACTGAAGATGGGCTGTGCACATTTATCTCCTCCTTTTTTCTTTCCTTTACTTTGACGAGAATAAGTAATTGTAGACAATGACACATTTAATTAAGAAGAGGAATGATATTTGATTGTGCTCATAGCTCCTCTATTGCTTGGTGTCAGACTTCACACGCTCTTTTAATGGCACTTTTTCTGTGTTTTCAGGTACTGAGCGCTTTTCTATTTATGATAATGTGTTTCTGAGCCCCCACAGCTCTCTTATTACCCGAAGCCAGTGGTAACGACAGACTGTAAATCCCATTTGCGGTTTGGGAAAGGAGGGGTGTGAGAACATGAATAGCCTGTTATTTCTCAAACTCTGTGAAAATATAAATGCGTAGTACATTATTTTCCTGCAGATGCTTCTCTAAAGCGGTGCCACCCTCCTCCGAGTTGTCAAATCCAAGTGAAATAAGCAAGTCTTAATACTCATCACATGGATCCATATAAGGATGCCAGGTATTCAGAGGAACTCTCAGCCTTTTTTATTGGTCTTAGATTACATGCCACCGTTCAGAACATAAAAGACAAACAAATCCAGAAGCGCCTCGGAGAATTTAAACCGCAGCATTACGCCGATTACATTTATCAGCCCATAAGCCTCCATAGATGGATAAGGAAAGTAATAATGTTGCGTTATCTATTTCTACCGGTATAAAGAACACTTCTCACAATAAATACAGATCGGTTGACTGAGTGGTGATGGCACAACGGCCGTTTGCTCACCCGCAATGCAGACACAACCCCAGCCCCCGGGTGGACACCAACGTGACTCCAGTCAATTTTGTTCAAAGCGGTCTTGTTTAAATTTTAGAATTGATGATGAAGCTGGCTTTGGGCTCCCTTGAGATTGGCAGATGGTGCTAGAGCCAAGTAAGGCATCCCTACCACAGCGCCACTCCTCTGCAGTCTAAACATGGTCAAATCTGGCCACTGGTTGCTTAAAAAAAACAACCAATATGCCGTTTGCCAAAATCCAAAATGGTGAACTCAAGGCTTTAAAACCGCAGAACAGAAACAAATAGTTGACGACATGACCGCCTCGTCCACTTATAGTCTGCGCTCCAAATGAAGTATAATGTGACCGGTTTGTTTCTGCTGCCCCAGTGGCCAACAAAGAAAACACGATTGCAGTTTTAAGTAAAAGGAATGTTTGGGTTCTTTTTGCTGTACGTGCTGGCGGATCGACGTGTTATCCGCCGTATAGAATGTGAAGGTACTGTAAGTGCTGAGGTCATGCAAAGCCAAGGCTATTCTGAGCGCAACCTTTCTGTTTATGTTCTCCCACGTTGTGTTTGGGCCTAGTTACAGATTACAGCCCAGAGCTGCTCATGTTGTTGTGTTTGGACCTCGACTCCACCCAATCACCTCCGCCTCACCCCCATCTAACTACACCCTTCTAGGAGAAAATTGCCTTTCTCGCAAAGGCACTTGGAGGAGAAAAACCACTCTCTTGTAAAGTTCCAGTGGTTGCATGCAACTGCTTATAAAAACAGACAGTGGCTTATTAGCACCAAATTAGGCTTTTAACAGGCCGTTCACCCTTTTAGTTTTGGCTCTGCAGGCTGACATTTAGAGGCAGGTAAACGGTGGTCAAAGAGCATTAGTCTATTTTTATTTCCATCCCTCTTCACCTTTATCGCCGCCGTTTTTGCTCAATTGATATCCGGCTTCTTTATAAAAAACATGAATCCTTGAGACATTATTCTTCAGTGCTGCTGTCTGTACTTTGCTATCGCAAACCGACGTAACCTTCAACCTGTTTGTTCAAAGAGACCCCTGGTGTTAGACCACCAATAATGATGTACTGTGACCTCCAAGGTATTAATGCACAAACAAGTCCGGCAGAGTCCTGATACAAACCAACAAACCTACAGTTCATCATCCAGACTAACTAATGCATTTCTGCCAGCGGTCAGAGACTCGCTGCTTTTAGACGGGCCTCCTTTTTTAATATATATTACACAATCAGGCAGACCCGGGCGAGCCTCTATTGTTTCCAGAGGGGGGGGGGGGAACTTCTCACGGCGCACAAAAGGAACCTTTGTTTCTCCCCTAGACAAGAGACGTGGGTGCGCCAACACTTGAAACACTCCTTGTGTGGACTGCACACCGACAGAACCCTAATAAAGCTCTCTGCGTGTTGTGTTACATTCAATCAGCATGTCACGAGAGTGTGCTTCAGACCGAGCAGAGGACGGAGGATTTAAACGGGGGATTCCGCCCCAAATGAAGCCTTTTTTGTCTGTCCTTTAAGCGTCCGTGCCCAGATCACTTGTGTTACCGAAGACCGATGCTATGTGCGAGCAGCGCACCTGCTGTAGTAAAGGATACGTCCTCCGTTACCGGAAGAGAAGCGCGATGATGGTTTTGCGACGGACGAGGCGTCTCAGTGACTGTTTACCTGATGGATCTGCATGTTCCGTCAGAAAGTAGAGCCGTGCCGTCACATCGGGTCATACAGTGACTACTTGGAGTGTGTAATTGAGGTGTGCTGGTATTCATGAGGAGGTGTGAGTGTGGGATACTCATGAATCACACGCTCGCTCGATGGTTTACGAGCGCGCACACACACAGATCTCTGTGGACTCTCAGCATTTCCTAATCACTGCCGAGTGACAAGCAGAGTTATGTCACACAGGGAGGCCTTCCGCTGAGGACAGATGTGATGGCAGTTTGGATCAGATGGAAGTGTGCAGGAGGAATGCGACATCAGCCAGATCGGCGTACTACCTTTTTGAACTTTTCAGGCAACACAGGACTGTTGGGAAAAATTGCCGTCCCCTTTGTGTCAGTAATTTGTCAGAGACTGGCTGGCAACACACTGATTAAAACATTGGGCAGTTCACCAATGTCTAAAGCTGCCGAATCAGCGAGTGGAAGTGGAAGTTTCACAGTGAAATCTATCTTCCTTCTGCCATCGACAGCGTCTGGTCATTCCAAGCCGGGAAAACAATTTTAGTCTATTATGGGTTTATTTTATAGCTCACCAATTCAGCTTTTCATTTCTTTGAGGAAGACGGTGTCACTTCCTCGCTCAGAAAATAAATAGTCACACTTTAATGCTATCGAACAAAACGGCAACCTTGACTAGCTTCAGTCGCGGCAGCCGGTATTCAAGGATGAATCAAGAAGGAGCATGTGACCTCGGATGGGTCAACTCGATAAATGCGGGTTGCATGAAATCCAGCTGTTTATTCCAGCCTTTACCTACCTAGTCTGCAAGTGGCTTTGAAATTAGAAGAACAGCTTGTTTTTTTGCTCAATGTATTGAGTAACACTAACATTCCAACAATATTTCTGAAATGAGATCATAGACAAACCTGTTCAAAGTTCTTCTACAGTAAGAATGTTTTGCTACTTAAGCCCGTTTTTTAAAGTCCAAATAAACCAGTAGAAGAAGTAAACGGTTCCTCAGAGTGTCAACGGCGCCCAAACAAGTTCCCAGAAAGGTTGCGCTTTAAGTAGTTTCATAAAAGCAGCAAGAGCAAAGCATCCCTGTTGCTACAGGGAGTTAAGGAGCAAACCTTGTATCCTCATTAAAAAATAAAGTCAAGAAGGGCAGCAAGAGCCAAGAATAAATGTTACCAAAAACAAGTGGCCTTCACTGTCGGGGACCACGCGCACTGGACCCTCCTCGTGTGGGGGAATGTTGTGTGCAGCTTCTTCTACTTTTTGTGGTACGTTTGCATCATAATAACATGGGGATAATATTTTGGGGGAAATCTCGCTGATTGTGTACAACTGACATTTAATGTGTGCGTGCATGTATCAGTCTTTTGAAAGCT
This sequence comes from Apeltes quadracus, assembly GCA_021346845.1. NCBI lineage: Eukaryota > Metazoa > Chordata > Actinopteri > Perciformes > Gasterosteidae > Apeltes > Apeltes quadracus. The sequence continues at coordinate 4,758,436 of CM037926.1, read as the reverse complement.
AGCGATCCATTTTCTGTCCTATCAAAGTTCGGTTCACCATGCTACTGTTCAGAGTAAATGAATACAGAGGCCGAAGTGTCGTTATAACTACGGTCAGTACAAGAAGAATGGAACAATGAAAATGACCTCGCACTCAACCTCCCATAAACTCTTTGCCGGGATCAATTCCACCCCCCCCCCCCTCCCCGCGCGCACACGCGGTAATGCGGCAGAAAGGCGTGATTAGAGCGGGGATGCGTGCGGCTGAGCCCAGCTGCGGTGAGCCAGCCCCCCCCCCCCCCCTCTCTCGGACGTGGCGTATCAGCCTCTCAGCCCGCTAAATGAAAACCAAATGAAAGGCTCTCCGATGGTGTGAGCGGTTGCGTAAGCGAGGTCCTGGGATAAGCTGATTACGCGGCAGACTCCCGTTTATTCCCCACAGCGCTTAAAGAGCCGAGCGGCGCGGCTTAGCGAGGTCCGGCTCCTCTCTGCCCCCCCCCTGTTTGTTCCACGACTTCCTCTGCGGCCAGAGGGCGTGTTTGCCTCCTGCAAATGTATGCGGAGGGTGGCAGTGGCAATAAGACATGTGTGCCATGGCTAGAGCACACACCGGTTTGTATATGTTCCTGAACACGCATGCAATGCTTGAAGTAACGCACGCGCCGCTCTGAAGGCGAAAGCAGCATGACAGCTGGGTGCCGCTTGTGTGGTTCAGCTTAACGGTGGCTACAGCGGCATACGGTCACGGTCGGTGCCGCTTGAGAAGAAGTGGCATTCGAAGAAAGCGCCGGGGGCTCAACGCGAAGAGGGAGAAGTCAGAGGGGCTGATGGGAAAGTGCTCCCGTGACTGGAAATGATCTTCAACAGGTGGCAGCAGCTTGTCCATTCCTGGGATATGCCGGTTCTAGTGCGTGTGCGTTTTTGTGTGTGTGTGTGCGTAAAACACAGTGGCTGTTATTGTTTCGCTAATCCCCCTGCTGGGGCCACAGCGTGTAGACGGAACAACTGTGTTCACCATGTGAGCGACTTGCAGGAAGCACCAGCCCGCCGTGAGTTCCGTTAAAATCACAGCGCACGGTTCAGGAGCAAAGCCTACATTTTGAACACGAGGGAAGAGTCGTGTCCTGGAGCAGCGGGTCTCGTTGGGCCTGTTGTAAATATGCTCACATGGGCCCACGTTGAAAGAGGAAAATGGAATCTTTCCATATAGCGTTTTTTTTAAATCTATTTTTTTGTTCAGGCTGGTTGACAGTTCCCGCTCTCTCATTGTGCCACAAGGTCCTGTTCATTTCTCCCCCTCCCCTCGGCAGCAGCACTTCTTATCTATAATAGAGAGGGGGGCGTACGCTCTACATGGCTCTGCTATGCTCAATTTATTTCACTGAACACGGTATGTAAAGAATAAGTAAAAACGGTTAATAAATAGATGTATCTAAAGGAAAAGAAAATCGTCTCCCTTGAGTCATCTCAAGTTATATTTGTTTCTTGTATTAACTGATCATGGCACAGATGGTGAGTTTGTTGTAAATGTTTACTAGAGGTTCGATATCCATTTGGGTATCTCACCTTTTGATGCTGGGATCCTAATATTGGTGCTCTTGACGTTTAGCTAGAACTCGCCAATGTTACTTGCTGAGATCTGCACCAACGAATGGGTTGAAAGGCTGTAAACGAGTCAAACCAGATTATCTCAATCAGTTTATTTGAAAATAGAGCACAACATATCAATGACCAGCTTTGCTCAGGATCACTGCTTTGTGTATTCTTTTTTTTTCTACTCTCTTGACTAGCGCTTTTACCATACATGACCTTCACCCATTCGCATCCATTCATACACCGATAAGACGGCTTTTGGAAGCAGTTTGGGGTCCATTTCCTGATTTCTCTTGACAGCAATTATTGCAAAAACATGCGCAACACTTTCAAAAACTTTGTAAGAAATGGGAAACCGGCAGCGTTTCCATGTGCCCCTGGAACTTATGGTCTTCATGTAATCCACACCCCCGGTCTGAATGGTGAATACAGTTTCCAAATAAGGTATGATGAGAAGTCTCATTTTTAATAAACTTTTAATTTTTTTTTGTAGTAGATTGAATTGAATAGATAAAGCCTGCTTGTGGCTCAATTTCTGATTAATGTGCTCTTGAAATGGTCTCCTGCTTTGTTTGTTTTTTTGCAATATGTACAAACCTGTGCGATTTGTTAGCAGCTTGCCTATTACAAAGCAGTGTCTCCGTAACATGCCTGTTTCTCCAAGTACAGAATCACATTCTCACCAACCGCCTCTGTCACCACGGCCATCTGCGTCCAACTGGACCAAATGGGTTCCTTATTACAGGACGTGGGCTCAGCTGGCAGGTGGTCCTACCTGCCACGTTTGTCATATCCTCTTCAAGCAGGCTGACAGCACACACGGCACAGGAAGTCAGAGGTTGGGGCTGTCTGAGGAGAGGAAATTACATTTTTTTTGTTCTGTTAGTGACTCGGTTTGTTTTCCCATAGCTCAATCCAAAAGAAACAATCCTTTTGGATAAAAACAAAGTGTTTATCTCCTGGTGGACAGAAACAATGTAGTTCCAGGCACGCATGTGGTTTGGTTGTGCGGTAATGGGCCCTTGAAGTCTGGTGACAATAATAATAATAATAATAATAATACAATGATAGTTGGCTGCCAAACAGCATCATTTTCTGCTGATTTCACAAAATCAAACCAACAATGCTTATACAACACAAAATACAAGACGTTATGGGATGAAAAGCTGTATTGATGGATTGAAGGCCAATAATTGTTGCGTGGTTTGTCAATATTTATAAGTGGATCCCTCATCTCAGCCAGAGGTTTTTATAACCTGGCAACGCAAAAGGCTTTCTTGTTATTGTCTAATGATGGACCTATAAAGCAGTGCTAATCATTTAATTTGTGAACTACTCGCACATAAAATACATTGTGAAGTCTTCATAAAAGGATAAGAGATGTTTCTCTGCCTCCTCGCATGTGTGTGTGTTCTTTGTATCTCATCGTGCCGATTGAGTGACGCGTCAATTGGCGAGGAGGAGGAGGAGGAGGAGGAGGAGGAGGAGGAGGAGGAGGAGGAGGAGGAGGAGGAGGAGGACTGTCGGTTGGTCGCAGCAGCTGCGGGTGATGTAGAGATAGCGTTTCAGATTGTCAAATTCCTCCCCTGGGCCCCTCCGTCCTCCTGAAGCACATCTGCAGGGAGGCCGGCAAGCCCGGGACCCCAACAATGGAGGACATTGAGCGGCTCGAATGAACCCGCCATACCACCATCACCGCTGTTATCTCAGCGCCCCCCCTCCACCTCCATCTCCTCCTGCCATCGTGCTCCTACAGCACATTTACTCCTCCAGCTTCCTCTGTCCTCCGCATCTCGCCACCACCTCCGTATCACCGCCGCTGTCCCCGCCCCCCCCCCCTCAACCGCTTGATAAGCCCCTCAGTGCCCCCTGTTATCACCTGCAGCACCAGGCCATTTCCCATCTGGTAATGACCAGATCGGAAATGCCGCAGCAGCACTTTTACTGTTTGTTTTTTCGGTCAATGTTTCTTTGTCTCTTAGGGAACAAAAGTATCTGAGATATTTGGCAATACAAGTCGACAGTTTGTGACATTCCCCTTAAACAAATAGTTTGCAGGCAAGACAATGTGCTATACTAACGGCGGGGAAGGAGGTCAACATCATGGTTGCTGGCTGCCTGTGTCTTTGCGGTCACACCTGACAAAAGAGGTACAATTAAATGCGCAATAACAGTTTTAGGCACTTCCAAGTACTCCCGGTATTTATTATAACTCCATCAGTTCGCTGAAGTGATCAACTCGTCCTCATTATAATGTCCTTTCTCACTCCTTAAAACTAAAATGCTGAGCATGAATCAACCCCGATCATTTCATTATTGCCTTAAAGTTCCTGAAACTAATCCCATTAGTTCTGCAGTAAACTCTCTGCATTCAGAGCTAAATGCTTACAGAAGCAGGATGTGGTCGCTGCTACACCGTTGTAATTGTTCTGTTCTGCAGAGCGCAATTAAAAGCAGCCAATCAGGGCGGTCGTAGCTTCATTAACATAATGCTGGATTGCATGTATCGGCGTCAACCTATAATAGCACATCAATCCCCAGTACCCCAACCGACGCACCTCTCTGGGTAGAAAAACGGATACTTTTAGACCACCTGCCTCCACTGGAATCAGAACTAAATCACAGGATATTGGCCACAGATCACTGACTCCTTTCTGAGGTTTCTCCTCTTTATCATTTTGAGTGAATGCAGGTAAACAGGACGTAATCTTGTTTATTATCCTAATGGGCGACTCCCTACTGTAGCGGATGTTTACACGTCGGAGAGGAAGCGGCTTCAGGATGTTCATATAACCTCGATGGATTCAGGCATTGTGTAATCGTATTTCATTCATGAATGGATACTTTTATTACTAACTTTTTCTCAATGTCCAAACGCAAACATTGCTGTGAAAGAAAGATCAAATAGCAAGCCAAAAAGCTTTAAAAGGGTAAGTTATAGTAAGTAAATTAAATTTGTATTTCAAAACAAAAGAATTGATTTGATGACAAAAATAAAATACATAAATCCAATTTGAATATTTAAATGCTACTGCTTTGCCAGCGGTGACTTCACACCCACCGAACACTCAGTTGGTTGAATCTCATTAACTTACAATTCTGTTTTTAAAATTGCTGCCTAAGAAATTAAGACAAAAAAAATCATTTGGAAATCATGAAATTGTATTGAAGCATCACTGACCCAAAATGAGTTATTAGTCAGTTACATTTCTGAAACTGTTACCAATGGTTCATAATTAAACACTGAAGAAAGATTGTTTCCTGTCTGCCTTGTTTTCAATGCCAGAAATAGTTGAAATAGGCAGCTGACTAAGACTTTCTAATCAAAAGTCGGAGTGCAACGCAGACAGCGGGAATAAAACCGGTACGCAGCTCCTCCAATTTCCCTTTTCTCCGTTCTTAACCTGCAACTCTGGTGTGTGTATGTTTGTGTGTGTGTGTGTACCTAAAAATATATACCGAATGAAGGTGGCTCCACAGTGAAATACACTTTGTTTACCATTGTCTCCAGGCCCATCATTACCAGCAGTACGCCGTTTACTGCATCCTCGTGTCACAGTGCAGAAACCAAACGTGCCGCACAACAACAGACAAGGTTTTTTTCATCCCGCTTTTATTCGTTATAAGTTCACTTTGCCGTCATGATGATACGTTCGTAAACGTGTTTTTCCTACCCTCACAGAGGTACGAGGGACCTTTAACACGGGGATTGGAGAGGGATGTTCCTTATTAGACCGTATTATGCTGCTCCCATGACGATCATGTGCCCCGACGCAATGGAGTTTGTTAAAAAGCTCAAAAAAAAAACCTCAAGGCAGTGGTACTGGACTAAAAGGCTAACGAGGAAACATAAACGACCCTCTTTCAGGACGGCCGCTGAATAATCCAAGAGGGAGAAGCATGTGATTGCAGCAGTTGTTTAACATGAGGCTTCCTGACAAGACATTCTTTTTAGTCGTCGTTCAATCCACCCTCGCTCTTTTTCACTGTGGTGTCTAGCAGATTTGTCTCTATTTTGTGTCCTTTAAAGGGAAAGAGGCCATTGAAATAGGATCTTTAAACCCCGCTGCCACTACAGCCGGACAGCGGATTTCCTTCCTACAGGTGTCATCTGAAATACTATGGCAAATGATGCAGGATATTATAGAGAAAATGTGACAGTTTTTTTCTGATCCCCAAATTGAACTGCTGGTTGTATTGGAGGAAGCGTTGGGTGATCACAAAAGACAGATATCTCTACCAGAGGGTACTGGATGTAAAGCCACCATGGTCAGGGAGCTTAATTCTCGGGGGGCCATAAAAAGCTCAAATCGTATTTTGCCTCGGCTAACTATTTTCATGTGAGCAGATCTCGTACGATAATGTCAGAGCAGTGTCATCCTGGATATTCCCATCAGGTATATTGATCGATCCAACACATCCCCTCCTTCACTCCTTTCATCCTCTCCTCTCCTCATCTGACTCTGATCTTCCTGGCTTACTTTATTCAGGGAGGTCTCTGAGTGATGGGGGCCCTTTGTGGGAAGAAGGGATCTGAAGATAAAAGGCCGTTCGAAAACGACAGTGACTCAGCCCAGCCGCTGTCAAATAAATTGGGACGGCACCTCTCGGGTCCCGTCAAACGCTACCTGCTTCTATTTCAACGCCCCCCCCCCCCACCCCTCCTTTCCCTCCGCCTGCCAGTTCAGATGAGTAAGCGCACCGCTGATGAAGCTGTGACGTTACCTTCCTCACAATCCTCGGAAAGATTCATGTGGTTCAGCTCCCCCTCTAACGGACATTCATCTGAGCTTTTTTCTTTTCCTCTTTTTTTTTGTTTTTCTCTCTCAATCTCCTTCCTTTTTAATCAGCTCTTGGTGTGCTTATTTAGAGTGAGCGATTGCCTGTAATGCGTTCTGGCACGGGGAGGCCGGAGCCCTGGCTGGCCCTCATTTAAAACCATAGATCTCGTCCCACCGCTTGGTCGCTGGCTCTCTAGGTGTGAGTGATGATCTCCATATGCCCGGGCTTTAGCCCTGTTCTCACCAGCGAGGCTCGGCGTATTAGTCATGCCTGCGTGCCATTATCCCCACGTGTCAAGCGCACACCTGGTGTGTGTGTGCGCGTGTGCCGTGTTGCTGTTGCCTCATTGCCTCGCTAGCTCACTGACTCACCTCCTTATACAGGAACTCTGTCCGCACCACTCAACTTAGTTTGGCTGCAGCGCCTGACCCGCCGACCAATTACCAGCTTGTTCCTGCCCAGCTTTTTGAACACAATGGCATTCATATTAGCATTAGCAAGATATTAATGAAAACGACATGGTAAAATCACAGCGTTGATTATACACTGCTATGTAATTTTAAAGATTTGTGTGCATTCTGACCTCATGATCGTATAGGCCCACATAATCTAAATTGTAGGTTATTTTGCATGTATATATTTCTGCTGGACTATTCAGTAAAGTTTTTGCTTTGTCACGCCACACATAAAAAATCTGCGCCGACAGTAAATGCCACATCTGTAACCCTATTCGCTGCACGCCGCGTTCACCCCCGACAAAATCTCACGCCAAGCCTTTGTGAAAAGTTGGCAGCTCTGTAGCTATATAACATAACAAAGAAGAACATTACAAAGAAGCCGACGCGAGAGCACTCAATACCAGCATCAATGTCCCAGCGTATTATAACCACAGGCGGACAGAGTACACCGATTCATTACTTGAGTAATAGTACAGATACCCTTTGCTAATAGGAAAGCAGGAAAAAAGGATTGCGTTGAATTATTCCCCACTTGCCAATATTTCCCAAACTGTAAGGTCTCAAATTACTGTTGCTGCCTTTTCATTTTCTTTGTGGCTGCATTGCTTTACAATGGTGTCCAGGCTCCTTTTCAGTGTGCGAGCAGAAACGTGCCTGCTGCACACATGCGAGACACAAACTCATGTTTACAAAAACGCACACACGCGTATATATAAAAGAGATTAAAACCAGTTTGCGTCTGGTGGAAGGCCAACAAGTGGACTGTTATGGGATCAATCTGGCCGCAGAATGGAATCTACGCCTTATAAGCAGTCACACACACACACACACACACACACACACACACACACACACACACACACACACACACACACACACACACACAGACGAACGCACACACTGGTAGAAAAGGGAAATTGAAGCCAGCGCCACCACACCCTGAGAATTTGCAGCGCTACAGTCCCTGCCAGAGACCACATTTAATGAGACTGCGAGGGACCACTAGCTGCAGAAAGCCTACCTAGAGACCGGGCGCACACACACACACACACACACACGCACGCCCGCCCACAAAAACATTCATTAAGGGCATACAATATTCCCCCAATGGATAATTACTTGTGGCTGCATGCAAATCACTATAGAAACGTTTATGCGCAGAGGCACAGCGGAATATTCTGTGCAGTAATTGGTACGCAGGTGAGTACACAGTGTAAATACTATCATGTCATGGTTAAACCATCGCGATGACAACACAAAGTCATGCTTACAAACACGCCCAGACCGCGTGCATCCTATTGATGTAAAGGGAAATGGAATCACACAGTTGTATCACTTTATGCGTCATTATGCTGAGGGACTAGCAGCTTGTTTGCCTGTTTGTACACCATGTGAAAGTAGAGTTGTCAGTGCAGCTGTAAATTTGACGGTTTTGTTCTTCCTAAAACTAATTGGAAGCGTTTTGCACAGAAGAAGAGGCTCTTATAAAAATGGATGTGTTCTGAGGATCATCCAGTGACATAGGTGCTGGTGACCAGCACATGCTGGTCACCAGCGTATAGAGCTTTAAGTGATATGAAATTATAATTAATTTTTAATCAATATGTTCACTGCTGAATGTATGCACATTCTTTTGAACGCAAGTGTAAATGAAGACATGCTGGCTGGGAAAAGGGTCATTGGTTTGGGCTGGCGAGTGGGGGGCCGAGAAAGAGGAAGCTATTCGATTAGAAGGGAAGTAGTCCCCTCACACTCGGTCGGTCCTTCTACGGAGCTGCAAATTTCCAATTCATATCCGACCGTGAAACTACGGTTAATCGCACTGAACCCTTCCCGCCTCATGTCTGCCATTTTGCTGGCCGTCTTGCTACCGTGCGTCTCGCCTTCGCCGTTACCGCGTAACTCACATGACATTAATTTCCCTTTTATCTTTTCTGATTTTTCGGATTCCCGGCCCCCGGGACTCGGGCGCTCAGCCACGACAGTGAGCGGCGTTTCAATCTGTCTCTTCTCTTCCTGAAGGAGCCGTCTGGATCTTCCCTCCAGGCAGATTGGGAGAGGCAGAGAGGGATAAACACTGCAGAGGATGACAAACGGCATTGAGTCAGGAAACGGTTTCACACAGGGCTAAGTACCTAATTGTTGCGATTTTGAATATTTCATACACCTGCAACTTGCTGTGCTGCTTTTAGAGTCACTGACTGCATGCGGGAGAGGAAGCTTTAGAGAGGCGCCGGAATGAACTCCAAAGGGTTTAATAACAGAGCGACCGGTCCATTGATCAGCTCGATGAGTCTCTGGTCTCTGCCGGGTGTCCGTTTCTTGTTTCCACCACATGGCTCTCTTTTGTACATTCTGCTTATTATTCCCCCCCCTCTCTTTGTGTGTTTTAACACTGTGGATTTTGGGTCTCTCCGCTGCTGCTGTGGTTCATAAATGGCTGCTGCTGATATTTATCTTCTCTCAGCGCGCCGTCTCCATCGCCGCCTTGGTGAATGGGTAGTCCATCGTAACCCCATCGCAGTCTCCTCCCTGCATGCCTGAATAATAACATGTATTTGGAGGACGAGTAGAGCGGCCACGAAGGCTGTGACCTGGCTGTCTGCCTGGGGTTGCGACCTTTGTGTGACTTCAACTGGAGATCTAAACATAACTCCCGGTGGCGCCTTGTGAGGAGGGAGAAAAAGAAAAGGGCGGGATTTTCTGTAGCACATCTTCAGACGGTGAAGAAGAGCGTCTGTCGTAGATTGTACTTTTAACCATAATGCCCCAAAATAACTTTGCAAATCATTACAGCGCGAAAGTTATTTTTTTCCTGAGGAATGATGTCACATCGCTGATCTGCCTTTTAACTCGCTCATCCTCCCTCAGCTCCGCTTTTTTGAAGACCGACTCATGACTCGCCGGAGAGTGTTACAGCTCGCTGTGAGAGTGTTACCCAGCCTGTGGGCCAACTTTCCTTGGCTCCAGGCTGTTTGAACTCTGACCTACGTTACATCGGGCCGGACTATGTGTCAGCACCAGCTGTTGGGGTAAATATGTATTGCTTATCAAATGAAAGGAGTTTGATTCTAATGATAAAGTGCTATTTATTTAGTCCACGTGTCTAAAACGGCCTCCGTTAGCCCGACACGTGGTCCAGGAAGACGAACAGCATTCTTAATTTGTTTTCATCCCACTGGAATTAGATTGGTACTCTGTATTAGCCGATAAATAATAGATGCGGCCATCAGTGAGGAAATGGGTATCGAATTATTTGTTTTTTGCTTCTGAGGTTTTAAGCGACTGGCAGGATGTTACTTTTTTCCTGACGAGCTCTCCCTCAAAATAATGATCATCCTGCACCAGAAGCCCTTTGTTGCTTTGCTGGCAGTGTACGTACAGTGGATACAGAATTTAGAGTGAACCACGACATACAAGTTGAAAACCTGTAAAACCAAAACAAGCAGCTAGAAGAGGCTTAAACGTTACTTTAAGCTCACAGCAACTTTGTTCTTTTTTCTGTTGTGAATATAACGTTATTAAGTGCAACAGGTAAGTTGCCTTTTGTTTCCAATTATTCAGGAAAGACATAAATAACTCACTAAGTTGTATTGTGCCAGGAGGACCAGCTGTAAATGCACATCAAACAGATGGGTGCTGTCGGGATTTCATATCCCCCCTGAGTTGGTTGATGAGAAAGAATCCAATACGGCACTTAATTAAAGTTGAAAAAGTTTTAGCTTTAGGAGAGATAAAGTGCTACATGAGCAATCCTCCACAGGTATACCTGGAGACCTGAAACACGCTTCGCAAGCTGTCCCTCTCAGAGTCTGTCTGCTGTCTGACTCTTTTTTTATAACCTCTCTGTTCCTTGAACGTTGAACCCAGTTGAACCCAGTTCTTCCTTCTGTAGCATTCTGTCTTGCCCTGACAATGAGTTCATGGTTCTCCCACACAGAGCCTTCGCCTTGCCCTGAAAATGGGTTCAAACTGGCTCTCCCTTCGGCCACAGGTTCATGTGGTTTTCCAGTTCACATTGTCTGCCTTATATGGTCTCATCCGGTCACACCATCTATTCTACAAGTCAAAAGAATATAAAAAAAACACACAAACAGAAACCCACATCTCACAGTGCAGCTCCTGGCCACCTCCAAAAGTAGAACAAAATACTTTACCAAAAGAATGTGTGTATATAATGTACTGCAAGGCCAGGTCCTTCTCACCACACGGCAGTAACGATGCGCTCTCATCTGCATGCTTCAATTCCACCGGACCCACCAAGTGATCATCTTTTTTCTTAAAACCACGCAGAATCACCCCCCCTACCATCCTTCCATCAACATCCTCCTTTCCTGGAATGCTCATCGCTGTAACCGCCGACAACTGTCCAATTCAATCCATCCAATTCTCTCGCTCTTATTGCAGCACATAATATAAACAGTGGAAACCATCATCGTTACCAGTTTTTACTCCACATCCATTCTCCCTTGCCGTGACGATTTAACAACCATGGCGGTCTTATGACCGTCCCTGCCCTGTAATGGGCCTCTCATTGTTAAGAGGCCATTTGGCCTTGGGCTAGTGAGGATTGGGGGGGTGCTTTTAAAGATGGATCTGGTGGTTTTGTGCTGGTAATGTAATCTAACGTGCGTCTGTGAAAATGTCACTGTGGCCCGGAGCGGCACTGGGTGTGTTCCAGCCTCACGTTGTACCCACAGGTAAGACAAATCACCAGGAGTAATTTAAAACCATATTTTTTAGGGGGATGTATTCATCTTGGCAGCTAAGGGCTGCACTCATCATGTTAAATGTAACCGTTATGATAAGAAACGAGGCAAATTCGGCTTACTGGCAAGTGTATCAAAGGTGTTAATTCATATGTCTGTGCTCCATTAAAACATAATGTACCCCGCCCTCAAAAGCACTGGGTAGATGGAAGCTAAGCTACACGCTATAGCTCAACGTGTTGCGGACCTTGACAAAGCGGGAAGGCATTCAGAGCATCAGAGTATGGCTTGAGTGACTGAAAAGAACTCAAAAACACTCGCCATCATTTCTTCGCTGCAGCTTTCACTGGACTCTCAGAACAGAACAGGTTAGCGAGGATTTAGTGTGCAAGGTCTTGTAGGTTCAGCTTTGTGCATGTGTGCTTGTGTAAAAACATAAAGCATCAATATAACGGTTGTGGGTTGTATCTCAAAGGCTTTTGTTTTTGCTTTTAGTTGCAAGTGAATTAATTAATGCTGCATACGTGGGAAGTGGAAAAAGATGGATGAGAAAATCTCATACAGCTAGCAACTTCTTAATATGTTGTATTTGAACGCAAGTAAAAGGAACACAGGTGCCGTAAACGTTTAAACTACTTATTACCGCAGATTTCCCAAAATGTTCATGTAACGGGGTGGGTACCCAGGGGACCCGGAATGACGGTAACGAGGCGTGGAGAAGGTGCAAGTCATTCTTTTATTATGTGCACACTTGCGCGTGGCTTTGTGTCTCCCAGTGCTCTTCTTCCCACGCCGGCCTCCGGGAGGCCTCCGCCGACTTCGGGCTTCCAGGCGCCGCCGCTGCTCTCGCCGTGGACTTCGCAGTCGCCACGGGGCTGGGGTCGGCCGCCCGCTGCTGCTCCCGCTGGGCCGGTATCGGCCGACGCGCTGCCGGCCGCTGCTGCTCCCGCCGGGCCGGGATCAGGCCGCCGCATGGCCATCCTCCCTGCGCGCATGCTCCTCTACCGGCGGTCGCTCCAGCTGGGACCGGTCGTTCCGCCATCGGGGGGTCCCCCTGGACCTCCCGTGCGCCGCCGCCTCCCTCCCCCGCGCTCTGCTCGGCCGCCCACCGCTGCAGCCCCGCCAGGATCTGCCCCAGCCGCTCCTCCTGCCGGGCCTCCGCTTCCCGGAGCGCCGTCATCCAGGTGATTACCTCCAGCTGGCATCTTCCCGGGCGCTGGGGTTGGGCGGGGCCGCCACAGTCCATATTCCCATTCTCTCTACTATTGGATAAAGACGGGTATCTTAACCTCAAGGGAATATAAAGTATCATCCTCAGTAATAATGCAGTAGATGCTTCATGTATACCAAATGTATGACTCCAAAGTCTAAATACGGTGCTACAAAGTGCTAGTTTCTTTGCCTCACACTTTAAAATCAATTCCACTGTTTAGCAGCTACCACTCGGTGAATTTGCTAACCAGTACGAAGTCAGGCACAATCTGTGGGTGGCTATTCGCGGGCCGTCCAGATGTCAAAGGCAATCACGAAATCCTCTGAAGCCGCCCACATGGCTCGGTGTTCAGCGGGTCTATTTACCTCTCTAAGTGAGCTGGAAAGTGTCCCTCATTAATAACCGTGGATTGTTTTGTCTGCTAGCTGTCTGCCCCGACCCGTCGTAGCCCGGCCGCCGCTTCACCGAGAACAGATCGCCATGGAAAGGCGGCGATCTGTATATCGCCCGCGAAACAATTGGCACGTATGCCGCTTGCAATCGGTGCCACGCCGCTGCTCTGGAGAAGGATTGAATGTCACCAGTTGAACTTTGCAGTGTCATGGCGAGTGAGAATCACATTTGCTGTTGGGAAGGGGAACACTTTCAACAGCATCTGTCCTCCTCTGCGGTTCCACACGTGATCATTTGTTACTAACCGCCAAAGCATGCTCCATAATCCCCTCTGACAGAACCTCACGTCAAACCCTCTCAACCCCAAATCTACGGCTCATTGACTTACTGCCGTTCAGTGTTAGTTCTTCTTCTCTGCGTGCCGCACTGGGAGGCTTTTGAGATTAACACGCCTACTTTTGATTATAGCGCCCTACACACCCCCAAGGAGATGCTCCATCTATAAATTACCTCCCTGCTCTAATCTGCGTTCCACCAGCACCCACCCACGCTGGGATGTGGGTTTACTGCGGCGGAAGGGCCCGGCTTACACTCATATCGGTATATAGTCGATTTGCACTACTGGCTTTTGTATTTTCAATCCGTGTGTTTTCAATGGGTGTGAAGCCGCTGTCATTTGAGGAACTTAACCTATTTCAGCTCAGGGCCTCAAAGGGCCAACTTTTCTCCCAATTTTAGCTTTGTTTTTGGTCTCCACCAACTTCTGGGAACAATGTGTTTCAAAGCATGTTTCCCTAGTTAGTTGATAAATGTGTCTGTAGTTAAATGCTGGACGTTATTGTACTGTAGGCCGTGCTGATAAGATGCTGTAAAGCTCAGTAGAGCAGAGGAGGACCCCAACTGCAAATAACCAGTCACGCGGTACATTGTCGCCGTTGAATGAACAATGAATGTTGAAAGGTTTTATCCTAAAACGGTATTCTGGTTGGTTCCAGACTTTGTTACCATGTTCTTGTAATGTCAGGCGGCCCACTTCCAAGTGCTCAGATAGAGGATTGGCCAACAAAAGGAGGACACTGAGAGTCTACCCTTCCTAATAAAAAGCAGAGCTCCAGACACAACATGTCTGCCTCAAGCAGGCAGTGATGCGTATGTGTGCAGCAACTAGTTTGAGTCGGAACTGTCACTGTGTGTGTGTGTGTGTGTGTGTGTGTGTGTGTGTGTGTGTGTGTGTGTGTGTGTGTGTGTGTGTGTGTGTGTGTGTGTGTGTGTGTGTGTGTGTGTGTGTGTGTGTGTGTGTCTGCGCTTGAAATAGGCCTATATAAGAGTCCCCTGGGTACCCATTGGCTTCCTTTGTCAGATCTCTCAGACCCCCATGGGAGCTCAGAGGCCTTACAATTGAACCTTGCTCTGTAACAGGCACACACACACGTCCCATATTGCTGAATAGATTTGCTCTACGTCGCCTCCTCCATTCGACGCCACCTACGGGGGACCCTGGGGGCCTATGTAAGCCTCTCTTTTCATTCACTCAATGTGGAACATTGACTAAATGACATACATACTCCAATGCACCTTTCTGTCACCTCCAATTTCCTGTTGGCCCACTGACACAACTCTGATGAGAGGGAGTACTGTATGAAAACCAGCGATCTCTGTGGCTTCCAGAATACGGAGCGTGAAAGCAACTGATTCAAGACGCAAGTTAATTTGTTAATTAAATGAGGTCATTATGGGTTCCATTGTGGCAATCGAGGGGCCGAGTAAACCACGGCGTCTAGTTGGTCTGTTAAAATAGCATTTCGGCATCTGCCATGAGTTTATAAATAGATCTTATTGTCAATTTATTACCCAATGAAGAAAGTAGCCACTGACTTCATATAGTCATTTTACTTGTAAGAGTGAGTGGAACCTGCCAGCTGCGAAACAGGGAGCCTTGATCCGTCAAAAGAGACGTGCGTAATTGACATGAATTTCCTTATCACTTGCTTTCATACTGCCTGCTGGTTTAATTACCAGATCACCTGGCCACGCCACAACTCGTCCGAGTACGACCTCAGATCAGACGAGACAATTAAAGAATATTACTATGCGGAGGAAAATAAAGTAACAAGGATTCCCTCAGTAGCGGCAAGCGAAGAGGGAAGAGCCCAGCGCCGAATCCCCGCCCGGCGGTTGGGGATTATACCGCCGACCGCCGACCTCGACGTATACTCCAGTGCGACTTATTTATGTATTTTTCTTCTTTATTATGCATTTTTTGGCTGATGCGACTCGTACTCCGGAGCGACATATAGTCCGGAAAATACGGTATCTTATTGCCTCTTGTGATCACTGATATTTCATCCAGAGGGAGTGACTCTACGTGCTTTGACGTGCTCTTTGTCAACATCCCAATTGAACTCTGCCATCTCGTTTGGGAAACAACAAGGCTTTCTGCATCCATTTTGGCTGGAACTGTGCTGTGAGTTCAGTTCATTGCCCAAAAAAACGAGAAAACGATGAGAAAACGAATGCAAAACCGCTCTCATATTTCTTTGTGATTTGGCATTTGTCTCTAAATGGTAGGCGGGACGGTAGCTGTTGTAAAGGCGTAATAAGTCAGTGCAAACAGGCCGCAGTCAGCTGGGTTTCATGCACGGTTAGGGCTGTGCGGTATGGCCAAAAATCCATATCACGGTATTAAAAATCATTCTGACGGTATGACGTTATATCACGGTATTTTTTTTTATATATAAAGGAATCAGAATATAAACATCTTTTATTGTGCAAACTGCAACGTATTTAAAACGGAGGAGATCTTACAACTTAAACATGGCTTCCTTTTCAAAACAAATATTTTATCGTTTTATTAACATTATTTCTCCGGTGTGGTCGTCAGGGAAATATGACGCTTGAAAACAGTGATTGCGCAACTCCCAGTCATCACCGATGAAGTGCACCGTTATGCTGAGGTTTGGCTCCATTGTGCGACTTGACCACAGGTCCGTTGTTGTTAAAAAGTGGCCGACTGTACGCAGCTCGCTTCGGCGTTGCTCGTACAAATGAGGGACGGCAATTTGGCTGAAATACTTTCGCTCCGGTAAAATGTACCATGGATCCAATGCTTTGACCCGTCTTTATCTACGGTCCGTAGTGGGACTACGTCCTTGCAGAGGTGGAACGTTATTGCCTCCGTAATGTCACTCCATCGCTTGCTTTTTTTGTCATAAGCATCGCCTCGAGCAAATGCCTCTTTAAGCGATGTCTGACCCTTTCGCTTCACCGCTTCACTCGCTCCGCCGTGACTGGTTGACGGTCTCGAATTCTACGACTGTAATTGCAAACACTCCAACACGTGTTTTCTGCTAAGGTGATGGAGTAAAATGCTAGTGTTGCCACCAGTGGCGATAACAACGGCTCGACATACTTTACAATAAACTTTTTTCTGGCAGCAGACACACCTCCTCTTTTGGGTACTTAGTTATTGGTGTATCTCCCGTCTCTTGTTCTTCCTCCTCCTCCATTGCTCTTGTCCGTGTTTTCAGATAGTAACGAGATTTGTGATAACTGTACCCAGCATGCAGTTCGGCGGAGATTATTTTTATAAAATGTACAATTTTGTACATTTATAATTTATTACAACATTTATAACAACATTTATAATTTATTACAACATTATTACAACAATTTATTACAACATTTATTACAAATAATTTATTAGTATTACAAAATGTCCCAAGCCGTTGTTTTGTGGGTTATTCATTGTTGTTATAAAGTTGTAACCATGACTCAATCTCAACACACATAAGACTAAGTAGCTCCATGCATCGCTGTGATGAGGATGTGTACAAATAAAATCCACTGCCTGCCAAAGAGCAGGTCAGCTGTTAGTAACCCCGGTATGATGGTATGTGAGAAATCCATACCGTACGGAAATTTCATACCGTCATACCGGAATACCGGTAATACCGCACAGCCCTATGCACGTGTCCTGCTGCTGGTGCACACCGCACTGAGGGCTGGGCCGGGTTTGGGATGGTGCACTTAATACAGAGAGCTGAATAATGGGGATTGGTTTTAGGTCCGAACTCTCAAGAGGAATGTTATCAGGCTTGTATAACGTCCACGGGAGCCTTCCTGTCACAGGTGGGTAATCCCAGGAGAAGTAATCTGACTGTCCATCAAACTGCCAAGCGTCAGCTGGAGTCTGATCCCTCCCGGATTCATTTTGAATGACTATGTTCTGATTTTAATCTGCTTCTTTGCCTCCCTCTCCTCCCACAAACACACAGACACATACCTAATAAAAGCAGCAGCTCATATCCCCATGGCAGCGCGCTCTCCCTTCCGCCTCGTACGCGTACCGCCGTCCCCGTCTGGACCGGCCGCATTGCGATCCGCCTCAGTCCGTCTCCGAGTAGTAATTGCCTCTCCTCTGCTGGTCAGATCAATGATACAGCAGCAACAACAAAGATCCACATCTTACTCTTCTCCCTCCGTCTCTACTGCTTTTCGGTTTAGGATTTTTACTTTTTGCGGGGTGAAAGTGGACAAATTATTTTTTGTTTTAACTGATATTCTCTGTTGGAAATCTTCTTTAGTTGCTAACAATGCTGCAATGCAGTGGTGGAAAAATTCGGATTCCCAAACCCTGGGGTCTGGTACGAGTACGAGTGCTACGTGACCAGTAACCTCACCGCTTTTTTCTGAGCCACTTTGTTCAACGTTAAATTAAAGCCTAATGCTACTTCGGCGTTTCAAAGGGACCCTTTACAGCTGCTCTGCCAAAAATTGTGCTTGCATAGTGAATTTGGGGGAATTTTTGCTGACGTTTAAAATTTTACTCGTAGCTACAGGACCTGCTACTCCCTTTTATATTAAAAAGGCCTTTATTGAAAAGAACAGGCAACATCTCAAAGTTGTGTTCGCCTAACAGCCTGAAACGTACTTGACTTAAATAACTGAGTTATTCACACAAAAATGACGTGTTTTTAAATAACTTGACATTTATGTTTTATTAAATATGATTGTTAACGTTCAATAGCGGTTTGTCAGGATACCCCTTTGATAGAAGAACGAATGTTCACACTCCAAAGCTGCAACTGGATGTTTTTTGGCAAAGAATAAATAACTGACTCTCTGAATGGGAAATGCACAAAAAGGTAGTGCGCTTCATCTGTGCTCCCATTTTTTTTTCTCCCATCTTTTTTAGATGCACACACACTTTCAGCACTGCCTCCTTAAGGCCTTTAAATAGCTCCCTCTTTTCCACTGGTCCATCACTTAGGGACGCGATGTGCACGAGGGCCAGTGAGCCTGCTGAATAGCCAGCGTTCCTTCCTTCTGCCACTGCGAGAGGCGCCTCTCCTCCTGGGCCGTGTTTGCGTCTCCTCTGTCGCGGCCGAGGTGGATGAATCATTGATCGGCCTTCCCTCTGTCCCAGCACCATCTGCGCGGGATAACATTCAGCCGAAAAGGACCTTGACCATCCCCTCTGCTCTTCCCACTCTTCGTCTGGACTTTTTGTGGCATTGTTGTTGCTTGGTGCTATAAACAGCGTACTTAATCCTCCTTTGGACATTTTGAATCATGGGGAAGGAGATGCCCAATCCGAGGCGCGACGCAGACCTGTTACTGTATTCTAGTGTGAAAAGCAGGGTTTACCTCGTTACATGATGAATGAAAACTCTTAAACTGGGTGTAACGGGGTGGGTACTCAGGGGACTTCGGAAGGATAACGCTGAGACGCGGAGAGGGTGCAGGCCATTCTTTTATTACGTGAGAAAGCCATCGCTTGCGCGTAGCTCTGTGCTCTTCTCTCCCCTGTGCCTCTCCCGTGTTTCCCTTTTAACCCCTGGGAGAGGCACCTCGTTAGTCCAGCTGGAGGTTGATTGCCTCCAGCTGGCATTTTCCCAGGCGCTGGCGTTGGGCGGGGCCGCCACACTGGGATTTACTGAGCCTGTTAATCCAATTATCCTGGCCATCAATGCGTACGTATCTATATTTTTACACTATTCTCAGTTCCTTGTAACGCTGTATTTTTTAAATCATTCCCGCGGCACGTTGGCGATGCTCACATCAGACGTTGCTCTCACTAGTGCCACGTGTGAGCCGGAGCCGCAGTCTAATCAGCGTTTCCTTAGCGGCCGGTCACCGACTGCCCTTTTTGCTCATTAACGGCATGGTGTTGGTGGCATTGCAGCCTGCTGCGGACCCCTCTCGCCCGCCCACAGCTGCTTTTCACATTCTCATTTCACCGGGACTCCGGACATCATTTCCTCGCCCAGGGACACTGGAGTCTGCTTTTTCACTCCTCCGGTTCTCTGTTCCGTCTCGTTCCGCTGCGGGTGTGTTTGTTTCTCCATGTGTGTCTCTTCCTGTGTCTATTTTTCTGACTTTTACCTGACCCAGCTGAACTTCCCCAATCTCTCCTTCCCGGCAGAACAAAATGCACTCAGTCGCACGCAAGACGTGTGAAGAAAGGAAAGTAGCATTTATAACAGAATACTGGAGTGGACTTCCAGGTGAAAGATGAAGTACATGCCTTTTAAGCCCTTTATTTTCTTCATTTCCTCTTTCATTAGCTTATTTTTTAAGTAGCTCCAAAAGTACAGTAGTCAGGGATTAAATATTAATCCTATGCCCTCATGGAAGTGCATTTCCGTGTGTGTGTGGCCCCCTACTTTAGCTATTCACGTGACTTAAAAGTGTGGTTCATCAGCAGGTCAACCTCAAAGAGACATGGTGTCTGCAGGAGGGTCGGGGGGGGGGGGGGCACCTAACACCCCGTGCAGAATGGGGTGTTTTGGCAGCCTGCATGTTTGGTGCCTCTGCCGTGACAAACTGTGTTGACGCCGTGGATAAAAAATAGGCCGAGGTGCTTTCATGAACACGGAACTGTGTGGGGGGGAAAAATACCAAGCAAGCAAAGATTTTACAGAGGCTGCATCCTACTTCTTTTTCTTCTCGCCTAGAACAACAAGAACAAAGTATAACATTAACTTCTGAACCAGTCTTGGTCGCATGCACAGCCAATTTAGGTACACAGGCCGTCGCACACATACATTTAACTGCCCCCCCGTCCGTCCGCTCCCCATCTACACTCATGCACCACTCTCCTTTCATCTCGGGACTTGCTTTAATAATCTCAATCACACCTGATTTCCTCTTTCATTTCCTCTATTCTCTTCTGTGTGTCTGGCTCGCTTTTCCGTTGATAAATCTGTCGCGCCGAGGTCGATTAGTCGTGACGTTGAGTCCCTCTATCGTTGTTTTTCCCCCGTGAAGCGATGCTGCTGCCAGCCACTGTGCGCTTTCACACGCGACGACTTGGTTTGGGAGACGATCGATATGTCAGACAAGCTTCTTTTAGAGAGAATTCCTTTGTCGGGACACAAGTGTGCGCGGAAAAGAAATGATTTAATACTGCTTTGTATTTGGAAAAGTCTGGCAAGCATTTGCGTGGAGTAGCTCAGGATAGGGAGGGGCAACGTGGGTAGAAAGCCAAACTTTGTCCAAAGGCGGCGAACGAAATGCGAGCACCTCCAAAGCAACACGCAAAAAAGTATAAGTATTCATAACCACCTGACCAAAATTTTGTTGGCTTTCTAGTTTATCTTGCTATCAACTTCCTGTTGACATGGTCATAGATATTGCCTACGTGCTAATGGTCCAACCAGTTTGAATCACTTAAAAAAATTAGTAATGGATTCATAACACGAGTATTGAAATGACGTTTTATCTTCTTAACACTAAAATGCTGTATTTTTTAATAAACAGGCATGTATTGCCATTTTATATAAAATAAAAGAAAAAACACCTCATTGTTCTGGGTAATTTTCCCCGAGCTGCTGTGCAAAATGTCTAGTTTTTAAGCAGTTTAATAAGCAGTTTTACCAGCTTATGCATATTTTCCTAAACACAAATCCTGTTGACACAGTTTGGGTTCAAAATCATTTCCCTAAAAGCTCAATGAATATATCTTGAGTATATTTGGCGCATAAACATTTAGATTAATTTTGGTCTGTTCAGCCTGTATTTTTGTTTTGCTCTCTGGATGCATCAGCTCAGTGCTTCTCCAATGAGCCCTGTGTTTGATGTGGAGTAAAAGGCTCCAGGAGTGTATGAATGAATATTTTAAAAAGGGATTCGGTGAGGCGGCCACGCACAAAATGGTTCCTCTGTCCCCTCTACAAGTCAGTCAGTCATCCTGCCGCGAGCTCCACTCTGGTATCTCATAAACGCAACGCTGCGTCACTCTGCAGGGAAGGGGAGGGGAGTACAGCACGGCCCTCTGTTTGTACATAGAAGTGTGTGCAAGAGAGTGAGAGGCTCGAGGGAGAGAAGTGACACGCAGGAGTGTAAGACAGAAAACACAGGCTCAGGGTGCGGGTGGGAGAATGTAACATGGGTAAAGGTGACACTTTTTGAAATGGGAGCAATCGCTGTGTGACACGTTCCTGAGCCGATGGTGGAAGTCGTACTGTTGTGTACCCATTGAGCACCAGGCACGGATCACGCCAGCTTCTGCTCTCAGCTGTAAAACATTCCTATTACTGTGCGTTGGCTCTGTCACTGGTTGGTTTGGAAGGCACTTCTTCATCCCGCCCTCATCACAGCGAAGCGCAGCCAATCTGCAACAAAACCACTGGGTTAAAAATATGCAAACTTTTTTGCAACAAGGGGCTCGGGCTTTGAGCTGCAGTCTTTCCCAACGCAATCAAAGCTTCCTCCGGTCCCCGCTGCAGTCAGCGTGCGGCTGGTAGAAACACTACGTCGATGTGATCCGAGTCCCTGATTCTTTGGCCGCGGTGCTGAAATTCCTCCTCGTCCGGTTGAAATCGGTCCTTCTCTGTTCGGTTTGGAGGAGTTGGAGGTCACAATGGTGAGGAGCTTCCTTTTGGAACCTGTTTGATTGGAGGCTATTTAAACCATTCAGATGCTGAAATCATGAAAGACCCCATTGAAAACGCCTAGCTTCATTTTGGACACAATGCCGACTTCGCCCTTTGTTTCAGCCTTCGTGCTGCGATTGTTTTGACACGGGATGGGTTTCTTTTAAATTTTTTTCGCAGCCCAGATCAGCTTCCATTGAGATTATCTCGGGATCATCCCGTCCCTCGGGTCATTGTGTGTAAACACTCTGAGATTGGATGAGACCGGCAAAAGCCAAATATCAGATATGGAATGGGCTATATGCCTACGGGGGTGATGACGTACTTCCGCTAAAATCTCAGCCACCGCAATCGCTTCCGGTAGCATAGGCGTCTACTTGTTTTGGTTGGTAGCTGCTACGCTAGCGTTAGTTGACATGAAAAAAAACACGTTTAAATACCAGAAAGTGTCTGGTACAACTGCCGAACACTGCTGTGTACCACAGTGCCAGTCATCTGCAAAGCACAATACTGTACTTAGCTCCTCATCAGCAGGAAAAGTAAAAAAACTGAGGCCTAAGTGGATTGTCGCTGTCCGCAGGGACACATTTACGCCTCGCACCCGGGTGTGTAGCCGGCACTTCATAACTCAAGACATCCGTGAACCCGCAGCAGAAACAGGTTGACGGCTGTTGAAAACGGGCTCTGTTCCTGTTTTATTTGAGTGCAACAACTTCTCCCTTCCGCCGCCAGAGGGTGAGCGGGAGGATACACTGGATCACGTAGCTGGCCACATACAGTTTAAAACCTTTGTCTCGTTTTGCCGTTGGTGTCTTTGTGGCCTGGATGATTCGGTGAACATCGTTTATCGTTATCTTCGGCAGGTTTCTGATAAAGTTAACGTCTCTGGCTAAAGTTAATGTCAACGTAAACCGGAAGTTCTGCTACCGGCTGAAAAGTCCGGAAGCATCCAAACGGAAGTCCGCGGCATATATA
Source organism: Apeltes quadracus (assembly GCA_021346845.1). Taxonomy (NCBI): domain Eukaryota; kingdom Metazoa; phylum Chordata; class Actinopteri; order Perciformes; family Gasterosteidae; genus Apeltes; species Apeltes quadracus. The sequence goes on along the minus strand of CM037926.1, from coordinate 4,735,458 downwards.
TATATTATATATATATACATTACCCAACACTTCAAAAGGGGCGGAGACCCAAAAGGAGGCTGGCGCCACACGCGTAGTACAGGGGTGCTGTTCGGTGAACGCCCCCTCCGATCCCCACTCGCAATGTCTATTCAGTGGAAGACGCACCATTTCCCAATACTCGCCACATTTCGGTGTTCCTGAAACCAATAATTTATATTGTAGTGAAGGAGAAGACCGGTGCAGTTTTACATCAGCAGAGTATATACGTTATTGTCTTTTTCAGAGTCGCTGGACAAAACCACATAGGCACTATTTAGCGGCGAGATCAATAGGTCAGCGTGACCTTCTGCCTAGAAAGGCAGAAAGAAGTTGGCAGAAAGGAGCAAATCGATTCTCACAAACGTGTGGTACGATTTTGCATTTAAGAGATAGGACAAATGTTTAAGATGGTAGTCACTGAAACTGCTTCAAGAGGTAGAAACTAAATTAGGTAGGGGGTGAAAATACCTGACCGTATGTGCTGTAACACCAGAAGCCGTGTGACAGTTGGGGTGGGTCATGTATCTCAGGGAGGAAACCAGCAGATCCACACCTTTCAGAAAGGGATTAGTAGTCAAATGTTAAATCATTGTGCCGCAGGTGCACAATGTGTCCGCCAATGTGTCTTGTCTATTCCCTGGGGCTCCTTTTAAAATACATATTTGTACAAGATGCGTTCACTTTGGCAGCACTAGAGCTGCAACGATTAGTCGACGTGTTCGATGACGTGGATTATGAAAAATCGTTAACATGTCGTCTATTATAAAAAGATTTAGAGTTACCGGTTATTTTTATTCGGCATACAGGAAGTGCTGGGGGCGCTATTGCTTTTATTGTCTAAATCCACCAAGGAAAAGAAGAAGTTTATCAAGTGGAACATGGGAGAGCAGAGTCTTTCATTAGCGAACCAATGAGTCCAACGCAGCATCTGCAGAACAGAGTTGGCAATTCACAGCAGCAGGATGATGTAAAAGCCTATAACGTGATATTTATTGCTCCGTTTCTTTCTCTTTTAGTACTAAGCAGCATGCACCAGTTTGTCCTTCAGAGATGCTCGTGCAACCTCAGATGGAGTCTGAACAGAACATCCTCCACATGCTCATCACTTTTTGAGTTGACACGATTTTGAGTTACTTTTAAAACTATTTTCACTTTCTCTTTACTTTTAAACACATATTTGTACTTACATTTTGCATTTCTATTAAATGTATTTGAAAAAATAGTTGATAGATTAGCCGAAATTACCATTTGCTGCACATTTTCCTCTTTGAGCGCTTCCTCCTGGTACTCATTTGTGGGCACTTAAGGTAGACAGTGTTTTTCCTCCCAGTTTTTTCTAATAGCCCCTCGTAAAGCCCTGCTGATTCCCCCTAAATGCTTGTTGATGAGAAAAACAGGAAGCCGGGCATGCCTTGGTGCCTAAGTTACCTTTTGAGCTGCAAACAACGCGCTGCTCATGGAGCAATTACGACTGTGCACGAACTGTAGATGAATATACAAGCTTGGAGTACTCCATGCCGAGTATTCCCAAACACACACACACACACACACACACACACACACACACAGAGGTGTGAGCCGTCAGGCGAGGCCGCAAAACACTGCTATGTGAGAAAACAACTCGGGAAAGCAAACAGAGCCTCACAACGAGCCCGCTTGTTCCGAGGCCAGAACCAATCGGCCAGTGACGGCCACCGCTATGAATGAGAACCGTACCGCGCCACAGCAACGCTAATGCAAAGAGAGCCCGAACCTCTGGAGAGCCGACGATGAGCCCCGAGGTTCGGAATCCAACATGATGCTCTCGCTCTCCCTCTCGCTCTTTCTCCATACACACTTTCAACAATTTCCCCTCGGAGGTCAGAGCGTTTTGAGAAATGTGAGCTAGTTGTGCTCAACCAGGGGCTACTGTAGGATGTTTGCAGCCTGGCTCCGTCTGGACGCCTGGTATTTCCCCCTCTAGATGTGGATCTTGCTCATAGAGTCCAGCTGCCGCCAGACGTTGCGATGGCCGCCCCGGTGCCAGGGAAAACAACAACCGCCTCTTGTACAAAGCCGGCCTTTTTTTAAATGTATTTTTTAGAAAAATAACCATATGTTCAGTATTGGCGTTAATTCTCGACCACTTATGTTTGCCATTCTTCTTTTTCTGCATTACCCGTTCAGTTTGCTGCCTAATTTCCATCCTCCTCCAAACTACGATAATTGTGTTGGACACTTTTTTTCCCCCCCGGTCTGGAAACCCTATATCCTGATTGGACGCGCTCTGCTCTGTTCTGTTGCCATATACATTTTTGGGTGCCTGTGACGCCTGGCAACACTTGTTTACGTCGGCTACGAGAGACCTGCCAGCTAGAGGTGCTGGAGCTGCAGCGAAACGCTGCGCTCCATGTTTCCACTCCAAATCCAACTAAAAACCACATCAATAAAGCTTTTTTTTTTTACATCTAGAAGTCCTTCCCTTAGCATTGTAGTCCCTATCTGTTCTGTCGCTCCCTGAGCATCTGTTAACCATCAGAGCAATACCACTTCAAAAGCTATAAACTGGAATGAATAAATGGTAACAGAGCAAAATAGCGGGGAAAAAAAGGGATGGTTATTTACCATCCTGACAGTGTTTATGAAATGGAGAACTTGACCTGGAGTCAATCGTCTTGTTGGGAACAAATGCTGTATTTGGTGTTTATGTTGTCTGGGTGGGTGTGTGTGTGTGTGTTTGTGTGACAACAACCAAAAGCAATTTGAAAGAGTATAAGGACCTTATTCATTTGTTACATATTTGTATTAGAGCTTCTAATGTCTGTGTGCTCCATCACTGGATAACGTGAAATTCTTATCACCGTGTACTTCTTTTGATAAACCCATAATTGAGTTCGCTTGAGATAGATTGGACTTCTCCTGGATCGGGGCCTTGAGGCCCGAGTGCACATACTTGTGAGTGTGTGTGCATTCCTTACCTCTTAGCGTTTGCACGTGTAGGGTATCACCAAATGGGGGAGCCGGATCTGGACCTCCGGCTTCTGCGAGACACCCTGCTCTCTCAGAGCCCCAGACCCAGAGATTATCTCCAGCATTCCACATCTGGAAGCAGTTGAGCGCAGTAGAGCCGCTTCGTATGAGAAATATACAAATATGTGGGACAAAGTGCAGATGGATGGAGGGGATGTGGCTCCTCATGGTGTATGTCACTTGATCTAACTGTGTCCTGATGGGCGTTGAGCTTCGCGTTGCACACGCAAGTTTCTGAACTTTCTGCACACACTGTGTATTTGTTGTTATGCTGGTTCAAGTTGTACAAATGTTTTGATTTAGAACTTTATCCTGACAGTTGTGGGAATAGTTTGAGATACCACTGTCATGTTGAAAAAAGAATTGCGTAAAGACGTTAAAGCAGGAACGGAAAGCTGCATGTCTCTTGTGGTCTGCTGTTTTTTTTTGCTAGAAATATGGTGCTATACAGGCAACACTGCTCCAATTCCAATGTCCATCTGTTTAAATTGAGAAAGATGGAAAAAAATATCTATTTTATCGACATTTTTTCAAGATAAATAATTGGTATTTTTCTGGGGAAGAACATTTTTTTATTTCTCAGTATTTTAATTTAAAATATTTGCAGCGATCATTTGTAAAGTAAAAGTTCTTTTAATTATAAATGACTATTGATGACAAATGAGCAACAATTAATTTTTCTGGCCAAAATAAATTAAATGTGTGAAAGTGTAGAAAAAAAATGTAGAAAGACGAGCAGTTTTGAGCAAACGGATGAAGGGTATAAATAAATCTCCTTTCTTTCTCTAAAAGAAAGCAAAAAGGGGCGGGTTCCGAAATTGTAAAATGATTCCTTTGTCAGCAACATGCCCCAGTATCACCTGATACTTTGACCTAATTGACCACGCGCAGCTGAGCTGACGCGTCAGCTGTAGGGGCTCCTGATGACCGAGCTAAAACAACAGCGTGCAAATGGGATCTTGACCTGTCGTTCCATTTGATAAATATAGATGTTTTACTGTCATGATGTATCCCTCAATCAGCAGGAAGCTGCTAAAACCATATCCATGTTGTCATGCCCTATCGTCTTTAGTGTCGGTAGAATTATTGATTACAACTCTTTATCATTCTAATCTTTGCACACTTTGTCCCCCTACAGTCCTCTGAGACACAAAGCTAGTTAAGGAATGCAGAGAACCGAGTGTGAAGTCAAGCGAAGAGATAAAATGTTCTGACGACAACCTCTGTGGTGTTTATACATGATGATAGATCGGCATATTTACAAAGACGCACCTGCATGACACCACACACACACACACACACACACACACACACACACACTCAGAATGATAATATTCAAACATTCATTAACACCCTCCCATACATGCCTGCTGCTCTGCGGAGCATGATGATGTGTGTCTGACAGCATTTTGTTGTCATGTGAGATGATTCCTGTGAATGCACGGCATGGTAATCACCAGCTCGTTGGGTGCATCAATCAATTAGGAGAATGTGCCAGAGTCCCATAATGGCTTTCATACGCCGCCTCTTCTACCGGCTGGGTAATTGCTACGTATTTAGTCAGTCGTCTCGGGTAGTTCTCTACCTGATTAAGCCAGGGCCTGAATACAAATGCCTGGAAAGTTCATTCCAGGTGGCTCGTGTGAAAGGAAAGTGTCCCACGGGAGGAGAGCTTGCATTAGGGGGAGAAAAAGCCAAGAGAAATGATAGAAACGATGATTAGCATTACACCTGCAGCAGGAAGAGAGCGCTAGTGCTTCCTATGTGGATGATTTGGATTTTCCAGCGTAAGGGGGGTCTAAGTGTAAGAGGGCAGTGTTTGAGAGGTCTGTACAACGTGTCTGTAAGTAGTACCAAGCTGGAAAGGCAAGTCCTGCATTTACTATTTAACTCAGTCATGACTTAAGGTGCCATTGTGGCCACCAATTACTTTCAGCTATGCCCACATGTGGCTGCCAGTCCGTTTCACACTTTTTTTATAGTGGGCGCAGCCTGACAGACTGAGGTCATGTGGCAACGTGTTGCTATGGCGAGAGATTTGGGCTACTTCAGTGTTTCAAGATCTGTGTCTCGTAATCTGGGGACATGGATGAGCCAGTCATGAAGACATCGGTGTGGTGCGGGTAGTACACAGGAGGACAGCGTGTACGGATTTACATTTACTATTCTGCAGCATCATCGCATACCCATTTTCCATCCTCCAACACATTGTTTGAGTGAACTGGCGCATTACGTTCCCTAATCTCTTTGAAATCACTTCTTTAAAACATATTTTTGCAGACGGGCTGCTTCTTTTTCTTCTTTTAATTTGATTAATTTTGATTGGCAACGTGCTTCGAACTAATAAAGTCCTAAATAAAAAAAGAAAAAAAAAGATCAAGCCTCTGGCTAAGACCTGTTCGTCCTGTCATCCCAATCAACAGGGTAGTACCGCGTGCTGGTCTTGTGTGGGGCAGTATTTTGACATCGCCCCTTACGTTCCCCTCGCTCCGACCCTACCTTTACCATTCATCAGCGGGGCAGATTTCGTTGTTTCCGGGGGGGCTCCGCCTCCCAGTCGGTGGCGCTGATTAATGCCGTCTGACCTCGTTTGGTGCCAGCCCGCATTCAGGCCACCCCGCCCAAGTCTCTCTGCTAATTAAAGTCATTCTTCAGTAATATTCCTAAATCAACAGTTTCCTCTTGCCTATTTGAGAGGTAATTGGAAGCATGTGCACTCGGCCCAGAGGGGTCCTTTCAAACCCTGACACTTCAAGAATGCGTCTGCTGCAATCGTTGATATTTTACTGCTTCTTTATCTCTCGTGCCGGGGAAACTTTTGAGGTTTTTCTTTGTTTTTTATTGTGTGTTGTATAAATCAAGTTATCACCTTTGTGATATTAGTAGATCAGCGATTGCAACATAGGGGCCCTGCAGCGCCCCCGTGCTTCATGATAAGATGGTTTGTGCTCTGGTTGTGACATCAGACACAAGGGGAAAAAGCAGCTGACAGAAAACCAGATTGACACACTCTTTGACAAAAAACATTGGAAGAACAAACACGCCTTTCTGCACATTTGCTGTTTAAAGTTTTGGAACTTTAAATATAATATTTAAATATAATATAATAACTATAAATCTGTAACATGTGCTATACACTGAATGTCAGAAGTCTGCGTGCAATATAAATCCTGTCTTTTAATGGTTTTACCGTTTCTTGGCTGCATTGTTGTTTAAACACACTTCTCTATTAAACCAAGTGTCCCTCGCCTTACTAACTTCTGCTTTGAGTCCATTGCCCCACTTCACACACTTTACAATTATGGAAGCCTACAAATGTTCAGCCTCGCCCCTCTGGAGTAAACACTGGCTTTGTTGTTTGCACTCGGTGCCTGTTTTTAGACCTGTTTTTTTGCATCATTTATCACTTTATGTTGCTGCATCCACAGCTTGAGGTGAGATGTAGCATCCGAAGCTGTCAGGCTTCCTCTCCGTCTTGCTAAATGAACAAACCGGGATTCAAAACTTCAAAGACGAAGCATTGTGGCCTTCTCGGGCGCTCACTGGTTGAACGGCGCGGCGGCTGGGACTCACTGAGGTGCCCCGGCTCGCCGCGTTCACCATGGAAACAAAAAATAAGGATTGGAAACAATCGGGTGGAGGAGAGAGGCTGCCGGGGGGAGATTGATTCCCCAGCCACCTTCTTCTGAGCCATTAGGCTTTGCCCATCCGATCTGCCTCCCCTCACTCACACCTGCTTCCACATGGGACATTAGTTGTGCTCAGAAGCGGATGCATGCATGCACACCGCCTTGGTGCCTCTGCCGGTCAATACATCAGTCTGTGCCTGTAGCTGCTGCTCTCTGAGCGGCGAGCTGCAAATGACCGTTCACAGGCTGAGCGAGTGTCGTCACGCGGTGAAGATGAAACGCACCGTGAGGACAGACACCCAGAGAGAGAGAGAGGTTGCCATGGTGAGCGCCAGCGACCTTAGGCACAACTTTATCAAACACCCCGGCGAGCAGAGCATTGCCACCGTTATGCAACTCGAGTCAAGATGCAACAAATAACGCAGACAAATGGAACTCGGCAATAAGTCAAGAGATGTTTAGAGCTTTGAGACCTTTTCTTTAAATTAGATCATGCGCCTCGTTTATTGAGACTGTAGCGATTCCTCAAAATCCCAAACGTATCCACAGGACGTATTTGCTGGACTGCACTGCAATCTGAGACCTTGGACGTTATGAGCGACACCAAAATGTAACCTTTGTACTGCAAAGTCACCATGTCGCTATATGAGGCATTTCTATCTTTTTTCAGGGGTTTGCCCGGTGTTCAAGCCGAGCTCACAGAGGCAGATCTCTCATGTTAAAGGTCTTGAGGAGTCGCTTGGCCACAGTGGCCTCTGCCGGGTGGAGCAGATCAGTGATTTGAGTGTGGAGGAGCGCGGCTCCATTTCCTCAGGAATCGCCTGCGAGATTAAATCGGCGGTCAGTTGCGCACAGACCTCATCCAATTACACCTGAAAGCCTAATCCCTCCTGTTGTACCGCGGGGAGCAGTATCATATTAATACCCGTCATTAATTTGAATTTCTGAGATAACAAGCTCACTCAGAGCAGAAGCTGAGTGACAAAAAAAGCAAGAAAAGTAAAACCCCAAGAGGACAAACACTTTTACAGAACGAGTTTACAGTTTGAAACTAAACTTTAAGACAAAATGGAAACGCGTTTTGGGCTAATAAATGCGAACCCCAGATGGAGAGATCAAAGCACGCTGCTGTTAAAAACAAGTGTACAACTTACAGTAGACGATGCCATCCCATAAAACTGCTGTCGGAGACCTAACCAAAGCTATTCTGGTCTGTTAAAATGTAGCTCAGATAGGAATCAAGTAATTGCCAGCCGAATTCCATGATGTCACTCAGAGTCAGTGGAATAAAACGGGGCAGTTTCATTTGTCTAAATCGAGGTCGCCGGAGTGAATAGCGCGTGGTGCCGTTTTCATGTTTTAAAGAACTTCATTTTACGGCTTTTATATCACAGCGGGGTTCAGAAGGAGAGGACTTTAATCTCTGAGCCAAATTTCCCACAACAACCTAGACGGACAGACGGGGGTACGACGGGGGTACGCGTTAAGCAGTTACCGCAAGACTGAAGGAAAAAAGTCCGTGGAGCGGCAGGAAATATCCACCACTGCCATGCAATGACATCATCGTGCTTCCTCCCTCCTGCTGTCCCTGTGGTCTCTAGCTGATGCTCTGCATAAAAAAAAAGAACCGCTGGCTGACAAGACAATAATAGCGCTGTGCTTTAGTGAGGTCCCTCACTGGTCTGCCATGTCGATATTCTGACACGACCTGACGTCACCGGCTCGGATTGACCCCCCGAGTTTAGGTTAGTTTAGTTTAGTTTGCTTTGGCGTAGACCTGGACAGCGTACAAACTCCAGAGGCGTCTCCGATGATAGAAATGTGATCCCCCGAGCGAGAGATCATCACTGCGGTGTAGTGCGGCAGCAAATCAGTGCCGACCGACACCAGCATTGGGGAGCAGTTTGGTTAATGTATCGCCATAGGAACCAGAATGAAAGTCTACAAGTGGTTAAAAACTGAGAAGGAAAATGGTGTAACAGGATAGGATAGTTAATGCTTTACATTCACAGTACGTGCTTTGTGCTTTTGGGTTCGGTGTTCCTATCCGTTAAAGGTGTACTATGCAACCGGGGTTGATTTTTTTCAGCGAGGCTCCCCCCAGAGGCCGAAAATAAAAGTGCACTTTCTCCGTCAAGCAGAGGTGAAAGTAAGCCGGTACTGTCCGGTACGGCGTACCGATAAGATATTCTCACCCGGTTTGCCGTACCGGAAAGAAAACTACGGTCTCTGAAAAATATTGCACTTTCAGCATGACAACACAACTGCTGACGTTGCGCGAGTAAACGCAGTATGTGGAGGTTCGGCGCGAGTGAATGAATGCAGAGTTTACTCGGAGGTTAGCGACCGCTATCAACCATTCCAATATTACTTACAATCGCATCAGCAGAAACGCGAGGTCCGCTCAGCCTTCTTTCTCTTTGAGCTCTCGCCATTCGGGAATGGCTTACTGCACGAGTCCTCTCTCTGTCCAGAGCCCTTTTCCTCTTTCTTGCCTGCTCCGACATTGCTGTTTTGTCGCTGGTTCCGCCATGATAACTGCACAAATATCGCCACTGAGCTACGAGCCCAAGAGCGTACGGCTGAAGCCCGCAGCCTCCCCTCTCATGCCGTAAAGCAGGACCCTGTGGGGGAGACCACGTCTTACCCAATTAAATGGTTCATTAATTGGGTAAGCAATGTCATGGTTGTCCTTGTTTTACATTAAAACAGTTAAACCTGAGCTGTTAATCATACCAACAAGTTGAAGAATTGATTGGTGAAGAGAATGTTTGGCAGATCAATCAATAAAGAGCTTGTGCTTTCTATGGTTAAAGGTCTGTGACCAGCAGAGTCTGCAGAGCACCTCTCCAAGGGTAGCAGTGTAATTTCAGTCCAGGCTCCATATTGAGACAAAATGAGATATCTGGACGTCTGGAGCATTTTTAATCCAGATCAAGGAAATTAAAAGAAATTACTTGGAAATGACAAGATACAGGTGGTCTCCCCATGACATGCACAAGTATGAAGCCACAAGGTAAACTGTCTGTCCTTTTTGCTCACATTCCCGTCTCCACTTGCGGGACAGAAGACTCAATGAGTGGGACGCCATCATGTGCTTTGATGTCAGACAATGCATTCTCCACATGTAAGAAACTTCATAATCCCTATGTGAAATAGGTAATAGACGAACACAAGGTCTCTTTATTCCAAGTGTTGACACACTGTAAGTGAAGTAATTCTATTCATGTATCCTTTATAGTTTAGATGGGAAGCTGTTCCAGACTGTATCTGTATTATCAACATAAGACTACTGAGAGGACACAGAGTCCCGCCGCTGTTCATGGTAATCAGCGGTTGTTACTTTTGAATTGAGCCATCAATAACGATATGTTGCAATTTAGATATGAGAGGTGTATTGATCTTATCAATTTCCCATCAAAGACTCAATGGTACGTAAACTATAGTCTTCACTTGTAAGAAGGTTTTTTTTTTAAAAAGCATCACACAAAAGGTGTGTGTGTGTGTGTTTTCTCTCTCGCGCGCACACACTCATCCACCGCTCTCCCGTAGTCGGTTGGTGGTTTTGCACCAGGATGGCGTTGAGGTCCCTTTTAAATGCACTTATTTTTACTCTTAATTAGAGCGGCCCAGGACGGCCATAAAGGGGGCTCTGACCCCGGAGGCAGCAGACCTGCCGTAAATGTCACGCACTCTGTCCTCCGCTGAATCCCCCAAACTTCTCCCCCCCACCTTCTCTCTCTCTCTCTCTCTCTCCCTGTCGCTCCACTCTGCTGTTCATGTCCTCCATGGGGTTTTTGAAGGCAGTGACGATGCGATGGAATATATCATTTCACAGACGCAGCGCAGTCCTTTCTTATGATGTGTGCTGTTCATGGCAGTGCGCCGTCGGCCGTTTTTTTGTAGTTTCTCTCTGTGTGATGTAGTCATGCCGGGCAGATCTTTTCATTCTCTGTTGTCTGGGAAAGAAATTAGGGCCGTCGTGTGGAAGCCAGGACGTTGGCTTGTCAGAAACGATTATTCTGGCGTGCTGTGTCTACCAGGGGACCAGTTGATTGCTAAAATGATGACGGGCGAGCTCATGCGGTGTGTTAGCAAGCTACAGTATTGACGTCCTTTAAAACACCCGGACACGCACCAGGACACACAAACCCGACGTCCGTGTCCATTTGAGATAAAAAAGGAAATTGAAAAGTGTTGCATGTCAGCGTGGGCACAGTCCACTAGTGATGAAACACAAGCTCTCCCAAGTATTGCCTGCATTCTACACACACGGTGCACAAGAATCTCAGACAGGCAACAGTAGAGCTCATTCCCCTTTCCTTGGGGAATTGTGATTGGATGGCAATTAAGCAGTCTAAAGTCAGCCCATTACCCCCCACCCCCCCCCCCTCCCCGCTCCCGCCCCAATTCTCTGGACGCCTTGACGGTAAATATCGATGTCTCTCTTACGACTCTGGACATGTTTATCCGTAGAGAGGCACTGTAGCACCGCGCGAGGTTAGTTACATATTATGGTCCCATAATTAATGTCAGCTGAGACAGTGTCCATTTGTAATCTAATCAGGCCCACGAAGTGTAGCTGCTTTAACAGCTGCTGCTGATCTGTCTGTAACTCCCCGCCCTGTCAAGGACCGATACTATTATCTTTCCCTGGAACAATGGCTGGCTTTAGCTTCCCCTGTGTGTGCTTCATGAGACAGAGCAGGCTACCGGTGTGCTGCTCACATGGCAAACAAAAGCCGGCTTGTCCGCGGATCAGTGAGAGGGTAAAGTTTTCTTTTTTTTACGGTAGTATCGATGGCTGGAGAACCTTAATATAAAACCCAAAGAGGAAAGGAGGCCATCCTTCATCGTCTTCGGCCCCAGCTGCGCTCCACGGGGTCAAGGGTCGATGGCAAGGCGACTGCAAGGGGAACCAAAGGGAACAGGGTGGAGGTTTGAGGCCGGGGCCTGGCTCGTGAGGGGAGCCAGTGCTGGCCACACTCAGTCACTCTACCGCCGAACCTCTCTACAGTTGGAACATCTAATGCAGTGTCTCTGATCCAGAAATCAGAAACACAATCTTGATAGCTTTGATTCGCCGTGGTTTCATTCCTGCGTCCCGAGCCACAAGTTCCCCCCGTCCTCCTCCATGGAGCCCGAAGCGGCCAGGCAACTTCCTCGGAAGGCCCGGGGCTTTATTTAGCGATGTTTGGAAAAGGTTACCGCTGGCTAGCGCTCAGCCCGCCGTAATAACAGACCGGCAACCATTAGTGGCGAGAGCCTTCCGTCGTTTGCTCATTCCTCAAAACCCGGCCAACGGCCGCCCACCCATCGACTCGCTCCCGTCCAGACAGCGCCCCGTCTGAAAAAAGACAAAACAACAGATGGGCTGTGCCAAGGAGGCCGTGACTGGGCCCGGCTATTACCACAGTGGGGAACCGCAGGGTTGAGCTGCTTGGGTTGCAGATATGTAAAGTAACGATCGGTGGCAGGGGCAGTCTGTTCTTGCTGCTCTCAGCACCTCGTAATGCTTTTCTATTTGCATCCCAACACAGCGGAATTTCGATTGGTGGTGACTGGTTATTTTTTTGTTTTCAATGGGAGAATCAGGTACATGTAGAGCAAACATCTAGTTGTGAAGTACTCTGATACTCACTGTTCTCCTTGTGCGTAACATATGATGTATATTACACTAGCTGCTATTTGGTTGTGTCGTCCAGTTGTTTACGGCCTGAGGGTCGCCCCCCCCCTCCCAGAGGGGCACAAGATATATCTTAGGGGTCATTGGTTGTTTAATGGGGCATAGACGTTCTGCTTTACAGATTGTCATTTATTATTATCTTAATATTTTTACATGTATTTTTTCAGTCTGGTTGAATACTAGAAAGATTTTGGGCCTCAACTGTTGTTCAAATGAAGCAATTTGCGGTAGTTTAAAGAGTAAAAGTCCAAGGGACAGGACTAGTTACGCCACTATCGGCCAACCGATAGTGGATGCCTGGCTACGGTATCGGTCTCAACTGACATCCAAGCTTTCACGAAAGCCGGAATCATCACTGAAGTAGTAACCCGCAACGAGACTGACTCAGAGAATGACGAGAGGGATCCAGGCATGCTTAATGTCCAAATTACCCAACTGTTAAACTCTATTGCGCCTTATAATCCGGTGCGCCTTTATAGCCCGAAAAATCCGCTACATAAAGCGGCATCTGGACTCTGTGTCCATGGTTTTGTTGCCGCTGCTTGACTGCACGATGCCTGCGTCCCGAGCAACACTTGGTCGGAACCAGCTTCATGCACAGCCTCATGTTGCTCCGGCAAACGTTCACTCAGGCTGAAGGCCGAGTGGGTGCTCATCTATAACCCAAACAGTAATAGCTGTGTTGGGGACAAAGCCATTTTCACTACATAGGAGGTCTCAAAGTCATTTCACTCTGGGTATTGGCGAGGCGTTCTTATCTTTATAAATGATGGGGAGACGAGGGGAGAAGATAAAACAAAGCCGGGTTGCAGGTGGACGCATCGCAGACTCAAACTCAAACGCCCTGCCGCTTTCCCCTTGGAGAGAAAGTGATCGTCACATTGGAAATACCCATTTAATCAGGAGAGGGAATAAGCCCATGTAAAATGGTTATGGTCTCCATCTCGTGCTCACACCTTACCTGCATTACCCGCCTTACCCTCACCCCTTCCTCATTCCCATCGTCTCAATCAACATTGTGAAGATTTAGAAAGGGAGATTGAAGTAGAAGGGGGTGATTTCTGTGCATCGGATACACGATAAAGGGAACTGAGGCGTTCCCAGGACGCACGTGGCGGAGAGCTCGCAGGTGCCAAGTACACCGCTTCAAAACGCAAGCAGATGTACAATTATAAACTTACAACCAACAAGGCCCCTTTTTCGCAGGGCAAGGAAGAGAGGGAGAGAAAGGCTCGGCAAAATTATGAACATTCTGCAGTTTCAAATTTATGCTGTTAAAAAAAAGAGATATTGTTTCTGAGACGAGAATTGTGTGTTTTAAAGCAGTGTGTTTTATTAGCTAATTATAGACCAAACCCACATACTGGGTTAAGAGAGGGAGTATTGATTTTCATCCAGCTCATTATCGAGGCCATTTCAATGAGCCAGATTCTTTCCTCGGCTGGACTAAAAAAAAAACCCGGACAAAAATAATAACCGTGTTAAATCGAATTACAACCTGCTTTATTTGCCTTTTTTAAGAACTTATTTGTTCATTCAAGTTGACTCATGTTTTCCTGAGCCGTGCCAGGTTCTTCATAACCTCATCCATCTTCTCAACGGGTTTATCTCTTTTTTCAGAAAGATGTGTGGCAGGAGAGGAAGAGAAGCCTGGGTTTCACGCGTATGGGAAGTCCCCTATTCCTTCATATTCTCCCTTTCCCGGAATGTTTTCCACCAACCCCACAAGCCTCTGATTATTTAGGGCTGGAATGTCTGAGGTGCTGGTATGTTGACAGTTAGCCGCCCCCCCCCCCTCACTCCCTAGCTAATTTAGCTTGGCCTGTCAAGCTTTCTTAAAACACCCAGAATACTTGTTGTTTTGTTAAACCAATGGGTTGTTGAAAAAGCTCACTTATGGGATCCAAAGATCTGTAGTTTGGGTGTGGGGGGGAAAACACAGGGGTAAAGTTCATTGTCAGAATGCGGCAAACAGTTATTTTAGTAACAAAGATGCCGACCAACAAGGTAGATTTGCACCATATGCGCTGTTCTGTTTTTAATTAATGAGTATTTCAACAGTTTTGGCCAATTTTGACGGCCAACGTCCCCACTGCATCATCCGCAGCTTTTGTTTCCCGCTTCTGGCTCTGCTGGCAAAGAGAGAACTCCCACATAAATCATACAAAGCAAATAATCTTCCACTGCTCTCCACGCAGCAAGCGAGTATAATGGAGTTTTCTGGAAGTGCTGTGAGGACTCTCGTCTTCATTCTGCTCATTTGGCACCGCAGCTGGAGCTTAGAAGATCTAGTTCAGCACGTCTGTATCACTTACCGATTTTTTTTTTTCTTCCCCCCCCCCCCAGCATTTCAGCTAGTTTAAAAGTTTGTCTGCCTGCCTCTGCATAACAATAAAACGGTGTCCGTGCCGAGCCATCGCCGCCGAGCCGCGGCCGCACGTTTCCCTCTGACATGAATGCGAGGTCTGTTGGCCTCGGCGAGCTGCCTGGCTGCTCTCGGTAAGGCTGTGCAAGCAAATAAAAGTGCTGACTCTGCCAGACCGTGACTTACAGGTGTGCAACAGTGTATATAAGAGGTTGCCTGTTATTACAGGTGTTTAACCACATGTTGACGTTCCCTCCCTCCCTCTGCTGACGAGACTTTTATATGGTTCGGTCTCCCGTGACCCCGAAGGCAGGGCGAGCGCACAGCGAGCAGCCACGGAAACCTCAGCGTGGATGACAAAATGATTTAGCCCCCGGTCTCGTGGTGAGAATGTGACGACTAAAAAGGGAGCTCAGTTGAGTCGAGCCTAAATCACAGCGCCGAGAGTGGGGTGCGATCAATTTTGAGCGAAGGCTCGGCCAGTCCACGCCCTGCAGGAAGGGAAACGTCGACCAGTTCAACATTTTACAACTATTCATCGACCTGCGTCTGTGAGAAGAAAAGGAAATAAACTCCTGTCTCCTTTGACAGAGTTTGAGGTCGCGGCGTCCCAGTCATCAGTTGGACCATTAAAAAAAAAAAGCCCGGCGGAGTGATTTTCTTGAGGTCGCTCATCATGGGAGGAAACTAACGTATTGCCTGGAAAAGTACAAGCGCTGTTAACTTGACTTTTTAAAGTTTCCCTCGGCAAAATAATGTCAAAACAGACCTAATCAAGAAGAGCTTTTTTCAAATGTACTCATTTAATGTATACATTTAATGATGAAGGCGGGCTATTATAGAGCGAACACTCCATGTTTATTATCATCTCAGTCAGCCGGGCAGGAGGGTCTGTTTGACCTGGCGTGTAAGCGGTCAATCAAAACCCTGCAGTGGACCAAGCAGCCGGGCTCTGACCTCTTAAAAAGCTGCGTCTGGTCCTGATTGTTAGTGTAAAAGCGAACGAACCAGCCACGGGATTATATGATGTGTATATATTCATGCAAATCAACATGAATGCACGTCAGCGCTGGTATTTTCTGATTAATGGGCCCTAAGCTGGTAAAACTGCTGGGCTTGCATTGTACTCTGTGTACTTTTTCAGTCAATTAAAGGCCATTAAAAAGTGTTTCACTGCAATTCCACAGTGATTAGCCCCGAGTTATGACTGTGCAGGATTCGCCATGTGCACGCCGTCTGCACGCTTGCTTCAATACGCCTCGCACACTTCCAGGAAAAAGGGTGGCAGTCTTGAGTCCTGAACGGGGGGGATCCTGGTCTGTGAACACATGGCTTCTCTGAACAGGAAGGTCTCAGGACAGTATGTCCAACAGGGCATTTAAGGTTTGTGAATGGGAGGTTTCTCCCATTGTTAAACGTAGGCCCAGACTGGACTCACTGTGCTCTCCTCTCATTTAGTTGGTTCCTAAGCAGACAAACTGTGGCCGGGTTTGAGTTGGAGCAGAGCAGTTAGGCCTGAATAAATATTTCTTATCAGGCATGAAACCTTCAATCAACCCCTGCTATCTAGTAATGGCCTGTGGCAGATTTGCAGCTGGAAATGATGAATGACGACAGAAGAGCATTGAAGATTATTCTGTCCTGGACTGCATGACTACTTTAGACTGCAAACCCTGACTTGCTGTGACTCGTTGTGTGTGGGTGTGTGTGTGCTTGTGTGTAGGTGTAGGTTTGTGTGTGTAGGTGTGTGTGTAGGCGTAGGTGTTTTTACGTGTGTGTGTAGGCGTAGGTTTGTGTGCGTAGCAGTGTGTGTAGGTTTGCACGTGTGTAGATGTGTGTAGCCCTAGGTGTGGGTGTGTGTGTGCTTGTGTGTAGGCGTAGGTTTTTCTGTGTAGCAGTGTGTGTAGGTTTGCACGTGTGTAGGTGTGTGTAGCCCTAGGTGTGGGTGTGTGTGTGTGTGTGCTTGTGTGTAAGCGTAGGTTGATGTGTGTAGGTGTGTGTAGCCCTAGGTGTGGGTGTGTGTGTGTGTGTGCTTGTGTGTAAGCGTAGGTTGATGTGTGTAGGTGTGTTTAGCCCTAGGTGTGGGTGTGTGTGTGTGGGTAGGCGTAGGTGTTTTTTGGTGTGTGTGTGTAGGCATAGGTGTGTGTAGGCGTAGGTTTGTGTCCGTAGGTGTGTGTGTAAGCGTACGTTTTTGTGTGTAGCAGTGTGTGTGTAGGTTTGCGCGCGTGTAGGTGTGTGTGTGTGCTTGTGTGTAGGCGTAGGTTGATGTGTGTAGGTGTGTGTAGGCTAAGGATTTTGTCTGTAGCAGTGTGTGTAGGTGTAGGTTTGCGCGTGTGTAGGTGTAGCCCTAGGTGTGGGTGTGTGTGTAGGCGTAGGTTTGCGCGCGTGTGTGTGTGTGTGTGTGTGTGTGTGTGTGTGTGTTGGGGGGGGCGCGCGCATGGTGACCCCTTCATCCATATTCCCCCCCTCCTGCCAGATGAAGCCTACGTGATTTTCTCTGTGTCCACAACGCTGTAGCTTTCCAGGAAGAATCCGATTTGTATTGATTCTGCAGCTCACGTGACACGCTGGTGGTCAAAATGAATCTATGTGGCGAGATGAGGCTGGAGGAGTCACGTGAGCCTTCTTCTCATTCGCTCATAGGAAACGTTTGCTCCCGCCTCTCTGGGTTTCTGTCTGCATGTCAACCGATGAATATTGGATTGGTTAGGTCAGGCTCCCAGTAGACGACCCAGGACGTTCAGTAATATATTAGTATGACTGGTGACCAGTGGTGGCTGTTACAATGTACTAGTTTCTATGTACTCTACTCTTTTATTTTCTTGTACTTCGACTCGACTACAATTTTATTTTGTTGTTTTGACCACTGCGATGGTCAATTTCAGCTCCAGGAACACAGAACATATCTTTCCAAACCAAGTTGTTAATACTATTATTATAAGTAATGATAATCTAATGCTATACAAAGGGAACACAAACGTTCTATTATTATATTATATTATATTATTATATTGTGGTGTGAGTACTTCTAATGAAGGATTTGCTGACTGTGCCTTCCTGACCAAATAATTGATTAAATGAATTGCCGAACCATAGAAATAGATACTGACAAATGAATTGGATGAAGATGAAAGAGAAGCAACTGTTAGTGAATCAGTTCTGCACAAAGCCGGTCTCCATCCTCAGAAAGAAGAAGAAAGGATATGTTAGCACACATTTCTGAACCCCCCCCCCCCCCACCCGTCTGTGTGCTCGTCACGCCGACCTCCTTCGCTGTGTGTGGCTTCTCATGACAAGAATGAGCACATTCATGCGTTCCTCTACAGGTGCGCCGTCAACACTTTAAACTCTTGTCCGTTTACAAGAACATGTTTTTCAGAACTGGAAAGGGGACAATAAAAGCAATCGCAGGGCTGGACTGCAAATACACAGCGTCCAATACCACCATGAAGCCCCCCCCCCCCCCCCCCCTCCCCACCACCACCCCATCACCCCATCACCTCCTCCCCACCACCAACCAGCTGCACCGAAATCACCGAATACTCATACTGGCCTGCTCTCACTCCCCTCTGTTAGCTTTTCCCCCCTCCTCAGACAGTAAGTGGGATGCTTTTACAGGTTTGGGGTTACCTTGGCAACCCCGAAAAAAATCAACTTGCTCGAAGGCTGTGCACACCGAGGCAAAGCGCGAGCCGGGCCTCCCGACTGCGGCGGTCATAGCAAGGCCTTTCAAACGGGTGGAAAAAATCCCTCTGGCTCTCAGCAGCAACAACTGGTGTTTAAATTTCACTGAAATCTGCCACCGGATGAAGATGGCAGCATACGCTTTCTGTCGACGCGTCACGCGGCGACACCAAAAGCAGCGGTGAGCGCCATTTATGGCCCATTCAAATTTGACTAAAGGCCTACATTCTAAACAAAACAAACGGACCCAAGCTCGGGCATTTAGTTCTTCTATGACTGCGAATTACACCACTTGAGTCATTTCAAAGTTATGTATGTTAAACTGAGCTGTAAAAGACATATTTAATGGTGCATATTTAGTGGGTGATCTGCAGCCATGCTCGCCCCCAAAGACAATTTTGTAATATTTAAATCCACCTCTTTGACAGTTAGATGAAGCTGCGAGATCCGAGAATCTCTTTGTGTTTTTGTAAGCAACTTTGTTTAGTAGTGGATAGTAACTCGGTACATTCAAGCTGCTCTACTCACTCAACAGAACTGTTATTATTTTTTAACTTATTTTTTTAAACGAAAGCAACACACCTTTTCTGCAATTTTCTGACTTCATGCTTAGACAAAACCACGGTGTGCAGGCCGGAAATGTTGTACGGTGTAACGATTTTCAGCATTTATAAAGCCGCCCCCCCATGGAGGCCTCACCCACACCATTGGTTATTATTTTTTGGCAACAACTGAGGGAACCAAAGTCAGTGGCTGTTTAAATCACCCCACTGAACATTAGACGCAGACTCGTTGAGCTTCATTCATTCATTCAGCATGAAATCTCTCCCAGCTTAAATGAATAATTCCTTCTCCGTCTCCAGAAGTCGGCGTTCCCTCATTGGCTGCTTTGTTTAGCGCACCCCAACGACAAGGGCTGAGAACCAATCTCCACCTGTCGCACTCGTTAATGATAATTGTCTTTTCCGTTCTCCCCTTCTAAATTAGCCACCAAAGCGTTGCTTCCGCCACGATTCTAATTTAATTTAATCCTTTATTATATATACTTTCGAGACCTTCATTTTTTTTCAACGATGTCACTCCCCCTCCCGCCTCCCCCCCCCGCTTCGCACTCCCTTTCCACCCCCAAATGGGAAGCCAGCCCTCATGCATTTTTAACAAGAACACAGGGACCGGCTCGTCACAAGTCCTACTTCTGTGTATGTGTGTGTGTGTGTGTGTGTGTGTGTGTGTGTACTGCTTTTTCATGTGCATCAGTGCATGTTCTGAGTGCTGCTCATACTTGTTTGCAAAGGCAAAACTGATGAAGAGGGCCAGAGGGCCAGAGGGGGGCGGGGGGGCACAGCCACGCGGCATAATGATCTACTTTTCCATTCGCTCAAAGTTCTCTTTGGGTGGGAGTTTGTGATCATGTGGAATGTGCCGACGCATAACATTGGCGTCATGTCAGATCAACCTGGCCTCAACTCGGTCTGCACACAGAAATGCACTTGTTTGTTTTGTGTTTTAGGTCACCTCGCCTCGTGTCATCGTCTCCTGTATTGCCGTAGAGCAAATGGCAGAAAAAGGAAGGGCCTTTTAGAGAGCAAAACCTTCCACCGACTTAAAGCATTTTTGGAAATGTGTTTAGGTGTCATCTCCCAAAAAAAGCAGGCTGAAAATGAGGTGCTACTTGAAATGTTCACAGCTGAATGTGAGGAATTTCAAGCCGACCGAGGTGCCGTCCGACCCGGAGAGCGCCCGCACAGGTAAAAAAAAACGGTTTGGAGACGACAGGGAAAGCTTGGCTCAGCTCAGGAGCTCCTCAAGGTGCTCTCCCTCCTTCTTCCCACGCGGAAAGGAGCTCCTGAAGCTGACCAACGCGTCCTCCAATGAGCAGGCAGAGTTTGAAGACGCGCGCTGACAGAGGTGGCGGAAGGAAAATAACTCTTGAAAGGCAACCAGTTGTGGATGAGGCTCTGATATTCTCAAGGCTCTTGACACTGTCAAGCTTTTTGGATTAGATTATCTTCAGGTGCTGGAGACGTTGCAGACAAAGGGGGACTTCTTAGCAGACTGCGCCCACTACCATGGCCCAAGATGAAATGAATAAATGGAAAGTCTAAGGGTGAGGTATAAACCAAACTTTTCGCTCCTGCAGAAGCTAGTGGTCTGCTGGGGTCATTGGTGCACGTCCATGAGCCCAAAGCCATTTATCATTGTAGAGAATTCACCAGCGCAGCAGAAGACAACCTGACTGTGTATGTGTGATTAACCGCACTGTCCCTGATTGCCTCCACGCCATTAAATACCACACTTATATTTGGCCCTTGTCTCCCCATTATGCACTGCTTAATTAAAAATGCAAATCAAGCTCCCTATAATTACACATGAACTGATATAGAACTCTGTGTGTGTGTGTGTGTCTCCATCCATGGTAATGCGTGTATGAATGCTGTGTTAAGGGAAGGTAGAGTAATAAAGTATTGGTTTGAGAGGTTTTAATTGGACAATTAGGGAAACTTTGTTAATAAAAGTATTTTCGGGTGCTGACGACAGTGTAGCCGTTCATCCACTGGAGCGTCTCTGTGGGGGGGAAATCGCCCTAAAGTGTCCCCCTCGGCAGAAAGGTACCTGTTCCAATAGTGGGGGGGTTTTCATAGCGCTTGTGTACTAATTGTTTCTGAATATCTGCGTTCCTAGACACTGTTTCAGTGTGAGGCGCTTGTCTAGCGAAGCATGAAAACTAAACTAAATTAAGCCCTCGTGTCAGTCGCACGGCCCGGCTGAATAACACCTGATGCAATGCGTTGCTATGTGGTCTGACAAAATCAGCTGGGATCCCGGTTAATGACAACGTATCGGTTCAGATGTTTGAATGTGACTGCAAATCCTTGTTGAAGGTTAAATACTCTAGTTGGATGTGAAAGGACGACTGAGTTTATATCCCGCAATCCGTCCACAGTTTATATATTAGAATTCAAGAGGAAGTGAGCGTTTTTTGGATTGAGTTTTTTTTAGGAATAAGTGAATGCCTTTTTTTGGGGCCGGGGGGTTGAAACAAAGGAGGAAAGACCAGAAGTGAAACATTCCCTTTGCTCCCCGGGCCGCCACGTGTGCGAGGATCACTCTGCAGATCATATTGTCGGAACTCGCCTCTGCTGGACGACCTCCAGCTCACGCGAGGAGGCCCGCGGCGCTCCGTAGGCCCGGTTTCCTCTTTCCCAGGGACACAGCGGGGCTCTCGTCTGCCTGGGGAGTTTCCTTGGACTGCAAACATCTCCTATTTAACCTGCCCTAGGGGCGAGATGGATCGTGTTTAGTGAGGAAATCGGAAGGCGTTTCTAGCCCTTATTTTCCACTTCTCGTGCCGCTGCCAACTAATAAGCCTAGTGGCAGAAAATGTTCTTCTTCAAATATTCATTTTCAAACCCTGATTTGACTCTTGAAATGGAAATAATTCGTAAGGGGGTGCTGTCACCTCAGCATGCAGCATGGCATGCCATAAAGGAACCGAATGCTTTGATGTACCACAGAGGCAAGAGACAAAAACACTCTCAAAATGGGAAGGGAACGAGAGAAATAATTGACAAGAGTTGGAGTTGCAACTTGGAATAGAAAACGAGTCAGACGAGCCGTGCCCCTGGCCTGGGGCACGGCTTTTAGGAAACAGTATTACATATTTTAAAAAAAGTCTTCATCTCACCGCTGATGACACAATGCAGGAGTGTTCTGCCCCCGAACTGGTTTGAACTTGTGCTCACGAAGCGCCGTGACACATCGGACGGCGGCCCTGTTAAGGTCGAATTAAATTGAAGTCTTTTGAAATGAACACATTTTGAATGAATATTCTTTTGATGTATTGCGCAGAATTATCTTTTTGTTAAAGCTAGTTAGCGGTGAGCATTGTTCAATTTATAATGGGAAAAGAAGGTGACCAAAACCAAAGCACCAGTATACGAGAAACCGCCGTGTGTCCACGGCTGGGACTGGTAGCGGTTACTACTGAACTACCTCATTTTCAGAGACATTAAGCCAGCCAATACATTCATCCATAAGATTTCTCCAGACAGGTTGAGGTTTGATGACTCCTGCTGCCACAGACGTCTCCCTGGCACATACTCGCTGTTTTCGTGGCATCATTATGAGTCTCTCTGTTTGCGTGTAAATGAACCAAACCGCTCTGTATTCACCTCCTGAAGGAAACGCACCTGCTCCCCCCGCCAAACCCACCGGCCAGACGGCTTTGAAGTCTGCCGGTCAACAACCGGCTGCAGCAGTGGTCTTAGCGTCTGTCTGTGACGGGGGGAGACCCGAACCCCCGGCCCCCCTCTCTCATGTGGCTCTGCCTGTCTGTTCCGGAGGCCCCCCCAGGATCACATGACGGAGCGGGGCACAAGAGGCGCTCAGTGCCCGAGGCCCGGCGCAGGCGTCCCATCAAAGCCCCGGGTACACGGCGCTCCGAGCTAAGTCAACTTGGCCGCGTCCGGGCTCAAATATTTGAGCAGCGCTCGGCGGCCCGGGCGCCACTGGCAGAGCATCACAGGAATCCCAGGTCCAAAACAAAAATCTAGGGGTTGGAGCAGTGGGTGGGGAGGGTGTCTGAATGTTGGGAATGTTTACACACAGGTCTGTGCAGTCCTTCTCCCTCCCTGCTCTGAAGCTATCCGGCACACTTGGTGGAGTTTGTTGCCCAACTAGAAAAAGCTAAAGAATCCAACTCTTTTGCGTTTCCTGTCGTGGAGGAACAGCCTAGAGAGCCTGAGAGGGGTTCAAGCTACAAGAGATACATTTGCTCTCTGTAATGATCACTTAATCGCGTTGTGTTCTCACGAGTCAGCGTGTTGTGACGGAATCCGAAATGACTTGCACCTCATAAGGCGTACACCAATTGAAGAGACAAGGTCGTAATTCTTACACACAACCAAAGGAGGCAATATCTCAAAACATGGAGAACCCGGCTAAAGAGCTAACCAAGTTAGCACAGCGGCGGTAACCACAATCTCACCGTTTGGCTGGAGGGGAATTTAAAACAATTGGATGTTAACCTCTATTTCACATACTTGGAGGTATAAAATCTGACATTCATTAATTCATTCATTGTGTTGATTAGAATGTAGCACTACAGAGATAGTCACTAAAGCCCTCCATCATGGCTGAACTCTGAGGGCTCCTGTCTCCCTCGCGTTAATCACGCCACATTCTAACTTTCATACATTTCTAACATGGGGCAATAAAGTGAAACCAGAAGAGGTGTGGTCAGCAAAGGTTTGACTATAACTCGGATTTTTTTATGTAGAATTTATGGCAAGTACTTTATGTAAAATAATCGGCCTACTCAAAAATGTCAGCACTTTGTCAGCCAGCATGAAATCCAACCCAGTTTATTTCCAATTTACTGCTTCTGTACTTTTTTACCTTTCATACCAGTTTGCATCAAGTAGCTAAAGCTACTAAAAATCTGTTATTGACAGTTTAGTAGTCCCATCTAGTTGTCTTAAAGGCAATTTAAAACGTGTGTGTGTGTGTCTGTGTGTGTGTGTGTGTTAGCGACCCTTACTCATGAACTGGTTCTGTGCCTCCAGGTCTCCTCACTCCTCCGCCATGTGACATTGATTTTAAGCACTCCATTATAAAGGACATGCGGATTCCCAAAATGCATCTGTTTGAGAGGGCCAGTCTTATCTTGGGAAACTACAGACTGTCCCTTATTTTTCGGTATCTTCCCTCCAAGTAGCACCACGGTGTTGTCTCCCACTCACCTGTTGCCCACTAGGCCAGCTTTCTGCATGCTGATGCATCTTGCTGTCTGTTAAGGATAATCTCATGTTTTAGGTTGATACTTTGGGGCCATCTAGTGGTCAATGAAGACATTTGCACCGACAAATGCATGTTGGGACCCCACCGCCCAGTCCTCACCCATACCTGTTTGTTCTCCACTCACGCAGTCTGGTTTGTGTCCAACAAACCACCAGGGCATATTTTGGGACCTTACGGGACCTTACTCCCCCCGGCTCCCTCTTAGGGAAAGTTAGACAAGACCCAGGCACCCTGAACATCCACCACCACCACCACTACTCACATGACTACGAGACATAAACAAAGGAGAGACCTACCTCTCCCTCGGGGTGAAGTGAAAAGCAGTTACAGAAGGGGAAATGTGTGTGCGTGTGTGTGTGTGTGTGTGTGTGTGTGTCACCGTTAAGTTCACAAGCTAATCCTCAGTCTCCAGTCATCTTTCTTTAAACACACACAGATTCCGGCCTTCATACTCTGTTATTGTTGACTTTGGATTCCCAGTTGAAAACATGGCCCCCCAACAACAGGCCGGTTTTCCCGACATCTCAAAAGCGTATTTAACAAAAATAAAATTATTGGTTTGATTCCGATAAGAATGAAATCATCCATGAAATGGGTCAACAGGCGGTGACTAATAGTACCAACAGCATTGTGTGTGTGAGCCAGTTGTTTGTGCTGGTTGGATTAATACTGACGTTGTGAATTACTATACAATATGTCTTTCATTGTTTTGGCGCTCTACTCCAGCTCGCTGTCCAAACAAATACTCAGTTTAAAATGGCTACGATCGACATTTGGATGTACGCAGCGTATCAAACGAGTGCCGGTGTGTCACTAGGGGTCGCTGGTCGTAATCGTCACAAGGCCCTACGGTTCTCCTCCTTCTTTGTGGTGACTTTCCGCTCGTTGTTGTGTTTTTTTTTGGGACTCACAGCGTAACTGTTTTGCGTCACTGCTGCCGCTTCAGAAGTTGGCCTTTTAATTATTCTACTATTGCATTGTGGTAATTGTCACTCACCCATCAAGACAAATTCCGTGTTCTGTAATGGTCTTTGCCATAAATCTTATTCTGCAATATATTTCAACTATCAGAATCCTGTCAGCCTGTCTGTAAACTGTTATTTGGTCCAAGCTACTGTAAAGTTTTATTGATTTTCCTTCTAGAGAAATGCTCTCCGTGAATTTGAGTTCCCTTCTAGTAAATGTTTACTGCGTGTTTTTCTTTGGGCTTTTATTATGAAAGGGAGGAACTGTATTAGTGGATTTGGTACAGACTTAAGACATGGTCCATGAATTAAAACACTTTGCCTTTGTGGTTCGGACAGTGCGCCTCTGTACCGTTTATATATAATATATATATATATATATATATACTCACAGCTTCTACATTAGTGTGTGTGTGTGTGTGTGTGTGTGTTTTGAACACGGGGTGGGGAACCTCCAAAAAATCCACCTAGTCCCCAAAAATGGAAAAGGAATCATCTGCTGACTCTAAAGGGATGAACATGTTGTGATTAGTCAGCTCTTTCAACAAATAAAGCAGTGATGATGTGTCAGTGATCGACGAACAACAAAACAACCTGCGTTTTAAATCATTCTCTTCACGTTCATCAACACCCTAAAATCAGAGTTGGCCTTTCACTCAGGAAGACGATCTTGAAAAATGCTGGCTCCTCCTCCAGATGAACTACGCAGGGAGGTGAACTTTCATTGGACGTTTTTCACACTGCGATCACATTATGAATACGATGTTCGGCTCGTTTAGATGCACATGGGACGGAGACTGAAGGGGGGATTTGCGTGTAAATCATTCAACAGTCCAGCTGCAGAATGTACGCACACACACACACACGTTTTCTATTAACACGTGCACACACACACACACACACACACAAGAAGCCAATGTCCCCACAGCACGTTAACAGCACCCTCCCAGCAGAATAGCCCCCCCAGGCTGCTGAGTGATGAGCCCTCCTCTAGACAGCATGTCTGGGACTTAACTACCTAAGCTGTGACTTAGTTCACAGCGCTGTGTGTGTTTGTGTGTGAGGGTGTCTGTGTCCATTGATCATAAACCCGCCTTCTCACTCCCAAAGCACCCAACCGTCACACTGGCCTTCAAATTGTTAGGCGGTTTTAACAGATTTTCATGGAATTGAGGGTGATGGAAGCGATATTAAGGAAGGTCTATTACAGCTTTGTGGGTGGTTGGTTCTTTCTGCCCAGCAGGTGGCAGTCCTGCTTCATATCCTTTTAGCAACTCTGGAAGATGCACTTCACCTACATTAGCAGCCTCATGTCACCAGGTGAAAAGCAATGTGACAATTACATAAATCCTATCAAGTTAAACAATGACATGTTTGTGGACTATTTGTAACTGGTTTGCATGGGAGGCAGTGGGAGTAATCACATACAACTATTTGATTCAACACCCAAAGACCACAACCAGAAACTACCTGCGCCGATGTTTTCTTTTACATGTAGCTGTGAATATGTGGACGGACTGATTGTTGTCAAACGTTCCCTCCTGCAGCTCAACCCGTCTCTGTATTCCCAGAGCAACAATTTACAATTCCCTTCCACGATCCCTTTCCTCACGGCCTATTCCCAAACCGAGGATGAAGTGAGCAAGCAAGAGCGACGTGTGAGGGGAAAAAAGAAAAAGGCTGTGTTTATCGACGGGACTGGTTTGACAGCCTGGTGGGCTGTGCGGGTGAAATAAATCAAACATTCCTCCTCACTTCCACGAGACGCCTTTTAGAGGATTCATCCCCGTGCTATCAGCGGCGCGTTCGCTGTCGCTCTGTGTCCGTGACGGAGGCCTACTAACTGCTTTACGGCCTCCCCTCCCACCCTGCTGGGGGGCCAGCGGCTATCGGAGGCCGGACCGCAGCTGGAATACACACGGCCCTT
Source organism: Apeltes quadracus (assembly GCA_021346845.1). Taxonomy (NCBI): domain Eukaryota; kingdom Metazoa; phylum Chordata; class Actinopteri; order Perciformes; family Gasterosteidae; genus Apeltes; species Apeltes quadracus. The sequence continues at coordinate 4,708,373 of CM037926.1, read as the reverse complement.
TGATCCCGCTGGAAGAGCACCACTTCAGACGTCGTTATCTCGGGATTAGAGTCACTACCAGAGTCATTTATGGGCCGGACAGAGACTGGGAAGAGCTTCTTAAACGCCGTTTTTTTTTGTTTAAAAAAAAAAACAAAACCTTTTGGTGCGACGGACATGAGCCTCTAATTAAGGCCGTGTGCAGTCCGCTTCAAACGAGTACCATTTGTAGTGTTATTCTTTTCGTGGAGATGGGAGAGTCGTGGCAACATTCTCATCTCACCCTCAAAGCGTATTCGAGCAATTCCCGAATGCCTAACTAGTCCTTTTTAGCCACACGCAACTCAAGCGGCGCAGATAAGGGCTTATCACGGCAGAGAGCGCCTCCCCTGTGGGTCGGTGCAGGCCCGGGCTCGCACTCAAAGCGCGCTCTGTGTGCACTGTGGCCATGTGCGCCGCTGGAAACGGATGAATCTGAGGACGCGGACGACTCCAGTGGCAACGCGTTAAGGGGCACCAGAACAACACACACACACACACACACCAGCTTTAGAGATAAAGTTAGGACGGCTTTGGGCCTGCAGCTATTACATCATCTGCGTCTCTTTACTCCTGCACTCGCTCATCTGTGGAGGGAGCAGTCTATTCACACCATTCATCCTGCAGAAATGCCAGATGTCTGACTTCCACCCAAAACGTCTTCCCAATGAGAACAAAGCTGCGAACACGTTTATCTCTTGGCAAAAAAAAGTGGTTTCCCCAAAATGTCAAACTATCCCTCGAACGGGCCAATGCAATAAAGCTATATTACTGCCACGCCTGATATCTGATATACTGTTCCTCCCACCTCCTTTGTAATGGATTTATCAGCTTTGTGTACATTTAATATGTGCACCGGAGCCGTGGCGGTCGCGTTTTTATAGCTGCTATGTTTGGGGTAATGACTGAAATGAAGTAAATGATTGAATGAGCCGGAAACTCCCGGTTTCACCTCTGTCTCTCTGCGTCTGTCTCCTTCAAACGCGCACACGCAGACATCAATCACACAACCAATACTTGTATGTTAATTCAACACAAGCTGTGAAGTCAACAATATGCCAGCGTCTCTGTAACTCGCACCCATCAGAGTTGATTTAACACGTCTGAACGAACTGCCGCCTGCGGCCCTCGTCAGCGCGGCGAGCGGACAAGCCGCGCTTGAAATAGTTGTCACTGAAAATCGACACTCGCACAGACGCTCTGAGACTGACTTTTACTGCACAACCGTTATGAGCTGCTGAAAGCATTCGGTAGCACATTCCGGGACACTTGCACTTTGGACAAAGATGCTTAGATCAAACACAGCGGCTCCCACGGCCCTGATAAGTTCTAGCTGAACGGAATTTGACCCCTTTAGTCTTCAGTCTGACCATTGAGGGCGTGGACAAGAAAAATGACCTCATGTAACTCTGTCAGTGCCTTTCATTATCAAAACTGAGTTTGATTTCTATCATCAAGCATTGGTTCTCAAAAAAGCTGAACCCTGTAGTGCACCCAGGCTAGATCTCGCCTTCTTTGAGAGCTACAGCACATGTGTTCTAATTCAAAGCTTCATACGCAGGAAAATTCCCAAATGTACCTAATCTGGGACATTCTGATCCTCAATCAAGGAAGGAATGTCATCATCAGACTTTTTTTATTAGATGGATTAATGTTAAAAAAAAAGAGAAGAAAACCCTGGGCCTGGTTTTTATGACGCATACTATACAATCTCACCCCCCCAGGAGCAATTGTGGCCGGGGAAATCTGTTTGTCTAAAAAATCCTAATGGTCAAGTGAGACCGGAAAATAATAAAATGTTCCTTTTACAGTGCTTTTTTAAACCGTTCTGCAAAAATACATGTTAAAGGAGCTATGAAGTTACATTTCAACTTGATAATTTACCTGCACACTGTGTGGCAGTACAACTACGAGTGTGTAAGATCATTTCAGAGGTAGCAACAGGGAGGAAATTGCTTGCTACTTCAGTTTGGCAACCAATGCTGAAAAATGGGATTAGAGAGTTGAACCTCTTGATTTGAAGCTGCCTGTTTCCGTCTACGATTCACAGTTAATTAAAATGTTGAGGGCCAAGCGAGATGGACGTATACTTTGCAACAGAAATATATAAAAAAAAAACAAGATGCCAGTCTTTAAAAAGTGTCCTTCAAAGGCATAACAAATCGTCTACAAGATCTAAAATAGCCCATTGTTTACCCCCCCCCCCCCCCCCCCCCCCCCCCCCCCGCTTTGGGTCTGGAAGTCTTTTCTGTCCCGTCTTCCAGATAAGGACACGAGCAGCACTTTTAGTGACATTCTGCAGGTTTTGGCCGCTCAACGATGATCATTGGAAACTCTGCGGCTCCCAGCCAGACGTGTGTGTGTGTGTGTGTGGGTGCGTGCGTGTGTGTGTGTGTGTGTGTGTGGGACGAGGGAATTAAACACAAATCGAAAGCGGCAGCTCACCAGAGCAAAAACACTCATCACTTGAGGTCAGATTTATTAACAGCCACTCAAGGGAGCGTGTGGGTTTTTTTCCGATCCATCCCATTCAATCGCGGTTACATGCACAGACGCACGCTCGCCGCGTTGGCAGCGGCCGCCCTGTGATTACGGCGAGCATCTTAAGCTAACCCTCTCTGCAGCGATCGGCTTTTCCCGTCACATTAGAGATGTCGAGCTTTGTCGAGTTGCGTGCGTCCCGATGCCAAACCAAACATCTGGGCACAGGTGCGGTGGGGCGCTCGTGCAACACATTGCCGATAAGCCCGAGCAGCTGTGGAAGCGGTTGTACAATCACAGATGCACTCGGACATCGTGGATTCTGGATGTCCCCGAGGCGACACGCACGCGAAGGGCCGTCCGGTGACGCGCCTCGACCTCCCCAGACGAACGGGGCCGAAGGAACAAAACGGAAGCCCGTCGTAATGAAACGAGATGGCTCACGGTGTGTTTGCTATCTGTTTTCATTGTAACCACTGAGAAATGAGTTCCTCGGTCCCACCGGTGCAATTCAAGCTGCTGAGGATGTCTCAGTTTAACACGAGGCATAAAACCGGGACTAAATCAACATCGCAGGCTCAATTAATCTGCAGTGTTGGGACTAGAGATCAGATGGGGTTGGGGGTTGTGGGGGGGGGGTTTGGCACCATGTGGCGTCTGGATGTGCTGTCAGTGGCGGGTAAAAATAGAGTGTGTAAGGGAATGAAAAAGGCCGCGTCCTGACACCTTTTAGCAGATACCGAACACATTTAATTGAGCGGTACTTCCATACACTTGGAGGAGTGTGGGTACAATCTCCCATCACCTCAGTGACACCGGGCCTCCAGAAGGGGGGCGGGAGGGGAGGGGAGGGGGGGCTTAACAGTGGAATAATGCAAACCGTCTCTCACACACGCACACAGACTTTCCTTGCATGCACTACACATTGTAAAACTATATTGTGTGTTTATTGAGATTAAAACTCAAACGTCTGTAAACTTGTGACTGAGCCCAGTGATTCTGTTATTTGGACACGCTGGGGGGGTTCACTTATTTTATTTCTTTAAATATTTTCAATAGTTGAGGAGAAAAGGGGCACTGGAAACTCAAGTTGTCGTCCTTCTATGTTGTGTCTTATTGGTGGGTCCTGGTTGCTAGGTGATGAACATCGTGATGTGGTTGAATTTTCTTTACGTAAACAAAGATAACAAAGAAGTAATCACCCCCCCCCCCCCCCCCCCCCACCCCCATTTTGTCCTGTTTCTTTCATTCAGTGCACAGCAACCTTTAATCTATTGGTAATTCTTTTTACAGTTCTCTTTCTTTTGCCTTATGTTTTAACGTTTTCGTGTGAAGCACTTTTAATTGCCTCGTTGTTGAAATGCACTATACAAATAATCTTGGCTTGCCTCCATGTGTGTACTTTGTGTCAGTAATCCGCGGTTCCCTGGATATCTCTTGCTGGAAGTCGTTGGGTTGGAGTGGTGCTCAATGGGAGTCGACGTTCCGCCTGCATGAGACTTTTCCTTTGCCAGCAGCCATGTCAGGTTCACATGTGCGTTGGCTTGACGCCAAGGACTTCTGAATAATTTTGTAAATGTTTAACCGGATCACTGAATTGCTTTTGAGGCAACACTTAAGGCAAAATATGACATTGAAACTCAGCTAATGCATCACCTTCAGATGAGCTCACTGGATTCATACATATGCGTGGGCTCTTTTTCCTCTCGCAGACACTACGCCTCTCCGCACTTTGCCAGCCCGCTGCTGCACTGCCAAGTGTGCATGTGTGGTACGTGCAAGAAGGGACAGATATGGAATAAGTAGTGGCCAATAATTAATACAAAGCAGCTCGCCAATGTTTGCTCTTGGGCACTAAGAAACATTCAGGCCTTGCAAGCGTATTGAGGAAAGTTTGCATGCGTGTTCTCTGTAGCTGACCTCTGAGGCAGCATAAGTCATCCATCCTAACTCAGTGGATCAAGATTGAAATGAAGCTCCGGTTTGGTGAACAAACTCTTGTATGAGGGATGAGAGCCCATATGCACACAATTGCAATGCAAACATACTGACTTTTGCCTGTGAGCATGTTAGCAGACTCGCGTTTGGGAATTTGCCCCAATGACAAAGATTGAGGGATAGTTTTGCAGGGTTCTGATAACAAACCTAAAGGGTAGGCACCATTTCAATTATGACCCTTTGATGGCATTAGATAAAAGGTTGCGGTATCAAGTGAATCTAATTCATCATGCGGGGAACACGCATGCACCAAACTAAACCATAATTATGGTGATATTTCAGCAATGATGTAATTGATTGACGGATTGCCAGAGACAGCCCTCCATAGACTCATGCCACGAGCCTCTTTCAACAAGTGCACAATGATTGAAATTGAATAAACAAGGGTTGTTAGGAATTATGTAACATAACGGGAAATGCAGGTGCTTATTATATCGGAATAGTTCAAGCTGTGGCTTCAGCCTCATGTCACTGCCTCAGAAAGCAGCCCAGCTTCATATACAGTACGTCATAGATGAAACATTTTGTACTTAACTGTTTTGCATAGTACCTAATGGTCCCATGAACTGATGATTTTCCATTTCAGGAAAACCATTTCTAATGAGTAACCTGCTATAGAATCTCACATATAATGGCCAAAGGCACAAAAATACTTTCCCCCAAGAAATGACGTGAAAAAGAAACAATCAAATGTGATTTGAAAAGGATTTAGTTTTGGACCCAAGAAGCAGTCACTGGAAAAGGTGTGCAGTTATTGTTATGGCTTCAATTATAAAACGTAACAACCTTTGCACAAGATAAACTCCACAAAGTTGCCGTGGCTTTCACTGAAAGTAGGGAATAAAGACTCCAAGCATGATCTAAGAAAGCTTAAGTTGGAGTTAATTTCCTTTAACTTTTCACCTCTTTCTGTGAAATGAAGGCTTAGCCTTTTGTCCTCCAGTTGATGCTGTAACGTGCACATTGCTGGCTCAAGCCATTGGAAAGCTGCATTCTGATCTTGAGCTGAAGAAATGGTGAGAGACCTGTGAGGCTTTTTTTGTTTTGTTTCGCTAGTTGATGGTTTTTGCTCTTTTTACATCAGTGATGACTACGAAATTCCTCAGAGGTCAAGAGCGCCATTGTAACTATATCCCATTGTTTTCTATGGGCTGGGTTAAATCCCACAAAGGTACACACTGACAAGATAGTGAGTCATTAATGTGAGCCATTTTTGAACATTCTGTTGACAGCTCGCTCTGCGGTGAGATTTTTGTCATTTCATGCTGTAATCCCCAGAAGAACGTTGTAATGGTGAAATCAAAAGCTTTTTTGTATCAAAGGTAGAAGCTGATAGCTGATTTATGATCTTGGGAGATGTTGCCGGTGGGGTTTTGCCAAGCAGATGCGTCGTCACCAAGTTTACTCAAATCCTGCTCGTCACTTTGGACGACCTCACCGAGGAAGATGCTCAGCGGAACTGACAGGGCCAACTCTGACTTTTTAATACAACTTTGGCCAAGATTGTTGGTTGACCTTCCAATCTCCATGCGTGGAGAGCTTTTCTGGCGAACACGGCGAAGCATATAAAGATGTTTAGTGCAAAAGCGTTTGCGTCACCGAGCCCCCAGGGAGGATGAAATGCAAGGAATGGGCCAGCACGTTAAAAGTAACGGGGGCGGTACAGTGTATAGATAGGCGAGCTGCGGATGATAGAAATGATCCCGCACATACGTAATGTGTGTTACGGAACGTCGGGGCGGATTCATACGTGTTCTGCGTGGTCAGATAGACCACAGGAATCTGGCATCGTTAAAAATGTGATTCTTGATGGAACATTGCTCCGTTTCACAATATCTTATCAAAAGGTTATGCTGGCACAGTTTGACGGACTCACAGGTTCATGGAAGTATACCATTATTTAAAATGTGTTGTGGACGAAACCAAGGGTTATCTCAGGCTTTGTTTAAAATGAACAATTCAATACTAATATGACGGATGCATTTTGGACCTGCAAGCACGGAACAGAGATGAACTTTTACATCAAAAAACCCTTTTGCTGCCAATGTAATTGTGGCTTTAAAGGGATAAATACACAAGCACATTTCACGTTGCACGTCTCAAATGCTGTCAGTCGCAGTTCATCGGGTGTTGGGCCCCCCCCCCTCTGTGCTCGATGAAAAAGCTCTTTTATTGATCAAGTAGTGAAGGAAGCGGCCAACACAAGGTACGTTTTCCTCAATAATCTGAAGCTGAGGTCAAAGAAACCTGCCATGAACTATCAGAGAGAAGGTGAGGTAGACGCCATGCACAGACGTGTGTGTGTGTGTGTGTGCCAGACATCATGTTCCAGTCGGGCTGTTGTGTGCTGGTTCATGAATGTTTTGTGTTGAGTTTTATGGGCATTTGATACGATGTGTTTTGTATATCCAACTACTTTACATTATTTTATTAATTCTATTATTAACGGGTGTCCAATCAGATTGGTCAAGTCCTGCTTTGACTGATCATTGAAGTATATATTTTTTGATCTGTAGACAAATGGCAAAACCCTTATTGAGCAAGGTATGTGTCACTAATGCTCAGCCATGTTTCAGAATCAAGGAAAGTGCTGGTGTGTGTGTGTGTGTGTGTGCGTGTGTCTTATTGTGGTGCTGTCCGTAGTACTGACACAGAGCAGAGATGAATAGAGCGTCACGGTCTCTTACCCTGCCTGCTTCTCATCGTTGTGAACTCTGAGTCCTCAGGGTTGTTTTCACCAGAGAGAGAAAAACGCCACTTTTTCTGTCCTTCCAGGTCGTTCTGTCAGCCACTACATGCTGCCAGTGACGAGGTGCAGTTTCACGGCGCCCTGTCCAGCTAATTGTTAAAAGTTTAATTTCATTGCACAAAATTTGCAGAACGAAAAAAAGTCTATTGGAACTGTAGCAGAAGCTAAACTCGCTCTAATGTCCCGTTCACTGGGACTTCAAGAAAGAGTCGAAATTCACAATCCGAGGGGTATTGTCAAGTAAAAAACCAGGTTTTTAGCCATAAAAGATGGGTGATGACACGACAAATTACTTTTTTGTTTCTAACCATGCTTTAGTTTTCAGTAAAACACATCTGTTTATATCCGATTATATATCTGAATCCACCGTCTGTCTCAAACCTCCTCCCTGAAAGCCTAATATTTACGTTTTGTGGTCAGTACGTGCAGGCAAATCCTTTCCCCAAATGTATCTTTAATGATCCAACATGGGTAATGTTAAGCACCAAACCAACCTATAAAAATAAGTTGAGTTGGACAAAACGTAACGATTATGTGACATTCACCCTCAATTTACAGTGTGTGCAAAATAACAACCGACACGTAATGACAGTCCACACCGGCCAAAAACAATAGTTTATTTGGTATTATACAGTGAGCTTCACACCTGCTATGGTCTAGGTGTGAGGAATTTCCCCTTGAAATATTCCCAGCTCCCAAACTCGTACCCCAGTCGGTAAGACAACGGGGCTCGGCTGCGTTTGAGAGAACTCTTTCCCCATCCACACCCGCCGGGCGCCTTCAAATGAGACATCTTCTACGACACGTTGAGACCGCTGCACATTAAATCGGCTGTGAACTCAACCGCGATCTTTCTGCAGAAACATGCTTTCCATCAGTCTGTTGGCCTCCACCCATCAGCCATTACTCAACAGAGTCCTCAAAAAGTCCAAGATAAGAAGGATTTGAATTTAGAACGGTGACACAGACATTATACATCACTTATTTATTTTGGCGACAGAATTTCACATTTATTTTAATTTGCCTTATTTTTCTTCACGATGAAGATGACGAGTTATCACAATGGCTTTTAGTGCATCTTTCTTGTTCGGCTACTGAGAACCATTATGCTGCTGTCGAATTTGACTGACTAAACATTAAGAACTGTCGTTTACGTCCGTGGGTCATTAAGACATCAGCTTAACATTGGGACTTTTTCACAACAGTGTAAACCTCCTCGTGAAATTCCTTTGGATTTTTGTTTTGTTTTCCGATGGTCTTACGTTCATGACGTGCATTTTTCATATCGGCACAGTTGACACAATTGTCGATATTCAATGTGTATTCGTCACCTTATTGAAACAAAAGTAAGCAAGTGATTAACTGTGAAAGGAAAAAATAAGAGTACTTAAAACAAACAATAAATAAATGTATATATTTCATAATAAAATCAAATTGCCATCCGTGAGTTCACATTGTAGGGACGCCAGGGAATGTGCCACAGCCGTTGGGCCGTCTTAAGTGTAGTGGGAAGCGTCGCGCCGCAGTTCTGTCAAACCTCACAGCGCCATGGAGCAACAAACACAAGCGGAGGCATCGGCATAGTTGGTCAAACCCCGAGGTCACGGGGGGCCATGCACCATGTGCTGGTGCTTTTGCTCCCCATTGGCAAAATGAGTTTCCATTTATTTGTACTTGGCAATAGTGGCTTTAGTGCGTGACAAGTTCATAGACACAAACCCAAACAAGCACGAAGGAGCCGGGCTGCTGTGCGCTGGAGGGCCACTCATTGATTGCGCTCAGCGTGGCCCTGCTGACCCGTCCGACAAAGTGACGTGATGTAAACCACGGGCGGGCTTCTGGCTTCATTTGACGTGACAGACCTCCGGTGAGCGTATACACAGCGCGGCCGCGTCCACACCGCTTCTTCCGCCTAATTTACCCAGCGTGAAATTGATAAGGTCAAATTACCCCTGCTGCGTGGACACAGGACTCTTGATTTAAAGGAATCAATTCATCAGACGGTGACAGTTTAATGAGACATTTGTTTCTGATCAGCGGCGGAGGAATTCACCTCCTAGATGCGGCTTCAGTGCGTGAAGTGCATATGGGTGGTTTATTGGCATGAGGGGGGGGGGGGGGAGCAATCTGGTTTGTAGCGCAATGTTTCTGACAGATCACTGAAACAGACCCACCCACATCGCCAGGTGAATCACTGCCAGCTCGCGAGGAGGCACGTCGGCCACGCTCTCCTGCTATTTGAGACTCGATGGGCGGGCTAATAACGCCGCTCTCTGTGATGTGTTTGAGGTCCACGCTCGGCACCGCCCCCCCCTCCTGACCTCATTGTGTTTCTAATGGTCGCGGGCGAGCCTCGCCAGACACTGACGCAATGACGCCTCGCAGGCCCGTTTCTATACTCAGAGAAACGGTAGAAAACGTTTCTCTGCTTTTCCCAAGATGGAAATTCTCTCTTCCCTTTTATGATTTAGGTCTATAAATGTCTCCGGCTATCAGAGGCTCTTGTGGTGCTATCAACATTACTGATTACCGTTATTTGTTTATTCAAATCACTGACACACAATCCCACGCCCAACTGCACAAGATCAACCGTGTGGCAAGAGATACGGATGAATTGCTTTGGCTCGGCGAACATTCCCCTTCTGGAGTGCGCAAAGGGATGCAGTCATATCTGTTCGGCGCTGTTTGGCATGTGGCTGCCATACAAATCTGCACGTATAACTCAAAGCATATTTGTTCAAAGTATGATAAATCACATTTTGGCACAGTAGCCGGTTTGGCACCAGTCGGGGAAAGAAGTCTGCAGCGCTGTTGCTGTGATGTGGGGTCACCAGCGGGTATTTGTGCAAAGAGAAGATAACCACCCGAAATGGTAAACGCATGTAATATCCCTCCATCTTTTTAGTTCAATGTTTTGGTGTTCAATCTCAATCAAAAGCTGCAGAAAATGTCCTTTTTGGACGCAAATCAGCTTGTTGATATCTGCTGGTGACGCATGTGCTCCTTTGACTTTGAAAGGATGACGTTGTGACAGTTTTAATCCAGTCTTCATGGGGACGGTCCCAGGTGGAATTGAGATGTTTTCTGTTTCCTTCAGGGTGGCCGAAGTGAACTTGTGTCATAGTCACAATACCGTTTGGAGACAAAAACAGAAACACTTTATTAAACCTTTGTCTCATGGAGGGATCTTCAATCTGCTGGAAACCAGCAAAACAAGCCAATCGCTTCAAATTACCGCAGATGTGATGTTAAAATAAGGGAAAGGTCAGAACCAGTCATTATTTTCTTGATTGTGAACTTGGTTTATTTTTGCATCAGTTTGCTTTCTGTGTGGTAAAATGTGTTACATATGTGATCCAGTAATAAAACAACACTGAAAACAAAAACTTGACCGACACATTTTACATTTATATTTTACGGGAAAATAGTTTTAAATTATCGCATTAATCAAAGGTATTGTAACCTACAGTATGAGGCGATGACAGCACATTGTGCAGCGGCTCACCTGGCCATGAAAAAAAAAGATATTTAAACAACTTTTTTTCCCCCTACAACTTACACAAACCATGATTGTAGAAATACCATATAAAATTAAATTGTTTAAATAATGGGAAAGCAACATACATAAGTAGAAATTAATCAAGAACAAATGTTTTTGCGTTGAAATTGATTCGGAAGAGATTCACCACTTAAACAATTTCATATTCGATCTTGTAATTGATTAATTGAAGTACCTCTGGCAAACCGACCATGCAGTATCTCTCACAACCCCCCCAACAATGAAAATATGCGTCACTTTGTCCTTTCATCGGGTGATTCCGGTAGGGGGGGAAATTGAAAACAGACTTGGAAAGAGAAAGCGAGAAGGTGGAAAGAAAAAAGAAAAGAAAAGTTGAATTCAAAGTGATGACGTTTGAAAGACCAAGCCACCTCTTCAAATGCTCACAAAATCATGAACACATTAGCTTTTCTCGCAGTTAAAACGGGCCGTTTGTTATAAATGAGAAAATAAGACATGGAAAAGAATAAATAAACTGGACAGTCAATATATGTTTAGGCAATGTCCACTGTTACAATAGTAATATCAATATGGCCAATATGGTAATATACGGTTTTATGGGCGCAGGTATGTTACAGAAATCCGAAACCCGCCACAAGAGCTACTTGGCTAACTAGCCAGTCGTCCTCTTTAACCCCCTCCTATCCACACACACACACACACACACACACACACACACGCACACGCACACGCACACGCACACGCACACGCACACGCACACGCACGCACACACACACACAGGAGATCCGGTAGATACAGATGCTTCTGTTTGTGTCTGACACCAGGAGATAGATGGGTCCCATGGGGCATTATGGCCACGAGTAGATGATACGTATTTTGTAAACCAAATATTTGTCTTCAGCACATGAAAATTAACAACTGCCAAACAAAACTCTATATTCATGAAGGTTTTTCTCACAGATATTTGCTATTTATTTCTATGCCTGAATCCAAGAAACAAAAAAAAAATTCGAGATTGTATGTGTATTAACTTCGAATCATTACTAAAATATAGCAAGTATGAGTCAGAGGCAAACTTGAACCCTGTAACTTATACTGTATACTGGCGAACAGAAATGTTTACTTTTCAATTTTCATCAACATTCTTTGAATGAATTTATTCCAGTTTTTTGTGTTCTTTAATAACACAGTTTAAGAGTTGGAACAGTTTACTTTAACCCCTTTTCCTTGATTTTATAAATGAGTGGTGTTCTCCACTGTGCTTGCTGCAAATAAGCCAAGTTTTTATCACTTCATCACTCTGATGTAACACAGGTTTCAAGATGGATGACCGGCATCATACCGATCCATCTTCCCAGGCGAGTCTTTGTTTTTGCACTACCGCACACTCCGAAAGACTTTTAACCCTGCGTCCATTAAGGGATTACAGTTATGATTACCGCGTCATACTTCATACGGTTCGCAAACAGAGCAGCCGGAGGTGTAGGTGGGGGGCGGGGGGGCAGTGAGGCACAAAGAACGGCCCTTGTTCGCCGGGTGTCTTATCTGATTCCCCACCCTCCATTCCTCATACAGTTAGGAGTCAACTGATGTTTTACTATTTTACCCCCCCCCCCCCCCCACCCTTGCCCAATTCATCTTGGCTTGATAAACCGCCATGCATCATCTGCCATGGAAGAGAGCGTACAGTGAAACATGGGGTGGACTACTTTCAACACTTGCCTATGTGTGCGCAATATGCGCTTGAACAGATACAAGTATTTATTGCTCTCACATGCATGATCTCACACACGCACACACCTAGCCACTGACTTAATATATGTTGTCGATTCCACATGCAGGTCCAGTCCATTAAATAACTGCAAGCCATACACTTTCCCCCTGTGTCAGGAGGACGGGCCGGCTCCATTACCAAGGAAGACATTGCAACATGACGAATGGCAGCGCGCCGGCTGTGCATTAAGAGAGCTCGCCAGCGGGGGGAAATTAGCGCAGCAAGTAATACGATATGGCTCGCCTCACTGTTTCTCCTCTGATGTATGACACTGGACAGTGTAGGCCGTCCGAGGCCAACAAAGAGCACCTCCATCTGCGTCATTTTGATGGATGTCGAGCAGTGGGCCAAGCAGCCGCGGCACAATGAGTTATCGCTAATTAAGAGATAGTCTAACCGCGTTTGCTCTGACTGACAGAGAAGCCTGTTTCTGTTTATGACCAACATGTCCGATTGTCCAACCCCACACATGGTGATATCAGCTCGTACGAGGTGTAAGCCTGCTGTTAAAATCTCTGGTATCTGATGAAAAATATACGCGGAGAGTATTAGCTCAAGGCTGAGGAATGGGACGGGCGAGGGTCCTTCAGCTCCCCATTGAAACCGGGAGCCGTCCCTGGGATGATTATATGTCCCGTTTCATCCTGAGAACTTCCCTCGGGTGCAGGTGGCTGAAGGCTTTGGCCGTTGAGGGCAACCACTCTCCGGACGTGGCTGCTTCGAGGAGACGTGGCTGCTCCCTTGTGGCACGACGATCCCCTCAGATTACCGTTCTCATTGTGCTGAGCAACCATTCAGACCCCATCAAGGAATCCAATCTTGTTTACCAGGCTTCGTTGGTGGGATGTTTGCATTTTTTTTGTGCATTCTTGTTTCTCACAACCTCTGCAATGAAGTTAGCATGAACCACAGCCGCAGACGTCTGTGTATCAGTACAGTCGGCTAAACAGCTTGATTTGCTAATTCATGCCCCAAGTATTGTGCAAAAAGATAAATTAGGTGACAAAACGTTTCTTATGCTTTGTTGTGTTTGGGTGACGACAGACAAGATTTAGCCAAACTCATAGGACACCAACCAACAACCCACTTCTGAAGCCTCACGTTCCATAATGCTTGTTTGCACAAAGCATTGGGTGTTTGTTTGTCTTTAGGCTGTATCTCATTTTTGTTTGTCTGTGTTTTTGTCTCCTGCAGAACTGCATTGTCCTGTGTTTACCGGACTTCTCTGCATCGATGACACAGCAGAGAGATGCAAACCCATCATGATGTTGCAGATACCGCATGTCCTGCCAGGCCTCCCGTCTAACCTTTGCAACAACTGAGCATTGCAGCAGCAAATGTCAGAATTTTTCAGTGGGCTTGTTTTCACATGGGGTTTGCTTTTGATTGCAAACTGAAAGCAGGGTTCAACCGACTACATTGGGACAGAAAAGGATTCCGCCGTACGCAATAGAAGTAAGCAATGAGCAAGATGGTGAGACGTTGGACAAGGGTACGTCAGATCTAAAATGTAATGTTTTCTTTCTGCATCACCATCACTAGATGCCTCCAATTTCCTAACTTCTCTTCCTCTTTTTATTGCTCATATTACCAGACAAGTGAAAAAGTAAGAAGTGGAAGTAAGAAGTGACAGACCACCACTGTCCGGTTCACCTCGGCCCGACCTTCATGAGTCGAGGATGGGAGGATTTGAGGCGGGACAAGGATTGGGTATGGCTGCACTGATAGGTGATAGAGGCCATGCCTGTGGTGGGTGTAGACTCAGAAAGCCGGGGGAGAGAGTGAGGGGTGGGGAGAGGGGGGGTGGTGGTAAGGGTTTAACGCAAAATGACAGCCATCTTGTGCTAATGGCTCCGCGGTGTCACTCTTTCAGGGGGCTCAGCCTGATGACATCATGGCTCCAGGGAGCAACATGTCACAATCTGCTGTTGCAGCAGATATTTTTCTGGTGCGATATCACTCACAGTGTAACAGACTTTACACTCTTCCTGCACTCTGTCTGTATCTGCACAGACCAGGGGTCTGACCTTCCGCAGCCATTTGGAATGATTCTAGCGTAATAAAACCCACGGTGAGCCGCAACATTGGCATATTTCATTACAATTGCTATACAAGAGCTGCAGTTTCATTTATGAAATAAAAAAAGTACAAAGTGAAGAAAAATTCATTTTATTTCTGTGCTTGATGTAGCAAAACAATACATTTGTTTGAACTCATAGCAAAAACAATACTGGCACGTAACACTTTTTGGGGGAAATAAAATACAAAATGCAGTAGCTCACATGTGCATATTAATCCAGTTGTTCAATATCACTGATATCTTTTGACTCATCATAGGCGATTGAGTAGGCTGGAGCCGAACGTATGTCCCGAATCTACTGATTCGGTCTTTGCGGAGAGAGATCTCTAATTTTCTGGACAATTTCTTTTTAGTTTTAAGAGGTATTCTGATATTTTGAATTGAAATGATTATTTTGAGTACTCGCCAACGACTTCCTGTGCCTTGCTATCTCCTGAGCTGCCACCAAACGAGCAGAAGAACTTGAATGTGAAGATTTAATCCACTTCAAGTATTTTTTCATTGATCAGCTTTCCGGAGAAGTTCAGAAACAGCCTTTTCTTTCATCACCCGATGGGTATTTGAACCTCAGCATCATTTTCAAAAAGGCTTTCTGTTCGCAGGCTTAACTCACTCATTACTCTGTAGGCTTATTGGAAAGTTGAAGTGGCTTCAGGGAGTAATCAAGCAGTGTAACACTTTTCTCAACTTCTGCACATCCACTGCGACGGAATCCTGCATAAAGTAGAAATCCACTCAAACACAAACATTAGCAATGTTCCTCGAACTCTCACCTTTGAGGCATAGATTATAAAAGTAATGTCATCACAACATTTCTAACAAGGCTTTTGTTGTGAGATGAATGGTCCCACAAGTCTGCAACAGACTGCACTGTGGATCTTTTAGAAGGTTCTGATGATATGACAAATCCTTCCTTGATAATAATAATACAAGATCGACCTGCATTACCAATGCAGAAAGTTACGTAAATGCTGGCACTGGTTCAGCATCACCATGACACTGCGTTGGAGGTCGTCTGTGTTCATACGGACACTCTTTATTCACCTTCACCGTGACAAACAGCAAAACAATGAAAAGCTGCCATCAGTGTTGTGGCTCGGTTACGCAAACGTTTAATCAAATTCAAATTATTGGAGATAAAAGAAACGGGCAAACACTGAGTGCTAAAGTTATTCAAGCTTGTCTGAATGAGTTGCTGAGGTTGCTCTTTGGAGTCAAACGGAACGCTTTTTGTCTTTTGAATCCAGTGACAACTGCACTGCTCCTCTAGTTTTTTTCCCCCTTTCCTGGCAAGCGACAAAGGTAACAAAGATTCTAACATTCAAGATGAAGTTGCTGCTTTTTACCATTTTTTTTTATAAGCTCAGGCAAGGCCAATTATTACTACAGCACATTTCAACAGCAACATGGCAACACATACCCCTTTTCCACCAACAAGAACCAGGTGCTGGTTCGGAGCCAGAGCTAGTGCCGGTTCAGAGTTAGTTCAACTGAGGAGCCTCCAGAACCGGTTGCTTTTCCACAGGCTAAAGAGCCAGCGCAGAGCCAGGTGGGGGGGGGGGGGGGTAGTTTTTATTTGCTGGTGGTAGGGGCCGAGCTGACCGGGCATATACGCGCCGTTAGCAGTTAAATAGCAGTTGAGCTTACTTTCACCTCTGCTGTTACGTCTCATCTTTCCCCGCAACGTTAGCGCGCCGGCGTCAAACACAAACACACCATCAACAATGGCAGACGTTGCTTTGCTATTGATGTTCATGGCTTTGCGGACCTACATCGGCATCCAAACACGGCGGATCCAACGTTTTTGCGCGGCTCGTCTTTATTCGTAGACGGAGATTTTTAAAAAGTTTCTCTCGTCTCATGGTAACTCCGCCCCCAGCCGCTGACGTAAGCGGTTCTTACTTCTAGCCCAGCAATGATATGGTGCTACTTAAGAACCACTTAAGAACCACAAAGCTGGTGCTTTGGCGGCGGAAAACCAAAGAACCGATTTGGAACTATGCTCTGGCTCCGAACCAGCACCAGCTCTGCTTTGGTGGAAAAGGGGTATCAGAGTGCTTCTCTGGAATCATTAAAAACATCCAAGGAGATTTAAAAAATGTTGAAGAACATTGATTGTTTCAATCAGTTATTAAAAAAGACAACTTAAAAACTAAAAATTTGAATTTGAATTCCCAAAATGCAAAATACGAAAGGGTCAATTAATGGCACCAGCAAACGGAAGAAAAGTTCTTAATCTGGATTTAAAGGCCCTTACCATACAAATACATTTGCCTTGCCTAAGCAAAGGGCAACATGTACATTAGCTAACAGAATAATAGTCAGCTGCATTAAATCACGTGTTATTACTATAAATATAACTAACTTATTAGGAAAAGCTAAATTAGGAAAAGCTTTAGTTATGTGAACACTATTAAAATAAAACATGACGTTTGTTCCGGTAAGTAACTGCCACTACATCAAAAGCAGATGGAACAAGATCTAAAGACTCTGATCTTCTATGTTCCCACATCATGTATTAATTTTAGATCACATCCGGATGGTATTGTCAAATTCAGATTGATGTTGAGTTGCACAAAACGTCCTCCCAAACTTTTCACAAGTAAAACAAAAGCCAGATTCTCACGAAGGCCAGCTGCCCCCGGGGCCTCTCACAACCGGCATGACCTCCACTGTATTTGACCGGCACCAGCAAAATAGGGCGTTTGACTAATCTGGGTGTGCATTGGATGTATGTGTGCGACAGGAAGTATGGGATAGACGAGATTTGAGATTACGCCACTCAGTTACCAAATAATAAATATAAACAGCTTGTGTTTCTAAACAGTCTCGCTCAAGTTGAACAAGAGCATGTTGATTTTGATGTTGCTTTCCATCTGTTGTCCATGTGGAAGTGGCCGATTGTTAATCAGTGTACCTTGGAGTTGCTGAGCTTGTTGCCGAGTTATGTTATGTAAAATGAATAACTGAAGGTCCGTTTCCTACTTGACGTCACAAACTGACAAAGGTCCCGGTTTTGAGGAAAATCAACGGGTCCTAAATCAAACTTTTAGACATGCCACGGTTATTGTTTTATTTCCCTGTTACGAGATAACCCTACAAATCACGGATCAACTAAATCACTACCCGTAGTCATACTCTGGACTGAGGCACCGCATTTCTACCAGATAACTGGCGACGACCGGCTCATATGAAAGGTAAACTGCTAAGTAGACTTTTATCAGGTGTATCAGGAGAGCTAGCTAACAGTAGCCCCGCCACTCGGTTGGAAACTTTTTCAACAAGAATCTTGAGTGTTAAATTCCCACTTGAGGGGTTCATTCAGTGTGCAGGGGAGCAGGTGTAGCAAACTAGAAGACAAGATGTTGCACCTTCATACATCAGTCTTTTGAGTAGCCGTTTACAGAATCGATGGGTGGTTTTCATTTGACAAGCAGGGCTGCAGATTACCCCCCACTTAATTTCCATTGGACAACGGTAACTGGCGCCACCGATTTCAGGACGATGTCAATGTACGTCCGCCAGAGCTGAGCGCCCCGCGAGACATTGGCTCATGCTTTGTGTCTCGGGCCGGTCCAGAGATTTTTTTTTTTATCTCGGGTCTCCTTCATGCGTTCATGCCGCCCCTGAGCTCCCACACAGAGCGCCCTGCTATCAGCGAATACACACACTCTGTCAACCACACGCACACACAGGACTGTGCGGTTCATTCATTATAACATGTGAACATGGGGCAGGCACTGTGCACAATACTCAAGCACAGTAATTTGGATGTTTTGGACCCGAGAGGAATGTTGAAGTCCGGCCATATTTTAAGACAGCTGTGTCTCCCCGAATCAGATTTTTAATGGACTGGACTTCATAACAAGGACTTGACCTCTGACCCGGAGCCTTTCAGCGCTGTGTTCCCTCACTCTGCTTCTTCTTCTGGCCTAATGATGAAAACATTCCTTCTTTGACTGCTCATTCTTGGATTTCGCTTTTGTTGTTTTGTAGCCGACAGAAACAAGCGCAGGTACGGACATGTATATGATGCAGATATGGCGTGTGGATGACAGTCAGAGAATAAATCAGAATCAAAAGCTTTCTGCAGTCTTTGCAGAATCTCACATCATAATTAGTTCTGCTTTTTCTTTAAAGGCAAAAAATTTGGAGCCTCAGATTGAGAAATGCATCAAGTGATGTCACTCGAGTCAGAATCTGATCAGGTGGTGTAAAGTTAAAAGAAGTGAGTTTACCCACAAATCTACTTCGGCCACTATTAGCATTAAGCGGCCAAATCTCAAACTCATGTGTTAGTGGTTGAGATGCATTGTGGATAAGATAAGATAAGTTTTTGACATGGTCCATTTTTTTTCTTGCCTTATCAGTTTGAATAACCGAATAACTTTTTGTCAGCAATGCTAGAGGAATGCAACGCTAAATAAGTGGAGTCCTCTTTTTCAGATTTCACTTCATGTCGATTTGGCGGCACCTCTGGTGACTGCTGGCAATGAAGAAGTTACACATTTGCCAATGACGCCTTATACTTCCACTAAGACAACCAGTCCCTTGTGTGTATTCTCTCAGTTTTATGGACATTGTGTAGATCTGCTGAGTAAATCTATGCGCCCAAATTTAATTCAGTACGTATATGCATTTGCGATACTTACCGCCATTACCGCTGAGAATGCAAACCACTTCAAATGCTAAAACTTAATATGGCTGTAACGGAAAGAACATCCCAGTTGCCATCATGATGGATTTGTATTACCGGCAGAGAGACAATAGTTAAAAAGGAGATTCTAAAAACCCCTAAAAGCGTCCCTCCCTCGTATGGACTTGTGATTTAGCACCTGTCCTGGGACAGTACGAAGAGCATTGAAGTCGTATCTCAAATTCTTTTGTGTCAACACACAGGCAGGTCAACCACATAAGCCAGCAGTCAGCAGTGCCTGTAAACCGATCCTCATAGTCTAAGCACATCCTCCGTGCTGGGGTCCCTTTTCTGCCAGGCGCACACACACACACTTGCATTCCTCTGCAGGCTCTGCGAGGGGCAGGCGCACAGTGTTCTGTAAAGCTTGGAGCTTGTTCTCCAGTGAGCGTCCCTCTCGCTCTCCTCAGTCATTGAGTCAGAGAGCAGAGCAGGAAGGGAAGGCAGAGAGACCCGGGGAGGTCTGACAACAGCGTCACAGCCTCCGCTTATTTCAAAGGCGCAGATCAATAAATGCATGCAACCAGTATTTTATTTACTGGAGGAGGATCGGGTCTTTAACCAAGCTGTCGCTCTGCAAGACATGCGTACGAATTTTTCTGCCAGGACAAGAACTTAAAGGAGCTTTGGAGACGCAGCATGCATAAATGTTGAGTGAAGCTCTAAGGATGGATGACACCGGCTAATCGTGTACTCCGCCGCTTTCTGATCCAGCTTTTCAAGGGAACCTTTGGCCAGGACAAAGGACAGACTAAAGGCACCAGAACCAGATTCACGTGGAGCTGTGACCCCATCCCTGTACGATGCTGTGGTACGGCTTGGGCCCCCGCTTGTTCTCCCTGGCAGCACTTCTGGTGATTGTGAGCTGCGGAGGAGGGGAGCAGCGCAGAGGGACGGATAGCAGCAGCAGCAGCAGCAGCAGCAGCACAGGTGGCAGCAGCAGTTCTGGAGGAAGTAGCAACCGACGCTTTCACAAGATCCAGCACGGCCAGTGCACCTACACGTTCATCCTGCCCGAGGGCGACGGCAGCAGAGGAGGCGCCTGCAGGGAGGCCAAGGCCGGTGGCCCGCAGCACGGCGCCAACTCTCTGCAGAGAGACGCCCCGCCGCCGGAGCCAGAGTTCGCCAGCCAGAAGATCCAGCAGCTCGAGCACATTATGGAGAATTATACCCAGTGGTTGCAAAAGGTAAGGAGGGGGGGGGGGGGCAAACAAAGTCGACCGACAGGGTCCTTTTAAAAAAACGGACGGATCGATGGCAGTTCCACGGGTCCGTCTCTTTTAGAAGTGGTCACGCCGCAGTGTATTTGTCAAGATATCTGGTGTGAGGATTGTCAAGATAACTGGTTTCTGGGGGCGGGGACCCAGACTAATCCTTGTGGCCGTATATCGCGGTTCTCTGCGGGTCCACGCGTTGCTTGTCAGTGTTTGGCGTACGGAAAGAGGAGGTTGAGATGCAGTGGGATGGTCTTCCCTTGACGTCATTATTGGTAGTCACGTTGTGGTCAATTTGCCGAACGGCTGTGTTTCTTCATACCCAATAATGTGTCGAGAAGAGAAAGTCAACAATAAACCCTGCTTTGCTGTTATGTAACTGTGTATATTATCGGAATCCAACTTTTTTTCTGGATGTCTCACAGCTGTTGGAGGGTTTTTTTCTGAGCCCCCACTGACTTCTTGTAACGTGTTGCATCTCCTCTCGTCTGTTGCTCCGTATGTGTCCAGAACTCCATCAATGTTTCTTATCTTTGTCTTTATTTCTTCCTGAGTAAAGTGCCCTTTGAGCAAATTCCACAGATGTCCATTTGAGTTGCGCAGCGCGGCGCCCATAGAGCAGAGGTAGTTATGTCAGTCGCCCCCTGTTCTCCAGTGGGCTGTCTCTTTAATGGCAGGAAGTCAGAGAGAGTCCCTAGAGACGCCCGAAAGAAGAAAAAGACAGAGAAAGAGAAGGCTCCCTTTATTTATTCAAGGCGAGGACATGTATAACTTGAATATTCAGACCCCAATATAAGCAGAGAAAAAAAAAAGTAATCTAACCCGTTTTATTTTTCTACAGAATATCTAATTATCTATCTTTTTCATGGAGCTAATCCCTATTTATTGACTCTTGAACAGCTAACCTACGATGTATTTATAGATCCACCGAGGTGTTTCCCGTGTCCAAATATGGCTTTACTTTAATGTTAATGAGCTCCAAATCATCACGAGGCCATCACTGATACGGCTTGGCAGGCACTCTGCTTTTATAAGCTTTGAGACTTTGTGTCTCCAAAGAGAGCGAGACTATCTCACTGAAATGAATACATGAATCAAATAAACAAACCTCCAGATTGGGCAGCTCCAGCTCCTCAACTTCCCACAATGTTGCTCTCAAAGTCAAGATTAGCCGGATCAATCTGATTAATTGCGTAAAGCTAATGGTTTATTATCTTGCCGACAAAGAAAATGTGTGCACGGATCACACCCGATGGATTTAATGGACTGCAGTGGAAACCGGGTGATAACTCGACCGTCATCAACACCGCGAGTCTATCCATTAGCAATCAGCGTGTCCACCCAAACGTGTCTGAGCTTCTCTCCTGTGCGCCTGCTTTTCATTTACTCTCCGTAAACTTTTCACTCCTCAGGTCGGAGGAAATAGTCATTCCTCATCAATTACCCAGACGTTGGTCGCGGCGTGTTCCAGCGAGATGTTGATTGAGTTTGTAATTTAGGAGGTACGCTGAACCACAAAGCAAAGATAGAAATGCAAATGAAATACTGGAGGAGAGGTTTTTTGAGTTTACGTGGCAGAATGTGTAATGTTTAGTTTAATGTAAAGAATATATCCACCTTTTTATAGGAGTTCTGAGGAGGAACTCACTGTATATGGTGTATGTCCAGGTTTAAAACGTGATTCTATGTGTACAATCACCTTTTATATGGGTGAAATAAGCTGCAAAAATTTGCCCCCTTTCTCTTTTATTGACGAGTTTCAGCACCAGCTACCTATTTGAAGCCTGCGTGTGTTTCTGCATGGCTCCCAAAAGCGATCAATGTGTCAAGAAAGGCCAGGGGTGAAATAACACCGGCTTTATCTTTGCTCAGTGGACCTCGTCCGTCTGTGATAGTACAAGTGATACTATGAAAACAGAACGGTGGCGTTGGTAGACTGAAGGTTTGACTAATGAGACCCCTCGAGTAACTCTCTCCTCAGAATGTGAAAGTGTCTGCCATCACCACCATGCATACTTCTTTCCTTGACACTGTGGAGGCTTACTGGGCCGCAGACATTTTTCATCCAGCGTTGAATACATTTTAGGATTAGGTTCTAATAATTGTTAGTAGTTTATATTTAGAAATAGGGGGATGAATGGAATCAAACTTTACCCCCGAACCTGGAACTAAGTTCATCCACTGCGTAAAACAATGCCATGAACCGGGAAAAGTAGGCAAGATGCAACCACAGAGTTGCCAATAGTGAAAGCTACAGTAGCAATGGAAAATAACAATAGGGCACCTGGCATTGCATTTGATGGATTTACACTTGATCAGCCAACAAATAAGAATACAATTCTCCTCTTCTTCTAGCAACCGGCCCGCTGCTCCTAGCCACCAGACCTCTGCTGGTAGCCGCAAGCTCTCTGCTCTTAGCCACTAGCCCTATGCTCCTAGCCACTAGCCCTATGCTCCTAGCCACTAGCCCTATGCTCCTAGCCACTAGCCCTATGCTCCTAGCCACTAGCCCTATGCTCCTAGCCACTAGCCCTATGCTCCTAGCCACTAGCCCTATGCTCCTAGCCACTAGCCCTATGCTCCTTGCCACTAGCCCTATGCTCCTAGCCACTAGCCCTATGCTCCTTGCCACTAGTCCCAAACGTGCATTATGCCCATTCGGACTACCTCCGAATGGGCGTAATGCACGATCAGGGCACATTTAAAACGACACATGAAATACGTATTTTTTTTAACACCAACATTTATGCGTTTTATATAAAAACATGTTTAAGAGTGCAGCTACCCTTCAACATTCCCTGGATGGATTTTGTTGAAAAGATATTGGACGCCAGTAACGAGCAAAAGATTAGCAGGAAGAAATTGGCGCAGACAGTTCAGAGGGGACACTTAAGCACACAGTGGTAATTAAGCCCAATTGCACTGCGTGGGGGGGGACATCAGGATGCAGTTAACATTTTTCATTGGACAGAAGATTAAGTGTCCAGGCTAGTCTATCTATCTGTCTTAATCACGGCAGCGTCTTTTTTTTTTTTACTGCTTGTCTAAGGGAAAGCTGTCCCTGATGTCGCTCCCGCTCCTGATGAAAGAAACAAACGGAGGAGGCATAGATAGTTAAGATAGCACTCCTGAGCCTGGCTGCTCACTCCGGTGTGGGGGGTAAACACACAGACAGACAGACAGACAGACAGACAGAGAGAGAGTGATGCAGCAAACAGCTGTTGGGGAAACATCTTAAGTCTGAGATCTTTCCTTCCTCAAGGCAAGGTAGAGTATATGGACCCTGATAACATTCCTGACCAGTCAAAGGTGACTTGTGTTTGTCCAGGAATTACTGGTGTGGTCTGCCTGCAAAGAGATGCAGCAGGAAACCGCTTCCCTCATGAAGCAAAACAATTTACCTAAAGTTGTGTAGTGTCTTAAATATATTGAAATATATTAATAAAACGCTGGCCTTTTTTAGAAGGTGGGCTGACATAGAAATCCACAACGTGACGACGAGCCTCATTTATAGTAAAGTATTTTTTTTATTCATTTGGCTCAATCCGTTTTTACTCATTCGGCTTAATATCACGAATCGATCATCTGTGGGTCTCGACCACATTGAAAAATAGTTATTTTTAGTTGCACTCTCTTTCTTGGCCACAATTATTCTAGAAATCACTCCACTCCTTTTTTTTCATTCAAATATGAAACATACCAAGACATGCTATGGCCCCTGACCGTATGCAACCACGGCTCTATTAGACCCGTGACATTCAATGCACTCATTATTTGTCCACCGCCTGGAGGAGTCTGTACAGGCTGCTTTTCAGAGCCCTCGTGGTGAAGGACTGCTCTCTTCTACTGCTCAAAGCTGGATGGCAGCAGTCAACAAAAGTAAGTTTATCTGCTAAAGTAGTTTATCTGCTTTCTTGAGAAAGAAATTATACGATAATAAACACTACCTACGTTTAATATGGAGGCAAAGCCAGTAAAAGTCTTAGTTTAGCTGGAGAAATGCTGTCCTGGAAGTTACTGATCCAGGTCTGGTATTTTTACGCTTTAGATAAAGTTGCATTCATCAACACAGGTTTCCCCTTTTCTCATGTTAAAGTCTTTACAGACAATATATGTATAAATTATTAACAAAGTACCTATTTCATAACTGATATTTAATATCAAGAGCTATGTCAATGACTTTTCAGAACCATACTTCAAACAAAAAGCCAAACCTCTTAAATATCAGGTTTTATGAACATGTGCAACTACTGGAGCTTTCCCATAATATAGT
This sequence comes from Apeltes quadracus, assembly GCA_021346845.1. Classification (NCBI taxonomy): domain Eukaryota; kingdom Metazoa; phylum Chordata; class Actinopteri; order Perciformes; family Gasterosteidae; genus Apeltes; species Apeltes quadracus. The sequence goes on along the minus strand of CM037926.1, from coordinate 4,683,570 downwards.
TAAATCAGTGACTTGCTATCGCGTCTCAATTAGTCCTGACTGATTAAGAATGAAATACTGGCTGTTTTTAGACAGACAAATAAGCATCCAGTTTTGAAAACTAAGCTTTACCCACGGGTAATAAGCGGACTGATTGGTTTAATACGTCATTCTTTAAGTGGCTGCCCGGCTGTTGTTGGAACAGAGAACGGGTTGGTTATTCAAAATAAAGGAAAGGCATTGTTCAAGATGACGCACACGTCTCGCAGAACGTTTTGACCATATCTTTTGCACTTCGAAAAACGTCTAGGAAGATGACGATAGAAGTTCATCTTCATCTGTTGGGAGTGAAAGTATCAGATCTTTGACAAACATGACGGCGCTGCAGTAACGGTGGTTTAGAAGGACCTGGCGACATGTGGGCAGCAGCTTGTTTCCCTTCCATACTGGGAGCTCATACGAGAAAGGGTGAATATGTCTCTACTTAGTGCTATCAGAGGGCCACACAGCATGCCTGGGGATCCAAGCAGAAAGCTATCTATTTTAGGGGTGACTGCCTCTAGGAGTGTTTATTTTCACTGATAGTGTGGGCCAAAACTAACAATCGGATGATGCAGAAAGGCTAAGGAACGCTCCGAGGAATAAAAAGCTCTTCCGGCCTGACCCCAAAGACTTGTAATAAGGAAACTATGGAAGTTATGTGAAGGACACTAGAATAACAGCATCCCCGGAACACTGTCAGTACGACTGAAAGCCGAGAGGAATCGGCGCTCTCTGCTCGGCACGTCGTGGGAGCGGGGACCAACCTTACGGCCCCGGGGTTTCCACGTGGACGTCAAACGTTGCTAATGTGCATGACTTTCAGGAAAAGGTGCAATTAGTAGTTTTGTCACGCTCAATATGGCCAGCAACTTTGTTTTGAAACACACCCCCCCCCCCCCTTTTCCAAAAGACATATTTCAGTGCAGTGCTGGAGCATGCTGGAGGTCTTGATATTGGCCAGGCAGGTTTTTGTACTTCTATGTTTCTTTAAAGCTCTGTGAACGAGGAATACAGTCTTTCCCTGTGTCTTGAATCTGTCCAGTGGCCCTTGTCCCAAGTACAACGCAAGCATTTGGTTCCTTGTCCATCATTCATCTGAGGGAATCGCTCCCCAGTGGGCACTGTGTGTCGGGGATTTATTTTGTTTAAATTATAAGGTTATACATTTGTCTAAATGGGCGTAGGATTTACGACATCCCTTCCGAAAACATTTTTGCTTGAAGGCTTGTAGCTTGGCACCTGCTGACGCATCTGTAAAATGAATTGAGAGCTTGCTCCGAGGGTTTGTGGTTCCACGGACTCTCCACTACATTTATCTGGGAAATGTTGCTAATTTTTCATTTTTCAGTTTCATGAATAGAAAGTGCTCTGCTACGTGTCACTCAGGTATTGAAGTGGTCTGTTTAACCTGCAATTGTAGATTATTATTTTTTTTGCTGCTTGGGAGAATGAAAACAGTCCAATATTATCCTTGTAAATGAGAATTGGTTCTCAATGGATTTTACTTTGTTAAATAAATAAATATTTTTTGGTCTCCATCAACTCCACAATGAAGTAGTCGGATTTCCAATTCATTTTGCAGTTAGACACTGATGAGCGCCACGAGAGTGAACCAAAACATTTCATCCGCAGAACTTGAAACCAAAACGGTGTGATAAACACTGAAATAGAGCGCAGCGTCACCTGCTAATCTAATCTGTGGGCTCGTCATTGCAAGCCATTGTTAACTGTAGAGACATTAATGATAGCAGATGTAACGTATTGTGAATGCAACTGCTCTGCTGTGGTGTTGACTCTGTTGTTTTCGTTTAAAATGAGTGAAACGAGAGCAAGAGTTTTATTCTAAGGAATAAGAATAAATAATACTATTAGGGGCAGGCGAGCGGAAGTCCTTTGCTCTGGGAGTGTAAGTTGTGGTCAGAAGAGCTGCCAAAAGCACGAGGCCCACTGCTGTATCTCCGCCACTGCTGCGGCTGAGTGAATAGGAGCCAAAGATGAGATTAGTAACAGGTTAGAAGAGCAAAGCAAAGCGATCTGAGCGAGTTATCGCGGTCGCTGCAAACCCCACTGTGTTTGAAATGGTTTCAGGCTCAGAACAGGCTGTTATCTTGGTTGTATTCTTGTAAAATAATGACTGCAGATAAACACAGCAGATGATAATGTTATTTAGCCGTATCTGCGGCTGCTTGTTTTCCTCCAGGCTTTAGGTCCATGCAGGTTGCGGCGCTGTAAATCTTGGCCTGAAAATGAAGGTCGAGGGAACTCGGCCCGGACTTTGAGTTTGAAACCGGGTTTGAGAATGTGAGCCGCTCACAATAGATACCGCAACGTTTCCACACAGTGCAGATTTACTGTAATGTGTCAGCCTCTATTTTCTCCCCCTGGCTTTACTTTCCAGGAAAGATAAAACATGCGTGTCTTGACTTGCTTGTTCTCACAGAGAGAGGGAGAGGTGAGTTTGTAATGCTCCCACTATGGGCTTTTTTTTTTTTTTCAACATTCATCCAATGCAGAGGTTTTCTGTTAGTGCTGTTGTTTCATCTTCCCGTTTCACTACAAGTTAATCCTTCAGAGTCTTGAGACGGAGAAAAGTTCCTGCAGTCCCCACACATCCCTCCCCGCGGCGTCTCTTTCACTCGCACCGGCAGATGTTGCTTTCTGAGTGGGTGTCTTTGTCTGTCAACACTGGGAAGCCTTCCAGAGGACACAACCGGTCCACCTTCCCTTTTCTTCGATTTGGACTTGAGCCCTGACGGATTTAATGTTGCTATAAATTAAAGGAAAACAAAAGGAATTGCGATCGGATGGTCTGCGAGAATCTGGGCTGTACAGTCGGGGGACAGGGTGCAAGATGATGGAGGGGGGCAATAAACCACTTTGCTCCCCCACAATCGGGGTTAGATAGACGTTCAACTAATCGGTCGGCTCTGCTGTATTTTTGTTTTGTTCTCGTGGCGGTCTGATAGGAGCCACGCATCCAGGAATTCCCTCACTTATGGATTTAATCTGTTTTAGTCGGATGGAGTTAGTGGGTGAGTATGGAGTGATGTATTTGCCTGCAGTGTGAGACTCACACGTCATTGCGGTGGACAGTCTGGAGCTCGGCACAGCGTGGGCGGTTTGAACCATTCAGTGGGCCAGGTCTCGCTTTATCTGTTTATCTGGAAGTATCAGACGTTTGCGTTTTTTTTCCCTCGGCAGCGCAGATATGAGTTGAGTCTGTGGCACGTTTTTCTTTTCCAATATTGTACACCCCTAAATGATGCGTTAGCAGGAATGTCGCACAACATGGATACATAGTTTATTTTTCTATAGGGAAGTGAAAGGAAATGATTTTGAATCATTTTGGGCCATGATTGTGCAGATGTGGCCAGAGGTTTAGTCTATGTGGGGAGACTAAATGAGAAGAGAGAAGCTCTTATCCATCTGAGTCAGATACATTTTTTTTTGTGAGTCCACATAAAATCATTCTATTTCTTTATCCTTTGTCCCCTCCGCTCGTTGCGCTGTTGGTGGTGTTCGCAGCAGGGAAATGGCGGATGCAAAGCACCCGCTCCACGATTCCATGGAGATTCATAGTAGACCCGCGTTGGGTTGCCTGATACATGGTTCGGATGCCTGGAAAAAGGGATTCAGCTTCTACTGGCAATGTATCCAATAACATTGGGCTGTAAAACAACACAAATTGCGAGCTGCGAATATAAACTCCTCCTTTAAAAAAATGGTTTTAACTTTCAACATTTTGAAGCAATGCATGTTGACATTATTACACATTTTGGCATCCGCTGCGCCATCCATTGGCCCACTCTACGCACTCAATGACAGGACCACTTAAGCGCGCGGGTGCAGAGCAGAAGCATGCGGACCGCCAAGGCGTCATGAAATGTGCTTTCAGGGGACGAGATGCAAGTAATCTTCCACCTCCAGTTAATCATGAAACTAATTCTTGAAGCTCGATCTCTCAACTTGAGTCTGGTGAGTACTTTTGCTGCACACTCTGCAGCAAACAGGAGTTACCCTGTTGAATTGGATTCATTCTGAGATCCAATCTTTGTGGATTTTTAACCAGCGACCACAGTTGTTGCTCCTCCAAAGTATGTGTATCACGGTAGTGCGGAATAGTCCTTAAACGTGTCGCCCGTGCTTTAAACCTCACAGGAAGAGGCTCATAAATCTGTCATTGATCGTACAGATTGATGTGCTTTTTGGGCCCTGCGTTTACAACCGAAATACAAATGCTTACAAATGGCTCTTGCTGTTTATTTGAATTGCCTTGTTTCCAGTGGTTGTCCCGATGGCGCGGCTAAACCCCCAAGGCCCGCCTTGTTTGTGGATTGCTCCACGTCTGTGCAGACAAATCGGTGTCACTCTTTGGGTCCATTTCTGCACACGTGGAGAAAGTGACCTGCAACTCAAATATCGGCCTGTAAAGCATCTCATGAGATGCTTGAGGGCTTTAATAATGTCAAAGACAGACTTCCTAAAGCTTTTGCTTGGTTCACTCCTTTTTTATATTTATTAGTATACAGGTGAGGTCCTTGGAACGTTAGGAACTGCAAAACAATCTCATCAGAAGGTCTCTGAGTAGCTGTCCCGGAGCCTTTGGTCTCCCTTAGCGTCTCAACCAGAAGGCGCCATCTGCTTAATTGTCTAAAGTCTCTTGGTTTGTTGGCTTCTAAGTTGAGTTTTCAAGGCTGCCGCCGCAAAATAGATCTCATCCAGAGGTCCATCAACCACTTATCACTGTTAAAGGGCCAGTGCTTAGCAGTCAGAGTGATCTATTGGCATCGTTGTGTTTTTGTTACCCTCAAGCAAGCCTCATATATCGACACACAGAGCGTGCTCACTTCACGCGGAGCGCCATGTTTCTACGGACAAACCAAAAACCGGCTGTAGAAACGGCCGTCTTCCACGTAGTTCCACGTAGTGCCAACAGAGAGAAGAGCATCTGCTGTGATACTATTCAAAACTCCATTAAAGTGACCTTGAAGTCAAATTCGAGAGCGAAAGTAGAGCGTTAATTCAATCCCCACGGCGCTGACAACAGGAGATGTGTTTGCTGAAGAAATGCCTCGTTCATGAGAAAGGTTTATGGTGGAATTCCTGTGTGATGTTTTAATTTGTTGTGTAGAGGAAAAACTGTTACTGAGAGTTCCTGGTCTGTGAGGGCGCGTGGTGCCTCACCACGAGCCAGATGAAGAACGTTGAAAAGTCTGAATATTTAGACAGTTGTTAAAACTGCAAAGAGTTGACATAATGATCCCAGTTTGGTTGCGCTTGGTTTTGATGATTTGTGTTTACACACTCGTCTTGCACACTTCGGCCTGACAAATGTAAAAATACACAGAAACCCGGGCCCAGGAAAAGATTAAACATGCAGTGCACGATGTGTCCTCCATGCTGCTCTGTCCTCCTGCGTTATGTAGCCTCTCCCAACAGAAATACGCTGTAAATCACCCAAAGATGAAAGCCAGACAAATTGCGTGTTTCCGTGCTTGTTCTCACTGATTTTAGATGCACGACTATATATTAACTAATTATATTCATTCTGTGGGTTTTCTAGGGACGAGCTGTCTCGCAGCAGACTACAAAGACATTCAAACACGCACTTTATCAGCATTTTCATCCATCATTTGCCAAAAGGCCGGATGCCAGCAACTGTTTCTAATGTTGCGGCGGTTTGAAAAGTGTCTGTGAGCTGTGCTTCATCACCAGCAGCAGCATCTCCTACGCCCGCGGTGAACCACGGGTCAGACTGAAACCGCTCCATCTGGAGATGTTAGTCTGGCTAACGCACCTCGTCTTCCTGCTCATCCCTCTCTGTTTGGATTGAGTGTCACTCTTGCATCACTTAGGGGAAATATTAGGCACTCATGCACACACACACAAACACACACACACTTAGACTCTCTCCACGCTCCCGTAATGTACCAATATCTACTCCTTAAAAGTGCCTCATTTGCAATGAATAGCCCGCGTCTGTTAGCCACGAGCAAAAGCCGACTCGGCGTGAGTAACACAATCTGGACTGTACAGCTTCAATCCGTCTTTGCTTGATAGAAACAACACGGAGCAGACCGGGGGAGATAGACAGGTGAGGAGAACGGCGTTCACTGTGATGAGCGTAACCCTGGACGACTGCAGCGGCGGATCGTACGCGCCTGAAATGGCTGAGCTTTAAGCAAAACACGTGCCCTTGCATCTCCTTCTGCAGCTCATTGGCAGAGGATTCCCCCCGCTGTGATATTTGGAGGGTACGCTGGAATGCTATCTCAAATATTTGGGTGTAAGCGCCTCCTCCGTGGGACAGCGGCTTCGTGCTATCTCTCTGCGTGCTTCAGCGAAAAGGGGCAGACTGACATGGCCTGTTGCATTAACGCACAAGAAAAAGCCATCGTAAGGGACATTCTTTCCCGGATTTGTCCCTGAGGACGGGCTCCCATGCAGGGCAACCTGCGTCACAATATCTTCAAACTGCCCCTCTGCTGGTGCTCTCTGTTTAAGGGCTAGATGAATGAGCAGGTCCCGGTTTGTTTGGTTGTTTGGGTTCCGTACACATTCCCATGCCTTGGCTGAATGCAAGTACTTCCTCTCCCATACGGCCAGATACGCATAATTACTTGGATTAATTTTTGGGCCTCTTTAGACATAAGAAAGCAGGGTTGTAACTGCTGGATTTGTAAAAATACACATTCAAGCTTAAGTTGTACTTCACTTTATTTATTTTCATCTGACATGGAATGAAACCGCAAGATGGTTGAGATGGTTTAATCTTTTCTGTCGTGACAGAAATATACTGTTAAGTACAGGGTTTGAAGCTCAAATGGGTGCTTAAGTACTTTTATATCCATGGGGGGCAATAAATAATAGTATGAAAGCAGTACATAGAGCCAATGATGTTGAAAAGATACAGAACGTAAAATGTACTCATTTTGTTCTTCAGTACACATTAAAGATCGTCTGTTACTGGAAAACCAGACCTTGATTCTTATTTAAAAGAAGCGCAAAAACATAGATGTGAAGTTTCATTTTTTAAAGAATCTTTTAAAGAAGTCTTTATTGTGTGTTGCTGTCATGTACCCTTATAATTAAAAACTGAATTGATCAGATTATCAGATCAAATTGTTCATGCTGACAGTTACCAGCCTCACCTTAAGCTACAGAGTTATAGTGGTTATATCAATTGAAAAGTTGACGAATCTAGCTGGAAAACACTTAAAGAAAGTTTCACAAATGAATCCAACTTTTAAATGTCAAGTGGCATTTTACTCCGGAAAAAGAAAATGCATAATTTGGCTCAAGTTTCAACAGGTTTCATTTTGAAGTTTGGTTAGCTTCCAAAAATACGTTTTGATACAGCTTATAAAGTCTGAAAAAAGGGAAAGCTTTCCGTCAGTTTTGATTGTGCCCTTGGTTTTATTGGGGGAAATTAGGTGGAAGGGTGTTGAAGGTTTTCTTTACAGGGCTGACTTTGGCTTGAAGCCTGTACGTTATATTGTAATGTCATGCATACTTTTCCAAATACCATTTTATTGAGCTGACACACATTTCTCTACAGGGATATAAGATAAAATGTCTACACGTACACATTTTGGGATCTGCGCTTCATGTGCAGCTACTGGAATCTACTTAAAGCACTCAATCCTCCCTGTCTGGACACACTGTGAAAATTCATTTCCGGAATGAATTTTGAACGTAAAATCAAGCAGTGGGTCTACAGCGCACTGCACCAATATCAATAACGGTGAAGGAAAAACATTTTAGTTGGAAGTGCTCACAAGGGCTCCATAGTGATTTACAACTCAAATTCAAGGCAAAACATGCCGTCTGTCTCTTTTTTGCAGAAAAGTCCATTCTTTCCAGTACACAATGTCAGACTCGGTCTGTTTACCTCATTTGGCTTTTAGACAAATTGGCTTTTGGTACAAATGACAGACGATTAGAAAACTTTCTCTGATTGTTTCCCTCTAAGATCTGTTAATTACTGAAGGTCTTGTAGACATAATATTCAGAGGACCTTATTTACAAAGTCCTCCAGCTGGAAGCCACATTCACATGGTGTGGCTTAGGTTTTTGATGATACTTTGTTTTGGACAAAGCTTAGTCTAAAATACCACATTTTTATCTGAGGGAAAGAACTGCCGAAAGAACTGCCGTATTCATGGCATAATTTTGGCATAATGGCAATTTCTTTTTTGTAAGAAGACTAAAAACAGAAACGGAACATCAAGTCTCTTCTCAGTTCTCACAGCTTTTATATTTTGGGATATTTGACCTCAGCCCAATACACTCTCAACTCGAGCCACATTTCTGCCAATTTGTTTTTCTCAATCATGAATTAGCACCACATTTTTCACATTTCACTAAGACTGTCAAAATCCAGCCTTGTTATTTCACTGCGGCTTCCTATTGTTGTAACTGAGTAAGCTGGCCTCTTGCAAAGCTCATTAGTCATTTGAAAAATTCAACACATCAAACTTTAGCGTCACATTTTCCACTCTGTTTTCACATTTTGTGGTTCAACACTGGATAGCGATTAACCAGGCCTGTGCAGGTTGCACGTATTTGACGAGTCGAAAATGGGAAATAGATTAAGCCGTAAACATTCGTCCTCGGGTTAGAACATCTGATTTGTTCTTCCAAAGAAACAACCTCACAAACACTCGACAACTCCACTGTTGTCTAAATATTCTCACTTTCTTTCATTGTCTGCCCTGTTGACAAACCATTGTGACAGTTAACCTTTGAAATGGTCGGGCTCCGATCCTGCCAAACTATTTTGGGCACCTCCAAGTAAGCAGCAGCGATCTACCCAGTACTTTATACAGAGAAACAGTTGGTTGGTTTTTCAGATTGTGTACACAAGGCTCATTGTGTCCTTGGAAAGGTACAACCGCCAACAAAATGGACGTCAACACAACAGCATCTGGACAGAAAGACAAGAGGACAGAAAAGAAAAAAAAGAAGGGTATAAAAGGAGAAGGGAATAAAGCTTTAGAAGAGGCAAAGTTGGGGGGAGGGAGGGATGTTTTTCAGACGGCTGTCAGTCTTTCCAGGTCAACAGCATTTGGACACAGCAACAGAGATGTGGGCGGCGCTGGACCACCCACCTCACTGCAGACCCCCACTTTCTAGCTGACCATTGGTCAGGCTGCACGCCTCTGGCTGTGGCCTTCCCGTCATGCAGAGCACGTATGCTGTCTTCAGTGACGAAGATGGCTTATTGACTCCTCAAGATGTCATTTTAAGTGGAGCTGCCCGTGTCGGCGAAATAGACACGCATCACGCGAATGTTACGCAGTGACTGTTGTAGTTTTGAATGAGGCTTTGACCTCCACGACTAATGTTTAGTTCATGTTGTTGTTTAGTGACTGCTGTGGATGGGAAGATAGTTAGTAAGGTAGTTAGCTGTATGCTAACTACTTCATTTCCCGAAAAAAGCTTGCCTCTTTTCAGTTTGGAAAGGCTAAAATAATAACCTTTTTAATCCCCACATTTTCAACGCAGAGATGCCGTCCCTTGCAAATGCTTTTCTTAGTATGGCGAGGCTGGAGTGCCTTGTGAAAGGTAGCATAGCCCTGCTGTGCCATTTCAGGTCTGGACCATTAATTTTAAGCAAATGGTCGGTTGATCAAACAAACCATTTCATAGTCAAGAGCCGCAATTTTATCAATTAAGGCATCAAGCACATCTGTTTGTTTGTTGTATTTTCCTCTGTCATCTTGTCTCCCTCCCTCTGTCTCTATCAACATTCTATAAGAGAAGAAAAATGTGGCAGCAATTGAGTAAATGCCTGGATGTTGACCACCGGGGCGAAGGTGACAGAGGTCAATCCTGAGTTCATCCCGAGTTGTTACTCACCTGATCTTGACAGAGTTTAAGACGGAGAGTCTTAAAACTTTGTTATGGTAAATTTCAAAGCAAACAGGCCCGTGACCGAGTAAGCCAGTGTTCGGATCTGCATTGAGGCGGCTGCCCGTATCTGTACTACATAATCCTTGAGAGTGGCGGGGCAGAGAGTCAGGGTAACACCTTCTAAAGCCCCACCAGGGTGAATTATAGACCCAAGTCTCAACGATGGGGTGTCAAATTCAGCCTCCATTGTCAGTGGGCGATAAGAAGGCCCGAGTGGATCCAATGCCGTTCAGTCAAGGGTCGGTGCTTGTCCATTCTTCGGGTGGGTGGCGGCGGGTAACGGCCCCCCAGCTCCAGTCCACTAAAGTGGTTCGAAATGGATTCTGCCCAGAGACTGAGGGGATGCATCACAGAGCCACAGTAACACCATCACGCCCCATCACCCCCACCCCCAGACAGAGATAAGCAGAGATGTGACCGAGCTTGACTTTTATACAGTCCAGACCTGAGGTTTTCTGACTCTCACACAGTCCACCGCTGCTGCTGTTTAGAGAGAGATCAAGACCCCCTTTCAGAATGGCTAAATGGGAAATGTCAGAAAAGTGGTAAACATCTGCAGTTATCTGTTAAAACGATAGCAGGGAGTATCATCTTAAAAGATAATCCTGTTCTTGGCTCTCGAGAGATGGCGATTGAGCAGCTGCGCAGTGACGATGTGCAGAAAATGTCGGGGATGTCACCTTTTTGTGCCTTTCTCCCTATGTCCTCAGCCCAAAGCAGCTCGTTTAGTGCTTTACAGCCAGTTGGACCTCATAAAGTGTCCAGACGGACCAGTCTGAACGCACAGTGCGCCGTGTTGTGAGGGTGGAGTTGAAGGTTGTAACGGAGTGCCGTGGGCGTGATTGCAGGCGGCATCATTGGTGATAAAGCCAAACTGTGCTAAACACACCACCCTAAAACCTTCAATCCTCGGTGTAAAGTAGCACTCAGGGGGGAACATAAACTTGTGTTTATGTGACTCTCACTTAGCAATCAGTGATTTTGTGAAACCTGAGGCTAAATGTACTACTTTCTAAAGGAGAGATATTATTGCACCTTCTGGAATTTCCCCTATTAAAAAAATTGTGTTTCATTTATTTATGTCTTTACGATAATTGTTGAACGTTTTGTAATTTCGAAGTGAGATGAATTTTTGAATAAAGAAATGACCCATTATTTTGTTAGGAAATGAAAAGCCTTATTTGGAAGCAACAAAAGCTTCCTGTTTTGCAGCAGAAAGCGATTTGGTATGGTCTGGTATGACCATGGCTCAGGGTGGCCCATCTTTTGGTAAAATATGTCTGTATGACGATGATGTGATGATCTGCTGACCTCCAGCACCATACTTGTGGCCACAGTGGCTTCTTCATCATCCTCGGATGCTTTCACCTGACTGCAAAGTTAAAGATGGCCCCTTTTTTAAAATCCTGAATTGGTGGAGTCCATTTAGAGGATTACCAACCCATAAACATTTTGAGCCACGTGCACTGCTCTGACACCTGTTTCTCGTCAAATTGCCTTTCGTGAGAAGAATTCTCGAGTATCAGACAAACTTCCCACTTTCTCTCAATATCTCTTGATGAAAATGCTCCCTGAATTTACATGAGCCTAATTGGTTCATTTTTTTTGGTAACATTTGGTAACAGTAACATTTTTTTCTTACAATGGTTTGCTTCCAATAAATACTGGAAAAGAAATGTCTTTGGCAAAATAGCCTCATGTCTTTATAGAAAATAAGGCATCACAACCTTTGTGTTCTTATCATTCCCTAAAATGCATCTGACATTTGTTACTACTGGTACTTAGTGACTGGAAAAGAACAGCGTTTAACTTGAGCCAAAGTTAGAAACCAATCAAAATAAGCCCGCTCCTACAAAGACCCATTTTACGGCTTCCCCAGCAGGGACTTGACATGATTGAGCTTGTTTGCGTGGTCTTGCTTCTCCTTGGTACTTTCCCTTTATGACCCGCACCCGATCCACCCACGAGGAAGCCTTGTTCCCTACAAGGCAAACCGTGATCGCTCCGTCTTCTCTCAGGGCGACTTACATGGCGCGCAGCCCCAAGCCGTCCTCACACTGTCAACGCGATGCAGTGAAAAGCTGCCGCTGTGAGATGTATGACGTAGGGAGGGATTTTTAGACAAAGGATTAAAAAAGCAATCTACACCATCCCCAGAGTTCAGAGACTTTGCATTTCTATACACACAAAACATTTCCAAACAGTCATATTCTGTGGGTCATTATCAGGCGAGAGTAATCCATCACGCCTCGAGCTCCATGGATTCCAGACCCACTGTTTTATTTCCAAATTCCTGGGCCAGACTATTGGAGGTTATGTGGAAAGTGACACTCATTTCACTTGGTAGAACCGTGCAAATGTCTGAGAGCTGCATGTACTTGCAAGACTTCTATCTCTGTACACACTGTTTCCATATCGATTATCAGCCTGGAAATGATCAAAATGTTGTCATCCATCTCTTTCTGATAACTAAATCTAAATATCATGAGGTGAACCTTGAGTCATAAACTGAGACTTATGATGTCACCTGCTTGTCTCCTAATTCCCAACAAATTTGGCCCAGAGTCACAGTTCAGGACTGGAAATGTTGCCGGGGGACACGACACGCGCGATGTTCTGCTGTTTGACGCTGATTTGTCTTGGCTGATGCGTTTCTGAAACATGGCTGTTACTCTGCATCGCGGAGCCAAAGAAAAACTGAAAGGCTCCCCACTGGCCGATTATGGAATCACCTCAGTCTGTACTCGGGCATGTGGACACTTAGAAGCGTTATTTATAAAACATTAGAATGTCAGTAACCATTATCATACAAATCACTCACAATTCAACCAGTTCTGAACATCGTGCTTGGATTATATCTAATATTTCAGAAAGGTTAACCTCACTGGGGAAAAGAATGGCGTCACTCTTTTGAAATGTAATATTTTAGTTTTGTATGAAAATATTACAAAGGTGTGTGAATAAATTACACACAGCGGTGTTTTAAGGACTTTATTAGGATTACAGTCCCCTAAATCATCCCACTTGAGCTTCTCTGAAGAAAAAGAAAGTTAAATGAGCAATTCCCTGGGAGCAAACTGATGCAGCGAATCAGGTGGTCATATGGTCCACGTAATTAATGCATATGAAGAATCGTACTCATCATAAACCTCCATCTTTGTTCGGCCATTTGTTTGCCTTTGGAGATAAGGATGAAAGAGTTCTTTACAGACACGCTTCAGAGGATATCTGTTCATCTGTGCCTCTTCCACCCCAAGCTAACCACCTACATCTGGCTGTGCCCACAGTGACTAAACCCCTTTCTTCACCGGAGCGTCGTTCAAATGAGGAGAAAATGTTTGTTTGTGGATTTCTTCAGATGTAGAGAACATAGGAAACCCTTTATCCCAGTATGCAACTACAGGGTATGTTACAAATGTAGTCAACTCATCTTTGTGTCCGGGTTGAGATTCACTATAAAAAATAAAAACATCCTTAAAAGTTCCTATGGTAAATATGTAGAATAAAAATACCAATGCCTCCAAATTTAAACTGCCTGACGTTAGTAGTGAAGCTTTGGAAAATACCTTTTCTTCCTTTTTTCTTCTTGGATGAAAATCAGTTCCGTCTAGTGCCTCACTATCAGGCCAGCTATATCAGCTGCTACATTAGCTGCTAACTTACAATGTTGCCACATTAATCTGAAGGACAAGTGGAGCCATTAAGGTTTCGTGATTCTACTTTTTGATAATATTGTTTCATTTACATCGATTAGGCAAACCTCCAAGTGTAAGAACTTCTGTTCCGCTGCGTGCGTCTGCGGTGTCTCAGACCGGTTCCTTCTTTGTTGGGTGCAGATTGAGAACTACATCAAAGAGAGCATGAAGACGGAGATGGCTCAGCTGCAGCAGACCGCCGTCCACAACCACACGGCGGCCATGTTGGAAATGGGCACCAACCTCCTTTCTCAGACGGCCGAACAGACGCGCAAGCTAACGAACGTGGAGACGCAGGTAAGGCCCCGGGGAACACGCCGGGCCCGCGCTCCCACCAAGGGACATGTGTCCAAACCCACCCAGACTGTACGTCCTTTTCATGCGCACACACACACACACACACACACACACACACACACACCGAGAGGATCCATCTGAAGCCTTCCATGTTCGACTGCCCCCACCAGGTCACCGAGCAGTGGCCAAAGACAACACCGCTGTTGTACAAATGCAGATCCCTTGTTTAAGTTATTCGGCTGAGGTTCTTTTTAGTGTTTATGTGGAGGAGTTTGACGAGGACGGGACGGAAAGTTTTGAAGTGAGTGGCGGGCAATTTTAGCTGCAGCACTAAAAAGATAACTGTTTGCAAAGTTTAAAAAAATAGGTAATCATAGCACAGATGTATATCTCCTAAGTATTAACATGTGTTGGGGGTGAACACTTGACAAAATGAAAACACACTTGACGGTTTATATTTGAACTCTAAGGCTTAAAAACAGCCTTGTGTTTCTTGATTTCTCTAAAAGGTTTGTTGTGCATGATATTATCTTGCAATTCTACAACTATAATAGAATTTAATGAAGCTTAACATCATCTACTGTGTATAAATACATGTGTGTTTCTTATCATGGCAGGTTCTGAATCAAACATCCAGGCTTGAGATCCAGCTGCTGGAAAATTCTCTCTCCACTAACAAGTTGGAGAAAGAATTAATGGTCCAGACCAATGAGATCAGCAAGCTGCATGACAAGAACAGGTAAACATACAACACTTGGAGCAAACATAACCCTGCGTGACCAAATCAAATCTCGCCACCTCATAGAATAGAACAGAGTATCTAGTTGTATGTTCTATGATCAGGCTTGTCTTTCCTTGTCGAGCCCCTGTGGATTTGTTGCAAAATCCAGCAATTCAGATGTGACTTATGGTTTCCATATCTGGCCTTTTACAGTGATTGGTGCTGTGGGGTCGTCTAAGATGATGTAGTGTTTAAAAGGGTTTGGTCCACATCTCCCGTTGCAGTGTCCACAGAGACTCCATGCAATCACTTTGGGAAAAAAAAAGTCAACACCATTTACAAGCACAGCGCCTGCTGATTGTGACTTTTCTAGTTATTCTTGAGGCTGACTTAAAACAATTCCCCCGCGCTTCAGCAGTTATGACATTATTCCATCTTGTACGTGTCATCTGTACTTTTTCCTTTACCAAATCTATAATGCAGGGAAACATGTGATCAGTTAATGAATTTCATGTCGACCTACGTAATCTTTCAGACATCAGATGGTTATTCTCACGTCCTGAAAGGGTTTACTGACTTACCTCCGATGAGTCTGCAAAGTGCACGATGACTCGTGTGTTTATATTGTGTGTGGTTACACATAGCAACCAAACCTTGCACACACCATTATTTGTAGATATGCACACTGATTTATTTGTATTCCCACACCTCTCTCTGGGAAACGGCATCCTGCACTCATTGTAATTCCTTCCAGTGTCCAGGACAAAGTAACAGCAGGAAGTAGAAATGTAAAAAGTGGAAGATTTTGACTCATTCGGCTGTAAACTGCTGAGCCCTATTTAATGCTCTAAACCAATAAAAGTTACATAACCAGTAAACACTGGTATTATGATAATAACAATGGCAAAACAATATCCAATCTATTTAAATCTGTAAAAACAAAAGTCATTCCAGAGGATTTGGATGCCCTCACGGACCTGTCTTTCATCTTTCATCCCGGTCCTCAGCCTGCTGGAGCAGAAGATGTTAGAAATGGAGATGCGACACCGCGAGGAGCTGGAGACGCTGAAGCAGGAGAAGGGCAGTCTCCACACCCTGGTGGGGAGGCAGAGCGGCGTTATCGGGGAACTCGAGGCCCAGCTGAGCCGGGCCACAGGAAACAGCACGGCCCTGCAGAGGCAGCAGCAAGAGATGATGGACACCGTCCACAACCTGCTCAACCTCTGCTCCAAAGACGGAGGTAGGCCGGCTCACGAACCCTTGGAGGAAAAGAAAATGAGCCAGCGACAATCCTGGCTTTCGCCTGCCTGGTACTGCGCGTGCGTGTCCGAGCCGATGCATCAAACATCGTATTATCCCTACATGCCTTTATCCCTACATGCCTTTCTATGTGAGCGCCCTGAAGCAACGTGAACCAGCAATGACCCCAACCCAGAGAAATGCCTCCCGACCCTCGCCAGACCACCATGTGCAAAGCAAAATTTGCAGTCGACTTGTTTTGGATTGTTATCCTTCAAACATATTCAAGTTAACATTTCTCATGAAGTTACAATGACACCAGTTCTCTAAACCTCACCCCACACTGAGAGAAGCAGGCATGCACAGTAATAAAGCCGGCACCACGGAGAGAGAAACACGGGTCCAGGTTGAAACCCGGCGCGCTCCTGTTAACGAGGTGCGGTGCCTCTCATGAACCAGCGCCGTGCTCTCCTCTTCTTTGCGGGAATACTTCCTTCCACAAAGTCACCCAGCTTCCCTGAAACTTTGAGCATGACTGCTTATGTAGTTATAGGATTATTATATTCCCCAGACTCCGGCTCCTGTTAAATGCAAACCATGGGATTTCCTTTCTGGCCCACATTTGACCCCGACAGCAACGCAATCCCTCCTTGTTTCGGTCAAACGCCTTGAACTCCTTCACCCCTCTCTCAGCCGTTTAAGCGCCGAACCCACTTGATCCTAACGCTGGCCTTACATCCCAATCGCCACGGGAGATTTGACATGGATGTCTGTCTCGGGAGGAGGGGGTCAGGGGATCGAATGCGACTTCATTTCCATTCGGGGGATTTCCTGCAGAGACGCCTCGAGACCCCCCCGGCGCTCCTGGAGGTTCCCCGACAGACAGGAAGCATCCAGGATATGAAGGGATGTAGCGGTCATGAGTGGATGGCTGGTGCACATGACACCACGTGCTTCTTATTAATCACCCTGCTCCCTTTTCTAATGTGAATGTTCCATGCGTCTGCATCCCTCAATCTGTTTAGTCTGGATTTGTTTATGTGACATTTAATTGGCCGAGGTCTTTTGAGACCACTTTTGCCCGACTGGCGGTTCATGTATCATCTTCCTGTTCAAGTGTGTCCCCATGCAACACTTCTGGCTCTTATTTTACCGCCTTTGTAATCTGCCAAGTCCGATTCAACTCTCTGCTTTTATAGTTTTTATTTTGACACCGTTCCTACCATTTCCAGTGTTGTTGGGGTCAATGGGGGAGAGGGTGGGAGGTACCACTGCCGCTCCCGCTCTCCGTGATTGGTGGCTGTCTTAATGAGAGTCGATAGTAAAAGGAACATGGCCGCCGCTCTGTGGTTGGTCCTTTCCTCCTCTGTGAAGGCTGAGTCGGGCGCGGGGGGTCAGAGGTCTCCACTTTCTTCACCCCAGCCTGAATAAGTCAACTCGGGATCGGTCCTGAGGGAGGCTGCGTCCGAAGGAGGCAAAGGAGATCATGTGACGCACTGCCCCCGTCTTTTTGTCCCGGCAAACATAGAAAGAGCGCGGCTCCATTTCCATATTCGGTGGGTGGGTGGGGGGGGTTGTTTGTTTGAGGAAAGGATTAGTGTTTGGATTTGAGGAAAGGGTTTAGTGATGCCATGGAGCGGCGTCTGCCTGCGTTAGTTGCTGTTGTGAAAACTGAGCCCGAGCTTTTGCTCTGAAGCACGGGCTCAAGTCATCTTTGTGCTTTGGGGAAGATTACAAATACTTAGAAAAGGCGAGTTTTTAAACAATTTCTCCATAAACTTTCTTCTTCCATGTAAAATGAAGGCTCCCCGTGTGCTCAGTGCAAACGGAGGGGCCGGTCAGACCTTTTTGATGTGGCCAGATGCGACAGTGCAGCTCTTGTTTAGGTCGCCACCATTACCCGAACCTCATTAGGGTGCAATGAGCCCCTCGCTCTCGTTAACGGTAATTGACATCAGCTTTGGAGCACTCGTTCTAAAATTTCTGGGCGCTAAATATGATTTTGTTTAACAGTTTTCTATTATCCCACTTAATTAATGGCGCTTGTCATTTTTACAGCGGCTCACTCGGTACGTCAAACAAAGTGGAATTATTCCTCCACTCCCAAAAGCTTCTAAAAGCCTGCATGTAACGCCTCGATGTTAAATCGCGTCATTAGACGTCCAGACCAAATCCTCTGGTGCTGCAGCGACCAGCAGAATGAGTTGACACTTATTGTTGCAGAGCCCCTGTAAAGCGGGCAGTTATTGCTTATTGCGAGTCACCTCGGTGACCTTTCCCAAACCTTTCATTTTCTCAGAAGGAACTAGACTTTTTATTATGTTGCGTTGGCACACATGTGTGGTGAAACCCTTAAAGGGAGTAATGTGTAACGGAGCAATTTAATAAGACAATCACAGTAAGTTTAGCTAATTCATTAATTGCTATTACCTGGTATTTTAGTTTCAAATAAATTACTTTAATACTGAGTGATTGTGACCACCAGGGCGGTTTCAACTAAATTCAGCTCACTGGTAAACTGAACTTTGACAGTCTTTTAAAGCAAGTTGAAATGCCTTTGTTGTAATATGTTGCTGTAGCCTGTAGGGAATATACCGTTTTACCAGAAAGGAAACAGTAGTGCAGGAAATGTTATATTTTCTATTTATTTGCTTTGCTAATTACATTTCAAAAGAAGCATGTGCCCCTTCATCTCAGCCTCGACTTGGTCCCTTTCCTTCTCGTGATTCCAGCTAAATGTGCTCTCTAGTACTCTCTGCCTGTTGTAATTCTCAGCGGAAAAGGCTGCTTTCAGCGGCATATCGGCAGTATGATTACAAGGAAGTAAGATCTCTATTATTAAACAAACATCTGATGAATCGAACACATTAGCCAGAGAGTGAGACAACAAAAGCTTTATCTTCCTCACGCGTGGGCCTGTTGCTACTGATCAGTGTGGACATGTGTACTGTGGGAATGAACTGGTGTTATTTCATTGTGCTTTGCATCCTTTTATATATGCACAGAGCGGAGGAATTCATCGGAGCTTGGAATGGAATCACTTAAACTCTCAGCGGCATTTAGAGACTGATTATAGTCACATGGGAGCAGTGATGTCTACGGCAGTCCATTTAGCTCCATTACTCACTCTCTTCAGTGCGAGCATTTGGGCTCATTTGGCAAGGGCACTGATTTATGCAAACACCCGAGCCCTGCTGGTCCTTTCACATGAACCCCCCTACCGCATACGAGTCCCCGCTGAACCACAAAATAGTTTTCTGTAAATAAATATCTGGACATAAATAATATTTGCAGAGCTGGGCAGCACGCTGTGTCAAGGGAGCCGCTCGGACGCTCGAGCGCCGCGTCCCTCCGAGGGCAGTCTCCTTCCGCCGAGGGAGGTCTCCCAGGCCGTTGGGGAATGATTGTCCACCCTGTTGCGGATTGAATGCCAGAGAGCCTCTAAAATGTGCCCCGCTGTCTGCCGGCTTGGGGTAAATTACCGCCCGACAGCGGCGCTCTTTGTTGTGTTAGAGTCCGGGGCGCGAGGGGCCACTCTGTCAACCTGCCACGCCAGGAGGTTCTTGTCGCTGACACTCAATACTTTGTCTAAATGCTCGGAGAGAACACCCAAATTGGCGGCCTGCCTCTACCGAGATGGTCCCCGCTCAGGGGGGAAGGCGAGCGGAGGGTTTTCAGTTTGAGCCCTGACATCTTCCTTTTCCCAACTCTTGGTGTGAAAAAGGACGAGTAGAGCGAGAGAGAGAAAAAGCAGAATCGGAAGGAATTTCCATCAATATAACCAGGGCTTGGTAGGTAAATACAAACCACTTGTTATAACAGGAACTTGAAATTCATAGCTTGTAGTATTTTGTCCTTAGCCCCTTGCTTGGTTTCAAAATAGTGCCGCCATAATGATCCGCAGATGGAAATGGATGCAGCTGGTCCGAGGCCCTTCTGTCGGAGCGGGGGATCATCCTGAGGATGAACTGCTTCTCTCTTGAGTTAGTCGCCCTCAGATTGTATCTGGCCTTTACAAGACACCCGCAGTGAGACCTCGCCGATCGGCTTCTGCCTCAGACTCCTCCCCGGTGCTGCACAGATGTTATAAGATAAATTGATCTCTGACATTTTTTTTTGCAATGCTTTTTTTTCTGTCCGTATCTTGTGGAGTAAGTGTTTCTCTTGATTTGACATTAAGTGTTTTAGCACCTGAGCTTCGTCGCCCTGTCGGTCTGAAATGGCTCGTGTTTTTGACAGACAGCCGGCACATGTGGCAACAAAGTCACTCATGTCTGAGAGTTGTATTGATCTTCTCTCCTTACGCTCAGCAAGAAAGTCAACCAGCATTTTTCCCCCCAAATGTCAAACTGTTCCTTTGATGTGACTGTGAAAGCGTATGCAAGTAGATTGGCTAGTGCTTGCTATTTATTTGCAGAACTTGACATGGCTTAACACTGTTCCCATTATCACTTTCCTACCCGCAGTGGTGCCCACTAGCACAAAGGTCGCGGATGAGGAGAAGAAGTTCCGCGACTGCGCCGACCTCCACCAGGCCGGCTTCCATAAGAGCGGAGTGTACACCATCCAGATCAACCCGCAGGAGACCAAAAAGGTGGGAAGCCACAATACCTCACAGCCAACGCTGCAGATTGCTGCAACAACGTCTGCCTCTTCGTCACTTCTAGGTCGCTCGTTCTCAGTGTGTTTACCGCAAATCCCGAAGGCTGAAAATACACTTGACAGCTTTGTGTGTGTGTGTGTGTGTGTGTGTGTGTGTGTGAGGGGGGGCCTGGGGAAGGGGAGGAGAGGAGAAACTGGACACTGAGCTGTTTAGGATGATGACAGTTGTGCAGGTGTGTGTGTGTGTATGTGTGTTCTCACCCTCTGCTTACATAAGCGTGATTGATGGGACTGATGATTTCATTTCAAAGTTAGGAGATTGGCACAAGGTTTGAGTGTGTGTGTGTGTGGGGGGGGGGGAGGGGGTCTCTCTCTCTCTCTCTCTCAAACTGCTGCTGCTGGGCTAATATAGATTTGACTTTTCTCACTGATTTCTCACCTCGTCACCCAGTGCCATATAAGAGTGGTCAAGAACCACAAACAAATGCCATGCGTATTGAAAGAGCATGCAATTAAATTCAATACATGAGAAATTCAACATGACACTGTGCCGACGCGTCGATTAATAGTTGAGACCCATCCGGCCTTGCGCCTGTTTTAATAATAAGTTTCAAACCTCAGGGGAAAGGTTTACGTGCAGCTAACTGACTAAGTTTCACCGTCCGAGTTGAAGCTCATGAGTCAAGTCTTCACCCTAGACGATCGTTCAAGTTGTTCAAACACCTGCCGCCCAGCCCCCACTCTCCCAGCTCTGGGTTTGTCCCACATTATATCTGTCCAAGTCAGTACATAAGTAAGTTTTAGCATGAATAACATGAATGATAAGTTCGTCTTGGGGAAAACAACTCTGTCAAGGGCACTTCCTTAATTATACCCAGGCCGCGCTGATGTGTGTTCAGCTGTGTGGGCTGGCCGAGGTGAGAGACCTTCTCCACTCCGCGCCGACGTCTCCTCAAAACAAAGAGCAACGCTGCAGACGGAGAACCAGGCCTGCGTTATCAGCTTACACACAATCGGGTCCAAGGTTAAGGGCCACGTTACACCGAGGACCTCCACTTTGATCCTGCCGAAACAAGGGCCGCCTGATGAGGAACATCTCCGGGGAGTCGGTGTGGGATAAGAAGACGCTGATTTAGGTTTGAGGAGAAAAAAAAAAAAGAGATGCGTTGCATTCCCAAAGATGATTCATCTTAAAAGCTGGGAAAGGGAGCGTCTGAAACCAAGTAATTGTCCAAGTGACCCTTCGTTGTTTGTTAATTCCGCTGAGTCACGTGTAATGTTGAATTCATCAGCCTTTAAGTTGAATTCCACACAAAGACCTTTTGAGTACTGTCATTGTTCCATTACCTTCATGCATGTATTTTCTCCCCTTTGAATTGTGTAGGTGTATTGCAACATGGAAACAGCTGGCGGGGGATGGACGATCATCCAGCGCAGAGAAGACGGCAGTGTGGACTTCCAGAGAACTTGGAAGGAGTACAAGATGGTGAGACGAGGCAAAACCTGTGCACGTACACCCCCCCCCCCCCCCCTCCAACCCCCCCGTATCAATTCAGATCAACATGATGGTGGTCCTTTTAAACACAAGACAGTAAGTCAACACACAGACAGAAATGGAGATGAAGCCCTCAAATATCCGTTACGAAAGCGTACAGTGAGCAAAACATCCTGTTTCTGAGCTGCGCAGAGGATTGTGATAGCGCACGTTTTTTTGGCCTGGATTGAACAGCCAAGAGCCAGGATCCGCCAATCCAGATGTCATTCCTCCCCAGCAATAGCTCCCCCGTCTTTGTTGTACTAGCAATATTGTCAAGGGTGTCCGAGACTTTCTCCGGTGCTCAGCCGAGGCTTCAGTGACCTGCTGTTATTCTTCTTCCTTTCCAACAGGAAATTAGTACCTAAATCTGCAAACATCACATTTGTTTAGTCTCTGTGGCGCTGTGCCAGGCCTGTCATCTGTTTGTCATAAGACAGAAATCCACGCATATTTGCATTAAGGGTGTTCGCAAAGCTGCGATTAGACGGTCAATTGGATTTGTTATCACTGGCGGTTGCATTACTGGCGTTTGCTGTCTTAAGTCACCTGTGTATACCTTCCACTAGCTGTGGGTTTATCGTCAAAGGGACTGTAGTGTTCCTTCTACCCCCGGTGATCTGCTCTGTTTCCCCTTTTAACTATTTCCCCCCATCTGTGCCTTGAAGTACAAACGTGAGGGACATTTTGACCAGAGAAGAGCCAGAGTTAGATTGAATGAAAGGACTCAACTGTGACTGAACACTTGTAAAAGGTTCGAATGGTAAAAAGAAAAGAAAGTATCGTGACAAATCAAAACAATAAAGATATATGAGGCCTGAGAAGAAAGAACCAAGTGGTGAAAAGGGGCGAAAGCCCCGCATAGATGATCGATAGTTTTTGATTGGGTTAATCATTTTCTCATTGCTGGTCTCACGGGGCTCGTGCTCACAGATTTAATGCACTGACGTGTTGTTTCTTTGTGAGGCTGTGGAGAGGCTTTTGGCAGGCGGGGATCTGGTGCACATGTGAACAGGATCACACGGCCATTTAACGCCTGTGGTCGCACTGCCAGGATACCACGCAGAGGGTCTTGCAAATTATATTCACAAGTCGCGCTTCCATCTTATCAGCATGTGAAAATGGTGCTTGTAGTAACGCTTTCCAGCCTCTTGCAGCACCTCGGGGGGGAACTTGTAAACTCCATGCTTGTGTAGTTAACTAGTGCGTCACTGAAGCAGGAGAAGTTTACAGTCATAACTTGACATTTATTTCAGCTGCATTAGAAGGAGCCAGTTTGAAAAAAAAAAAAAACCCACAAATTAAATATTTTTCCGTAGGATCAGAGAGGAGAAGGCTCAATCAAACAATCAGTTGTAGAGTATAGGGATGAAGTACATATATCAGGTATCGTATGTTTTTATAATGATATTTAAAACCATAACTAACTTCATCAAACAGACACACAAATAATTAACCCTTCCAATCCCAGATGTTTGCATATGAATCTGTTGGTGAAGGTAAAAAGATTTTAGTACCTGAAGAGTTCTACTTTAGGTTTCTATTTAATATTTTTTATATATACTATTCATGTTTTGAGCAGTTGAACAATAACAAGATTTCAGGAGGAGGAATCCATTAGGGAAATATGGGAAATATGGGACAAGCGCACATAATTAGGAGAGAATATCAAGGAATAACATTTATCAGAAAAAAAAGGAAATATATTTATTCTTTTTGTGGTGCGGCCCGGTACAAATGGCCCACGCACGGTGATTTAAGATCACAACTGATTCCCCCCCCCCTGACAAAGTGCTTCTAGCCAGTGTAACTGAAACACAAACCAGGAGCTCAATCCAACAACAATGTGACAAACCAACTCCTCATCTCTGAGTTAAGCGATCGGGATCCGGTTCGTTTGGGAAGGATCCAGAACCACATGAAGAAATGACAACGGAGCACCCCGGGCCCGTGTGAGGCCTCGCTTGAAATAAACCGCTCCCGCAGCAGGTGGCGTTGGACCGAGCTGCGAGACAGTCAGAAGGGAGTGAAATCAATCCCAGAGAGAGAGCGAAAGAGCCTCAGTCACTTTCTCTTCCACCGACTCGGCAGGACATGCGTAAGGCTCAAAGAATGCCCCATATTTACCTTCCCTCCATCCCATTCCTCGTCACCACACGCGCTCGGCACAAACACATCGTCCCCCTCCTTCCCGATCTTTAACGGCGCGGTTCAGACTGTCCTGTCAGAGCTGTGATGTCATCTCCCTTCACAATATTCCCTGCTGCAATCCTCCGCTCTCGCTGCTGTCAGAAGCACTCTGCCTGTGTCCGGGAGCCTCTGATCGAGTAGTGTGTCCCGTGCATGGAATATGCATTTTGGGAAAGAAATCTCAACGTGATAATGACTTTAGCATGTGTGGCTATTGGAAAAAGGTGTGTGTCTGTTTCAGCTGGTACCAATTTAGACGCCATTTTATAGGTAGGTGAGTCCGTCCAAGGGGGGCCGTGCCAGAAGCAAGGTTAAAATACCTGCACAGGACACATTAATATACAAAGTGAGGACTGTGTGCGGCGATGAGAATGCAGACTGAATTTCCTTAGCTGAATATACTTTATTTATTACCAGGAACCATTTGTTCTGGTTTGATATCCGATCTACCAAATATGAATTGTTGAAAATTCCTTGCAATCCATTCCGCATTCCTCTAGCGTTGAGATGTTATCATTCTGAGAGTGAAATGAATAATATCTCCTCCAATATTTACTAAGTTGATTTTGTTTGCACTTTTTCCACACTGATTGTTGTGTTCCTCTTGCTTTCATTGCAGGGTTTCGGCAGCTTGCCCGCAGAGCACTGGTTGGGGAACGAGTATGTTCACCAGTTGACCAACCAGCGGCAGTATGCCCTCCGCGTGGAGCTGACGGACTGGGACGGACACCAGGCCTTCTCGCTCTACGACCGCTTTAAAATCGGCGGTGAGAAGCAAAACTACAGGTAAGACATGAAGCCACTGGTGGAGAGAGATGGGGATGAAGGCGGGCCCAAGTACCGAAAGCGTTGGTGAAACTGTAGCAGTTTTTTCTTCTTCTTCCGCCAAATAAATTAGCTTTTTTTTGGGGCTTATCTACGCGGAAAGGTCCCTCCCAGGGCTTTACGTTTCAAAAACCACGGTCCTCTCCCCAGATGATCGATTTCCTTGACCCATTCAACCCACATGTCCAGTTCCTTCTGTTCTACCAAAGGAAGAGTCAATCAGAACTCTGATCACTAGATCGTTCCGCCATTTGAATTGTGTGAAAGACACATTTTTGCAAACTCATTACATGTGATTTAGCTGACGCTTTAATCCAAAGCAACTTCAACTAAGTGCCTTTCAACCAAACTCACCATTGGGATACAATCGCTGGGGCCGATTACGATTCTCTGAGGATTGTCATTAGATCAGTCTCGTATCAAATGGTTAAAAGGTCCTTGATATTTCATTGTGTTTGGAAAATATAGACCAATGAACTTCTCAGGGTGCGCCTTCGTACATTAATACACATAACCTCCAAAGTATTTAGCCAAGTCAACCACTATCATCAATTTGCAGCATCACTCCACATTGCATTCTGTAACACGAACCTGAGCTTTTCATTCCATCCAACCACTGGGGGGGTTTCAGGCTTTGTATTTTAAGGAACTTGGCCTTCAGAATTTATGCAATCACCCTCACATTTGGTCACAATCATCTAAAGACCCCTATGATGAAAAGTGATGTGTATCACATGTAGACTTTTTGTTTAAGCCTTCAGGCTTATATTTGAATAAATGTATAAATTCACAAATAATTGAACTAACCTGTCGAAGGCAGAGTTGATTGGTTGGTCTGTCCACCACTTTGGTACAGAATGAAATATTGGCTGAATCTGGCATTACACATGGTACTTAAATATACGTATTATATTAACCGAGGGGATCACTTTTATTAAGCCTTTAATCCTTGGGAAGGTGGGGGGAAAATGGCATGAACCATTACTTCATTGGAAATACAAAATGTTTAAAAGTGTTGATATTATAAACATGGCTACCAACTGTGAGCTCTCCAGACACTTCAATCACGCCGATTCGGTTATGCAAGTCTGTGGCGAGGCTTTTTTTCATCGCAAACTCCTTCCAAACCAAATCTATTGCTTGTCATCGTCTCCTCGTTTACTTTGATTGACGCTTTGTCCTTGCGTGTTGCGGGGGCGAAGGTTTCTATTTTCTTTTGTGGGGGGTTAATGATAACAGGCCTCAAACTATGGCAGCTGCCTGGCCCCGTCTCATGTGGAAAACTACTGCAAATTCCACAGAGTTCCGAGCAATTGCTGGCCTTCTCGGGAGAAGGTCCGACATCTCCAATTGTGCGGTTTTCCCGTGATGGCTGGCTCTCTCCGATAAGAGATCCCTTTGGTTGCGAAACGTCTTTCGTCCAGCCATGAATGACGAAATGAGGATCGCGATTCCGGGGGCTTGAACTTCTTTTCTTCGACCCTTCCAAACCTCGCACGCCGGCGGTTATTTCCAGCGGCGTGGGGCGGATCGAGGGTTCGGTGCCACATCGAGTTTTCAGAATGGCCTTGCGATGACGGGGGTTTCACTTCACGATGTTTCTGTCCAGAGGAGCTCGGACCTGGAGGGGGCTTCGGGATTCTCTCTGAGAAACGCAAATGGGATTTCAATAAAGTGGAGAACATTAAGTTGTTCATTTTGTTTTTGAGATTTTATGCTGAGTTGAGGCCTCAGTGAAATCATCTCCTCTTACTGTACCTTTAGTCTTTCCTTCTGACTCTGGTTTTAATCCCTAAGGCACAGACCTCAGGAGTGTCTACAAGGCCCACTCATGTGTAAAGTCTCTATGATGAACGCACACATTTATACCTACTTTTACATCATCCATTCTGGGGGTTTACAAACATATTTTTAGCATCCTATCCTTCCTTTCTTTCTCTTCTTTCTTCTTCTTCCTTTGTGCATTTAGGGAAACAATTGTTTTTGTCCTGTCACACTGATCTCCATAAATAGATTTGTTCTAGAAAATAGTTTGCGGTATGATAATCACGAACTGCTCCTCTTAAACACCAAAACAAAGCAACTGTGCCATGTTTTCTGCTTCGGAACGTGGTTTAAAAAAACAAAAGAGATAGTTGCTGGCCATGTGTCTCGCAGTTGGTCGGATGGTCTGGTCGTTCGCGGGGGTTTACCAGAACACGGTCTGCGTCAGCACGCGCCAGAGAAACGTTTGGGTGTCGTAAATCAGCCCACTCGCTCACAGGCGGCACGAGGTAAAGCACATAAACCAGGTGAACGGACCACTTGGAAACCGAGCCCAATAATTGAATAGTCTCAGTCGATTTATTATTAACAATGTTGAGAATTGCCAGGAAAGGTTTGTCTTACTGCCAAATTCTGTGTTTCATCTTTATACTGTAAAACGGAAATGACTTTCAGAGAGGGTGGAAGGTGTGCAATTATTTCTTTTAGATCGTAATGCTTCATAAATGAAGTCATCTTAATGAAATATTTATTAGCAATGTGCTTTGAGCATGGGCTTACCATTGAATTGTAGTCATCTATTTCTAATTACTTATGATATCTTTAAAAAAATGAGATAATTCAGTGATCAGGCAAAGTTCCCCCCCAATTTAATGTCCGCATGAATAACGAATTCTCTAAGTCAATATGAGGATTTTTGCCTGTCGTGAAGGCCAGAGTTGACTTCATCAAATTAAAACTGATGAGTTTGAGTTGCCATACAGTGTTAACTTTAACTTTATTTTAAGAGAATTCAAATAGATATTAATGGAGAGTGAAAGAAAAACACATTCCCTCACCTCTGGCTCAAAGACTTTTGTTCCTCAGTGCAGTTTGGAGAAGAGAAAAAGCACTGAACTATCTTTCAATGCACAACATGCGTTCATTTAACAGAAGACGTCAGCTGACATCAGCAATGTTTAAAAATGGAACAAACAATGCTGAGTTGGACATTTAGGGCTGACCAGGGCTTAAGGGTTCCCAGTGAACCACAAGCTTTTTTCTTTGTGACCGGGGTCACCATAATTGCAAAGGTTACTGTATTTTATAAACAATACAAAGAATCCCATATCATCAAATCTAATTTGGTTGCTTACAATGCAGTATGGGTTGCTGAAAAGAAAATAATGAAATCAAATATAATTGGATGACCCACAAATTGTTTTAATGATAGCCATCAGATCAACACATTCAGATAATCACCCTCGTTTATCAAAGTTTCCTTTTAAAAAAAAGGGCCTTGTGCTACATATCAATGTGAACACAAGAGGCAAAGTAAAAGTCAACCTTTATGAGAGCAAAATAACAAGAGAGACAAGAGATAATTAGAGAAACCAGAGTTAAATAGAGTCCGAGGGAAACTATGGCACAGAATGGAGAAATTGTGTGTTGCGCAAAAATAAATCCTGTAACAAGAAAAGAAAACAAAGTGAACAGAATGGTCCACAATGTCGCCTTAGACAAACAACTTCATGCCGATTAACAGTGATTGCTGAAGTTGAGGATTTATAACTGGAGTTGTTTTTGTTTCTTCAATACAGATTTTAACCTCAGGCTTTGTAGATCAATATCAAAGATAAAATTGTCTTTTAGCTATGAAAGATCATCTGAACCTTTCTTACGCAATATGGCGGTTTGAATTGTTATTAATTCCAGTAAAAAACTTTGAACACAAACTCATTAAACACAACAAGCAAGAATAAAGAATTATCTTTATAAAAATATATTTGAAAATCACAGATTCAAAGACAATAAATGTTAAACAGCCCAGAACGTTGAAAATAAAAAAGTGAGTGCATGTAAAGTGTCTGAATGTTGGCTAACCTCTAGTAGTAATCGAGTACATGTTCACTTGATCTTGTTTCAAGAGTAAAACATGAAATAAAACATTGATGTTGTTGATGTACTGTGGCTATAAAGAGAAATGAAAAGTAGAGAAGAAGAAACTTCTGAAGAGTTTGAGTCCTCATGCAAAGTGATATGAAGGCAGACAAACTGCATAGCAACAAATTCATTAAAATGTTTGGTTAAGGCCAAGTCATTAATCAGGCATAAAAAAGTGCATTGAGACGTTTCCCTTTTTTAAAGTGAAACCACGTGTAACACGTTGAAACCATTTCATTGTAGACTCAAACATCCAATCATATATCTTCCAGTACGCAATATTTTTAATCTTCCTAAATCTTCCTGTTGTAAGAAAATGACATGTGTTTGTTTTTAACCAATTGATTACATCTTTATTCGATATCTTGTTTGAACAGAAAAGTCCTTAAATCCAGTGATTTCTTCACATGGTATTAGCCCAATTTGGAATCAGATCTCATTCAAATGTTTTTTCAAGTGAGGAATGAGTAAAGAAATTGGCAGTTATTTGTGTTCCAAAACATGAGGACTCTATTTTCCAAAACTCACACTGAGATAATCTGTAAAATCTCAAGTTGTTTCTTGACCAGGATCCCTGAAAGCTTCGGGTTCCACACATTTTATTCCTTCAGAAGTGAAACATCTCAGCTACAGGCTGCGAAACCGGATCAGCCAATCAATGAACAACCCGTTGTGTATTTTGAGTGTATCTTAAAAAGTATTTTTTGGTTCACGCTGTGAATGCGTCGCTCTATCACCTTCTCGAATTCAGCTGCGGTTAACACAAGAAAACATGACGGAAGGAGCTGAAATCCAATAAGTGATCCCGACTAAAGCCATCTCAGCTCAAGGTTATTTTTGCCCCCAATGCATGGTGTTCATCTGTGCATAGACATCTATCGCCATGACAACTGAACGCTTACATCTACAAAAATTCAAATTTAAACTCCTGTCTTTTGGAGGATTGCGCAATGAAATGCAGCTGATCATACTATTTTGGAAAATATCAGGAAAACAATATTTTATTTGTTCAAGCCTCTCTGAATCCTGACACTTCCGTGACGCTTTGCAGACGGCAGCAGCAGAGCGACTCTTTTAATATCCCATCTTCTCACCAGTATCACAGAGGCTTTGTGCAGCAGTGATGTTTGGGACCAGTTTCTAATATTCTTTCAATGAATACATGAAGACAATCTTCTATTCAGCACATGCTGTGTTTGGATGGAGCGATTCTGCACGTCGAGCGGGTCTCAGCCGGACGGGCAGCTCGGTGGCCTCGCCACCTTCCGGTCGGCGTCATTGACCTCTGCAATGGGCCGTTGGGGCCGCAGTTCAGGGGGCTAACGGCTGCCAGGTGTTTACCAGCACGAGCCGGACCTGCAGCTGACCGGCTTGTTGGCTTTGCGTCTGGACACCGTTTCTGTGTTTGGTTCCTCTGCCACTTTCTCCAAAAGAATCCGTTGAACTTTATACGCACACACACAGGGAGACCTGCTTTCATAAAGTCTCCGTGTGACAGCAGTATCCTCGGCTCAGGGCAACACGCTGTGTTGTGAAACAGGGGACGTGTCGGGTAAAAGTGAGCCCGCGAACAAGCAACAGGTCGGCCCACCTGTGGGCCGAGCCGATCGCGGCCCGCCGGGCTGTAACCCGACACCGGATCCTCTGTGAGGCCTTCTGGTAGCACCACCTCCTCCAGCAAAAGAATTCTACACGTGCTACATAAGAGATGCGAGCCCCAAACATCCAACCCCATCTAGATGCTTTTTACAAAAGATATGCCCGTAAAAAACAGAGCCAAAGTTTAAAAATGTTGTAACATGAATGTGTGGAAGATACAGTGTGCTAGAATGTAGCCTAGATTTACTTGGAAGAGCTTCATATAAACATATCAGATTCCTCTGAATCCTTAGCTGACCCTCCTAACGCGCATTTCTCACACACAGTGTTCAGCTGTGATGCTGCGCAGCATAAACTCATAAGCTGAACCCGACTTTGAGGGCGCCCGTTAGGGGTTGCTCTCGTTTGAAAAGCATATTAGCTCACTTCCTTTATGTGCAAATAGCACCGGAGCGCCGCGACCCTTTCAGCTCCACCGCGGCGCGACACCTCTTTCTTCTCAGTCGCAAAAACAAATGGAGTTTGCCTCTGAATGCAGTTTTCTTTTGGGGGGGCGGGGGGGCGGCTTGCTGGGGTTAGCTGTCATTCCTTTTTTTTACGAGTCCAGTAAACCTGCAGGTTAACGTAGACTGGGGAGATCCCACCAGGCGTTTCCCCTGGTGTGGCTGAACTGATCTCGACACTCCTGCTGTATCAACTTTCTCAGTTCCTCATAGGACCACAAACAGGCCGCCGTCCTCAAACGGCAACATCCAGGTTATCGTGCACTGCCTGTTGTTTGACTTATTTTTCCCCTGGTCTATTTCACTGACGTGATGAACCACACGCCATCCCTCAAGGTCCCTCTCGGTCTCGCAGAGAGGCCTCGGAGAAAGCGTCTCTTGGTAAATACGCAGCGAGCTTTGGAGAGTGCACGTGTTATTAGCAACATGTCACGCTTCCCGCGTGGTGCCGCCGCTAACCCACGCTCGCGGGCCCTCGTCCAAACCGCCCGTGGGCGGCGGGCGTTCGGTGCAGCTGATTAGACGCATGACTCACCCGCTGCGTTGTCGGATTACACGCATCCGTTTGCCGGCTTAGTGAATTCCCCGCGGTCACCCGCAGTCACACGTTTTTCCTCCGCTGTACGACATTTACACAGCTGTCCAAATACAGAAGTCCCTTCCCGTTAAACGGCTTTCTCTCTCTCTCTCTCTGAGGTGTTCATGCTGTTCTCAGAGCATCGAGCTGCACTAAAGCCAGAGGTGCGCGCAGGGTCTTTGAATGCCACAAAAACGCCAAGCTTTTAACTTGTTCATTTCTCACCGGAAAGAGCGCACGGTTCACTAAACGCCGGGTCCCCTGTTGTCGGGAAAGGACTCAGGGAAATGAGAGGGATGCGCGGGAAACGATGGAGACCCTCCTCTTTGAAAGCGAGAGAGCGTGAGAG
Organism: Apeltes quadracus; assembly: GCA_021346845.1. NCBI lineage: Eukaryota > Metazoa > Chordata > Actinopteri > Perciformes > Gasterosteidae > Apeltes > Apeltes quadracus. The sequence goes on along the minus strand of CM037926.1, from coordinate 4,651,597 downwards.
AGACAAAAGACCAGTGGGACACGCCTTGGGGAAATGTGCTCCCAGGCTGTCTATTCATTTGTAATCTGTGTGTGAAGGAATTCACTTCATAAATCCCGTGGATTTACAACTTCATTGTTGTGATCCTCAGTGCAAACGGACAGTATCTTGTCCTCCCTTTTTGTCTGAGGGATTATTTCCTGGTGATGCTCCACAGCTGTTCATCACCGTATCACGCAGTATATCAGTGTGCATTAAACACAGCAGGGACGTTGCTGGATAGAGGAGGAGGAACCGGGCATCGTAACCCGGACAGCGGGGACACCTACAGAAACGCAGCGTCCATTCGTCCTTCTCCTTGCCACCGTGTATGTGGGTGAACCCTTGTGGTGAATGTGTTCAATGTATTACATAGCAGCCCTAACAAGGACATATCGTAGCTTCTGCACATTATGTACTCTACAGTTATTGCATGCTTGCTTTCTTTATTCTTAGAATAATTTCAAATATGTTATGATATTATTAGATATACTCCAATAGAAAAAAAAAAATAAAAATACATTTGATACACCTGACATGCTTCTTAATCCATTAAATTGGGCCTAGCACAACATTTAAGGGCTTGCATGAAAAGAGGAAAAACCCCGGCAGCTGTGTACTTTAACATCACACACACAAGAAGAAGAAGACCAGACGGAGAATTATTGCAGGGTTGGATACTAAAGACTTGAGAGTTTGTCCCAGCTGCCCGGCTGTAGGATGGATGATCTGTTTAACCGGTTGCTTATTGCTTTTTGACTGTGTAGCTGTTGAAGTTCGGTACTTGTGGTGTAAATTAACGTTCTGTGGACCGGCGGATGGAAATGTGATTCCCAGACATTCCTTGCACGACACGGGTCTTTCCCCTCTCTCTCTCTCTCTTTCATTCTTTATTTTATCTTCTCTCCACCTTGTAAATGTTGTGCCAGGTGCGTTGTCAATCACAACAAAAAATAAATATTCTCCGGGAGACAGCTCCCCAACTCATTCCTCCCGTCCGCGTGTTTTCATGTCCTCACTGCTCCTTTTCCTCCTCCTCCATGTGTCTTTCAGACTGTTCCTGAAGAGCCACAGTGGGACGGCAGGCCGACAGAGCAGTCTAGTAATCCACGGAGCGGACTTCAGCACCAAGGACATGGACAATGACAACTGCATGTGCAAATGTGCCCTCATGCTCACTGGTGGTGAGTTGCAGCCGAGCGATGCTTTTACACAGGGGATCATCCCTCATTCACCGCAGAACAGGGGACCACCTGTACATTGGGGGACCCCCGTCCCCCGTCCCCCGCCCCCCCGCCCGGTCTGAGCCACGTACCGTAGATCCAAGTTGAACAAGGCTGTTTAAGGCTGCTAAAGCTTTGTGACACGGCGTTGACGTACTCTGACCTTTCGGGGAAGCAGAAACATTCCCACGTATTACAAGCTGTACAAAGTCAAAATAATTGCAACCTACAACATGCGTAGAGCGGGTGAAAGAAAATCGCAACAAACGGCAGCTTTAACGCTAAATGCAGAATAGTCATCTGAGGGGCTGGGAGGCATAAAAAATAAAGCGGCCATAGACCTGTAGCACAATTGAGTGGTTACAGACACCGATACTCAGGCCGGGCACCATGTTGAAGTGACCGACAGCTGCTAAGTCTTTTTCCTAGAATAAGAGCCGTAGATTTAACTACTTAGGAGAAGCGGCTTCAATGACAACAGCAGCATCTTTTCAGATAAAAGAATACATCTGTAAATCCAAACCCAGCAGCGTTTGAATTGATGAAACATCTGTTTGCCTTGCTCTTCTGTCCCGTCTGATCGTCTCAGGATCTTGTGTTTCTACCATCAGCCCTCTTTTCAGCAATGTCGTCCCCCTCTCACATCTCGGCTATAAACTTGAGGAGAACAATGTATGATCATGAAAGCACTGGTGTATCTATGCTTTTTTGAGAGAAACAATGACACGATAGGATCATTCCTAAATGCCCTTTTCTCTAATCTGCATTCTGACCAACCCCACAATGCTCCTTAGTTGAGGTCGTTATGCACTTGCAGGACCTGCAATGGGCTGACGTGTCCTCTCATACATCTATCAGCACCTATTAGGGCACCCCCCTCCCACTTTCACCGTGGTTGGAAACAAGTGTCAGTGAGATTTAACACGACTTTAACACGGGCAAGTGGAGCCCGCTGACCCCGGCTGTCGCCTCACGGCCGCTGTACTGCCGTGGAACTGTGACCTGGTACCTGGTTCCGTGACCTGGTACCAGTCGAGCGCTTTTAAGTGCAGATTTCAGACGAGCGTTGCCTCTTGATCTCAATCAACACCGCTGTCTGCCTGACTCGCGGCCTGCTTGTGGTCGGGCCACAGAGGCGAGGCATGACAGCATGTAGCCCAAGCGGAGGCTGGTCTGGACCCAGCACCGCGCTGCAACACGCACAGTGCACCTGATTTATTCCACGGCATTTCTAAGAGAGCGGCTGACATCCAGTGATGTAAGTGTTTGAAATATGCAAGAGGAGAAACCACATTTATGAGGACAGCTGCAGCGTTCCACGTTACGCAGACTGTAGTGTATACATTTACATAACACCAGAACGTACGGCAGGGATAACGCACTGACAGTAGGACGTAGGGCGGGATTCCTCTATCCTGAGAACCAACTGCTGTCGACTTCGCCCCAATATTTATGGGCCTGATGACGGTTGTGTGGTCTGCACTATATCAACGAGCGAGGGATGGGAAGTAGGAGACATTTTTAAATGTCCGCTTTGTAGTTTAAGAGGAACAAATTATTATACCAGCCAACCCCGTCCCGACTACAGGACATTACTCTTCTACTCTCACTTCTATTTGTGACAGGTGTGTGGACCACAGAGGGTTTTGTGGGTATTTAGTGTCTTGCAGTAGTTCAGTTTCCAATTTAAAGCTGCTTTCATGAACACAACAAATGTTGAAACGCATTTAGAGACATTTATTGCGGCATCAAAGTTTAAAATGAAGTGGTGACATTTTGAACAATGATGCATGTTGGTAAACTGTAACAAGATTTGTCGGCAGAAGTCGTAAGTGCTCGCTGCTGGAAACAGCCGCCTGCTGCGGCTTAAAACTCGAGAAACCTACAACAATTTCCCACTGAATTCTTCACCAAGTGCGAGAAATTGTGCACGTTCGTTTTCGGTTCGCGCAGCACATACTGAAAACGAGCCGTGGAAATGTAGGGAGGCGTCCAACGGTTTCCCAGCCCTGCTGTGTCCGTGTCTCACTGACGAAGCAGCAGTTCATCTTAGGTTTATATCTTGTGCGATCCACGCCAGCCACAAGGGCAGAACACTGCTCCTGATTACTGACAGCGCTCGTGAAATGTCAGAGTGTGGCATTCAGATCGGACCGGAGAGAGAGGAGCTGCCATTTGTCCCTGTGTGGCTGACAAATGCCATACCTCACATATGTTCTATATCGGACACGTATCAGCGAGGGCATGCTCACTAGTTCAGTGAATGAGAGATTACTAGGGTGAATTTTATAATCAGAAAATGGGTATACTTAAAAAACTGTAAATTTACAGTGGTTGCACGGTAAATGATATCTGCCTAAATCCCTGAGTCTGACCTACTTCAATGACCAACAGGTGGAGGAAGAAACCGTTCATATAATCTCGGTTGTGCTAAACCGCTCACACCCTTCTAATGTTGCTAATTCTGAAAGAGACAGGAAGCCAAATTGAGTGTAAAAATTGTCCTGTAAGTCCCGAGCACGTACCCTTCCTCTAAGCACCAGATGTACCTCATGAGCTTTGTCACCTTGGGAGTGGAATGAAATTTTCCCATGGCATTCACCACTCTGGCGTCAGACTAGAACTCGTGCACATGCACCCTTTGCTTTAAATAGAACGAGGTACTGAAAGTGTCCAGCATCAGGTACCGGCATGCCATTGAGCCCAGTGACAGTAACACATCGGGCAGATAGCGGTGTAATGGTGTCGGAAGCATTGCCATGTCCCTGTGGGAGAGGCCACGAGAAGCTGTCAACCTTTACCAAGGGCAAAACCCTCTAACAGCGGAGACCTCATCGACACCTCCCTCAAATGCCCGGTTTCTTTTGCTTACAGGCGTCAAACTAATATTTCATTTTCCCCGTATTCTCTTCAAAGGTTGGTGGTTTGATGCGTGCGGCCCGTCCAACCTCAACGGCATGTACTTCACCCAGGGACAACACGTAGGGAAGTTGAACGGTATCAAGTGGCACTACTTCAAAGGGCCCAGCTACTCGCTACGCGCCACGGCCATGATGATCCGCCCGCTGGACTTCTCCTAGTCCGCTGAACTTTGAACTTCTGAAGAGGGACGCCGGCGATGTTGTCCTCTCGTCTCATCTCATTTTCCGCCCCGCCCTGAGAGCCGTCCAACGAATGTCTTTTGTATGCAATCTGGTTCCGCTCCAAAGCGGGCGGCTGCGGGAGGACGAACCGCGGAGCGCCAGATCGTTCACCTGAACCGTTTCTGCTCCCAGGCACACTCACACACTTGACGTTATTTAAGGGAAAAAAAAAGGGGATCAGAATGTGTGCACGTCAGGAAGCCCGCAGTTGTAAAAAAAAAAATGAAGCACGTCAAACCACAACCGGCGACCTGCGCTGTAATAACATGGAGGACTTGAACTCTTCTGAATGGGAAGCAGCTACGACAGAGCAGCACTGACTCTTCCACGTATCTGCTACCCTCTAAGAAAAACTGCTTTTCTATTACAATGTTCCTCGCAGAGCGCAGCCCATAAATATTACCACTGCATTATGTATTGTGGTGTTTTTTCTTCTATTTTTGTTATAGTGTATACAATATCCAAAGGGAGGTGAAATTGACTTTTGTACCAGGAGTGTAATACACACGCAGTTTTAAGGTGACCTTGAAATTCAGCTGGCTGAGCTGGTAATAGTTACAAGGGTCACCTGCAGTATTTGCTGCCTTGACAGTGTGATTATTATTAGAGTCCAACGTGTGCGCCTTTTCTGGGTCAGATTCTGAGCTGGGATCCATTTGCATTTGTTATTGGCTGGGAAATGACTAGTACCTGCCAAGGTTCAGCTTGTAAGTGATCACCTTACCTCTGCTGAATAGAAAAACAAGGATATTAATACTGAACCATATTATTAGTGATATATAACAATTACAGCTGTGTGCACATGGGGGGGGATAGAATGCACGTATGCATATACAAGTAATGTGTGTTTTTTTTAAATACACAGAAACAGTGTATTGTAGCGTGTGGTGATGAAGTACCACGTCATGATCCGTCCATATTTACTAAGATGTAATGCTTATATTAAGCTGATGTCACACTAAGAATGAGGTCAGATTTCATATTACTGAACCCTATTTCTAACTAAAGGACATTATAAAAGCTTTTTAACAGCCGCATCAGTATTTCTCCGCTCTATTATTTTCCTGTGTGTAAGCGACTAATGGGAGCCGCGTTTCTTTTGTTTGAGAGGGAACGCTGCAGAAGGCAGCCAATAAACGGGCTGCAATGATCACTCAGGGCAACTCCTCCCCGGTAACGCACGTCCACCTGAAGTGCTCGTTTCTGCCACTGACGGGCTCAGATTGTCGTTGTACCTGTCGGAAAACCAAAATAAAACCTTTTTCTAAACCTTAAGATTTAGAGGTCTGTCTTTTAGCCGTTCCTAAATGCTTTGTCACATTGTAGAAATGATCTTAAAAGCTTTAGTGGGGTGGTTGTATATTTAACACTGAGCTACACTTTTTGTACTCCAGGAGGCAGAGTGAATCCTTAAACGTCTATGAGGAAATGCCCCTACTGCTCACTTTACATTAGCATTCAAGTTATCATCAATACAAGATGTTTAATTAGTGACTTATAGTAAAATAAAACAAAGCATTAGGGCGTGGCTACTTGTGATTGACAGGTCGCTACCACAGCGGTGGTTTTTCGTCTTACGACTCAAAAGCTTTCACTGTTTGTCCTCTTTGTCTCCTTGACAAGTCTTTGCATTGGGTTGCTCCCCCTCCTCTTGAGTCACTGCAAAAGAACAATACGGCGTCAGAAGACGTGTCCGACTCAACAAACTCAACGCCACGGAGACTGCGTTGTTGTTTTTTTATGACGACAACCCGACAATCTCTAACAACATCTGCACTCGGTCGGGGACAACATGAAGGCCGTTTGGGGGGCGTCTGGTGGACGCTAGGGAGTTGCTCCTGGCTGTGACATTGCAGCCCGTTTCAAGGTTAAACATTACTAAACTCACCCAACTGGTCATAACCGCTGACTTTAAGACAGAGATGGAGACAACTTACATTATTTCTGAAAAAATCTACATGACAAGATCCCAGACAGTTTCTGTTTCTCATCAATGTGGCTTTGAGGGAAAAGAAAAAAAATGCAGCTGGATATGAAGCATGAAATGAAGGATTCTAAAGTGAGTTATCCGTGTGAGCACATATTTCATAACTTCACAACTTTGCATCTATAAAGGTACGTGTGGCGGGAAAATAAAGCATATCTGCAACTTGTCAAACTACGATTGACATGTTTATTAACGTACTAAACGTATGATTTATTGTGTGAGTGCTGGTGCTCTCACTGCAACAGAAGTACAATGGTGTTTGGAAGTTGGGCATAAAACCTTACTCAACTTATTGACATAATAACCCTGGAGAAATGTGCCTTTGATAACTCTGCTTTTACCTCATTGCATTCCCGATATTGCAGATTTATTCAAACATCTTTTTGTAACGTGGTCAGTGTTGTGATGGTAGATTGAAATAAAAGCGGAAATGTTTTCAATCTGCGTGCCGGCTGTGCTTTGTGCTGCCAAATCGATGCGATGATGGAAATCAGATCTTTGGTCAAGGCATCCAGAAAGTTGCCCCCCCATTACGCCCTCCTTAACGCAGACACGTTAAATACAAAACGGCTCCCTTTCATGATAATAACGAGCTTAAATCTCCTGATACTAATGCCACCCAGTCATGCAAAGCGGGTTTATCGCTCAGAAATCCAACAGATACACAGACGTGCTTTCTTCTGCCCAAACCAGATGCTTGAGAGGAATGACTCCCTCTCCGTCCAGGCAGCGCAGGGGCTTTTGTCTCGAGTGATGACCCGCCAATAGCAGATTGCCAAAGTGTCAAGAGATGCTGTCGGGACCCGCAGAGTCCTCATAGTTGACATTCCTGGGCCTAATCAGAGGTTAAACAAATTACTGCAGCCTTCAAAAGCCCCGCGTGTCCTTCGGCGCCCGCGCTGACCCGACACCCTCGCTGGAATGTGTCCTACGCGGAGTCCGGAGCAGCGGGGTGTGAAGAGAGCGCGCACCCGCTGGCAAACACCTACGTGGGTCCTAGAGCTCTCTCCTTTGTTGGTGTGAGGACAGGAGGTGGAAGTTTTGTCTCCTGTGGACGTTCACGCGTCAAAGCAAAGTGGGGTTTCGCCTGTCATCTCAACACACACCCACACACACACACACACACACACCCACACACCCACACACACACACACACACACACACCTCCAGCTCCTTACATCCACACCCGGGCTGATTCGGTGAAAGCGGAGCCTTTCCTGTCAGCCGAGGCGATGGGACTCATGTGATCCACATGCAGACGGACAACGTTGGGCCTCAACCAAATCAGATAGGACGGAGCCTGCAGTGTGAACACTGTAGAGGCCACCTGCTCACAGGAAATGAATAAAAGCAGACCGTCTGTCTGTAGCTCTTTGTTTCGTGTCATAAAATACCTTGAGAATGAGCTCTCCATTTTAGTATCATCATTCCAGCACAAATACATTTGCACCATCCAAAACCCTTCTTATTATGTTACCACCGAGATGGAGTTGGAATTAAGCAGAACAAACGAACAGAACAAACAGCTAATGATGTAATCCTCTCTCAATGTGGAACTGTGATGTATTATGAAGTTATAGTATTAAAAGCAGCTTAGTTTTAAATCTAATTAGATGTAATTAAGCACAGGTGATTATGAAACAGGAGCAAACAAGATGGGCATCTGATGGCCGGCTACACTGTAAGTGCTTGTCATATATCGTTGGAAGAGACGCATAGAGGAAGTGGGCGTATTGGTTTGTGGGCCGCCCTGCTGAAGTCTCATGTTCGGTGTTTTAAACACCCATTTCGTTTCGTTTCCATTTTGCCAACCAGTGTACACAAGTGTCCATATTTAAGCTGTGGGCATCGACACGCCGCACACTGTCGATTACAAGGTGGCCACGCCCACAAACTCCATTTATGGTCCAATAATCTGGAAATGGCACCATCATTTACTAAACGATTGCTCTTCAGACGCATAGGTGAACCCTTGCACAGCACTGCGGCAGGAAATGGCTTTAAAATGGCTTTTTTGCGATGGCCAGAACGCCGAACCTGAGGTTTGTAACCCACAGCCCCTCCGTACATACAAGGCACGATCCAAGTACTCGTTTAAATGGTGTGTTGAGGCCAGCAGGTTAAGGATCTGTGAATAACTCCCAATCAGCTACTTTTGTGAATTTAGTTTCCATGGTATTGTATATTGTATTTCTTTCTTTTCTTTTTTCACCTTGTCTTTTTCCCCACTTCCCAGCGATTTAACTTGTGTTTTCTTTTGCAGACTTTAAAGGCCGACTGCTTCAACATTCAGCCGTGAGTCGCAAAGTCCCCACCTCAGTCTGTGACATCACGTCGCCTGCGTTTGAATCAACAACTCGGGTCTTAAATGTCTCTCATGTTGCGGGGCGATCTGCAGCGAACTCATCGGTTTGCCCACATGACTGGAACAGAAATTGACCGCGGTCAAATCAAACGTGCTGCAAAGCTAGAAGGGGCTACTGGAGAATGAACTCCTACGTTCATCGGAGTCACCGCATTGAAGCCGACATCAATGCGTGTGACCCCCTTTCACTGCAGCACACTCCATGATCCCAAATCAACTGGTCTCTGCAGAGCTATTGAGACTTGGCCCTTGCCGTATATTGCGCACAGGAGTAATCATTTCATCAATCAAACCGAAACATCATCTATGACGAGTTGATCTCGAGCACAGGCCGACAAAGTGAGAACATGTCTGCCTCGCTGTGGGGAGGAAAGCTATGTGTGGATGGAACAAAGGAACTCTTGCGGTTTAGCAAAATAAATAGAGTGAAAGAAGAATGTAAACCTGAGTTGAGGTGCAGGACTCCCTCTTCTAGAACATCTCAGAAGGAGCTGGATGTGATTGATGGCCTGTGGGAGAGAGAATGGCCCGTGGTGTACACAGAGAGTGTGAAGCACAGAGAGAGGCAGGAACTGTTCAATCCGATAGCAGCATGAAGCCGCAGGAGAAGAGCTTACGATGTTGCAAAAGGCCGAATCAGCTGATCCAGAGATACTTTAAATCATCTTGAGACATCATGGGAAGATATCAAGCGTTGGTGAAATTCCTAAATCAAAGCATGTTCTTTCTAGTCTTGCGATGTGTTGGAAAATTCAACCAAAAAGAAGCACAAAAAAAAGCATGAAAAAGGTGCACACGGAACTGGTGCAAGGGCCGACGCGCAAAGACTCTTTTTTGATTTTTGATGCCAGAGGAGAGTGTTGGTAACAGCATGAAGGTCCGTGCACCGAGAGAGGAGTGCGTGGCCAATTATTGCTCCAGAGGCCGCTGCGGTCGCAAGTAATGAAGTGTGATTGCTGACGAGCCAAAAGCAACATGTTTTCATAAGATCTCTAGTAACGAGACCGTGTGTCAAAGTAAATAGGCCAGATGTTTTGCTAACACGTTTAATATCTCTGAAATACAGCGGTGCAGCGTGCAAATCCCCGGGCTTTGGAGAACACATTTTCCCACAAGCCACGGTCGACGATGCACAACAGAGCCGTGATGTACGCTAACCTGAGCCGCTTGTTCTGCTGTGTTGATGGTTTCAGTCTGCTATCTCTTTGTCCGATTCATTCCTGCATTGATGCTCCCTCGATGCCTCTGTTCTTGTGTGACCCATCTGCAGCCAATCACGCGACGGAGGCCAGTGGTTCCCGTCAGCCCCGTCGGGGCCCCGTCTCACGCACACGTTAAGGCTATCCCCACTGTCTCACAGTACATTTCAACATGAAACACGAGGATTGGAATGTATTCACATGACCAACAGTAGCATCAGCTAAGACCAAAAGTAAGTGAACTCTGGTTTTGTTGTCAATTTGACCGAGAAGATCCATCTCAACGTCCGGTCCTGTTATCTAAATCATTATTAGTATATATATGTATGTATATTATAAGACCCACTGGTGTTACTGTTAGTACTGTTTAAAAACGTTTCAAAAGAAGAATCTAATGCGCCTTGGATTAACAAATACATCATTTGACTCTTAATACATAAAGAATGAAGTTTCCTTCTTGAAATAACAGCCTTCCTTTAAACAACGTCCCTCTGGAATATATCAAAGTGACAAATACCATTGCTCATGTGCTAAAAAGTTAAACTAAATCTGTGAGCGTGGTCAACCTTTTACCTTCTGAATATCAGCATTTTGGTGTAAAGCCTCACAGAGCCCCTCTCAACGCTGTCTAAAGCCCCACACAATGACATATCTCAAATAAAACAGTGCCACTTAGAGCCACTGCATCTGTAAACACTTCCGCCCCTCTGCAGAGCTCCTGTTTTATCTTTAATCGTACTCATTCCTCGTCTGCCTCCGTTCCCCTCATCATGTAAAACACTGTCATAAGCGCTGTCACATAAATCCCCGGCAGCCTCTAATGACTTTGTCTGGCTCCAGCGGCGCTGTCTGTCATCCTGTCGGGCCCTCTGCGGGGGGACCAGGCCTTTCCTCTCGGCCTCCCGAGGCCGTCCCTCGCTGACCCCGCTGAGTCGAGCTCGCTTTCATTCACCGTCCTTCCCATCGCGTTGGTTTACTTTTCCCGGGCCAGGACAAATCTGTGCGGCTGGAGTCTTTGTCGAGGATCGCAACTGTGAATCGTTTCAGCCGGTTGGTCCAGAGCCATGTGTTTGACCGTTCAAGATGTTGTTGTTGATTAGTCCCGGAAATGAAAAGACATTAAATACATCCTCCGAACCCTGGTTGCAGCTGTTTCGTTTTAATAAATTTACAAATAAACCGGGCTGCTGCCGCAATTTAGGAGATGGTTCTGAATGTCTGGTACGCGCCGGGATGTTGATCCGATCGCTGCAACAACAGGATTCCAATTACGTGCGAGGTCACCGCGAGCGCAGCGCCAATCGCCGTCGCACTCAGGGTTCAGAGCAACAGCTTGAGAGACCCTCACAGATGCACATTCCTGCACAATTAATTGGCAAACATTAAGGAGGGCCAAATAAAACAAGCTCACGACGAGCACTGCGGGGTAAACAGAGCAGCAGCGGGGCAGATGTGGATGAGCAGGAGGCGCAGGTGCAGTCGCTCCAGAGTCGGACGTCCTCTCGGCTCCGTGGGGTCGACCGCCCGGTCAGGGCAGACTTTAATTCAGCAAAGGCACCGGCTCCCCACCTGCAGCGCGCCGGTCTCCCCAAAGGCTGAGGCAGAGCCGAACAAGACGTTGTTCCATTGTCGTGACTACAAAACCAGCAGATCAGGAGTTCAGCGCCATTTTTTATTGGCCGCAATCATCAGTTATAGAACCAAAGGATCCAGCGTTGCTCAGAAGCTGAGCATATGAGCGCCGCTGGAAAGGCTAAATTGTTTAAACAGGGACTGAACCTACTTAGTCAGCCTTTTGATCGAGAAGGGTTTGATTTGTATTGTTTTCATGCCGTAAAACTCCTTTAATTTTATTTCAGAAAGCCTTTATTTGATTGTATTTCATTTTGATTTCATTTGTCATCTTGTCGTGGTATGATCTCTGGCCCTCTGGGCCTCCCTGAGGAATCAACCAGCTCCCAGTGTGCCGACCCTCCTGATTGCTAACATTCCACCCTCCCCCCCCCCATGTTTGGTTACAAATAAATACTGTGAACCATTTCTGCTCCGTCTCAATTCTGCTCCTGGGACCTACAACAATATGAAACATTTATTTTACCGTATTCGAGCAGTACATTTTCTTTCTTTGTATTAATTTTCATGCTGTATGCATGTAATATTATGATCAATATTTATATTGTCATACATTTCTACCATCGCACATCCACTTGTCTCAACTTGCTGAATTGTTTTCTGTACTCTTTTTCATGGTCATTTGGACATTTCTGTCTGATGGTCTTCAGATGTAAAGCACCTTGATCCGCCCTAGAATAAACATTAAAACAGTAAGCCCTGTTCTTTGTGCCCCAACAATGCAATCACAGCAGCCTCTACTGGTGGACGGCCGCCTCACATCTGTCCGGCACGTTTGAAGTCACTCTTAAATTTTCCGTCAAATTGCAAATCCACTCTACAATGTCAGTGACTCTTAAGCTGTCACATGGACCGTGTGTTAGGAATAATGCGGGGTTTCCTTTTTCCAAGTGTTGCAGCCTTAGACGTCACGGTTTGGGTTCATGTCCTGTTTTATTTTGTAGAGTCATGTCTCTCGTGTCCCTGGGTTAACATCACTTCCTGCCTTGTCCTGTCTCCCCCTGTGATTGTCTGAGGTGTCAATGATTGTTTCCACGTGTGTCCAATCACCTGCACCTTCCCTGTGTATTTAAGCCATGACAGTCCCTTGTCACATTATTGAATGTGAGTGTTACCTGTTGTGCTCGTTCGTGTCATCGTGTCCTCTGTTTTTTTCCCCATGATGGTTTTTTTTTTATGTCTGCATTTTGGGATTTATTAAAGAGTAATCTTTGTTAAACTCTGCGTTTGAGTCCTGCCTCTGCCTGCACACACCAGCCATGACAGCTACGCCTGGAATTGGTAAATATACGGACAGCTCTGGATGTTGCTTAAAATATGAAAGGGCCTGAGAGCTGTCTTAGATGAGACCGATGGACTGTGTGTTTTGAATGTGACTTGTGACTTATGTCTTTTTAGATTAAATTCCTTGACTTTACTAAAATACACCACACCAGCAACCTAAAACCGCGATGGGCCCGTTTGTCCTAAAGGAGGCCCACTGACCCCCCCCCCCCTCTCGTAGCCGAACGGGAAACGGTTTAAATCATCAGACCCTCTCAGTTCGAAGAGGCATCCTGTGCCGATGCACGATGACTCACTCCCACTCTCCCTGACGGACTGCCAACAGCAGCAACTTCACGTCTCTGCGCATGTGTGCGTGTGCCAAGTCCTATTTCTGAACATCCCTGCTCAGCAAACAGACAAACAAAAAGCCACATCAAATATGCTCACATAAAACACAGCTGTTGAATCGGCACTGAACCCCTCCGCAGTGGATCAGTTCATCAAAGCGTAAAGTCTTGCTGTTGATGATGTGGGGGAAATCACTGCGTGCTGCTCTGAGATTAATTCAAACCCTTTTTGCGAGTAAGCAGGAGGTCCTCGTCTCTTCCAGGTCTCACGTTGCTTCCTTGTCTAAAGCTTCTTGTTTGCTTTTTCATGTCTTTATAATTCTAATGTTATTTCATTGACTTGAGGAAGGTTTAATCACTACATGTGCAAGTCTGGAGCTGCTAATTACAATGCATGGGAGACTGATTTAGTTTTTTAGGTATCCTCTCAAAGCTTTATCTGATGTTTCTCCAGGTCGTCTGACTTTGTTGGCTTCTCTGCATCTCTTCGGGCCTGTGGAGAAACCGCTGAAGGTGAGGGTCCATTAGTTTACTAAAACTCTCATCCCTGGAAACTCCTCATTGGGGGGAAAACCGTAGTAGAATAGGACTTGAAGTTGATTTACTCAAGTATTGCACTTTAGTACAGCAAAATGACTCACTCCAGTGTTTCCATTTCTCCTTAACATTTATCCAAGGAAGTTTGTGTTAATTTCTTTCAGTGTCTGACCTCCCCCACCACTGCATGAAACAGCCTCTTGCACTTGTATCCGCTCATCTACTCTTGTGGGGCCTTTTTTCTAATGAACAACCAACAGAGCTTTGAAATCTCGAGGCACTAGAAAGTTCATAAACGATCACTGTGACGGATTAACGGGTCCTTATCTATGGACTTTGCATTGGTGCACATGCTTGGGAAGGAAACCATCCACCAATAGGAACATCAATAAGCTCCTCACGGTTAGCATGGTGTGCAGCCTATGAGAGCAGAGGAACAGACAATGACTTGGATCCTAAAGGAGGCTGCTCCTGCTCAAGTAAAGCCAACACGAGCTTCTCAAAGTCATGGATCACCGGTTTTGGAGAGACTCGATAAACTTTGACGCATTGCAAGGAGACCAAAGACGAGCAGAGCAGAGAGACTCTGAAGGAGACGCGCGGTCAGCAGTGCGGATCGAAGGAGCCCCGCTCCCAACACAGACGAGACGGCAGACATGCATCAGACCCACGTTTGGACAGCTGTTTGGAGCTGATGGGAGCCAGGAAACAGAAGGTCAGCAGGATAGAGTGATCACTGCTCCGCTGGTGCGATGTTGACACCCAGGTCCAAGTTGCTATCAAGCAGAACTAAAGATTCAAAACACATCTGGATCTGCTCAATGGACACTTGCAGGACTTTGTGGAAGGAGTATGGAAGTCTCTGTGGATAGTGAACAGAATATTTTTGGGCTGTTTTTGTAGATATTTGAAAAATATTAGATATCTGCAATTAGTGATCTTTGGAGTTTTCCATAACAAGTTGATCCTCTTTTGCACTTTCTTTTATAGCTTATGTAAAAAGGAAGCTACCAGCGTTAATAAAGCAAGTAACCATCAGCTTAACTGCGTAGTAATTTACACACGGATTGGGTTTTATTACCTGGGTACCTGCAGCTCAGCATCATCAGATTGCACCGGGCACAATGAAGAGGAACACAGCAGACCACAGCACTTCTAAATGTCGTGGCCTTGTAGACCGGGCCTGTGATAATTAACGTAATCAGTGGCTATGACTCAGTTATTGAGTGTTTATATTTATTAGCACAGAAACAAAGTCAGTGGATATCTTGTGTACAACAAATAAGGCAAAATGAGGATATTTGTTGTTACAGTGGAATATGACATTACATGTTATTTAGCTGATGCTTGCATCCAAAGCGACAAAAACATTTCAACCATAAGGATACAAACTCAGAAGAACAAGAAACAAGAAAGTGCAATTTCATCAAATAAGCTGATTTACAACAGCCATTATAAGTACAAGTGCGACAATTTGTTAGTGTTTTTAGTCAAGGTATAGTCTCGAGGTGTGTCAATATAGTCCTCGTAGTTCTAAAGTTTAGCTCAATCACAAGGATTGATGAGCAATTGCAATGACTTATTTTGCCACCGGCCGACCGAGAGGATTGAAACCACCTTTGATTGGAGCCGGACTTGGTCAGCTTGGCTTGGCTGAGCATAAAGACCTGAGACAGAGAGGAACCGAGAGGCTGAAAAAACAATTAAAGTTTATGTGGAGGCTCATGAAATGACTCATAATTACCTGATCACCAGCTTTCAGGAGTCTTGTTGTCGGCGAGGCTGCCAGGCAACTGACAAAACGTCCAGGAAGTCGCTGCACACGAGTATAAAACACCTAAAGCCGGTGGCTCCTCGGAAAATTGCACCTGATACTTTGCACGTTTCCGTTCGAGTACCAATTAAAAAGTAAGATTCAAAGGTGCTGATATTCTAACATTTTGAGAGCCAAGCGAGATGTTTCCGTCCTTCCAGCTCTTTCCCTCTTTCCGTCACCCTGATGTTTTTGGAATACTGACACGCCACATTAATTCCACAAATATATTTGATCCTGATATCCATTATGGTCAAAATATCAAGTTAAAACTGTAACAGCATTTTGATATCAGTTTAGGGATAACGTGAGATGAGAACCTAACAAATACAAAAACACTTTCAAATCAACATTGCCACAGAAGTGTTTTTGGTTGTTTAACTGACTTCCTCAGGATTAACACAAATTGCATGCTATAGTTATGATTGTTTAACAATTCATTCCAAAAACACACACACACACACACACACACACACACACACACACACACACATTCTTACTGTGAGCGATACTTATCAGATAAAGTCAAAGTCTGACAAACCCCTCAGACAGGCTGAGCAGAACACAAAAGAACTAGTTATTGTTGTGGGTTTGCATACCGATTGACAGGCTTGTCCACATGAGAAAGGTGCAGGAAATACAGTCAGGTATTTTAACTTTCACTTTGTTGCGGATTGGACACATACCTTCTCCGTGTGTTCACATCAATGCGATGACGTTGTGACCTGAGTACACTGGCTTCAGCGTAAGTGTTTAGTGGTGCTGCCAGTTTGAAGACTTGATAATTATGTTCATTGAAGCATTATGAATATGATTTTTTTAAATGTACTTTATGAGGAAAGAACCTGGAAGTGTTCAAATCAGAAAGTAATCAGTATGAATTAAATACCCTCAATTGGATATATTTTTTTTGCCGTTGTGATGGTGACTTGACATGTAGACTCGTAAATATAGTCCCCGAGGGTTTAGGGTTTAGGGGGTAGGAGGGACATTGGGACTCGTTTCCCCATCGAGCGCTGCGAACTACACTTCCCATCATCCTTTGAGGCGCAGCCGCCCGCAGCCAAGTGATAACACGCCGAACAAGGTACGATGCGAGGGAGCGTCGACTTCTACATTTTCGCGAGGAATGTTCTCGTCTGAGGAGTAGCGCCATGGCGGTCGAAGGTAAGGCGCCTTCACACAGCAACACAACGCCGACAAGGCATTGTGTCTCGGCGTTGTGATTAGTTCAACCGCGGGACGTACGTGAATCGCAGCCGCGTGGATTTACAGCAGGTGCGCGCGGCTCGACCCAGACGCCACCGCGGATCCACCTGTGACAGCGCGGCGGTGTGGCAGCACTCAGCCGCGTTAGTGACGTGCGCCGTGCCGGTCATCCGGCGCCCTGCTCCCACGATGCACCGCTGGGGTTAATCTGCCTGTTGAGGCACCCGGTCCCACGCACTCAGCATCTTTCAGGGTTCGCTGCGCGCCCCGGGAGGGGGGTGGGGGGCGGGGGGTTGTGTGAGTGGTGAGATGCTCGCTCCGGAGGGTTCATGCAAAGGGGGAGAGAAGTGACCGACAGTAAGGCGAGATCTGCTGGGTCAGTCCAATCACCTTATCGGGGGCATCTTGTGGATCCAGAATCCAATGCGAGGTATGTTGGAGAGGAATGGGATGGATGGGGGTGGCTGGCTGAGTGTGATTGGTAGAGACCGTGTCACTCTTCTAAGGACATGAACCCGTGTCTCGCATCTTTTTGATCTCCTGCTGCATGATTTCTCATATCGCCTAAGGCCCCCCCCCCCCCCCCCCCCCCCCTACCAAAAAAAAATAATGCTGCTGTAACCTGATTGTGAGATGTCTCAGATGTTTATATTGGTAGTAAAAGCTGAATCAGCATATCTTTATTTTACCTCAGCCTCCCAAGCTCCCATGATGTCTGAAACGTCCCTGTCTAACAACAACTTCCCTATTAGGGCCTTTTTGTAAGGTCAAGCGATGGGTTTGGCTGCTTCATTGTGTCCACCGCTGACCTGCAGGTGTAAAAAGAAATCGTCACCTGTTTTAAAGCTGGAAATGCATCTTTAATGAGGTGCAGCGTGAGCATAACAACAACAACAACAACAACAACAACATCGACAGCAGCAGCATCTGTAACAGGCGTCTCCTGAGATGTGTGTCTCGCAGCCGAGTAGAATGGTGAGCAGGTGCTGCAGACGTACGCTTTGTTCCCCGTGCTGAGTGGTTAACTAGCTTTATGTTTGTTCATCGCTTTCTCATTTATTTATTTATTTATTTTGAATTAGGCATTTTTGTCCACACAGCTGCTGCTCACTGGATATTCCGTCTGTTGGGGACCATTCTGTGTAAACCCCTACAGGCGGTTGTGCATGAGAATCCCAGTAGATCAGCAGTTTGTGAAACCCTCCTAGAAAGTCACTTAAATCCCCATTCTGATGCGTGGTTTGAACAGCCTTGACCACGTCTAGGTCAATAAATAGTGTGACATCAGCAGGACAACTCCGGGCATTCAATGGTTACTGCGAGAGACGAGTAAAGTCCCTCAAAGCCGCTTCGCCTCATTCTCCTGGCAGAATCAGGGTGGAATTTCTTAGGCTACGTTCACACTGCAGGCTGAAACGACCCAATTCCGATTTTTTGGCCCCTATGCGACCTGTATCTGATGTTTTCATGACAGCCTGAACGACACAGAACCGATCTTTTCAAATGCGACCCAGGCCACTTGGGTATGTGGACCCAATTCCGATACGTATCCAATGTTTTTAAACGCGACTCCAGTCTGAACTGCCAGGTCGCATGTATCCGACCTGCACGTCATCGCTACTCGACAAACGTCATAATTCCGTGACAGAGTTAATCGAAGGCGCTCACAAACAAGCAACTCACATCAGTATCCCGCGACTCCGCACCAACACATTTCTTTGTACCGACGTTGCTACCACTGCTTCACAAAACGCCAGAGCTAAAAACCTCGCTCTCCTCTGTTTGAATTTTCTTCTTAAAGCGAGAAGATTGTAACTACTGGCTCCGTTGGGACTTCCACTGTTGACATCCATGTTTAGCTAACAAGTGACGTCATTGACCGTTGTATACTCCTCTGCGCATGCGGGGTACTTCTGGGTCATTTCACGTTCACACAGGAGATCACATACAGGTCGCATTTAATTAGAAATGTGAACGGCCTTGCAAAAAAATCTGATTTAAAAAAAAAATCGGAATTGAGCATTAAGCCCTGCAGTGTGAATGTAGCCTAAGTGCTCTCTGCCTCAAAGAATAGTACACACAATTCTGTAGTAATGCATACTGTAACACCCTACTTGAATACATTTTACAGAGTATTTCAATGTTTTGCTGATTGTCTACCTTTTTATATCACAACCTTATTAAGGTTTGGATACCAGCATATTAAGTAAACTACGTTTCACGTTTCAGGTGTCTGTTATGGGCTTCACCAAATAAACGTGTCCTGTCCAAAGGCCTCAGATGGTTCTGTTTAAACAACTGTTGATTTTCTGATACTTTAATACTTTAATGTAAACAAGCTTCTACTACTTTAAAGCTCCTCTCAATTCACACAATACTGGAAAAGATCTTTGTCTTTCCTGGTTTGTCCGTGGGGAGTAATGCAATTCTACACTTTAAAAAGGAATGGTCGTTGTCATAGTGACGTCACCCATTAGTTTGAGGAAAGCCGTTTTTTTTTTGTTTTTTTTGTAACCCGGAACATCCATATTTGGACAAGAGGGTGGAGCTGGGGAGAGGCAAGTTCCCGATTGAACGCTTGCGTGACCTGGCTCCCTTGGTTCGGTGCCGCTGTAATTCACAGTAACTGATTTATTAGACTTATTTCGAAAAAAATACTCAAAACAAATAGGAAGATGTGGCAACCTGTCTACATGCTTATACGTCCTATGCAATAATGAGTACTAACCGTCAGATGGGATAGACAAATGTTCTATAGTCTATACTCCTCTGTAAATGTGAACAACAAGTCTGTTGCATGCAGCTTTAGAAAAGCAAAAGGCATTTCAAGCGTCCTATTGTTGTTTGCTTACCCTCCCAAGATGACACTTGCTATTTGGACAGCACACTAATCTCCATTCTTTAATTTACCACAGTTAACATTTGAGTCCTGTTACTTTTTGTCTTCAGCCATAATTTGGCTCTAAATTAAACCAAATTAAACCGCTGTGTTTATTTTTTTGAAATAAACACAGCGTTTGAAAGAAAATCACAACAGCCCTCCAGTGTCAGTTTCCTGTTCCAATGCTCCAACAACGCCTCTAAGACAAGATAATATAGGTCAAGTATTTAATAATTCATGACGCATGAGAAGGCAATATTCTTTGAGAAAATAGCGCCGCTTGAGCCTCACTCTGGAGGGTACAATCACTTAGCTGTGTCGTGTATCCTATTTGTATGAGACGACGAATCTGCAAATATCTGTAAAAAGCTCTGTAAACTGAAATCTAGTATAGGTGTAGTGATCTATTGTTTGCTTCTTTTATTTTTTTTTCCGTGCTTGTGAAAATGAATAACAAAGAGTATCGAGGCTTTTTAGTTGGATTACATCATCAGAAAAGTGAAGGCGCGTGGCTTTGTCCAACGCCCCCCCTAATGCTTAGAAATCACGGCTACGCGTCACTTTTAATTGCACGCTGCATACTTTACAAAGGCTCCCGGTGACAAAAGCTTTGGAAATTCCATATAATCAACACACTGGGAGACATTTATATGCTCAAGTACTGTTGCGTCACGACGGCTAGTATCGATGACTTGTTGTCTGTTATATTTGGCGCTACGAATACTGACTGAGGGTCGGTCGGCTGCGGATGGAAAAAGCCAGCCGCCATGGGACACACTTTCAGAAAGACTTGGCTGTGGATGTCACATGTTCCGGTTTTAGAAAGTTGCACAAGTCTGTGTCACAGCCCACTGTCCTCCCAGTGTTTCCTAGCATTACATCGAGGGGGGGGGGGGGCTACCTCCAATACTGTGGAGATGTAGGAGAGAAGCTATTTGCATGATGGAGTATACCGTGAAGGTAAATGTGTATCAATGCATGTGAGAACAAAGTGTTTCATTTTTATTAAAAAGATTCCCACACGTGCACAAATATTCATAGATGTGATGTTATACGAATGCAATGCAGCTTTAAACTCTTAATCTGACCTTCAACTCACATTTTCCCTGTCGGGTGGGAGGCGGAGGGGGTGTGGTTGCACTAGCTCGCTGGGTTTTCTCTCATCTTTGGTCTGTTAGATCAAATTCAATGCTCCACATCACCATTTTCCAGTATATTAACTGTCATATTCTGTTACCATGGGAACGCAGCAGTTTGGGCACTGTCATCCGGCCATGAATTTATTGGGGGCAATCATTTAAACCCGTTGTGCAAGTAGCTTGTATCCCGAGGAGCATTTATTTAGCTTTGTTAATTTACGGTTTACTTTGAGAATGTCTGGAGGAGCCAATTACTGCTTCTGTGATGTTGAACTTTCCAGAGTTGCCTCAAACGAGTATGATTTGGTTGTTGGCACCTGTAGCAACATTCCCCATTTGTATAGCGAGGGGCTACTTGGTCCTTCGTGGAGCGGTTGAGCAGGTCTCTGGTGGAATGGTTTTAATGGTAGTGAGTCTTCACCACCTGGTGTTTTATTCAGTCTTGAGTTTATGTCCTTTTAGACTGCATATGAAAGGCTACATGTCCTTAGGGCCATAATAAAGAGCAGGGTTTGGTGCGTCCGACAAAAGCATGTGTTACATAGTGAAGCGCCGAGTACTGGACCCCAGTGTTTACCCCCGTGGCAGAGGTTGTTCATTTCGCGTCTCATCTCTTGCTTCTCTGCGTCGAGCCTCCTTGGTTCGTCCTGCCCTGCTGTACATGCCTGTGCACCCATTCAGAAAACTCCAATCCAGCCGCGGGATGCGGCCCAGGAATAGAATTAGCAGAATAAACCGGTTTATTCGAGTTAGTGGAATAGGATTACATTTTAGTCAGGCTAATCAGGAGTTGCGAGGGCGGCATCTTCCCTACCTTACGCAGCAGGAATGGGAATAATGGGACAGAAGATGCAGCAAAGGTCATAGGGGAGCGATGTTGTGCAGACCTCCAGCCATCTTTGATGTACCGTTCTGAAGTGCTGCTGCCCGGAATTTAGAATGAGAGCCAAGCAGAAAATAAAAAATAGAGTATAAAACAAAAGGAAATGACAGTGGGCACATAGTTGTCCCGGAACAGTTTCAACATTCACATATTAGACCGTTTTGATGGAATCCCTCTTACCTGACGGTGCTTTTTTTTCAAGTTGCTTTTGCCCAGTTGAATGAGATTTGTTGGAAATTGCTTTCCATGGATTCAATGATTTGTCTGAAAGTCACTGGCAATCGCTTTCGTCTATAGAAAATATGTTTTTGCTTTACTCCTGGCTGGCTTCCGGTAGTGTTTGATTGACAGACCATTCATCTCATCGTGCCTCACCTTCTCTAAACCGTTTCCAGATGGTTCTGTGTACGCGGGGTCGTGTTGGGACAAAGCATTTGAAGACAGCCCTACGAGGGAGACTCAAAGTAGTTGCTTAAATCAAGAAGTTGATTATCAGGTTAATCAATAGTGTGACAGTTTCAGAACTTAGTTTTACTTTCTGAGAGATTGATGATACGGCATCCCTTTTTTACATAATAAGCTATGGCAGCCAGCCAGCCCGGAAAGACTGGAAACCCAGCGATACGACCAGCGGCCCCTGAAACATGTGACCTGATCCTTGGAGGCTAGAGCTGCTAGATGGATTTTGTTTCCTTCAGACGCAGCCAAGCTAGCTGGTTTCCAGTGTTATAGTCTTCGTGCTAACTAGTTGGTGGCTTCAGCTTCATATTTTAGCGCGGAAAAATGAGCGGTTTCAAACTTTTCAACCATCAGCAAGAAAGGAAATAAACAAAGCTATTTCCCTAAAATGAATATTCCAAAACTTTCACTTTTCTGATCACGATACACATTTAGTTTAGCTAGCTTAGTTTAACGTTGTTTAGTTAGTTTACTTAGTTTGAGGTTGTTTACTGCAGTCCAGACTTGGTAATGTTCAGAAGACATGCGAGACAGTGTCCCAGAGAAATACACTGAACTTTCCAACAGTTCCTTATTTTATATTTGTAGATGCTACTCTGCTCTAAATCAAGACGATCTATTTTTTGTCGCCTCTTCACGGTTTGCCTTTTGAAGCAGAGCACGGTAAAAGCTTTGTGCCCGGGACGCATGCTTCACAGTGAGCGGCCGTTTATATTTAGCTTGCATGCGTTTGTGCTGCAAAGTGGGTCATTTGGTTCTCCCGTCGTCTCACTGACTCATTTCTCGCCCGTCTTTCTCCCAGTCCGTCCCTCCTTACAACTGTTTTTTTTCCTTCTCTGTATCCTCTCCCGATTCATCTCCTTTTCTTTTTATCCTGCTGCACTCTCTGCAGCTGAGAAACGTTCAAAGCGGCATACATCTGCGCCCCGGTTGACACGGGACCGACCAATCACAGCCCGTCAAGCCCCGCGGGCTGCAAAAGGCAGGCGCTCAAGTTGGAGCACAGTTAACTTTTGATAGGATGTCAAGGTGCTTTAAGAGCCGGATAACTTGTAACATGACTTCACTTTAGCAGTTAGACGTGCAGTCGAAGCTCTTTGTCCTAGTGGCGGACATATAAACAGATGAGCTAACCTAATGAGCACGCTGGGGGAGGAAATGGTTCATTTTAGGCTTTTAAGAGAAGGTTGCTGAGTTTATTGGGATTTAAGCATCCAGCAGGTTTTCCTTGAATCTCAGGCAGCTCAGACTGTGGTGAGATTCTGGTGCAGGCTTTTGTATAGATTAAGCTTAAAAGGACCCTCACAGGTATTCCTCCTGATGTTACGTGCTGTTTGTAATGGCTCATTACATCAACCGGCTGCACTCATGCAACAGTGAGTTTAACGCTTCCTGGACAAACCCAAAAGCTTTCATCCAAAATGAAGCTAACAGTCCCGGGTAAATCTGAGATTTCTTCTTCTCTAAACGCATCATAGATGTTAGAAAGTAATTATAGAAAATATGGCAAAAGACCAAATTTTATAGAACTGAATAATGGAGTCCCTTTTTATTGCCATTTCTCGTGTCATGGGGACGTTGTGAAAATCATGACTCACTGGGTCTGCAGTGCAATGCTGTCACTCCCGGAGGCTACTTTTTTAATTCTTTGCATACGGGACAACCTTAAATCTTAAAGTTTGGGACGGTGTCACTGGAAATAAAACTAAAATGTCACATTAAATCAGGCCGCCGTCGAGCACCTTTGCCTGCTGGTGGTTGATTGTGCTCTGCAGACGCCCGCCATCGTTGTCCTACTACCCTTTCCCACAGTTTCATTTGCTTTTCCTGCCAAATATGCTGGTTTACGGATGTGCTTGATATGTGGCGAGAAGTTGGCACAAAAAGTATCCAGCTGGAGATGAGACTAAAAAGAGCAATAACTCAAAGGCTACATGAATGTTCCCGAGAGCCATCGGGGGAAGCGCCGCCCCCTCTTCTTTGTTCTCGGTGTCTTTATCACTTTATCAATAACCGGCGGTTCAAGTGGAGGTGAAGCAGGAACGGCAGCCGGGGCGGGTTCTCTGGTGGGTTCCAAGCAGGAGCGTTCATTTACATCCTCCCTGCGCTGAAGAAGAGTAATGGATGCAGCTTTGGCAGGGGGTGTTTGTCTGTTCGCTGGGTGTTGGCGGCGCCTCAGTTAATGCCAGGTTTAAATGCTCCTGGATTGGAGTTCGGGCAGAAGTTGTTGGACGCTGCTTTGAGGCTCTGTGGCTGAAACGGCCAACAAATCGGTGCCACTTCAACTTTCCCGACTTCAGCACTGGCGCACCTTTGCTAAAAACTACAGTGCTCAGCTTTTTGGGAAATGACGTGTTTGTTTTCAGTTTTATTGAATGAAGTGTAGCATATAGTGTAGCATCCATTGGCTCTCCAGCTTCAGCAGAAACAAAGAGGCTTAAAGCTGAGTATTGAGAGATGGACTAACACATTGGCAGTTCTGGTGATTTGTAAATCTTGAGTTGGCAGGGACAAAGCTCAAGTTTATCTGAGTCTTATGACAGCAACGTAGAGTCCAGGGGCATGTACCATGAAGCTGGTTTAGGTGGCTAGCCAGATATGTTTCAGCTTAGTTTCCACCAAGCCCGGGTTTCAGGTACTATGAAAGTAGCTCGGCTTCAATCGGTATTCGTTGCCATGGTAACTCACGCTGCACGGCTCACCTGCTCCGGGGTAGGTTAGGTTCTGGATCCGAGCTCTCGGTCAGAAGTTTGACCAATCAGCGGTGAGCAAAGAAACATATAGGTGACGTCATTCATTCCTAGCTTCTGTTCTGTGTTGCGATCATTGCGGCGTCACCTTTTCTTCCAAATCCTGTGGACATCTCAGCGCAGATTGTTAGAAGAGCACTTCGTAGAGACAGAGTTTTTAGGGACAGACAAAATTCCTGTGACCTTCCTGATACTTCCTTGTATGAAAGATACAGATATTCTGCGGAAGGAATAACTTATCTTAGCCGCACATAACAAATGTGACTCGTCGAAGTCCCGCAAATGGGACGTATTGCACACCATTCGCCTATAAATAAATGAATAAAAGAATAATTCTTTCCTCCTCCGCGGAAAAATATCTCTCTCTCTCTCTCGCTCTCTCTCTCTCTCTCTCCATATCTAACGTGATTGGTTGTTCGGTGCCGACGTCACACTTTTATGTTCGCGCGCGCGGAGTAATCCTGAGTTGAAGGATCAAAGCCTGGGTTGACAAACTCAGTTGATAAGCGGCGTCATGGTACCAATAAAGCCTGATTGCTCCGGTTTGGTTTTGTCAATTCTGAACCAATTCTGGAACCCTGAGTTTGTTCAACCAGCTTCATGGTGCAGGCCCCCGGGCTGTAGAACAAGTAGAGACTAACAACCAAACAGTGTTTCCATTAACACAGACCTGCAGCATCCCTATTCAAGTTAGCGATGGGCTTCGGTCGATGCCGGGTTTTTGTCCATGTAAGAGGACCAGTTCGACGCACGTACCAACATGTGCTACGTACTGCAGCTCGACATCTGTAGTCAACCGTTATTTCAGAGCAGAGAAGACTAACTGCATTTTTCCTTTTGTAATTGTATACACATGCTAATTATCCAAATTGAGCTTGGTGGTTAATAGCACTTTTTGTTCTTGTCCAAAAGACATTTGCTTTTGCTTTATCAGTTTAAATGAATCCTCTGGAACTCTGCAGCTCTGCTCATGATCCGTTGGGTTAACGGCATGTTTTCGGTGCCGGAAGCAGAGACACCTGAAGTCTTTATACGTTACACAACCAGGTGCCGTCTTTCCTCTGAGAGCAGTGACACCCGTTGTGTCTGACACTTGGAATCAGCTCAGCGTGAACGGCAGATTGCTGCAACACGTCGCAGGTTCCGCTTCACGCAGCCTTCCTCCCTGAGCACATCCCGACATGAAATGGCTTCCCTGTCTGCAGCTCCACTCGGGGAGAACAGAGGCTGTTGCTGCAGGTGCCACTGGGAAGCACTATCGACCCTTTATTGCTTCGACGAGTTCTCGTTAGCTGACAAAAGGAGGGAGCGAATGGGGGCTTCAGGTGTGAAAGGCACAGGAAATCGAGGAGCTCTAATTGGCATCTATGTCACGAAAATTGGATATTGATGTTGTTTTGGTGGAAGCAACTGACACAATTAGTTGGCCATAAGGTTAAATCCGGAATTAAAAAGTTGACAAATGTCAGCTTCTGGAACACATTTCTTAACGTGGTCTCCAGAGAGTGCTTCCTAAGAGAATCTAAGATAAAGCTGCACTAGCCATATTCTATTTGTCCCGAATCACTGTGAAATTTATGTTTTTCATCTGATTTCCATTTAGTCTGGTTTGGTTTCTTAATGCTCAAGTTAAGTCGACTAAATAAAACGACTGGGAAGCTCCACGATGAAGCTAATGTATCTTTTCTTGTACTTCTCTGTAGGAGCTCGCAGGTGGGCTCTACTGTGCGCACAAATATTTCCTCAAGCAGTTTATCTCCAATCACTTTGTAAATGTTCCTAATATTAAGCATTTTATTTGTATCATCCCCTCGACTGCCAAAGTCCTGCTTCGGTTAACAAGAGTGGGAGAGGACTGTGGTTCAGTCCGTCCTCCATCCCATGCGCTCTGATCACCTGCAACGGGCTCCAACTTTTAGAAAGCTTAGAAAGCACCTCTGCGTCCTGAATCTCTCTTCCCGCCCTTAACCAGTGCTCCTGTGAGCATGTAACAAGGATGGGACTGTGTCTTCTGTCCCCCGGCTGATGGAGACGCCCTTCCTAGGCTCCTCAGGGGAGGCGGCTAAGCAGAAGCTCTCTCTCCTAACACCTTCCCTTCTAACCTTCCGTAACCGTGTCGTTGGAGACGCGAGCACCAGGGGCAGTGAGCGGGTCGCAGCGAGGCGGCAGCTCTGTGAAGAAACTAATTCACACATTTTCATTCCTCGAACCGCCTGGTTATTTTTAGTGTTGGAACCGATGCCAGTTCAAAGCCACTGTTAACGTCACTTTTTCCAGATGCTGCCAGCTTTTCAGGTGCAAATCCCTGAAATGTTTTAAATTCTCAATATGACCACAATAAACCAGAAATGAATATAGACATTATGTATTTGTTATAGTTTTGTGGTCAGTGGTGGACAGTAACTAAATAAATGTACTGCAGTACAACATGTGGTACACAAACCCAGACGTGAGCACAAAGTCAATGTCAACAATGTGCAAACAATTTCCTTGAATGTCACTTGTAGGAGAAATACTGGTAATGTGCTTTTTGAATACAATACAAATTGTACGTATGTGATACAAAAGGTTCACAGAGGAGGTGTTCAGCGTTGAGCAGCCAGCGGACGGCGCAGTTATGGCCTCATTATGATGCGTTTAAATACTGTGCAATAAACCTGCGTATTGGGGCTGCGGCCATTATGTTGTCGTAAAGGTTTGTTTGAGGGATCATTAGGGATCATTGAATAATAATGCTAAAAAAATGTATGCAGAAGAAGTGTGTGTTAAAGTAAATGGGATTTATGTTTTTTCGTTGTATGAAATTGGTCCTCAAGAACTATGGAATTTGGTATTTTGTTAACATTGGTTTCCTGATTTCGATATTCAGCACTTTACCTTTGGACAATCGGGAGGTTGGTGTATTTTGTGAGTCTGAACAGGACTGAACTATAAATAAAGGACATTGCTTTATGCTCTCAGCAAAGCATGAGGCTTAAAACAAAAGCGCCTCCACATTGGGTATTCATTGCGTGGGAGCTGGTTCTTATCAGGTCCAGAATTCCAGTTTAATATGCAATATATGATGAGGCAAAAAATGAAAGTTATTAATGAGTTATGCAATATCAGATGATAATGTAATCCAATTCTTCATGCATCTTTTTCTCAGTAATCTCAGAATGCATTTGGCTTTGCAGGGATGTGGTTATTCTCACACACCTCCATTCCTTCCCTCCTTTTGTTTCCTCCCTGTCTCACTGAATCTCAGAGAGAGACGGAGAACAAAGGAGGCAGACATCCTTCATCATCTGTCTCGCTTCCCTTGCGATGCTTGCTCGGCACACGTCACGGAGGAGAGAGGGTAGAATGTAATGGAGCTATTTATAGGCATTGTTGACGTTTAAAAAAAAATAAATAATAAATAAAAGTCATACACATCAGGGCTAATTATATATATATATATATATATATATATATATATATATTATACACAAACACACGCCTCTCCTCCTTTTTTAAAGGGATTGAGAGCACTCCAGCGGTCCTTCCTGCTTTTGTGTTCCTCCACTTTCCCTAACCCCATCATCATCTCGTCTATTCCTTCAGTTGGCTGGTGCCATTGTCTACATGCCCTCGGCAGAGGGTGTATAATGAATTTCTCCCCCGGAGTTGTTGCACCATTCATGGTGCAGCGAGTCCGGGCGAGGAGGAGAGGGGCAAGAGTAAAATAGGCAGCGAGAAGGAGCGTCGCTTCGTGCTTCGCATCTCAAGTCGATTTGCTTGAAACCATTTCCCGCTCATGTATATTTACGTTGTTCTGCAATGTGAAGGGGGAGGTAGGAGGGGGGTCTCAAGGCTTCTGTTTCTCATCAGTGATCAGAACACAGCCATTGTGTTTGGGTTATGGATTGAAACCTGTTGGTCCCAGAAAGCTGACCGTTAGGATGAGCTGTATTCATCAATGGTGCAAATCCTCCATATCACTGAGACAGGTACGAACATTGTGTCCAGTTTAGAAACAAAAACACTCCATTACAACTAAAAGCCACTTTATACAAAGAAATCCAGTGCTTCCCACCTTAAGGGTGGGGTTCTCTCCATCGGTCATGAGAGATAAAACTTGAGTGGTCACTATGGGTTGTTTTAGTGTCGGATGATAAAAAGAACACAAGCATTTTGTCATTAATAACGGCCACAAGGGGGAGCACCTCCAGCTCCAAACATAAGTCTTGTTATCTCGAAGTCAACGAGAGAATTACTGTACCTCTCTGAACTAAAGCAGGGTATGCTTTAGGGCGGTGCTTCCTTGTGATGGACGTCAGTTCATGGACGTCAATCGTGACAATTTAATATATTTTACCTCCGTCGTGCTTCTCTCATGTCACTTCTGGTGGCAAAAAGCAAGATGGCAACTACCACATGTTTAGAAAAGGTGTTTTTCCCTTTCTGAAATGTGTTGGAGTGGAAATAGGTGTGTATATACCTCAACAATGCATGTAGGCAAATGTGCACTCTGCACAGGTATCAAACAGAATCATCACAGATGCTGCTGAATGGAAAGACGTCACCGATGCTTTTGTCGTCGCCTTGGTCGCATCCTTCTTAACTATTGTTCAGCCAAAACATGGTTGTCGCCTTTTACTTTTCATCCCGGCCAACACAGATTAGTGAAATGGAAACACATTTATTGTAAGCGTTCGTACAAGCCACATCTCGTAACAGCGTTCGAGTCAACTGATGCCTGTCAGTGTGTTTTCATCAGCGACTGCGTTTGGTGCTCTTCCTGCAGATCCGTTGTGTTTTTCAAGGTTTATTCTCTTGAGAATGTTTTGCCTTTTTGAAAAACAACATCTTAATTCCCAGCGGCAGCAGAAGCCGCCTCATCAGCAGCCTTCAGGTGTGATGGAGAGAGCCTTTGGCCTCCGCTCCACGTCAGAAGAGGAGGACAAACTATTTCTGCGACGCCTCACAACCCGTCGCTCCGCTTTGCGTCAGTGGCTGATGAGACTAAAATAGTGCGTAAGCGCGTCACCCGAAGAACCAGACTAAAAATAATCACCTGATGGAAGAAATTGCAGAGCAAGTCAAGGCATCAGCTGTCTGCTGATGTGACAATTGTCCCTGATTGTCTCCTGAATAGAGCGGCAGTCTACAGGACAGTCTGCTTCGGACTTAACTGCCAATATGTTGCGACAAATACGTGTTGTAGAGGGATTTAGAGCTGTAAAGGTGGTGATCTCTCATTAAGGCCCAGTGACGTTTTTATTTTCTTGCTCCAATTTTTCAAAATAAAAAAAAACAAACACGCCAGCAATCTCTTTCCATAACAATATGCTTCTTCCTGGTTGAAGATGAAACGGGTTAATGTAAACTCCTTTGTGATGTGAAAGGTTGCAAATAGCAAACTATGTAAAATAATGTTGTTTTTTTTTACTTAAGTATTTTTATTGGGGCGTTTTTGAGGGGAAAGCTATACTCTGTCCTATCCTAACAGAACAAAGCAACAATCTTTATGTATTTTTCTTTAAATTTTGAATTTGATAACTACACCATGTAATTGGTGTGTGTTAATTTTACAAACAGACTCTAGAATTGTCTCTTGCATTGTAGTTTCCATCTAAAGCTAGCTACAAATAGCTAACATTAGCCACCAACAGTCACTGGTCACACCAGACCGGATAAGCAGGCAAACACCAGTTGAATCTAGCAATTTTTGTTTATTTCAATTTATCATTACACAGTCTTGCTACCAGATTCCAATATTCTAAATCAGAAGTCTCATTTTAAAGGAGTTGCACCTTTATTACTAATGCTAGTGGTTTGATGGTTCGATGCATTGACTTCTTCCTTCTAACTGTTATGTTGCCGTATTGAGACTCCGCTTTAGGAGCTGCTCACTCACACATATCTACTGACCTCTAGTGGACATTTGGCAGCACGGCATTCAATGTAACGTCACATGCTCACAGATGGATGTTATCCATAGGTTTAGACATCCTTTCAAACTGTCTGTTAAGCTCATCGTCATTTAAAAACATATTAAACTACATTTGAGTTTAGCAATTCTAGGACAAAACCTCTGCCTATGTAGATACAAATACTGAAAATATACTTCAGTGTACTTTTCTGTTGTTTACTTGTTACCTTCTTTCCCACACAGCTGTTCACTGCAACTTGAGCCAGAATGGCATCAACCACCAGATGTGCCAGGAGGACATGAGGTCACAGCTGGAAGAGGAGGAGGAGGAGTCGGTGGACGCAGGGCCCGTGCTGCTGGACGACGACAGCCCGAGCTACCATGAAGTCAGCCCGCCCGGGTACCGGCGCCGCCCGCCGCCCCAACGCTCCGTCTCCGAGTCGGAGCTGTCCAGGGTAAGAGCTGGCCAGTCACTAAATCATCAACGGTTTGGCGACCACTGAGTTCGACAATACAAACCGACGCATTGACACCGCAGCAGCATTTACACCCCGAAAAATGGTCAGAGGACGGTCAATAAACATCCTCTTTGCCACACACGAAAAACCAATAAACCAGCCGCTTCCTAACAGCCCCTTATGCTCCCCCACAAACACCTCTTCAGTAAAGACAAATACTTTACAATGTAACAGGGGACGAGCGACGAGAGGCGCGCTGTGGTTTCCACTCTGCCGCTGTGTTTCTGACCGGAGATCAAAGGATCCATCGTCAGTAATGCAGAATAAGTTCCTGACTTCCTCTCCAGAAATAGACAGTGGGAGGAGACAGGATTGATCGCCCCATCTGTCTCTCTCCCTCTCTCCCTGTCTCTCTCGCTCTCTCGCTCTCTCTCTCACACGTCCTCTTTCATCTCTGTGAAATCTGTAAAAATCAGCTGTCAATCAAAGTGGAAGAACTCGGTCCTCGGACAGCCAGGCTTCTCTACCACCAGTGCAAAGAAACATGTACAAGATGCTGTAGCTGTAAGTTATTGTGTGACCGTCCCTCTAACACGCTGTGTGCACCTTGTGGATTTTGCAGGTATCATCATGTCATTTAATATGGCGGCATCTCTCCGTTTTAAGCCGAGTTGCTTCAGAGCCCTGAAGGGGAAGCCCAGCATCAGCTGTGATGAATTAACTGACTGCGCTTTCACTTGGAGTGTTTCAATGGGAGTTGAGTTGAGTAGGTTTTTTTCGTCTTTGGGGGAAATGCAGAGGAACAGAAAAGGATATTTCGGTACTCTTTGCCACCAATGCAAAGTCCTGTGTATCCAGATGAAAGGGAGCGCCGTGGGGCATGTGAGCGTTTCATCCCGTACGACACATCGCTTCGGTTCGTTCAAAAGTGTACAACATTTTGTGCCACGTGAAATCAGGGCAAACACGCACACACCACCTGTGATGTTGTACGACTGGGAACTCCAGATGAATCGGAAGAATCAAATGACAGATTTGACTATTTAAACACAAGCCTGGCATATACAACAATGGAAACAGAAATGTGAACAAATGAGCGGATGTCTGAAAGGCCGCAGCGGTCGAACAGATGTTACATGAGCCGAGGATCCTTCTTAGAATAAATACATTACCTGCGTTTGATACCCTACGACTTTTTTTAGTACAAATCGCCCAAATGTTGTTATGAATCGGGATCATTAATGTGTCACAATGTGCTTGTTTCCTAACGCAGTTCTTCGCTCTACAACCATGTTGTCTTAATGTACAGTGGACCTGCCGTTTGATGACGTGAGACTAAAAAAGGCTTTGAGGTTTGATTCCCATAAATAACCCTTTAAGCCTCCCTGTTGACTGAGAGAGGCTACTCTGATGTCAAATATATGCTGATGCTTGTTTTATTAACGGGACTCCAAAGACATTAAAGCTTACTCTCCTGGTTCTTCATGGACACCCTAAGTACCTGGGAGGCATCAATTGCATCTGAGTGATGATGATCGTGGCATTATAGATGGAGACATTATTCCGCAGCCGCTAAAAAGCACCCTCCGTATCGGGCGTTTCAGTTCACATCAGAACTAAGCTGAAATCTGGACCCGTCTGGATTTTCAGCGTAGCCGAGGTTCAGCTGTGGATTTGAACACAAGGCATAAAACAGCTACTTAGAATCTGTATAACATCTGTAGCAAATCATCTCATCTCAATAAATATATATATATATATATATATATATATATATATATAGAGAGAGAGAGAGAGACAGAACACGACACTAGAGGGCAGCATACCACCGACCTGGGAGGAATCACAGCCTAGGAAAAAAGTGTATTAGAATAAATCAAGAAATATTAGCCGAGTCAGAATTTCTGTGGAATTGATTTGACAAGTCAGAGCAGGATGTACGAGTGAAGCATGATGACTGGATCCTGGTATATAAACCGGGATTCAAAATATTTCTCCACTGGAGAAGTTGTGATTATTGTAAACACTGAATGTGACTCTACTCTTTATCTTCTGATGGGTAGAGTGCATATGACATGTGGTTCTGGTCCTAATCTGTAATGGATATCATCCTTTGGTTACGCTCCCATGCAGGTTCAGAGAGTGAGAGGCCTTGAGTCATCATGATGAAAGCATTCCCATCATCTGTTGCTCAGCAATTCTTCAGTTGAAACCATATGTTACACATATTGGAGCTACATTTAAAAGTTTGTTACCACAAGGAACCACGTGGAAACATCTATGCGGTGAATAGATTGTGTAGTTAGAGACTTTATTTTGTTCATCCAATTCTTTTACAGCAATTTACTAGTCCGGAAACCGCCTCTCCCACGTTAAGCGTAACCCTGCTTTTGTCCAAGGAAATGTTATGTCAAACAAAATATCTCCCTTTTAAATATCAATCTTCATACGGCTTCGTAGTTCACTATAACAACGCGAAACGGAGAGCCGCGCCTCTTTCCCAGAGGGCCCTTCTGCTAACGGCGGCGCCACCGTTTCTCATTAACATCGGCGGCCCCCGTGCCGCCGGCGAGGAACGACTGTGGTTGGCGTGCTTTTGTTGGGCCTTGAACACACTTCAATCAGTGAAACGCGGCCCTCTCCCGATCTCCGGGGAAATCCACCGGGGTCGAGGTTCCGTCGTGGCTCTTCTCCTGGTGAAGCTGAACCCAATCGGAAAAGCGCGCGTGACGTCACAAGGTCTTTTGTGGCCGCTTCTAATGAGCGCCGCGTCGGCGAGACAAAGCCCCGCGTGCTAATTGCTGCGGCGGTTGACACTTTTAATGGAGTGTGCAGCCATTCGACCCCGCAGTCGGACCCAGCATCTCGGAGCCCGAGCGAAGGCAGGGTCGCCGCGGCGATCCTCCTCTGCCACCATTCTCAACTCGGTCTAGCGGTCACATGGCGGTTTGTCGCCTGAGCGCTTCGAATTCCCGGTTACCTTTTTGTATTCTCCGTCTCCACAAAGGGAGCCGTGTGATTGCCTCTTGAGTCGTTTAGCAGAGTGCATTCACATTGGGTCTTTAGATGCTTATCAGCGATTACATGCTTCATTATGTTAGTAATAGTTCTCCACTGTGGTCATTAATGTGCAGACTTTTTTTGGTGTGTGTGTGTTTTTTTTAGTGTGTGTTCCTTCCTCTGTTGCTAAGATATGGATGAAGAATACTAGTAGCTGCACTGTGCTTTCAGTTATCAATTAAAGCCGAGGACGGCTGCACGCCTGTGTGTGTCTGTGTGTTTTCTCTCCGCCCTGGCAGGCAGGAAAGGCACCGACTCACCGATGGCGCCGCGGGAAACACCGCTACGGGCTAAACCAGTGAACGTAAAACACAGATGGCCATTGGCTCACAAATGGATCCATGGAAAAATGAGAGAGCCTCTTGGTTCATTCCGGGCCTTTCTCCTCTCCTCTCCATCTTTTATTCCCCGACCTCATCGGTCAGCCCAGCCATCCTCCACACTCCCAAACTCCCCGTCCTCTCTCTCACACACACACACACACACACCACACACACACACACACACACACACGCACTCCTTTCTTCCTCCCCTTTCTCTCTGCCCTGTAGCCTCAGGCTCTAAGTCAGGGTTAATTAGCATTACGTTGAGATGTGTTTAATGGTTAATGGGGTTTTCTTCCTACCTGCTTTTTTTTAACTGTCAAGACCAGCTGAAACCAGCCCCCCACCCCCTGCACACCCCCCTTCCCACACACACAATTTTTCTTTCTCTCCGAGACGCTGGATATAGTGAGCGAGTGGGAAGGAGCTGTGGAGGGACCTTATAATGAGAAGCAGGTGAGAGAGGGGGAGATGGCAGAGATGAGAGCTCCAGTATGTGGCGAGCGGAAGTGCGAATGACAGTGTGATAGATCTGACAGGAACTGAGCGGGATCGAATACGGGGGAGAGATGAGAGATTGTGGTGGGGGGGAAGTAGCCGTTCTACTCGGGGCGAAGGGCTTCCATTGCTATGCCACACCACACAGCAGCCTGGAGAGCCGGCTGAAGTGGAGGGGTGGATGTGAAATTTTAATCACCTCCCTCCGTTTGTGATTTTTAGCAGCCCCCTCAATCAAAATCCAAAAGCATCGGCAGCACTTTCAGGAGCGGTGCCCGGGAAGGATATTCCAACTCTCAACCAGAGTGGTGCTGTGCTGATACTCGCACACGTATTCTAACATATATCTGATCCATCCGACGCATCTGATATTGTATACATCAGAAAAGGCCCCTAAGAACAAATTTAAAGGATGAATAGCCTAGAACTTGAAGTTCAAAGATAGATGCTAAATATGCCAATTTCACGAGGTAAGTGATGATCGAGAATGGATTGATTCCGTGCTCACTGAGTTCTCAGAGTGGCTTCGTCCACTGGTGTCCACCACAAGGACACCTGTAATCGAATGTGAAAACTGCAACCTGACCGGTTGACCGAGGCCTACAAACGTGAGGCGGTGAAACTAGTTTCCTCACATATTCAGTTTCAGAAAAAATGTCTTCTTCCTCCTTTTTTGGGAACTTGTAGGTTTTGTTCTGTGGATAAAACAAGAGATTTGAAGGCATTAACTTGGGCTTTAGGAAATTATGATTAGCATTTTCTGATTTATATATATATATATAATATATATATATATATATACATTGTTTATATATATATATTTTTATTGAGAAAATAACAACAAAATACAAATACTGGAATTACTCTCCAGGGTATCAGAGTTATGGTCTGGTATTCATGGTGTTTTTGTATTTTACTTTGTTACAAAATAATATAAAAAACACGTCTTGGTGGTAATGAGCGGTTCAATAAAAGCTACTACAAATAATGCAGGCTGCAAAACATTCCCACTTTTTTCATGCCAAAGAAAAACTTGAAGAGAAAGTCTCAACAAAACATCAATTTGTAACGGATACTTTAAAGCTAGGCAGGCAAGGTTCGGATCAAGCATGTTATTAGCCCTCAACTAACTGTTGAATCATTCGAAATGTATACGAGCATAATATACAAGGCTTATTTAAATGTGAGGTGGAACTCGATCTGTCACCAGTTTTCCTCATCAGCAAAACCTGACATTCTCCTGAAGAACTGGCCAATCAGAGAACGGTAGAATGTGGCTGAGGGGGAGAATCAACCAAACTGAAGAGGTGATTTAGGATGCGGATGAATGTCCATTGCAACATTTCTCTCTTTAGCTAGTATGCCGCTGCACTACTTTAAAAGATGGATACTTTATTGATCTTGGAGGTGGGAAAATGTCCCACAGCAGCCAGTGAATATAATATGACAAGATCCGTCAGGCGGAAAGTGTCACTGGACTGCACTCTGACCCGCCTGTGGAAAACAACGACAGGCCACTGTTCCTTATTAGGCGGTTTCTGCTGTCCTGAAAACATCGTGCTCTGACTGTAATGTGTAAGTGTTCCACAAACAGGCCCAGCAGGCTTTAATAATGCATCTGCAAACATAAGGGCTCTCTGAACAAGTACAGTGGAGCCACGGTTCAGCAGGCTTGTAAAGAATCAGAACAGGTTGTTGTTTTTTTGGAAGTGAAGTTATGAAAGTTTTCTAAATGTTCATTTCCTTGTTGGTCTCAGCCGGGATTTGTGAAGCTCTCCAAGCCGGTGGCTCTGTGGACCCAACCGGACGTTTGCAAGTGGCTGAAGAAACACTGTCCAAATCAGCACCAGATCTACAGTGACTCCTTCAAACA
Organism: Apeltes quadracus; assembly: GCA_021346845.1. NCBI lineage: Eukaryota > Metazoa > Chordata > Actinopteri > Perciformes > Gasterosteidae > Apeltes > Apeltes quadracus. Next base: position 4,614,638 of record CM037926.1, on the reverse strand, counting down.
GCACGACATCACAGGTACGGTTTCACACTCACTCCGACCGGGCACAGTGGCTCCTCCACCGTTCCCTTTGTCCTCCACGACGCCTCCACGACGCCAACGGAGACATTTGTCAGCCAAGACATTTGGATGTAGACATGACGAGCAAAAGGGAGTGATTTATGGGAATCAATAGGGAAATAAAAAGCACGGGATTCGTGCTGTTGCGTTGTTTTTCAGTCCAGTCACTGTAGGAGCATTACCAACTTCAAATGCGTGAAACATGTCTGCCACTGTCATGTGTCTCATTGTTCATTATTAGCATGGGTAACGCCCACTTAACACTATATAAGGGTAGCGGCACATTCTCGAAAATGTATTTTGGGCAACAAATATTTTGGAGTGTTTCTTTTTTTTTTTTTCAACTAAATCACAAATTTGTTTCCCAAATGGAGTTGGCAGTGAAGACGTGAGGCATCGCTCTCTGCCTCGGAACTGTCCGTCACATTGCGTCCGGCCTCCTCTAGAACCTCGCGGGTGTGCTCTCCGCAGCCCGTCCTGCCCCTCCGTCTGACGCGCCAAGCACTCCCGGCTAACGATGCTTCTCAAGGTTACGCCGCCGCTAACGGCGTCCTGGTCGGCATAGCGACGGGCGACGGTGAAACGACGTTGCTCTCTGCCCCTCGGAGCACGACTGGCCACATTAACGTGTTTATCCGTTGCTATCGAGCACCTCCTCCACTCGCGTCGCTCGCCGGCCCCATTTCACCCTTTGATGCATTCTCCTCACTTGGAAAATATTATTTTCTTTTAGGTTCAACGAGCTGTTAATTTCCCCGCCCCCCCGCTGTGATTTCTCTCTACTCATTTGGGTCTTGTGCAAAATAAATAACTCCGATTAAATCCCAAGCACGTATCCAACAAGTGCTTCCAGGGGCGAGCTCTGCACTCGCGCCTCCTTATCTCACCGGCAGCGTTGGTTGTAATGGAGAAATCATGTCATGTGTCGTGTCCACATTAATCTTAACTTTCCCATAAAATGCGACGCTTTTTGTGACATGCCTAATTTACTCAGTTTGTCTGTGAATGAATAATATTTTCTCGTATTTATCTTTCAGTGATTAAACCTTAGGGCGTAGCCTCCTAATGGTGAATTAATACGATGATATGTTTGTTATTAGGGTGTAATGATTTTTGAAAGATTATACAAGAAAATAAAGGGTTAACCTGCAGACACACACACACACACACACACACACACCTGCTGGCACAATTAGGAGATGATGACATGCGCAAAAACCTGCAAGTAATTCCGTTTGTCTTCACATGGAGCATTAATTAACAGAACCCAATTAAAACAGGCCACACCGATCAGGCTCACGGGGCAATTTGCATCCCAATCAATCCACAAAATATTATGCAGACAGCTTTTTTTCTTCTGTTCCTCCACCCTGTTAGAATAAACAAGGGGAAATCAAATTGGAATATGGAATCTTGTTGTGGAAAACATTCATGCGCCAAAAAACAAACAGTGGGTGTGAACACTTTACTAAGGGCATCCGGGTCTACCGGTTCAGTGTGCTTGTCATAGAATAGCTGCAACCCCTTGAAATCTGAGAGAGTGTGTGTGCGTGTGTGTGTGTCTGTGTGTGTTGGTGGGTCAAATCTTTTGGGTTTGAGAACATCTGATTCTCCAACACAAAACTGAAAGCTAAATTTCTCGTCCAAGCCCACAGCGGAGTACTGAGACACTCCTCTCCTCATCTGCCAGCGGTCCTCTGATCTAACTTGTCTCGGCATTGTAGTCTCCTGTTCATAAAGCACCAAAATCAATAAACACTCTCTATTCCGCATCATAATTCAACCGGGCATTTGTGTCCGCCCCCCTTTGGCATGACGGCGGCGAGCCGGCGCAATGTTTCGATTGGCGGGCGACTCCAGAACGCCGCAGCGGCTCCCTGCCGGGCTCCTGTGACCTCAGCCAAGGAAAATCGTTTCCCATCCTCCCTCAAGCGCACACTGCCAAGAAACCCATCTCCCCTCCCCCAACAGAGACATTTGACTTCAGCACCAGCGCTGCCATTAAAAAGGCATTAAAGCATATTAAGGCATAATTAGATATTAGTCCCTAATCCGTTGCAATTACAAGGCCGATGCTCTTTCGGGTGGAAGAGTCGCTTGGCGTGAAGATTTAGTTAAACACACAATTTGCGGTACCTAGGATGTATTCAGCGCGAGAGGTGTGATGAAGTAATCAAAAGCAGGAGAACGGACCAGGGCGAGTTTTCTGTCGGAGAGGCGAGTGGTTTGAATCCAGAGTCTCTCTTGAGCCCTTTTTAGAAGTGTTGGAGAGAAACCGCATGGTGGTGTGGGTCGGTGGCAGGAGTTCAACCATCCATCGAGCGCTAGAACAAGCAGCCACTTGATGTATGGCGTCATAAGGCCTCTCTCTGAATGCTTAATAGCCTGTAATATTAGGGGTTTAATGACGAGCGGATCGCATTAGACCGCCTCAGGTTTTCCGAAGGTCCGCGTTCAACCCCCCCCCCCTCCTTCCGGCTGGTGGATCCATCATCCCTCCGCTTTGAAAGCAGCAGCAGTCCGTGCAGCCCCCTCCCTCGATCCGCCGAAGGGCCTCACGCTGGGAACAAAATGTATATTTGATGTGCCGGAGAAAAGGATAATAAGGTGACAAACAACTTTTCATTTCAAGACCCAGCGACGAGGACACCCGGCAGCAACGGCCCGAACTGCGCTTCAGGGACGAGGCAGCACTGGTGTGTCCATTGTTTTGTGTAATTTCCAAAAAGGGACATTTAAGGTGGCAGTTAAGGGGACGATTTGATCCGCCGAGGGAAAGAATCGCCCTTAATGATGCCATTGGCGAGGTGAATATATTGCAACACGTGATGTAAAATTAATCACGGTCATGCCAAATGCACGTTTCATAAATGTCTTTTCCATATGGAGAGTACATTTTCAGTGAGTGTGAATGAGGAGCAGCGGAGCAGTTTCGTAAACAGAGCGTAGTGAGACTCATTGGACAGTACTTCACTGAAACGAGATGCGGGTAACGGAGGAAACGCAGTTAAGTCGCGCTTACATTGCAGCTAGTAATGAAATAAGGGAAATAAAAACACAGTAAAGGAACCCGCCAATCAAAGGAGTTGTTAACGATGACATGATATCATTGAGGTATCATTTCATTGTTATGCAATATAGGTTTGTGCAAGAAAATGGTTTGCCAGGGTAGAAAAACTTTGAGGAATGTGATTAGGAGCAACAAAACAACCCTCAGCATGAAGTCATTCAACATCATGTAGCCCGTCCAGTGCACCTCGCAGCCCCGCCTCACATCGGGGGGCACCGGCATGACGGGACACGGCGGCCGGTTGCTCCAATCCAGGCTTTAGTCTGCACGTTCATTCCTTGTGTCTTTCTTTCGCACGTGACCGGATGCTACATCGCTGGACTCCCCTTAATGACCAGGGAAATCCAGGGAGGCCCGTCTACCTCGAGGCAGCTAGTTGGCCCCAACAGGAAGCCTCACAACGGCTTTCAGTTCTCTGCACCGCACTGTCGCGGAGTCCTGGCTGTCCGCAGGTTGTTAGCCGCGGCTAACCAACTGAGGTGCGGCGTAATGATTCGCAGCCTGAAAATAGATCGGCATGAGGCCGCCGCCGCCGCTGCGACAACTGGAGGGAGCTTATTATCCGCCGCGTCGGCGTGTGGTTGTGTGTCGTCTCCGGCCTGGCTGGACCGGTTTCATTATTTCCACCCCGTCTCGGCATTAGCGCATTGGCATCGGCTCAGAGGTGCTCAGTGGCTGCAGTAGCTGTAGGAATACTAGACAACCGGTCACCATTCACCTCAAGGCGCGCGGGCTGCAGCAAAGTAGCCGCCCCGGCCCTGCAGTGTGCTCTATCGTTGTCCACTCCTCCCCAGAAGGACATTCCCTCCCCCTCTAGGGGGCGTGTCCGCGCGGGTGCAGGTTTGAGAGGTAAAGTGTGTGACGTGTATGGATGCTTTACCTGATGCCAATGCATTGCTGGTGTGGAGCTCCGCTGGTGCAGCGCGGTGGGGCTAAGTAGTGCGACTGTGAAGGGGGGGAGAGGGGGGCGGTCCATTTGTCAGCCTTTGTGCTCCCGTCCCCACCACGCCCTCATAATTAGCGCGGCGTTTATTGCCCCGCGTTGGAAATGAAGTGCAGCATCAGTGTCTGTTTGTATAGGTGTATAGTTGGCAAACCAGCTTTTATATGCGTTTTGTCTGTGTATATTTTGTGTAAGTGTGTGTGTGTGTGTGCGTGTGTGTGTGTTTGTACAGATGCACTTTAAGCTCCCATTCATCAAAGCCGTGGTTGTCTGCCAGGCTATAGCTGTGGATTAATCTGCTTCAGCCCAACACTGCTGCTCACCCACCTCTCATTAATCTAACTCCCAGGAACAATGTGTGTGTGTGTGTGTGTGTGTGTGTGTGTGTGTGTGTGTGGCCTGCTCACATTAGTGTGCTTCTGTAAAAAGTAGTTTGGCTTGGCTGCGAAAAATGCATTCAGAACAATATGACCGATCTTGTCTAATATAATACAGATTCTTGGATGTGACTCAGACAAGCAGGTGGAGGCAAGGCCTTTAAAAAAAAAAAAGAAGCAGTGAAAGCAGCAGCGGGATCTCATCTTCCTGGGAGTTTGGATTCCCAAGCACACTTATAGAAATAAGGAAAGACGTTTTTCAGTCATTCCAGCAGGAGCAGATAAGTGTGGTCGTCGAGATGCTACCTGAATCTGTAAGTGCCTGTTCAACGAGGGGGAAGCCGGGAATGCTGGCAAAAGGGAAGGAGCGCCGCTAAAGTGTGTTTTTCGGAGGCATACACGACACTGTGTCTGTGTGCCAGCATTAAAGCACCCAAAGTAAGGAGAACTTTCAGTGGTGTACCCAAAATCGCTGTATCCCCAGTAGAGACCAGATGGCTGTACTTGAGTGGCAAAGGGGCAGAATACAAATAGCATTCAGCTGCAACAAAACGCCCTTATGTATAAAGGCTTACTGGTGCTGATTTAGAATGAGCGGAGCACAGTAGATCCGTGTTATAGACTGGCAATCAATAACAGAAGATTTGTACTTATTTTTGCCATCGTTAGAGTCGCGCCCGGCTCGTTAGTAGAGAGCATGCGCGTACACATCAGCTCCACTCAACTCACGTTTTGCTGCCCGTTCATACATTCGTTTTTTTTCTGGCCAAATTTGAAAGATTTGCCTGAAACCTGCACAGCATTATAAAGTGTCCTGGTTAAGCTCCTCTTAACCAATTCCCCTCTCTCCTCCTCCTCCTCCCCCTCCTCTCCTTGTGGCCACGCAACACTGCTCAGTGTATTAATTGTGGTTTTAAAAATTCCTGACTGCGGGTTGATGGGATTGTCGAAGCCAATGAGTCAGAACTGCACAGCGAGAGAGTAAAAGCGTGAACTCGTCGAAGAAGCCGTTCCACCCTGCTGATGCTGCCTCGCCCACGCCGGCGCCCACCGTCCAGAACTGACACAGCTGCTCCCCACCTCCCCGAGTTAATGCACTTCTTGTTCTTTAGCTGTGTAGGAATATCAGGCCTGATTTTTTTTGTAATGTTGATTTTGTAATTAGAGCCTGAGCCGACTGAAAGTCGGGCGAAGCCCTATTGTGTTTCGAAGAATTCTTCTTCATATTCAATCATATATCATATTCAAAATCTCTTGAATTTTTGCACGGGCATCGGAAGTGTGTGAAATTTAGATATTCTTGGGGTCGCGCTTTTGGCTTTGAAAAAATTGCTCTCTAGCGCCCCCTTTACATATTGGTTTTTAACCTATTAGCTTACTTTTTTCCCCCGATGACCGATTGACCTGAAATTTTGCACACAGGTGCTCTTGGACATGCTCTACAAAAAAGTCATTCATGGTATGCAAATGCGCCTACTTAGATTTTCCGCCATTTTGAAATTTGTGAAAAACCCGTGTTAACAAACTCCTCCCAGACGCTAAGTCCGATTCTCCTGGGAATCTCGGCATTATTGGCTTACTGCCACCTGATCTTATCGAAAGGATTTTTGATATCTCATTTGGTTACGATTTTATGGACTAATAAACTTCTAAGGGGCGGGGCTCCTTACTTAAAGACTCAGATCCTCAAAAGTACGAGGCGTCTCCTCACCAAATTGACCAGATTGATCACATGTTCGGGTTGCCTCTCAGAACACACCCAAATATTTTCAGAATATTTGAAGACTAGGGGGCGCTGTTATTGATTGCTGAATATTTGCACTTTTCGCCCGTTTTTGGCGATAATTTGCGTCTTTTTGGGTTTACATACGAACGATTTCCTCCCGAGAGTTTACACCCGATCGATTTCAAATTCAGGCAAATGGATCCTAACACCGGTGTGGTCCTTCGGTATCAGAATCAAGAGTTTTCGTGAAACTACCTGGGCGTGAGCTGCCCTCCATTTTGGGCGATTTTGTTAAAAATGTAAAATGCTATAACTGCAAGGAACATTGATATTTCTGGCTGGAATTCAATATTCATGATGCTAGTGTAGGCCTTTTAGGATTAAAATGCAGTGATTCAATATATATGTATATATAGCGCCACCTATTGGCAAAGGTTTACACTTTTATGTGAGTTACCTCCTGATTTCAATGCTTCCTAATGGCATTTTGGCTGAATAGCTTCCCCTACACGTATTGACGGAGGTGATCATACAGCTCTGCTCTCTTCAGGGAGCCACACAGCGCGTGTAGTTCACGGGTTATTATTTTTCTTTACTTTCTCAGCAGACACAGTATCTCAGTGATAAAGCCTCCGGCTGGCATACCAGAGATTCTGGGTTTGATACCCGGCTGGCACCACCTTTTTTTTTTTTCTCATTTTCTTTTTTCACCTTTTGACTGCATGTCCGGCCGACCGCTGTCCCCCCCGACATGCGGCTTACGCCCGTTCAGTACTGCCCCGCAGTCCTAGTTGTATTTTTACTTTCACTCAAACAGGACAATGCGTTAACAAACACTTCCACGCTGCTACTTCCTTCATTTTTTTCTATGTTACAAAGATTAGCAAAAATGCTCTGAGCAACCTGTTAATCCCTTTTCATCTGCTGTTATTTAAGAAAGACATTATACTGAAGCAGAGAAAAAAGTGATCCTTTGTTGCCATGCCAATCTATCTTTGGTTACAGAACAAGGTGCCTGTGTCGGTCGGTCAATATTTATAGACTCATATAGCAGCATGCGCATGTTGTTGTTTTCTGCTCTCCACCTCGGCTTTGATTCATCAGTCCTCTTTCCACCTCACTACTCTTCGTCTGTGGCTTCGCTCCCCAGTGTCGGCACGTTATGTAATGGACACTTTCGGTGCCATTTTGCATCAGAACGTCTTAAGAGTGGGTGACATGTTACCTCCCATCTGGCCTCGGTGGCGAGCAAAGCGACGCTTTTATAAAGGCTGGAGAAAGCACAGACGGCACTATCCCGCCAACACTTAAGGGTACTTAGCTCTCCCAGCTCCTCCCTCCTGTGGTCGCAAAGTGGTACCCGCCAACGGCCTGCAATGGAAGTGAATGTAGGAACTCCGTTGCGTTTAATCTAAAGCGCCATGTCTGTCATCAGGAAAGCTGGCTTTTGTGATCCGACAATGGTTCGAAATGGGACGGGATGTTAATGAGGGAGAAGAATGGAACGGACGAGCTTCTACGAGCCTATCGGTGCTGATCTCTCCACCTCGGCCGCCGACAAATCAGGGACGGTTCCATTGCCCGGGGAGTCATCAGCGCAACGGAGCAAAGGGGGCTGTCAGGGTCCGAGCTAACACGTAGCAATTACCCCGACTGCCCCCCCCCCCCCCCCGTCTGCTTAGCCTCCCACATGTCACAAAGGCAGTCGTAACAGGCGTTAATAATTACGGCGTTCTCCACTCGTGGTTTTACCCGAATCCCCCTCATGGACACTGATTGGATGATTAAATGACTGATTGTACTCGAGGATTTGTCATAAAGAAAGCAGCTGTGAGGGAATATTGCTCAGGCAACTTGGCGCGCTGATATTTATGTCAAACTATGTTATTGAAGAATGTGATTCATGTGGAGTCGTGTGGGTTTCTGTTTTATTTTGCAACCGTAACAAAAAAAAACAAAACATATCAACATTAAATGCAAGATTCATGCAGCTGTAATCTTCCCACCTCATTGGTTAGTGTGCGGGTTCCTGACATGCGTGCTTCATGTGTGTCTCACGCTGTGCATATTCCTGCTAACCCCCGGCCTGTTGGTGTCCATCCCTCTGCTCAGGGCGGGCTCTGATGAGATTGACAGACAGAAAGCTGGAAAGAATGGGAATCATGCAGGAGGCCCAGAGGCAGCACATCCTGCAGCAGGTCCTGCAGCTGCGAGTCCGGGAGGAGGTCAGGACCCTTCAGCTCCTCACACAAGGTAGACCTTTCTGCGCCGGTTTGCATCCTCGGTCCACCATTTACAGGACAGAACATAGGGTACACACTTTACCATGAGGTTATTTGTCTTTTTATCATATTCGTTTGCACAGGCTTTGAAACACAGCAGCGTTTCAGAGCACAGACTGTGTCTGTATTCCTCCCGGGTAAAGATTATTCACAAGGACACCGACTTCTCACATGCCGATAAATATTCAAATAATTTACTGTGCCGGGTTTATGTGCATGCCATCTGTTGTCATGGCAATCACTGCAATTTTTTTAAGCACAAATGTGATGATTCAGAGATGATTATGCAACACCAACATTTTTTCCTTTTGGGGTCTTTTGGCTTAAAGTGATCTTGGGTCTTTGTAAACGCTGACGTCTTCATTATGAAGTCTTGCTGTCATTTAAAGCGATTTCAGGTCTGGACGGGTTTCAAAAATACATTTTTAATTTAAATCAATTTCATTCCAGCAAACTAGCCCTTATAGTGCAGCTCTGATGACACTTTAAGACTTATATTTTTTGAAGTAATCAATAAATATCTTCACTTTTGCACATCAATTGAATGTAGAAACACAGAGGATTTAGCTATGGAAGATTTGTATGGGTATATAACAGCTATTGGTACCTCAAGAATATTTCATTAGCAACTCATTACCTCATTCCGTAAGAGTCAAAAGTTTGGACACTCTCAATAATTAAAAGTAAATAACAGTGAATCATTTATGTAGAAACGGTCATTTAATGGGCAACGTGTTGCTAACGTCACTACCTGTAGCACACGGAGCAGAGAGTTTGTGCCGGTTGATGGTTCAAACTCAAACCCCGGCTGCCCCGTGTCGCTGCCGGCGATCAATAAAGGATACTTTTCTTTCTAAATAATACTTTGCTACGCTACACAACTGTTTAGAAGTATGTATCTTTTGTTCTTTAAATTCACACAAGACTCGAGTGACTCATTAAATTGATTTACATTTTTACCGCCATTGAATTTGACCCTTTTATTAAAGCGGCTCAGAATGGGATCTAACAAACATCAGCTCTCCTCCACCAACTTTGCTCTGTATAAGCAATAGAATTTGCATTTCATTACAAAAACTAATTAACTCCAGGGACCACCGCCACGTGCCTTCATTGTGTGTGTGTGTGTGTGTGTGCGTGTGTGCGTGCACACCATGGCTTCCTGCAGACTCTCATCCAAACCTCATTTCTTTTGCTGCCTTTACATTGAACCTCCGTGGCATGTTTCACGGCAGCCAGGCGCTGCCGCTTTACATTCTCATCTTCCCTCGTCTCCTCCGCCGTTGTAGCAGCTGCCCAACGCCATCTCGGCTACCACCTCCGTCAGCCGCCGTCGGCCCCCGTCAGCCGCACGGACTCTCAAGCAGGGCTTTGCCGCGGGGGGCTGCGAAACCAAATTCCAGCGATCTTTGTCACTCTGCTATTTCTTAGAAAACGTTTGGAGTGTAATAAAACGGCTCCTATCCCCCCGCCGCTGCTTGCTCCCATGGCAAGAGGGAAATGGAAAGAAAAAGAGAGAAGGCAGGAGGAGAGTTTAGCTGAGTAATGACACTTTGCTCGGGGCTACTCTCAGCCTTCACGTCCCTTTTTTCCTCCCCGTGCTTTCTCTCGTCTTCGGCACTGTGCTTCTCGGCTCCTTTCCTTCGTGGTGATGATGTGGGACGCGACGGCCCTCCTCGCCCGGCAGCAATAAGCCCGCAGGCCTCGGCAGGAAGCAGCCTGTTAATGGAGCCTCTGCCTGGGCCTCTGGGAGAGGAGACGGGGCCGCAGACCGAGATGACTTCAATAGTTGGTGGAAGCAGCCAATGTGGGAATGTAAACAAGAGGCGGAGGAATGTAGAGAATGTTTTTTATGATATAAATTGGCTGTTTCTTGAATTGCTTATAAACTCCTGCACAGGGCAGGGAGAAATACTGTAACATGAGTGAGGAACGGGTCTTTCAAGGAATCATGTGCATGAACTACCCAAAAATAGTTAGTGCTCGTCTTTGTCTTCATCATAACCATTCATAGCGGTCAGCAATGGCGAGCAAAAGAGGAGAGAGAATCAGAAGTATTTTAGGTCCCCAAAGCTGTCGCTCGCGGAGAAGCTTTTGGCAGGAAGGGAGAAATTGGAAGGAGGAGGGATGGTGGAGGACGCCCAGGCCCAGGACGCGCATCCACAAGTGCTGCTGCCAGAGGGAAATGTAGGTGTAACCAGCGTTTCAGCCGAGGCAGAGAGACGTGAAATGAGAAGGGGGTGGGGAGTGGCGATGAGATGATGAAGAGGAAGGAAGGAGGAGGAGGTGAGAGAAATGTAGGGGCACAGTCGGTGTAACAAAGGTAGAAGGAAAAGGAGAGCGTGGCGCAGAGGAGATGGAGTAAAAATGGAAAGAGAGTGAGTGTGAGAAAGAGGGGAGGTGAGAAAAGGAAACCCTGCTCATTCTGACATCTGACGCATGACAAAAAGCATTTCTGCATCTATGAGAGGCCCTTATAGCAGATGTGCAGTGACATCGTCAGATAGACGATTCAAATCATGGCTAATCTCAAGTTCAAGTGAATCAGAAAAGGCCAAATGGAAGCATAAATTAGTTCATCGCTTTGTTTTTTGGGGAGGAAGGGGGGGGTTTAGTGGTCTGTTAACCCGATAAAGGGGTACTAAAACGCTACTGCCATTTAACACAGTATTTCTGTTTGAAAGAGAAACCACAAGTGGTTGATGGGAATATGGATTTATGAAAAACATCAGCCGGCCAGAGAGGAGCTGTGTCTGTCCTTGATTGTAGAATAGAAAGACGTCCACTATCTGTAAAGAGAGAGGCTGCAAAGGAGAGCACAAGGTGGTCGGTAGGGGACTGGGCGCGAGATAGAGGTGTTGTAATTACTGCAGTGTACCCAGACAGAATTAGCTAGACGGACAGTGATTAACCTTTACGGATTGCTGGGCCATGGAGGAAAATAATTAGATCCCCCTCCTTCCCCTCGGATTCTCTCTCTGCCACGGGGACGGAGGATAGAAGAGGCTCATCGCTCGCTCCCTGCAGAGACAGAAAGCGATCCGACGGCCTCAGCGTTGAGTGCGTGACCCGATGGTGGCTTTCTGGAGTGCACGGTGCAGAGCAAGGCTGCAGAGCAAGGCTGCAGAGCAAGGCTGCAGAGCAAGGCTGCAGAGCAAGGCTGCAGAGCAAGGCTGCAGAGCAAGGCTGCAGAGCAAGGCTGCAGAGCAAGGCTGCAGAGCAAGGCTGCAGAGCAAGGCTGCAGAGCAAGGCTGCAGAGCAAGGCTGCAGAGCAAGGCTGCAGAGCAAGGCTGCAGAGCAAGGCTGCAGAGCAAGGCTGCAGAGCAAGGCTGCAGAGCAAGGCTGCAGAGCAAGGCTGCAGAGCAAGGCTGCAGAGCAAGGCTGCAGAGCAAGGGTGCAGAGCAAGGGTGCAGAGCAAGTGTGCAGAGCAAGTGTGCAGAGCAAGTGTGCAGAGCAAGTGTGCAGAGCAAGTGTGCAGAGCAAGGGTGCTTATGGTTTCACCGTTGCCTTCTTTGCTAGTGAGAGAGGTGCGTGCTTACTTTGCAAGCCGCGCACACTTGATAATGTTTCTGAAACAAAGATTAAGAGCCTGTTTAATACAAAGTACGCCCCTTTCAGTGATGATAGTTATGGAAATATTATGGCTAGTAGCTGTGTCTTTCGAGGCGGTGCTAATGTAGCCAACCGCTTCAGTGGTGCTTAGATCTTAATTCGGTCCTAATGCAGATCTCTGCCCGCCATGCTGTTGTGCAAAATACACACGGTGGCAGCACCCAAGTGCAGACGTGTCACACAGATCCATTATATAAAGATGTATATAGAAAACTCAAGTTGACACATTTCTTCAAACTATCCAAGGGGGCATGAAAATAACAATACAAAACTGCAACTACAAAGTCATCTGTCTAAAACTTTTTTGATTCTTTGTGTAATGAAAAGATCTTGTGCCCCGAAAGGGAGGAAATGAAAACTATAGATACAATCAAAAGAACAAATGTCAACATACAAAAAAAAAATAAGTAGAATATAAACGGAAAGGATCAACTCTTTGCAGATGTTAAGTTAGTATTCTCTCCAGTACTTAGTATAACTGAGACGGTTTGTACCGTTTTTATATTTGGCTTTAACATGGGTATCCATAGAAACGGACAGTTATCTTTCCGCACATTTGACAAAATGTAGAGTGCTGGCTATTTAGCAGAAGTGTGTGTGTGTGTGTCTCTCTCTCTGAGAGAGTTACGACTTTTGGCTTCTTGAAAAGTCCATCTTGGGTCAACGGAGAAAATGTTTTGATTAATCGGGTTGTTTTGCTGATAACGGCTTTTGACTGTTAAAATATTTGCTTGCGAAGGCGTCTGCTGACTGCACTGTATCTCTCTGAATTAACTCCAGTGCAGAGATTGGAAGGCATTAAGCCAACGCATTTCTCAACTCGTCGAGAAGCAACAAAAAAAATAATCTCATTTTACTCTTCTTCTGTATTCAATTTCATGCTTATACCCATTGCAGCGTTTTCAATAACAGTCCTATGCCAGTAAATATGCTATTACTGCCTTGTGAAATCATCACTCTTAAAGAAACTTGAATTACACAGCTGAAAGAGCCTGTGAAAGTGCTGTTCTGAGTGGGTTCTGCTAATCTGTGAGTGTAGACATGGCCCTGCTGTTTGCGCTTCATTTACTGCCATGGAGTCTCGTTTTTGGGGGAAGAAGGCTTAGAATGAAATTAGACATAGATGCTTCACTTTGTACTTTTGTACCCGGTGTCTTCAAGCGGGATTCTGCCGTCCATTATTCAGACCCGTGATTTGACTTTTTGTTGCGTTTTGGAAGACAAATTTTTAATCCCTTTTGGTGCTTTTGCCAATTGATCATGGAGCAATAATTCCAGCACTCCTGACCACCTAGTTTTTTAAAATTTATTCTTCACCATGTAGGTGTTGATCGTGATGGATACATTCTTCCAAGTACGAAGAACTGCAGCCATTTGTCTCTGCGTGCGGCTATAAAAGCCACTGTAGTCTGGGTTTCCAGGTTCGACCAGCTGCTGCAGAGGACTGTGGCCCCAAGGCAGTAAACGGGGAGCTTTCCTGTCCTGCTTTAGTAGACCTCGGTTCTCTTGCTACAGGCTCCTTAACGATGTGTCTCTCTAATTGCTCGCTGAGCAGGATGTCCTCCTGTCTTTCATTTTCCCATGGTGTTCAGTTCAACACGTGCCGTTTGCTGACCTGCTGTTCTTATGTGGAACTTTACTGAGCTGTGCGAAAATAACGGCAAGGATTGTACCCACACTTTCCCAGCTAGTGGATCAACATTTGAATCCCACAATTGCCAATCACTTTTATGAAGGCAACTGGCCAGGAGGGGGAATATTGTTTGCTTGCCTCGCCAGCCAGGCACCGAGTGAGCATGCGCAGGATTTGTTGTTGCCATGTCAACATCCTTTAACTTTGTATTATACTGCATACGTCCATGCAGAATGCACTCTGCAGATATCTGTGTGGATCACCTGTAACCGGCCACATTGTCCAGCGGGCCTGCCTTACAAACTATGCCGCTGACGTGACGTAGTGGTGGATGGACCGGTCCAAAGTGGCTGTGGCCCATCCAGCGGCTTCACCTGCAGAATCACACGCTGAAACACACGCTGCTCCGCTGACCAAGAACTAACCGAGGAGCTGAGTGCCTGAACATGACCGACTTGTCATTGCTAATGATAAAGAGTTGTTGCTGAATAGGTCAAATGGCTCATCACACAGCCGAACAGCCGAAGAAATCTAGTATGTGACTATTTCACAAAGACAACCTAACCGATAAATAACAGAAGCCAGTGAACGGCCTTTGCCCTCCTCATACAGAGCGGGGTCCAACACTGATGCTTGAAATGTTAATATGACTTTATCATCACAGGTGAACAGCACCATCTTTTACTCCAGCTGTCACTCTGAAGGCTGAGAGGGACTGCTGTCCTTCCTTTGGACCTCTCTGGGAATCCGATGTGTGTGTGTGTCCAGTGTGTGTGTGTGTGTGTGTGCGCGCGCAGCGCTGAGAGCGCTCATTATCCGAAGCGCTCTGCACAGGATCCTGCCCTCTATGGAAGCACTCCCCCTTTGAGTCTCCCTGGACCCCATCCCTCCGCTACCGCCCCTCTTCTTCTTCTCTCTTTTTTTCCTTCCTCTCGTTCTCTTGCTGCAAGCGAAGGTCGAATTAATTGTTTTCATATAATTTCCTGTCGGCGTGATTCCTCCCTCAAAGACTCGATCAATGGCTGGACACCTGCAAGATGTGAGTAAAGGCGAAGAAAAAGTCGATACCTGTCTGAAAAAGTGAATCAACTTGTTTTTCTGTCCTTAACCATTTATATACAGTACAGTCAGTCAGGATAATGCCCCATGTCACAAAGCTTAAACTGGCCTTCTTGAACATGACAATGAGTTCACTGTACTCCAGTGGCCTCCACACTCGCCACGTCTCCATCCGACAGAGCGCCATTGGGATGTGGTGCAACGGGAGATTTGTGCAGCTTCAGCCTGCAGCAAATACGGGCTGTTGTCATGTCGTGTATATGGGTCTACATGAGGACAACGCGTACATGGATTCAGTGATGGACATGTTGTAATATCCCTCTTCATAAAGTCTCCCACAGCATCACTTTTGCTGAGTGACACACCGTATTAGGAGCTAATGTGGGCTCATCGTCACCAAAGAAATGTAATTTGGGAGCAAATTGCTTCACTGCCCCAAAGCGGCAGTGGGCCATAACCTCATAGCCTCCCGAGGGTCTCCAAGCCTAAATGCAGACATCCACAACATAACTGCACACCTTAGACTGTAATAATGTTATGAACTATGGAGAGCGATCGCATCCCCTGGTGTGAAAGCAAAGGTTCCTTTCATTAAGGCTTGAATCGGAGCGGCCCGTGGTAATGAAGGTCGAGCAGGCGCCCCACAGCCGCCCTGGCATTCATTCAATCAGTGCAGGCGCTTTGGGTGGATTGTGAAATGGGAAGGGAGGCGGAGAGGAATGAAAGGAAGGTGAATGAGCATTTCTAATGCGGCATATTGGAAAGAACCCCCACCCTGACTGGTAGCTCTAATTCTCCTTGACATGCGGAGAAGACTCCCCGCTCAGGGCCCCCAATTGCTGACTCTCCCTCCGAGCGCTGGACGGCCGCTCGTCGGCCATTTTCTTTTTTCTGCAGGAAGCACCAAAAAAAAAAAACGTTTGAGCAACGTCAAGGTTGGAGGAAGCACATTCCTCCTGTTTCAACCGTG
The DNA here is from genome assembly GCA_021346845.1 of Apeltes quadracus. Taxonomy (NCBI): domain Eukaryota; kingdom Metazoa; phylum Chordata; class Actinopteri; order Perciformes; family Gasterosteidae; genus Apeltes; species Apeltes quadracus. The sequence continues at coordinate 4,598,909 of CM037926.1, read as the reverse complement.
GTGGGTGGAGCGAGGGGGGGGGGGGGGGGGGGCATGCATGAACACAACAAACCGCCTCAGTCCCTTGGTTCTCAAGGACGCCAGAACACGTAAGCAGCGCACCACAAACGACCTGCAGAGATCTGTTAATGAGACTGAAGGAAAGAGGGGAACAGACGTGAGTACAAAGGGAACCCAAGACGGACAGAGGGGAATGAGGGAGGATGGAGAGATGATGCGGAAAGATCAACAGTGAGGCAGAGGAATAAACTGGGCCCAGGTGGAATAGCTGCATAGCTGCGGCACCATGTTGTGTCTGTGCGTTTCCTCTCGGGGTCCCGGCCTCTGACCCATATCAGCTAGAGTTACTGAAGCTAAATAGTACAGGGGAGTTAGCCGAGGATACACCATTCGTTTACATGTGATCTGGTGCTACAAAGGGCACGTCCCGCCGGTCATGTAGACTTAATCAAGCTCATGGATCTTGCGCAGCCCGGACGGTTGACGGTGCGTCGGCGTGGAAGCGCGACCTGTGCGTAAGGAAAGCGGCCCTCGGCGGTCGATGGAGCCCGCGGCGGCTCAATAGCTTTGCTCTTTTTATGCCTTTTTCTAAACCAGAAGCGGCGGGTCGGGTTTCGCACTCATTCAGTTTACGGCGATATGAGAAGCCATTAAAAAGGCATCGCAGTCGTTTTCGTTCCGGCATGCACCGCTGCTTCCACTCAGTCTGCCGCCGCCGGCCGGCCGGCCGGCCCCGGACATCCAGGAGCCCAGACGGCGCGGACGGACCAGACTGCAGGCGCATCTCGCCAACCTGGATCGATAGCCGTAGGACTCCTGCTGCACTCTGAGACCGGCCATTACCCCATAAACAAGCCGGCCGCAGACTCGCTCTGCGGACGTGTTATGCAGAAGAGTTAAAAAAAAAGAAAGACACTCGAGCAGTTGTTGTGCTCGCTGTCGGTTGCCGCGGCGACTGCTGTTTTGAGGTAACGCGGTACGTGTGCTCCCGAGTTAATGCATCCGTGCAGACACCCTGGTCTGTGAATAACAATACGGTTCCCTGGTACTTTTATTCACTAAAAGGATAATGACACAGTCCGAGCGTTCTGCGGGCTTAGAACACACCTACCTACTCTTTGCTTCAGTTAGCATAAACACATTTTTAATAACTATTTCAATTTTCCTATTGATGAAGAAATATATGTTATATACTTTCTAGATTACAGTTCACCTTTGGTGGAGGATCAGAACCTCAAACGCACATATTATTTTGCACCTGAATAGCACCCAGCATCACCTCCATGCTGCCGTGGCAGAAAGGATGCGTTCCCTTCTGCGGTTGACATTTCAAGATATGATAATGGCATATCTTATTTTTAATCTTATTACTGTTACACCCAGGCGAGGCAAGCGGTAACGTTTGAGTTCACTACGTACATCTGACACACCGCAATTACACTGGAAATGTTCCCACTGCTGTACAGATAACGCAGGCGCTCTAATTAAAGTTCAGTATTGTATCGTGCTCGACCATCACGGCGCTCATTCCCCCTGCGAGCCGTCGCTGGGCTTTTTTTTACTCGCGCGGCGAGCAGACACGTGCAGGTAGTAGAGTAGGGCTGATATGAAAACAATACGCACAAAGGAGAGCTATGCAAAGGTGTGGAGAGGTGTGAGAGAGAGGGGAGGGGATACCAAGGACATTCGGAGAGGAAGTGGGTGCGACGAGTAGGTGCATGAAAGGGAATGATGTATGTTACGCCGCTGCGGGGATTCATGGCGGTGTTTTTAGCCGCAGCGCCACACCGGATGATCCGTTCTCATTGTAACATCTCTGGCTGAGTAATGGCGAGCCGTTGATGACTTCTGGTCGGGACCGCTGCTGCTGCAAAAAATGCCACGTAGTATATTTTTGAAATGGTGGCGTTTGCGGCCGCGCGTTTCAAAAGAACATCATCGTTTGAAATGATTAGCAGTAAAAGAAAAAGCAAACCTCTGCCACTTGAGCTTTCCCTTTTATTTCATCTTGGTTGGTTCTGTTTATTTATTGCTGAGCTTTTAGGATATATTTTAAATGTTCTGTAAAGTGACTTTGAGCTATGTCAATTAAATTATTACCCCAAAGGTACATTCCTACTCAAGTATGCACGATTATGTTCAACTTACAAAGTGTATTGAACAGTTTTTTTTACTAAAGTGCTTTAATCTGTTTGGAAAGGGATCCATATTCTGTACTTTGTACTAATTTAGTGCTTTGATCTTCTAAATGTGAGCGTGTTCCTGCCAGAGAGGTGGAATGACGCACCGTACACTGCGGGGATTCACCGCAAAACAAGTAAGAAAAGAAAATGAGAATCCGCCCTGTGTAAGAAACGCTGATTAACCTGGCCCACATCGCTTGGAATTGGTACCAGTATTCTTTTTATGCTTGATTGCTTGCCAAAATGTCAGCCAGCGTCTGTTTGCCTCTTTTCGTTTAGGAACTGTCGGTAATTAAAAGTGGTCGTCTCAGTGCCAAGTGCGGGACAGTTCTTGTTTATGTCTTTTGGTTTGTTTTTAGTGTTGAAGGTTCTGGGAAGCAATGCTTGTTATTGTGAGTTTGAGCGTGTGTGTGTGTGTGTGTGTGTGTGTGCGTGCGTGTGTGTGTGTGTGTGTGTGTGCGTGCGCGCACGTGTCAGGTCACGATGGAAGCAATTAAAGGTGACAGAAAAGTAGCCTCATTCTCAACATTTCACTGACTGTTGGAGGATTTGCCTCAGTAGGGCAACTAAATATATATACAAAATATTTGAATTGACAGAATTGAAAGAGATGTCTTGTTCTGATGCGACCAAGCACACCTGCCAGAACTAGAATATAATATAATTCTGATGGTTTCTTCTGCATTGCAGTTTAGACGCTCAATGTCAACTGTATTTAGTTAAATGTCTTGACGTCTTTGCACAGAGACCAATTGTTTTCCATTTCCGTTTTGAACGTTAAATGCTAATGCTAAATTAAAGCTAAATTGCACTTGCGTTTAAATGAACCTATGAGTCATCAGGGGAGGCAAAGAGTACGTCGTGCCAGATGGGCTGACTCAGCAGATAATAACGACTCCATGCATTTGGATCACATTCAACGGGGAAAGTTAAACTACATGAGAAAACCTATTTAAATTTCTATTTGACAGCAGTAAGGATTCCCCAATGCCGTTCTGTGTCATGTTTCATGAGACTTTTAAGATTTCAAACTATCACCCGGCCCTGATTCTCTGCAAGAAAAGGGGCGTTTTTCCTACACGAATGATTTGTGGAACGATTCACCGTGATGTTTGTTTTTTCATACAGGGATTGCTCGCTTTAGTTGGAATAAACGTGCTAAGGGGGGGGGGCGCCCGTCAGCACAGACATTCATCATAAGCATCTTAGCATACCAACGTTGCACAGCCCTGCGTGCAACGTTGTATCTCGGATACTAACATTTCCGCCTCAGTGGGTCTCTGACTGGCAGCTGGCTGGCATCTATGAATAAAGAACAATTGGGGTTTTTTTCCCATTCCAGGTTATGATAATAATGCTTATTTATGAGGTTATGGTTCCCGCTAGTTGCAACATTAGCAATAGGTGGAGCATTTTTTCTCCCCATGATAGCTCACATATTCGGAGCCCTTTGATGGTGGAGACGGTGTCGGTTCAAGCTTTGGGTTTTAAACAGAATTAATTGTAACTGAGCCATGTGCTTTTTATCCACACCACCACCACCACAGGGCCTCAAGCTTTAGAGCCTTTTTCAACTTTGCTTTTAATTACTTAATACATATTTAGAGGCAAGAATTGCCAGGGGGATGAAATATAGATTAGTCTTTTTTTTTCTTTTTTGGTAAATACCTCATGCTATAATTCTCTACGTGGTGAGACGCATTTGCACCAAATCGGCGTCTTGCGAGGCCAAGGGTTTTTCTCCTAAATTTCCCATGCCTGTTGCCTTACTTACCCGTGCGTGCTAAGCGCATAATACAGCAGAGGAGATTATGGCTGAACTTGCCCTCTATTAAATATTTAGCTGGTTCACAGAGGGGAGTTATTAGAGGCAGGGGCCCCTGCTCCTCGGGAAGAAGTTTCCCTTCAGGACCAGTTTGTGGCATTGTCAGAAGATGAAAGCCAGTTTGTTGAAAGGCCTTTTTGCTTTTCCACATGATTGATCTTTAACCCCCACACACACACACACACACTCTTCCCTTCATACGCCAGCTTGTCTCCTTGCCTCTCGCTCTCTCTCTTGTGTTTTCCTTCAGTTTGCAGCTTGTGCTCGTATCATGTATTCACATGTCAACGCGTGTGTTCCGGTTGTCCCCATAATCCTCCAACAAGAGTGCCGCTTCTCTGCAGCAGGGTCTCTGGGATCCGTACTTTCCTCACACTTTCCTCCGTCCATCCCTTTTTCCCTTCCTCCTGTGTTCCAAGGGCGTTCCTAACGTGATTACAGCTTTTGATTATCCTCCTGACGGACCCCCGGGTGCCCAGGGCCCCGATGCAGCACCGTTCTGCCAGCCGCTACCACAACCGCAGCTAATCAGGGACGTCTAGCGTTTCCCCACCGCAGGCACGCTGCGACTCATTGTTTCACTCGCTACAAACCTGCGGCTGCGTTCCTGCGTATCAGGGGCCGGGGAATTATTCCGTTTACCCGCCCCCCCCCCCCCCCCCCCCCCCTCCCCTCCGCCGTCCCTTGCAGACCATGCTGCTGGTGATGTAGTGTCTAGGTGTTGTTGGGGAAACTGGTTTTACCGCAAGCTCGCATGCGGCGTCACGCCACGTACCTTCTGACTCAAACAGCACGTTCTGAAATGCTCAGTGATGAGAGGCGCAGATGGTAACGGGCACTCCAGAGGGCTGCGGCCGTGTGTGTGTGTGTGTGTGTGTGTGTGTGTAAATGTCCTACATTTACTGCCTTCTCGCTGTAGCCTCAAGCACTGCTGCTTAGAGGTTTGTAGATGCAACATCCTGGGCTTCTGTCAGACGCACGGAACTCAGTTCTTTTTTATTCATTCATATTATTAATCTGTTGCATTATATTTTTCAATTATTTGTTTGGTCTGCAAAAATCCAGAAAAAGGTTAATTTTTTATTTAACTAATTGGATCGAGATGTATTGGAATAATATTGGACACTTTCAATGATATCATTCTTAAGTATCCGTTCCTTTGATATGACTTCAAGTGTGTTTTTAAGGTGACTCTCCTGTACTTTTCCAATTTGTACATTCAGATATTTGTGATTGCTACTTCAATAATATTTCTGCAAACTAACCACCCACAACCTGAATTCAAATCCTCCAGAAATGCATTGGTGTGCCATTTTCCCCGAATTGATGATTCCGATGTTTTGACCAGACTCCAAAACCATTATTCATCCGTCTGTCAGCAGAGCTGGCGGCCGCTCGATGCCCCAATCCACTGCTGTCGATCACAACATTTCTCATTGGAATGACTGACTTTAGGCGTCAAACCGGCGGGCCGTAAAGTTGTCAGGAAAAAAATATATACACTGTGCCCAACGTGGGGTAGTATTGCTATACAGGCTCCAGTGATTCCTGCGTACGCTGCAGCTTTGACTGAGTCCTGCCTTCGTGCCCTTTTTCCACGTGCACAGGGTGGCGGTCATGGCACGCCGGGCCACGAGCACATTCTTTTTCTAGCCTTTTCTTCTACAGGAACATACCGGTGCTCCACCAGTTATTCTCTTCACATTCGCCCGCTGAAAGCACACGCATGAGATCTCCGAGGCCGTCGCTGTGCCTTTGTGTACAGACGAGGCAGTGACACCAGAGCGCACAGCGGCTCCGTGAGCCTTCTAGCGACAAACGCACCAGGAAGATGGAGGAACAGAGCGCCTGAAGAAACTACGATTTGATGAAGATCACCGTGCACAAATTCCCTCCAGTGACTCTTTAACGGGCCCCCATTCAATGAAACGGCCACCTGTCACAGCTTTAGCACGGCTGTAATTTCCAACCTGAATATGTGTGTGTGTCTAAGAAGGCACTAAACGGTGTGTACTTTGTGTACTTTGACGTCGCAGCTCTCCCGCCTTTGCTGATCTGTCATGTACACAAGCTCATCGTAATTAAAGCAGATTGTTGTGTGTTGGGAAACGCGGCCTGTTTCCTAACCTCGGCATCTCAAAGGAAGCCTCTGTGACCTTCTGAAAATCGGTCGGATGTACAAACGCACACGCTCGCTGATCCATGAACACACACACACACACACACTGACACACACGGCCGCTTGGTGTCCTGACCGTAATTATGCAGGTGGAGAGAAGGCAAGTGACTGCCGAGCAACACTTTAATTTGAATTCCTCCTTTCACCCTCCATCTTTCACTAATGGTTTCATTTACAGTCATTTGTTCCGCCTGCGGCAATGACTCATAAAAAAAAAGAACATTTGAGTGTAAAACTAATGTGCAACACACGCGCACACACACACACCATTTTTGTCCCATCCTTAATACACTTCCCCCTTTTTACTTACACCTCTCTCCTTCCCACCCCCTCCTTTTCCAGACTATCAACATTACGCCTCTTGGCTGCGCAACGTGTAGAATTACGGCACGTCAGGGTTTTTACCGCTGCCACTATTAAATGTGTGCAAAGATCCCTTAAGCAGGCAGGAGGAGGCGGGCAGACAAGCCGCGCTCGGTTATGCCAGCCATTCACTGCGCCCGTAATGTGGTGTTACACGGCACACTTGGGGCACATGACACCAAATCTACCCACAAAGACTTTTACGACGGGTATATTAGTTGCCATTATGCGCACAATAAATCATCGGTGGAAATATTAGGGGGGCTCGTTTTTTTTTTTTTTCTTCATCTCAATCATTCCACCCAAGAGCCTGAAAACATTCGCAGGATCTCCCCCCTTATTTTTGCTTCGGCGCTTTATTCTCCCATTAACACACGTGGCTTTGGAAGCAGTTCACTTTTAAGGGTCCCTTAACTCCAGCGCTGTTCCTCAGCCGCTATGCGTCATCGTTTATCGTTTATGTGGCCCAGCCTGCGTCATAGGTTCGACCAGAGCCGAGATACCCGAGACCGGCCGTTAAAGTACATGCAGATCGACCCCATCGTGGCCGCGTCTCACACCACACACACACACACACACACACACACACACACACACACACACACACACGCGAGCCTCCTGGTCCTCACAATGGGCGGCGTGGAAGTGTTTGTAGCTTCCTCTGCTGGTCGGGTTGCATAAATGCCTCCCGAGAGTTTCATATCGATCAAGCATGCAAGATGCTTCACGGCTACATCTCATCTGCCGGTACGCCCACGTGGCCCCGGCCGGCGCCCGCTGGCCCCCGCTGGCCCTTTCCCGAGCGGAAGTTGGATCTGCAGCAGCAGCACCTTGCCTCCGCTGTCGCACATGGGCGTCTCGCAGCGAGGGAAGCTGACTAGTAGGTGTGAGTGAGTCACTGTTTGCTTGTTTGCACCGTCGATCGGCGCGTTCTCGTTGGGACCGTGGGCCCACAGGACCGGCCTTTGTTTCCCAGAATAAGAATGTTGATGTCGGGTTGCTGGCCTGGTTTCCTTCAGCATGTAATTCAAGCATTGATGTGAAGCTTCTCTGAGTGGGAATAACAATTTTACATTTTGTCTAAATGTAGCTTTAGTTTAAAGGCCCCTTAAGTATTTTGGAGGCTGAATAAATTAAAACCATGTCTCCAGACCCCATTGTGTGTGCTTCTCAGCTACTCTACCAACTAAAATATCACAGATAACCCAAATAACTGTCTGTTGGTTTGGATGTTGGGCCTCCAATTAATAAACAGTTTTTATTTTTGTTTAAACCTTACATTCAGTCTCAAGCAATTTATAGTATCATAAGACTGATGGCAACATTAGGATTCGTGTTTCTGGCCAGCTGGCTAATGTATGTCTAATATTAGCTCTCCAGCTCTGTTTCAGTCTCCTCCTCCTGAGGAAAATATGTGGCTCCTTAGATGCTCCACTAGTTCACCATAGTGCAAGTAGCCCCCAGTATCCGTGCACATGCACTGCCTGAAGTTCAAGCTTTAACCAGAAAATATGCGAGACAAAAGAAAAGTTTCCACTTCTTTATATTGAATAGTATATATTGAAGACTCTCCCGTAGGAAGCAGGCGCAGCAACATGTAGAGCTGCGACCGATAGCAACGGATGAAACTGCAAATACAGCATTGTTATTCTAATTATTAGTGTTGAATAGAAGGGACGATAGTTATTGACCATGAAAAACAAAAATGATAGACAAAAATAGGCACGAGGAGGGAAAGGCACCTCGTGGGTTCACCTGGGCCTTAACGATGGCACCATGCTGCCGGCTGGAGCAGGAAAACGTGAATCACAAAGAGCCTGAAAGGAAAACAATGAAGTGAGAGACGCTAAAAGCTTTGTAGCTGTGAGGGGAAGTGCAGACCTGGTGGAGCTCTGCGTGGGTTGGAGCCCTTTCACATGGCACACACGGATCATTTGATTCACGCCGTCATTAGGACAAGATATCTGAATCTTCTCTGAAAAGATCCACGTAGAAACTCTTTGAACCTCGTAAGAAAAACTCACCGTCCGTCTGAAGTGTGAAAACACCTCAGCATGGTCCTCTTCTTTTTTTCTAAAAAGAAAACGCACCCTTTAAAATCACACGGATACGAATGAGAGAACCCAGAGTTAAGTATTGTGTGGTCTCTTTCCCCCGTGTGGCGATTAAATGGAGGCCTCCTGCAGCGTTGATGCTTCCTCTTCTGAAAAATTCATTGTGAACTTTATGTTCTTGACAGTTGGCCGTAATTGTATGTGTGCAAATACTTACATTAAATGACACATCTGATGCCTACAAGCCAATATTCTTAGACACATCAAACTCCCCAGCTGTGTCTTGTCTAGTCAGCCTTCATAGTTACCGCGTGTGTGCGCGTGTGTGTGTGTGTGTGTGTGTGTGTGTGTGTGTGTGTGTCCTCTGGTAGTTTTCTAACCGATGATATGAAAGCGTCTACAGGCATCTACATTCCTATGTGTTAACTAGAGCTACTCGGCAAGAGAGGAGCCTTATTTGAATTAATGGAGAAGAGCACAAGAACAAAACCTTCATTAATATCAGTTACAAGAATACATTTCTGGACTTTTGATGATCGCTATTTTTTCACAATACAGTTACTTGTTTTTCATGGACTTCTCATCTGAGGCACCAAATAACAGTTATTCTTTTGGTTGCATTGTGGCTGTCGTCGCTCTACACTTGACTGAAGAGTTTTAGTGAAACTCTCAGCGTTTGTCGATATTTCCACACTTCGAATTTTCAAGTGTCAACCGTTTTTTGTTGTTGTTATATTCGAGGGTTTTTGTCGTTATTGATGAGTCGGACTGAACTCTTTTCACTGCCCTTGCCCTGAAAAGGGGAAAACAATCATGTGACAAATAACGGAGCGGGAAGAAGCGTCTCTCTCATGACACCAAGAGAGGTGATGGTCATCAGCTGTTATTACGTTCAGCTCGGGACGCTACGCATCCTCGTCTAGCATCACATGGGAACATCTGGCAAATGTCAGACAGATGCTTCAAATTTCATCACGACAGACACTTTTATGACGGGAGATGGTTATTTTGCTCACTTCCCTGTGTGCAAAGGGCTCAAACTGGACCCATGCAGCCAAACCTGTTATCAAGGCTTTAAAAGATGCATTAGCTAGATTTCCCTCACTGGCAGCCCTTTGTCAGTCGAAACCAAAGCTCTGTCAACAAGTGACCTTTTCAAATCTCCGGCCTCTGTCAAAATGGAAGTCAGCAGCTGCATAGTTAAATCCTGACTTGCAGCCAAGAACGCCGACCTTTTCGTCACCTTCATATTTACTGCCCAGGACTGTATACAGAGTGGGGCCCTCAAAGCCAATCAGTCTGACGCTCCCATCTTCAGACAACATTTTCCTCCCTTCCCTGCAGAATAACAAGAAATGATGCATCAGACTCCTTCCCACACATCCTGTCTCCTTTTCCTAATCCCTTTCTATGAGCTGTCTCCCTCTCACTGTCACCCGCTCTCTTCCTCCTCGGATGACCGTTTGAACTCTCTCCCCCCTTCCCCAAATCACATTTCCTAAAATGGCCCTGTGTCTCCAGTCTGCTCGTCCGCGGCTGCAGCGGGGCGATTTAAGTACCAGGGCTTTCGGTTTCCAGGAAATTGTTGATGTTTAAAGGGCTCTCTCTCTCTCTCTCTCTCTCTCCCCCAACTCAACGGTCACGGCCAACCGGTCAAACTCTGACGTGACCATTGAGTGTTCGTGTTGGACGTGCAGCGCTGTCATAGTGCTAATGAGCAAAGGAGGCTCCCGTGTGAAGCCAACGTATCGTACGTGAGACTGACTTTTGTAGTTGTGTAAGTCAGCGAAGCCACGTGCTAACGTGAATGCACTCACAGACCTAACTTACAGCATGTATGAAAACGTCATGTACACATTCACCTCATGGACACAATGTACTTAACTCGCATCCTGTAACAAGTTGTTAAGCAAGAGTCCGTATGGGAGGAGTTGTGTTGAAATGAAGCAAGAGGCGGAGGGAGAGAGGAGAGCATTAGGAAGGAAAGAGAGGGAGAGAGTGTCAGAGAGGATAGTTTAACCAGATCACCACTAGCTGCTTCAGAGCCTGCACGCGTTGATTATCTCACCCTTTCCCTTATTTTGACCTTTGACCTTATCCGTTCCTCCTCTTGCTATTTCATGTTGCCATGGGGCCCGTTTCACCAGCTCAATCCAACATGTCCGACCAGGCAGGCTGACATTGGGTGGGTTTAAACAATGGCCAGACTCTTTCACGGCATACGCTGTCTGGTGTACATTTCACCAGGGAGGGGACAAGTCTTTGCGCGAGTTACCCCACTTATGAAACCATGTCATTTTGTTAGAAGATGGTGTGCTGACGACTGCAGGTTTTTAATGTCAGATGTCTGGCTGTGAATGTAAATCAGGCTGCTTATTTTGCCGTCATGTGATGCTGTTGGCTGTGGTCTGGGGCTCAGAGCTGAACTAGTTTCTGTTAAACCCGTTGGAGGACCAGCATGAGGAATAACTAGACGGAAACGGACAACCTTCTCGCGGACGGTCCCGTTTATTAGGTCATATAGCATTACATACATACCGTTTCAAAACCAGTTCAAATAGCACACACTAACATTAAGTACAGTAATCTAAGCAGTAATTACACGTTTTAAAATAAATATCAGTATTCATTTTGTGGTTGTTCCCCGTCAGTGTTTTTACAATTGCTTGTGATGTTTTTGGAGTAATATTACTGCTAAATAATTGTGTGGGTTGCAATTGACTGCTTTGGATGGAGACGGTTGTGCTCATTTACTTAATCCAAAGGTCTGGTATGGAACCCTGCGTTTCCATTCCTCCAAACCAATTACAATAGTCTTTGGCAACGCTAAGCGCGTAGCAACAACGCCTTTGTAAAACAGACAAAGCGGATTCAATGTCTTTCAGTGAACGGGATACAGAAATATATATATATATTATATATATAATATATAATATATATATATAATATATAATATATAATATATATATATATATAATATATATATATATATATATATATATATTATATATTATATATTATATATATATATATATATATATATATATATATATATATATATAATTATTATTATACACACAGTGCACCCGGAAAGTATTTCCACTTTCTCCACATTTTGTTGTTACAGCCTTATTCCAAAATAGATTAAATTAGAATAGAATTGATGAATAATTCAATTTGTTTTATATGAATATATAACATGTACATAACTATTTAAAGCCTTTGCCATGAGCTTAGGTGCATCCTGTTTCCCTGAGGTGTTTCTACAACCTGCTGGATTTAGAACGGAGTACACTCGTATAATAAGCTGAGCGAACCACCTGTATCTTCATAGTCAGTGCACAGACACTAGAATGACACTGCGGTCTCTTTACTTGGCTTCATCTGAGTCCTCTTCGTTGCCTGGGTGGGAGATGAGAAAGTGCTTGTGTTGTGTGTATTTTTTTTTGTGATGCTCATAGATGTTTCCTGAAAGGCCCTGTGATGCGGTCGTTTAGCAACGATAGCTGGTTGAGTTATGTGCATTAGTTTGACACGCTTATTCACGTTTCCTGTATTTTCCTGCCTAATTAGAGGTGTGAGCATTTTTATACTTTTAATGCTCAGCTTAATGAGGGAAGAAGGGAAGCAGGACTAGTTTCTCGTGTGCGGAAGGTGAGACGGAGAGCAAGGAGGGGATAGACGTGTGTGTTTGTACGCACGTGCATGTGTGCACGAGAGCTAGAGAGACTACTTGCACTGCATCAGGCTCAAGGGAAATCTAAACAGGCAATATCCAAACCAAGGCACCACCTTAGCCCCACACAATTACAATAGTATCTGAAAAAGATATTGAGGGCAGATCCCCTGCTATTGCTGTTGACACGTGTATCCGGCTACAGCCTGGTTTTATTTAAAAGGACAAAAAAATGGCATTAGCACCGGCGCATTGAGAAGAGAGGCCACGGAGCCAGGCGGAGTTAGTCGACTCACCAGAGTCCAAGAGAGACGACACAGAACGGGAGTGAAGCTCTAATCCGCTGGTCTGAGGGGTGGGTGAGTTTTAGAAAAGGTGACCTTTAACTTGACCCTCCCCCCCCCCCCCCCCCCCCCCCCCCCCCCTTTTAATGGCTCGTTGGTGACTCTATGCAGGGTGGAGTCAGGGCAGAGGAAAAGGACAGCTTTAGTAAATGGTACAGAGAAAGGACATCAACAAATGGCTTTTTTATCTTTGCAGTGACAAACAAAGGTTGTCTCTTAATGCCAGATGGCCAAGTGAAAGTTCCACAAATAACCAAGTAAATTTACCTTGATTGAAGTTCTTGTTTTTATTCGTTGGTCTATATATTATTTTGTTTAAATTAAGTTTACATTTTTCTCAAACATACATAATACACACTAAATACTAGAGAAATTAGAATAACAAAAAAAAACGTTTTTTGAGATAGCAAGCAATTAAAATTTGAATCGTCTGTCACTATGATCCGTTTTTTTTTTCTATTTTGAAACAATGAGGCTTTTAACAGTAATTTTCTTTCTGCAGATAAGTATCTCAAAGTGATTTCAAAAACTCTGTCAGGAAACAAAAAGGCTCACGAGTACTTTTGTGCAGCTTAATGGTTTCACCTGAGAGAGTCAAGAAGAAGATGAATCGGGCTCACAAAGCAGAAGACCCGCTGAATTCAAGTGGTGTCAGCATTCTTGGAGGCGGAAAGTAACAATGAAATGCTCCATATGGGAAGGCTAGACATTTTCTTGAAATAACATGCAATTCATCTGAGACTCTTGTTCTCGTCTTTTATTGTGCTGTGTGTGCTCATCGGAAATGCTTTTACTTTCTTTATGTTGGAGGGGAAGGACTGAATGGCCGGATGGGTTATAGTTCAAGTCCTGAGCTGTGCGCTCTGCGGCAGTGTTGCCATGTTTTGCGCAGTTGGTGCTTTGATAATTCTCTCACCGTCTCCACGCTCTTCATGCTAAATGCTTTTCCAACAATTGTAGTTAATGTAACCTGTTAAGCTTTCTATTAGTTATTTTTCATCGCATGCATTTAAGGAACGGCGTGAGAGCGGCTCCTTTGGTGTCACTACTCACACACAACAAACGGCTCTGTCCATGGTCCTGACAACTTGGCGATGTAGCCACCACTTTTTGATGCTTTTATCTAATACAAACATACAACTGACCAGCCAGGTCTTAAGCCCACTTCAGTCCCATCATGACCCCAAGCCCCATGTGATCCGCGGCCTCACGTGCGCCCTAGAATGGTTCTGTTCCCATTCAGCCCGCTCACGGAAATGAGAAGCTCAACGAAGACATTCGATTAGGCTCCGTAAGACTATACGCCGGAATACAGGTGTCCAACCACAATGCTTAGTGAACAACTTTTAACAACAGGCCCTGAACTCGGCACTCACAGTCAGCTTCCTCCCCATGTGCACTGTGCACCTCTTACATCTTCTCTATTGCTTACTATACAAGACAGGTCTTAGAAATGGTGTCAGAATTTGATAGAAATGGACAAACAAAATATTCATATAATACTTATTCTCTAAAACCAGTCTGTATACTCTATTTGTGTATACACAGTGTGTGTGTGTGTATATATAATATATAGCTAATATATATATATACTACTTTATCCGGGAGCTGATTCCATGCTGAGCGTGTTAATATGGATTTTCTGGTGATATTTTAGTGTTCCCATCATAACCACCTGAAAGAGACCTCAGGCTCTGTAAAAATAATACATAGGCTTTGAGGGCGATGGCGTCAGCACTGGAACTACACGTTCTCTCAGAGATCATATTCTCTTTATGGGCCGGGGTCAGAGCTTCTCCCACTACATAAATTCCTAATGTCAAGGCACTGCATGATCAGTAAATGTAATGTGCAAATGTAAGACTAATATATGATTTAGGAAGGAGATGTTTTATGAATCCAGAATCAATAATTCACTAATGTTAAGTAGATGGTAGCAAAGTGCTTCACTTGAGTATATCTTGGTTTCATTCTCTGGTAAAATAATGCATACAGAGTTGAAATAGCACTTTATATCATCCATCATTGTGTCTAACTGATTATATGAGCGTGATTGTTCTCTCGCTGACTGGTATGATGCAGACTGGGTGTTGTGAACTCTTGCCCATGGTGTAACGCTCCCCATCATTTTCTCCAGCTCGTGCTTTGAGGTAACGGGGGAAGTGACGCATGCGTTAAGCGTGAGTCTGTGCGCGTGTGTCCTCTCTCGTCTGTTTTTTTAGTTTTTTGTCTCATGCACTCAATCATACGGCTTTAGCGTGCTTGCTGCGTCTTCTCACTCAGTCATCTTCACCCCCCCCCTCCTCTCGCCTCCCCGCCTCCCACCCTCATAACCCCATCAGAGAGCCGAGGCGGTCTTGGGCGAGCAGATCGATGCAGCGGTTCATATGCGGAGTCACAGCTTCTTCTGGTCTCAAAGGGGCACGGAGCTCGGGGTGTGTTTAAGTCACAGTCCTGTTAACCCCCATTGCCCCCCCCCCCCCCCCCCCCCCCCCTGCAGCACAGTACCCCAGGATTAGCGGAATACAAATAGCCCCTCTTGCTCCAACCTGCCCTCCACACCGCAGCTCTCCCACACATCATCCGGCTTGAGGAGTTGCTGACGACGGGAAAGAGTGAAATATCATTTGGAGTCCCGAAGCAGGTGTTGGTTGCATGGTTGCATGCTAAACAGGGTCCCGCTGCTCATTATTCAAGCCTTAATAAGTGGTAATGCATTAGCAAACCATGTGAATTTTAAAACTTCGGGGGGGGCGAGGGTGATGAAGCCTGCTATCAAAATATGACTAACCTGGCCCGTGGCTAGTGGAAGCTTGCATCGTAGTGTGGAGCGAGGGGGAAACCATTCATTCTTAATAACTCAGCGCTTCCTTGTATTGCATCATGGTGTGGAATCTTAAGGCATTACAAATCAACAATGACATTCCAGTTTGTTCATACATAGTTGATAAGCTGATTTAATAAAGCACTTTATCCTTTAACAAGCAAATAGTGTTTTTAATTTGGCTGTTTATGTATTTTCTGATTTATAAATTGTGATTTAAAACTTGAAATGGCTCAAATGATTGCCTTAATGTAAAGTAATCATCTAAGTTCATGGCTGAAGTCCATTAGTTAAATTATTAACCTGGGGTGCCTCCTCCAAGAAAGAGATGGAGTTCAAACCTACAAAGAGGGAAACTAACAGTTCTCTGTTCTTTTTTTCATCTCCACCGTCCTCAATGAGCCGCCGCGTGTCGTCCTCTCCCCTTTCTCCCCCTTTCTCTCGCACGTTCTCATCACTCACTCTGCTCCCATCGATCCTCCCGTTTTCCATCGGCTCTTCCTCTCTCTCTCTCTCTCTCAGCTCGGGCCCATGCGAGGCAGACCAATATGAGATTCCTTGGTTGATGGAGAGCCGCAGCCACTCCGTCACACTGTGTGCGTTTGTGAGTTTGTGTGCTTGCACGCTCTCTGCCACTGTGTGTGTGTGTTTATTAATTGGATTTGAGGAGAAAGTCCTGTATATCTGTATATCCGTGTGTGTGTGTGTGTGTGTGTGTGTGAGTTGGTCACAAAGCAGCTGTGCCGGGCCGGGGGGGGGGGGGGAGGGGTTGGGGGTGAGGGACTGTCCTGCAGTCTCCCGCAGACCGAGATGCTGCAGATAACGCTGTTGTGTGACTCGCTGCCCGGACCGGCTTGTGTTTCGCTGCAGCTTCATCTAGGGAGGAGCGGCGGACTCGCACTTGGGGCCCTGTGGCTGATCGAATGCTTCCGCGCCGCCAAGCGAGCGGCCTGGTGGGACGCCGTGTGGTACGCAGGCACAAATGGATGCACACACACACACACACACACGAACTCACGGCTCACAGAAAATGGCCGCCACCCCGCGACGCGCACTGCCGCCCCCTTTGAGCAGAAGCGACTATTGTTGTCACCTGCAGTTGGATTTGTGCGTGTGTTTTTAGGGTTATTAATCACCGTGGCATCTCATCTCTGCTGGCTTATCCCTCTGAGAGCGTGCAGAATTGTCGTTTCCGCGCGACATCCGCTCAGCGCCTCCTGGGGAAATGAATGTGCTTTAGGCTGAGAGCTTGTATGACTCTCACAAGGCAGCAGCACCGAGTCTTTTTCCCCCCCTGAGGTCATACGCTGAATCTAAATGTTTACAGCCGACATAAGTGGACCGAGCGTCTCCGCGCCGCAGGATTAGAGGGTTTTCTTTAGAGGCGCTGCGGCCGTCAGTCAGAGCTCTCACACAGCAGCAAACAAATGTAAAAGCTAGTGGAGGAATGGCGTCCTGGTCGGGGACGGGAGTGGGTCCTGGTGTGTGTTGTTATTCATGGTTGTCTGATCTTCGATTCGGTAACCAGGGCCGACCTTGCCTGCATGTGATATTCACTAGTTTCCTTTCCTGCGCTCATGAATAAAGGAGGGAACTGTCTCTAAATTTAGCTGTTGGTGCATTTTACAACCTTGGGGACCTAATAATTTATATATCTTTTATACGTAATGGGATGTTGATTTACATAAATGAATTGAAAGAAATTGTCACTTTTGTCTCTCTCCAAATATAAGTACAAGGGGAAAAAAGTATTTTTGGGCCCCGGGGAACCATGTGACAGAAATTCAAATTCCACTCATTAAGCAACCCCTAAAATCTGGTTCATAGCGTTGCGTTTGAGTAGAGTTTAGGGTGCTGAGAAGGGCGAAAAGCGCGTGCAAGACCTGAAACGCGGCTCAATAAACTGCAGTTTAATTGCCCTCGTACATTGCAAATCAGCAGAAAACCCCTTCGCAGCCCGGCCTTGATGTGTGTGGCAGCGCCGTTAGTGGTTCCTCTCAGGTGACGTACAGCTGAGCGTGTACACTAGTCTGCCGTTTGTCTGCTATGGTTCTCCTCGCCGCTGCCGGAGATGCTAACCCGCGACCATGTAGAACAAACCCAATCCCATGGTTATTTTTTTTTTTTTTGCTCAGCATACAGCAGATGTTGTGTTTTCCCAACTTCACTTCTTTTTCACACGATAAGTTCCCGTCGTCTTTCACTCCGCGCCGCTGTGATGTTGCGAGCTCGTCCGTTAATCTCGGCTGCTTGCGGGCCGCCTGAAGTGGCTGCTTCTGTGATTGCTGATTTTGGAGTTATTGTAGCGCATTAGAACGTGTACACAATCTGTAAAAGTGTTTGTTTTGGCGCGGCGGTGCTTAAACGGCCGCCGATGCTGGTGACTCCATCGCGCCTGCACTTTGATTAAGATCTCGAGGCTGTGACAGTAATTACCTGCCAAGCTACTCGTCTTAACCACAGTGCAAACTCTGGGGACGGGGGGGTTTGAGGTGGGAACAAGCAGAAGAGGGTGTGTGTGTGTGTGTGTGTGTGTGTGTGTGTGTGTGTGTGTGTGTGTGTGTGTGGGGATCGAGGGGTGATGAAGGCATATTAGTTTGGAGTGTTCAGGAAAACAACAGTTGGGAGAAAACATGTTTGTTTGCAGCTTATCGATGCAACACTATGACGCCTAAACTGCAAAGAGTATTTCCATATACACCTCTGTGTATTAAAAACTTGACAAATGACTAAGTAGGTGTCCAAATGACTTAAATATCGCCACAAGGCGTCGCGGCTGCTGGAATTTTAACATTACGATAGAAGCGATATAGAAAAAGTAAAATTTGTATATGTCATGTATCGTTTTGGCCTTTTCATCTAAAACCATCCTAGTGTTCTGCGGAAATGCACACAATGTGTTCCACATTGGCGCTCTGTTTGCACGCCCCGAATCTGGTCCACATATCGAATACAAAAGAAGATGAGATTACTATAACTTCAAAGCTTTGGCTCTTGACAGACTGCAGAACGGCTGCTTCGTGTTGACAGACGACCGACCGAGAAAGCGTAACAAACGCCATCTACTGTCGCGTCCAAGCAGCCGCCATTGTTTCCGCCGCACTGACAAAATGTCAGCCCGTCTCTGCCGAGGACGCACAATGGCCCGTCGGTACATTCTCCGCCCCCTTTTGTTCGCGTTTTGTCAGCCATTGTGACTCGCGTCTTTTCACCTCCTACGCACGGAGGCCCGCGCGCAGCAGTCGGCTGCACAAGCCGGGCCTCGGCCGGCACGAGGACACAGAGAGGCCACGGAGCAGCAGGCTGGATCCTTGTGCTGTGTGCCATTTGGGGCTTCTTATCCGCTTTCCTTCCCGCAGCCGTTCTGGACGCCTCTGTTGTCGGGGCGAAGGTGCAAAGAGGTTTTTTTTTTTTTTTTTTTGTTCTTTCACCGAAGCCACCTGCTTGCTTTGCAACCACTGAGCCGTGGGAACAAACTCATTTTGTCCTCCGCCAGTAACGAAGGAATTAAATCCTTTTCGTTCAACGGCGCCCGCGTTTGGCTCACAATGTCTTGACTTGTCACTGTGTCTTTAACAGGTCGAGTGGATTGTGCTTCAGTGCCTTGTGCCCTCTCACTCAGGCCGATGAGTCCTTTTAAAATGCGTCAGTCTGCTTGGAACCTTGGCTTCGGTACCAAAATGGAAATGAGACATAAGCGTGCACTAAACTGCTTGGTGGCGATATGGCTCTAGACTTGTGGGTGAATTTCTCTCTTCCCACTTGTGCTTCTGGCCAGTGTAATGAAGTTGTTTTCCTCTTCAGGTTATCAATGAAGCTGTGTTTTGTTTTTTCATGATCATACTTCAATTCAAGATACAATTTCTTCTGTCCTAATTTTCACTCCAAACCCCTCCCTCTTCATTCCTCTTCTATTTTCAAACCATTGCTACTTATTTTGACTAAAATATCATTGACAACGAAGAAGAGGGACCCCATTTGGCACAATGTGCCTTATCTCGCACGGTAGAATTGTGTCAAATTTTTGCACAGCGAGCTCGGCAACATCTCGCTCTCCCCGTGGCGTTGGGGTCGGGGGCGGGTCAGTCCTAATCCCCGAGTACTTCCTGTGGCACGCGCGTCCTCGTGGGAGGCAATGGTGCCATCCAGGAACATGGCAGATGTCTCTCACTGTGATTACTCAGCGTCAAGTGGGCGGTGAAAACAGGTGACACGTTTATTTGCGGGGTTTTCGCAAAGAAGCCTTTGGCGGTTAGTCATCTTTTGTGCAACTGTTCTCTTTCTCTTCACTTTAACTTCCCGAGTAGGCCGGTCTCGGTTTGATAACACACATTGGATTCAAGGACTTTGGCAGAAGCGGCCCGTTTTGCTCCCACACCGGTAGACCGCAACATACGACTGGGCTGCAGTTCAACAGAAAGCCCGTTGCTTGGAGGACGGATGAATACGGTAACTATGCCACTCGGCGCCCGGCTCTTCAGCGCAAACGCACCGAGAATAATGGCGCAGCACTTCAGCCCAGTCAGGGAGTAGTGTACTCATGCAACGCTTTGAGTGGTCTCTCTACTACGGCCCCACTTTGCTCCGTAGAGGACAACTGCTGCAGCCGTCCACCAGCCCTTTTTTAAATGGCAATCAGTCCACATTTGCCTCGTCCTTTTTTGTCTCCAACGTACTTTATAGTTGTTGTTTTCAAGACATCCGTTTGTTGTGATCGAAGTAATTCCTTTTTTTTAAAGCGGTCATTTGCAATGAACACATTTATTTCCGTGCAGGCTCTTCCCTCCGTCTGACACACTGACACCATCGCTTCCTCTCAGAGCTTTTCTGCATTTTGAAATGTAGAGTTGGTATTTATTGAACAAAATTTGGTCTTCAGCAGGAAATGAGTGTGTGTATTGGAGCTGAAACTATTTGAATAATTTAAAAGAAAATACTTAACATTTGCTGGTTACAGCTTGTGTCCTGTGAGGTTTGGAACTGTTGGTGGATAAAGTGGACTTTTTCTCACCGTTTTTCTGTCATTTCATCATTGTTTATTTTTAAAGATGAAATCTACAGTTAGCTGCAATTCACAGCTTTAGAACCAAGTTAAGGATGAATTAGCATTCAGGAAAAGCTGCTCCCAGTAATGCAAATAAAAAGAGTACTTGATTAGAAGAAGCACCTCTGACTTTGACGGTTGTTCAAGTGTCCAAACAGATCGCGTCTGAAGTGCGTCAGCTGCAAGCGATCCCCTACTGGATACGTCTCAGCACGTCCCACCGCATCCGGCAAACACCGGTGAGCCGCATCCACCACGTGCCTCACCTCAGCCTCCCCCAGCTTCTCCGATGTCTGTTGATCCGCGCGCGTTACCGACCTCGAGGTGCCGCAGGAGAGCGAGTTAGCGAGTGATCAGCGCTCGCCGCCGAGCAGCAGGAGCCCTGCTGCCACAGGCCGCGTGATGCGCATAGGATTTGAACTCTCATCAAGCTCCAACCGCAGCGCTGTGACTGGAGGGCATGCCGGGACACTCCGCCCTGTTGCAGCAGGGCCACATGGCAGCATCAACAGTTAATGGACGTGTAGCCTAAAACCGGACTGCGATCCCCATAGTGTCTCCTGAGATCCACGGCGCAGGAAAAGATTCCTATTCATCATGCGACTCCTCCGTTGCCTGCAGATGCCCCGTCGTGTTTCCGCTGGGACCGGCGCACCTTGACACCAGCAATATATCCGTCGACCCGCGGCCCTCGCTTTGTGTGCCGCGCTGAGGTTGAGGCGTCCCGCTGAAGGGCGAGGTGGCGTAGCGGTGGCAGGTGCGGTCCCGGGAGCCTCCTCACGCGTTCAGACCCCCCCAGCTGGTAAATACACTGCTAACGCTACGGAGTCAGCGCAGGCGAACGCCGTGCGCGGAATACATGATCCCTTCCAGTGATTTACAGGAGCGAGGCAGCAAAGCAGCAAGTGTGCGAGGGGCTGGAAAGGAGGATTTTCAGCTGCCTCACACTGTGTAAACGCTAACTGAAGAGTACAAAAGCATTTAATGCTTCGAATTCGTGTGAAAGAGGAAAAGAGAGTCATAAAACTCGTTGTGTACTGAAACCAGTATCATTACATGAACTGGAAAAGTGCATCATTAACAGCCAGTTAAGCAGAGTGATGCGTCAGCACTCAATGGCACTCTGATTGAGTTTCGTTTTCTATGCATTACTGTGTGCACACACTCAGGCACGTGGCGGAACTTGGGCTGGGCACGTTAACGCGTTATACACAATGATTTACCATGCCTTCACAGCATTTTGTTCAGCCCTGGGAGGAGCTTTACGCTGAGACAGTTGGAGAAAGGTTCTGCACTTTCAAGTGGACATTTTCATTTGAAACCTCTGCCAGACAGCGTAGTCGAGGGTCAGCTGCTACACTGCACTCACATGGCGTTGATGCAGCCAACCAGATCCCCAAAAACCGGTGGCGCGGCGGACTAAAGAGTCTCCTGCACACCAACTTCAAACTGTGTACTTTTTTGTGCTTGACCACTTAAGCTCACTCTATCAGGGCCCCTCGCTGCTGACTTACTTACTCCCCTTACTCTTCTAGTAGGAAAGAGATTGATATACTGTATGTGACGTGCCTGTTAAATTGTTTTGATGACATTAAAAATAAGACGTAAGTTTTTTAACTCATTATTGAATTTTACACATAATGCGATTAATCGCTGTTAATCACAGAACAATCATGCAATTAATCAGGTTGCATTTTTTCTTCATCTTTTCCCGGCACCAGACGGAACACGTGTTTGCTGGTGGAGCTAAATATGCAACTAACCTCGTGTTGAACACCGTGGGCTGTGATTTGCATCTCACGACGTCGCGTCATGGCGACGGTATTCGCAGCCGATGGGGTGGTGTTTCTGGCTACGTGGCAAACCCGATTTGTACCCTTCTTTCAGCCAACTCCGTAGTTAGTAAATGCTCCACAATGTTCAGCAGCGACTCGACGCGGTGCAGAGCTGCTGGGGTTTAGTGGACTTTTGTAGCTTGTCACTGACAACAACAACCTTCTGTAGCTTGAAATAACAAAAAAAATGAAAAATGAGCTACAAGATTGTAGCGAGGGGAACGAGCGAGGGGAAGCTGCACAGTCAAGTGTCAAGTCCCAGGGGGTTTGTCACTACAATGGCCCCTTTCACATTACACATAGTCAATTTCATTATTCATATGGAAAATATTGATTTTCTATAGCTTTAAGGGCAGAAAACTCTTGTGGACTCAGCGTTTTCTCATTCCGTAGTCGTATAGTGGGACTCGTCTCCCTGCCGACAATAAACGGCGTGTCTTGTGGCACCGCAGCCACCAAACATCATGTCTATTGAATATGGGAAAGGGCGCTCTGCTATTATCATTCATTTTGCCCGGAGATACTCGCTCTTGCGCAGTTACCATACTGTTGCTATAATTATCTGCATTGCACTTTCCTCCCACACAAATGGGATGCAACCATTTTTTTTTTTTACCTGATGTTGTTTAAATGCGGTGTTGGAATGTAAGGAAAATCCAACGCTCTGTAAAAAGAGGCAGTTTATGGGAGAATGGTTGCTCACAAATTCACTTTGCCGATTGATAAATAGAAAACAAATACATCCGCATGTTTAAATTACACCAAAACATTTGAGGTTTTAAAACCAATGAGTTGTCATTTTTTACATTTTTAACGTTCCTTCATTTTAAGAAAGATTTACTGAATTATGCCCGCAGGCTACAACTTACAGCCTATTGATTTATGAATATTGAATATAAATAGAGAAACCCAAGAGCGCTTGATGACACTGCAGATTCTGGTCCTCCGCTTTCTTGCTTTATGAGATGTGAGTTGCCTGTAAATAATGTTTATGCAGCAGCTCACAGCGGGGAGAACGCAAAGTTTTAGACTGACTGGTGTTCAACAACTTTATCGATGTCTCAAAATCTCATGTGTAGTTATTGGTTACCAGGTTTTGTTCGCACTTTCTGTAAGACCTCCATTGTTATTGTTGACCTGCGATGGCTCTAAATGTGGACTAAAATCCGATTCCCCAGAAGAAGGAAGCACTAGAACGTTGCAACTGATTTTTAAGAAAACAATGCTTCTCACAACACTCAAACCAATGCACGTGCTGAATGCACACACGCAAAATGAGAAAGTCACACTCTGAAACACTTGCAGTCGGACTAATGGCTTGCATCCACGGGCGGAACCAAATGTTTCTGAGATTGTCTGGTAATTGAATAAGAAATCAATCAAATTACTTTAAACTGGAAATCCCAGAGCCACTTAAAGGGAATTAAAGTGTTTCCAAAAGTTTCCAGTGGAGGAAAATGTAATTGTCTTTTCATGGTGATTGTTTATGTCGCTGAAAGAAAAGGCTTTGCACTTCCATCTGGGTCCATCAGCTCAGCACACACAGCCGTAACGCGCCTAACCCCAACGCAGGCATTACATATTTATGACACGGCACCTTTTGGAAACTGCATCAAAATGCTGCGGGCTGCCTCTTTACATTGTTACTGTGTGAAAACGGATAACGATGTCATCAGTCGCAATGGTGCCTTCAGGGACAGAACAGGGTGCGTCATTCGGATTAAATGGAAATGGAGAAAAACGCAAAGACGTTGTCTTTGTGTTTTTGTCACATCAGTTTGCTTATGATAATCCGTGAAGTCGTTTTTGTTTTGTAAGAATGACACAGTCCTTTCAAAGGATTGAAATCACATTCAGTCAACACGGCTCAACCACAAGATGCATTTTTAAGTTAGCAGGTCATTTTTTCGGCCTGGAAACGACTCGTATGAGTCTGTTCTTCACTTTTAAGAAGCCCTGCGATGAGAGAACGCTTGAAGAGCCGATTCCTCTGAGCCAGACGCCGTGTTTGAAGACACTATTCACAAGGTCCCGTTTACGCCACACGCACGAAGGTCCCCCGTGTTCCTGGCACCCGGTGAGGACGTCATCATTCACCAGCAGCTCTCGGGTCTCGGTGCCGAGTGAGACGGGGCGACGCGCCGGCGGGGCAAAACGCTGAGTCGGGCAAACGCTGCGATGCTTTCCCTTATTGTGAGCACCATTTTCCCCCCCCACCGCCCGCCCTCCCGGCTGTCGAGTCATCACATTGGTGCGTAAAATGAGATTCGCCGTGCCACTAAGACTGATGACCCCCCTTTAACCTCGGCTACTGAAGCGC
The DNA here is from genome assembly GCA_021346845.1 of Apeltes quadracus. Taxonomy (NCBI): domain Eukaryota; kingdom Metazoa; phylum Chordata; class Actinopteri; order Perciformes; family Gasterosteidae; genus Apeltes; species Apeltes quadracus. The sequence continues at coordinate 4,574,262 of CM037926.1, read as the reverse complement.
CGCGCTCCTAAATAGCAACCGAGCGCCTTTGTCCCCGGCTCTTTTGAAGGCCTCTTGTATCTCATGTTTAAGTGCGGTTGACTTTGAACATGCCCCCGTTCGAGGCTTCACAGGCCGCCGCATCAGCTGAGCGACTCCAGGCAGATTGGCTTCCTTCAAGTGCGCTCCGAGTACACTCAGAACGCATATCCCAAGGGCAAAACACCAGCGTGGCAATGGGCTCGCTTTCTTCACTATATCAAGGGGCTTTGGAGCTCGTCCCTGAATCGGGGCCGTCGTGGTCATTTCACTCACGGATTTACAGGTTGCTACTCACCTCCATGTCGTATCTGGGACGGAGTGAGGCGGTTAAACGTGCGCTGATATGTTCCTTGTCTTTTTGAAGTCCACGCAGCAATCTGAATAAGCCAGTGAAGGGGACGTTGGAGACAAAATGCGGAACTGGAGCGGCATTGCTTGCAGGATTCCTGAGATTGGCTCGTTCTCCCGTTGGCTTCTTCATTGGGAGTTCACACTGCCCGTCCTTTGGTCCCCATCAACACCTCCATCAGGTGCGACTAAGATGAACAGCTCTCAAGATGTGGGGAGGAAACGCACACGGACAAGCATGCTGGCAGAGTGGTGCTTGACTGAGTTCCGTTGTGAAGTCTGTCCTGAGTCTTGCTGTGACTACGGCCGTTCACGGGTACATGTGATGAAGTCGTGATGACACAGGAGCTGCAGGAGCCGCAGCCACGCACAATGCCTGCTGCTCTGCTTTTCTTCTCATTGACGATCCAAGATACTGGTGGAGCGGAGCGAGGCGTTGACAAGCAAACCGAGTCGCGGTTACACTTGTGTTTTTAATAATTCAACTTCTGTGATTGCGGCAGATTGGAACTGAGCTGCTTCCACGTGCGTTTATCTCTCTTTAGACTCGAATGTGACCTGCCTGATTGGATAGTGATCAGATACATTTTACACAGTGTCTGCAAACGGTGTACACAACGTTGGTTTGGCTGATTGTGATGCGTCCTGGCGTGGTCGGATGATTCGCCTCCTTGTAAAGACGAGCGTAACCGCGGTCTAATTGTGGGAGTGAGTCATGCAGGAGCCTTACGTGTAGTCAGACAGGTGAGTATGAAAAAAGGTGATGAGTTTGATCAAATTCAGCCTCCAAGAAAAAATCGGCACAATAACCACCGACTATTGCATAGTTATGGACTATTTCTGTTAAATGACTGCACCGAGCCAAAGGCTATCAGAGGTTCACGTATTTAGCAGCACAAATGCGATTAGGGCAGCAGTGTAACCAGCAGCCGGCTCTACGCAGGTAAACACAGCCGCTTGTTTCTTTGTGATAGAGAGAGAGAGAGAGGGAGGGAGAGATGTACAAAAGGGGGGATACGGCGGCTGGAAAACGGGGAGACAGTAGAGAGTGGCCGAATCTCTGAGAGGAGGAAGCCTATTCTCATTGGAGCACAATGCTGGGTGGCGAGCTCCAGCTAAATAAATTATCACAGGGCTATTTTTAAGCTGAAGTGTAAATGCAGTAATCCTCTGAGCAGGAGCTGCAAAGAGCCAACGCACAGAAGCCACATTGGGGAATACAGCTCTGCCTTTATCTTCCCTGAACCGCCCGCCCCAGTCTCTCTCCCCTCTCTGGGTCACACACACACAATCACACACAAGTGCCACTCCCAGCACCTCCATCTTTTCTCGCTTTCTCCGTTTCTCCCTTTCCGCCTTTCTCTTTTCACACGCTAAAAGCCTCCTTTCTGCGTCGGGAGTGTTTCGCTTGTCACTGAGCCCCCTATAGGGAATCCACTCAATTCTATTGTGCAAAGAAACAACAACATAAACAGGCGGGGTGGGGAAACGTGTAAGCGGCACACGCGGAGGCAGCAGTCGGAGGATATTAGGCCACAGTGGGTCGTTCTGCAACTCGCAACCGACTCATTCTTCGCGTTTGCTTTAGTGTTGAGATTATTTCTTTATTTTTTTCCTGTGAGCCGGGGGCCCCGCGGGAGAGCGTCGTGAGGCCGAGGGAAAGTTTTCCCAAGAAGTCATAGTTCCCTTCCAGGCTGTTTTTGGTGTGAGAGCGGAGAACCTGTTTGTAACAGCAGATAATGGGATGTCGTTAATCACCAGCGCCTGGCTGAGGCTCCGCAAGGTTAATGACGATGTAGCCGAGCGCTCGACCGTGTCCCGCTCCCCAGGTATTTGTCAGTGTCAGCAGCAACCTGGGTGGCGGTACGGAGGGGTATGCGGGGGTATGGGGGGGGTATGAGGGGCAGTTCATAGTTCCCTGCCTCACAGTGCTCACCTGTCACCGCCCCCTGTCCCTCTCCAAACCTCTCGCTTTCTCACTCTTAATTTGGCTCGTAGGAACGAGCCAGGGTGTCTTCAATGTGGATTAAGTTTTCTATCGTGACGTATGTAGTGTTATATTGTTACCTTCGCAAAATACTTTTGCGGAGGTTATGTTTTGATCGCTGTGTATTTATTTGTAAATGTTTGTTTGTTATTCGCATAACTCAAAAAGTATTGAACCGAATCTTGGTGGGTTGGTTGGTCATTATTCGGGGCACATTCGATTTTGGGAGCTATCGGGTCAAAGGTCAAGGTCATGAAAAGGTCAAAAAGACACTTTTGACCATAGCTTCCTTCATAATCGAGCTATTGTCATGAAACCAACGCCATATTTTTCTATGACGAAATACCTTTCAAATAATCCACATCCGTCATGACATCACTCAGACGCAAGTGCGTCAAAATGATGTCACAAGATGACGTAAGGTATGCGGCGAAGGTATGCGCTCTACCGAGTGCCCGTTCTAGTTTTATAAAGCACTGCGACTGTGGGGGTTTTGATTTTTGGGGTCCATGGCACTTTGCCAGGCGGTCCTGCAATGGCGCTAGCTTAATGTGTGGATTGCTAGCAGCCATGTTAGCTCTGGGCCAATAGAACCCTGCATATGGTTGTGACGTTGCCTCTACTCACTACTCGTTCCCGCGCTGCTGCGCATCGGCCAGCTAGCGGCGGGTAGCATTATTCATGTCAATGTGGATTCACAGTTGAGGCAGATTGAGATTGTCCACGTTTACCGTAACCCATTTTAGCTTGCGTGACAGAAAATGTCATTCTTTCCGATTAGCCGGATGAGATACTCTCACACGGCCGTGTTTTCATACCAGCAACCAGCAGAGCTGTTGCCAAAGCCTTCGGGCTAATCACACCAGTAATGTCGGCATAGTAGAACAGGGGGCTTCTCTGTTTAACGCCATGACTCATACCCACGCAGAGTTCACGCATGCACGCCGCGACAACACACGCACAAACACAGCGTCTTTGAAATAAATGAGGGGCATGTTTTCACTGTCTTGCTGCTCTGCGTCGCCATCTTGAAGCCCTGAAGGCCACGACAGCTCTGAGTCAAGAGAGATACCCTGCATGATCGAGCAGCGCAGTGAAGGAACGGTATTACGCTCCGTGTGGCAGTCCCCTGCTGAGCCACTAAAGACAGCTGAAGCATGCCAGCAAGGTGTGTGTGTGTGTGTGTGTGTGTGTGTGTGTGTGTGTGCGTGTGTGTCTGTGTGTGTGTGTGTGTGTGTGTGTGTGTCCCTTGGCAGGTGAGGCTAGAAAAAGGCACAGTAGCAAACAAATCCAAACCGACACCCAAACCGAATACCAAAATAAAAGCACTTTGAGAAGTAGAATTCCTCTGTCTCTCACTATGTATAAAATCGTTTTTTACTAAACCTCACTGGGTTACGCTGATGTGGAGCGCTGCTTCAAGGAGAAAGAGATGAGGGGGGGGGGAAACTTCACGTCAGTTGTTTGTGTTGTTGAAATCAGGGCAGGAAGTAAACCGGCATTCTCGCTCAGTCGCAAATAAGATGACCTATTTTGAACACGCTGGGAGACGAGGATCTCTAAAATTTATCTGAACACCACAGAGGCTCAAAAGCAAAGCCACATAAATTAATAAAATGATATATATATATATATATATATATATGCATGCTAGGGGTGTAACGATTTGATTTGTATCACGATTCGTGGTTGTCGATACAATTAAAGGACGATATTGATTCATTTAGAACGATACGATTCAATGACTTGAAATCGATTCAGTAACTTTTTTGCCAAAAATTCAACCAGTGGGACTGAAATAAATTTCCTAGATTCCTGTTGTTTCTTGTAATAGAATCAAGTATCAATTAATTATGAACATAAATAAACAAGTAAACAACAATGAATGGCAAATGCATTCACATTTTATTTCAATAAAGTGCAAACACTGCTGTAGCAGTGTTGCAGAAAAAAACCTGTATTAGTGATATACACAAAAAACACCCCTGCAAAAATGGTTTTCTTCAACCAACCACCGCAAAACCACCCCTCTATTTCAACCCTTGTGGAACATCCCGTCGGCTTTCCCCGTGAAACCCGGAAGTTGAATCGGGAATTGGGGCTCGGGACGGCGGTGGGTTACCTGCATGCTGCGTGAGCACGTCACGGCTCAGTCCGTGACAGCCTTTATCATTAAAAGTGTTAAGAAAAAAGTCTGACGTGCTTAAATCCAATGGGTTATTTCCGAGTATCGGTACAATCGATTTATTACATTTTAAAACGATGTTAGATCAATATATGCCGTCCATATGGGCAACTCGCTGAGCACAGATGTAGTTGGATCAGAGTAATATAAATCGATACATCGATGTAATAGATGGATCGTTACACCCCTAATAAATAAATAAATAAATAAATATATATAATATATATTTCTGTATCCCGTTCACTGAAAGACATTGAATCCGCTTTGTCTGTTTTACATACAGACCTACACAGGCATAGGGACCAAGGCCCATTCCTATATTGTGTTGTCTGGCTCTGTTTCCGATTAAGTGTTTCTGAGGGCACATAACATGTGGTAACGGTAATTTTATTTGATAAAAACATACAGCTTAAAAAAATTCAAATACGGTTCTAAAGCAATCACAAAATCACAAGACGAAATGCTTATTCTACATGAAAAATGTGTTGCCTCATCTGACAGCACTTTCCAACCTCGTCACCTCTGTTGCAATCAGTTTGTTCAAAGGAGATGTTAATGCTTTAAAGCCGTACCTTTGAACCTGATTTTACTAATACGGTGAACAGGTTTTTTTTTGCAAAACTTTGTCAATCAGCAATAACGGTGGCATTTGCTTGATTTTTTTACTATAGTTGTTTGGATTGTTTAAACATTCTGAAAAATATGTGCAAATGAGAACGAATGAGCACCACCAGATCTGGGGTGCACAAGCAACCTTTTCCAAAAACAAACAATCACAATGTTGTGAGCAGCCCAGCTGTCGTGGCTCCCCGGCAGGTAAAGCCTGGATCCAGCCTGTCCAGCGCATTCTGCACAGCTGGATGGACAGAATCAGTGCAAACACGTCTTCGATGACACTTTCTTCTACCACTGCGAGATGCGGCCGTCCGCCAAGGTGTGCCCTGATTAAACAAGCCAGGCAGGTCTGATTACAAATGCAGGCGGGGGAGGCGGGGGGCGAGGGGGAGGGGGGGGGGGGGGGGGGGTAGGAATAAAAGGAGCAGAGCATGACAGAAGAGATTTTGATGAGCCAGACTACTCGTCTCTGAAAAGCTGCTCATCTGTTAATTCTGGCAAATCACGGGCGATCATTCGTACCTCCGGCACTGGAGGCCGAGCATCTGCAAGCTACGGGACCAGTGTGTGTGCGTGTGTGTGTGTGTGTGTGTGTGTGTGCAATGTGTGCACAAGCATTCATGTGCGGACATGTGGGTATGAGACCGAATCCGTGTATGAATTGCACTGCGAGGAACTGCATTGCTAATAGTTCAACCCTCCCTTTGTTTGGGACGTGATGAGTGAGCTTTGGGATTGGTTAGTCTAATAACTGGAGACAAACTGAGTGTCACACACACACACACACACACACACACGCTATTACACACCACAGAAAACATGCCGTAATTGTGATTTTCTGGCAGGCGCTGGACCACACACTCCACTCTGATGTCAGGGAGACATTCACACGCTGGTCCGTTTCATTTAGCTCTGGACGATTATAATAATTATATTTCCAGAGTAAATTGCCCTTTTCTGTCCTTGACGAATGAGAGATGATCATATTCTGTTTTGGGGGGGTTTGTTTTTAAACACCGCTTCAGGTGTGGGGAAATATGTTCACAGAAAGGATGTGGAAGCATCCACGCTTTTATGGTTTTGCCCGGTTTCATGGCAATAATAATGTCTTTGATCAGAGACTGAGAGAGAGCTGCACCTCTGTGCCTCCCAGCCGTACAGTAGTGTGTGTGTGCGTGTGTGTGTGTGTGTGTGTGTGCGGGGTTGTGTGTGCTCGATGGTGTCAGTGTAAACTACCCATGAACGTGTGATTCAGGATAGTTTTCTGTGTTTTTATGATGTTGTAAACGTAGCTGCCTTCGTTTGACGATGCAAACTCTACCTGAAATGAAGATGTGAACCATAGAAACATTCCTGTGTGTGCGTGTGGAAGCAGATAGTCGAGCTGCAAATGTTTTCACCGTTCTCTGGAGACCCAAGAGAGGGGGGGATTTGAAGAATTTTGACACCTTGTCAAGGCCCTCCTACGACTGTAATGAATTTCAGCCTTTTGTGGTGTGTGTGGTCCCTCTGCACTGATAAGCCGCGGCACTAATACAGTTAACAAGGAGCGCTTGTGTGTGGGGAGGGAAGGGTGAAGGGGACGACATGGTGTTTACAAGCCTTTGAGCAGAAGTAGCTCGACAGGGTCGCAGGGTTTGTCAATAATAATGATGATGAATATCACGTGGAGTGTGCGTGAGGACTTTTATGGTGCCTGGGTATTCCTGTGTTATGCAATTGTGTACTTGTGACACACTAGAGAATATGAAAAAAAACAGTTCTACTGTTTATGATTGTAATCACGACTACACTTTGCACTAATTACCACTCAAACTATGGTTCCTCATTGAACTTCCCCAACGGGGATATAGCAAAACCATAATGGGTTTTCGCACACACGCACGCACGCACACACGCACGCACGCACACACGCACACACGCACGCACACACAAGTTGTTGTTGTTGGAGGTTGAGACTAGACTTATGTTTGTGCCTTGTCACTCTTAAATGTCACCCTGTCTCTCAGTGCTTCGTCTGCATTTGAAGTGTGTGTGTGTGTGTGTGTGTGTGTGTGTGAGTCTCTCTCTCACACACACAAACATGTTCCCTTCTGGTTGATGGACGTACCGCTGCTCTCTTCCGACGGCGAACACAATGATGCTCACAGCATTGATTTTTCTCGTGCCATTTGTATAATTATGTCCCCTCTGTTTTATTCGTCCTCCGTCTTCTTATCCTGTCTCTCTTATCTTTGCCCTCTCTCTCTTCTACTCTTCTAATTCCACCCCCCTGATCCATTTTTATGCCTCGATGCGCCCGTGCCTTGTTATCTCGGCCCTTTCTGTCTTTTTCCTGTTTGATCTCAACTTCTTAATTTCCTCTCTCATCTCCGTCACTCGCCCCCACCAACCCGCCGCTCTCGCTGTGATGCTCGTCATTGTTTCTCTTTCTGCTTATTATTTTATTAAACCACTCCCGGTTTTTCTCCAGCTCTTCCTCTTTCCAACGGAGGCGTCTCCGTTTCCCACCCGCCAACCTTCTTCTCTTATTTTCTCTCGTTAATTCTGTCTTTCTTTCTGTCTTTTCCTGCAGCGTCTTTGGAGTGCAGTCCGTCTTCACCGTAGTCCCAAGGAGGGGGACTATCCGGTCAAATAAAAAAAAAAAGGGACGGCCACCGTCTCGCGTCATCATCAACATCCTCCTCTCTCCGTCTCACACCTCCGATCGCCCTCCTCGGGAAAAAAACAACCAACCTTCTCCCCGGCCGCTCGCGAGAACGCTCCCACGAGCTCTGGCCCCGCCCACTCCAAACGCCCCCCTCTGTTTCCTGGACTCCAGCTACTAGTTTCCTCCCGTCCCTTCTGACCTTTAGCAGCCGAGCCCCCACCGGAGCCCTCCCGCTATGACTCAGCACACATCGGAACCACTCTGCTCTGCTCTGCCTCGAGGCACCCTCCTCCTCAGCGCTCCACCTTCCCAGAATTCCTCACTTGCTGGTTCTCCTAAATACCCTGTACAGCTGTACTCGTGTGTACTGATTTACTTTTGGGGTAAGGGGGGGGCCTTCCCCTCCAGACGCCGCTTGTCGTCCCAGTTTGTGACACGCCACCTCACTTCCCCGCGTGCACTGCTGTCGTGCACCGCTGAGCTCTAACCCCATACCCCAACCCACAAGATGTCCCCCTCCCTCCCTCATGCATTGTCTTTATCTCCCACGATGACCCGCAAAGAGGCCACACATCTTCCCCTTAACCACGCGTGTATGCACGTGTGTGTGTGTGTTATGTGCCGTCGTCCTGTGCTCCCCCTCCCCCTCTCCCTCTCCCCCCCCCCCCCCCCCCCCCCTCCCCCCGCCCCTCTGAGGGTGAGCCTTGGGAGGAACCGGCGCATTGGGCGCGGGGGAAGTTGGCTCCCTCCGAAGGGAGCGACGTCATGGTGAAAAGCAACGTACAGGCGCTGGAGTGGAACCGTAGGCCGGGGGGAGGGGGGACAACCAGAGGGACATTCCCACGGTGTCCCCAAACACGCTGTTTAGGACGAAGCGGCTGACTGGCGAGCAAGAGACACAGCAGAAGGGTTCCGTAAACCGACAGCTGCTTTCCGACCAATGACGAGGGGAGAGGAAGGAAGGACGCCGCGGAGGAGAGAAGAGGCTTTCTCGTATCCTCCCCTGCGTATCGCCACGTCTCTCATTGCTTAGCTGCTCCCTGGGAGTATTTTTAGATGAGATGTATTGGAGAATAGTGTACATAGGAGACGTGCTGTGAGCAAAACTTCATCGTGGTAAATGTTGCCCGGCAGATATTCCATTTATGTGTGACAGTCTCTGCCGTCTGTGAATAATGGCCACTCACTGTTGATATTCTATGTATTATGACTGCACTTAAAAAGCACACGTGTTACAAAACAACCTGCTGTTACTGTTCTATCTCCTACCAGTGTAACTTACATAAAACCCTGTAGCCGCTCAAATGACCTCTCAATATCAGATGATGATTCCAGAGCACTGGAGCGATATTTATCAAAAGCTTCCATCCCCGCAGATGTAGCTGTGAGCTGTTGTCACGGTAACAGCATCTTTCCCATCCTGGTTTGGAGTTGTCAATCAGAGGTGCATAAAATGACTGCAGATGTGTGTGTGTGAGTGTGTGCATGCGGGCAGTGAGTGTGGGTGGGTGGGGGATGGGGCGGCTGGTGGGGGGGATTGGGGGGAGGGTTCAGCCACGCCCCCAGAGAGGCCTCATGCTGTACTGGGATTGTATTTGTACAGGAGTCCCTCTGTGTCAGACATTCACTGTTTGAATAGCAGCTGCAACTTAATGTGGCGAGCGGATTGAATATTATTGATCAGCTCTTTGGGACTTAGTCGGTCCTCCAGAGCTACGAAAGCCTCAAGAAGTGTGTGTGTGTGTGTGTGTGTGTGTGTGTGTGTGTGTGTGTGTGTGTGTGTGTGTGTGTGTGTGTGTGTGTGTGTGTGTGTGTGTGTGTGTGTGTGTGTGTGTGAGAGAGACAGCCACATAGGCATGGAGTTGTCCGGGCTAAAACACAAGCGGCTATTTCACGGTCGAGCAGAGATGCCGTGTCCATGCCTGTCAAGGCCACCGGAGGGTGGTTGGGTGGGGGTGGAGGGGGCGTGTTGGTGGGCTGCAGCTCCCGTTAAGCCTAGAATTCCTCCACAGTCAACTGGGAGAGGTGGTTAGCAGGTGTAAAAGGTCAGCTTGAGAGCTGGCTTGATTATTGCAACAACCATTTAAATGAGGACGACATTGTGTATAATATTCAATGTAACCTCTGATTGTCCTTTACGTAAGTGATCCATTTGGTTGGTGACTCCTGATGAATCAGGCTTTCGTGTTGTTAGTTAAATAACAGTTCTAATACGTGATCAATAACAATTAATACAATAAATGTAAGTCTGAATTCAGTTAGCTGAGTCTAACATACACGACTGTCTTCTTCCAAAGCAAGTGGCAACCTCAGGTGTGGGAAAAAGGATGAAAAGGCCACCATCCATTACATGGCCACCTGATGCCTGCTCCATGAGGGAAACCATCTGACCAGCTTTGCTCAGGTAGTCAGAAGCCTTCACATTTGCATAGAACACATGCATTCCCAGAACACAAGCCGGATGTTACAGCAGATCAACCACTTGCATTGAATTTCATCATGTTTCCGATCGCTCGCCCCTCTCAAGAAAGCCCTGTGTTTTAATCCCCAGCCCCCGTTTCAATGTGGCTTCACAGGATTATTGAAAGATATCGAAAATATATTCTCCTAAAGCTTTTTTTTTACAAATTGCACGTCGGCTACTTTTGGTTTTGCTTAGTTATCTCAAGCACCCAAACGAAGGCAGCAGTGTGTGTGTGTGTGTGTGTGTGTGTGTGTGTGTGTGTGTGTGTGTGCGTGTGTGTGTGTGCGTGTGCGTGTGTGTTGTGTGTGGATTCCTTGGTGTTGCCTCCCTACATGTGACCTTTGACTCTGATATCCAGGTATAACCAGTAGTCCGAGGACTTGCCTGCACTGGCTCAGGCCCGTTGTACCCGTGAGGTCTGGCACGCACTCCTAGGCGCCGGTACGGTTACACAAAGGGCCGCCGCACTGAACCTCACACAACCTTATTGCACAAGAACTTTCTCACAGGCTGCTAGCACCCACGCTGCAACACACACACACACACACATCTGCATAATGACACTGCATATTCCTCAATAAATAAGCAGTTTCACAATAAGAATGCATAAACAACAAACAATTTTGTTTTTTCTCTCCGCCGTGTTGACAGCATGCTTCAATTTGTGTTTTTCGTAACCAACAGGCATGCGGACCAAGTCTCTACTCCCAGTCTATCTACATACTGTATAGGGTGCCTAATGATGGATATTGAATCATGAGTGTGTGTATAATAAACACATCAATCTTCATGTCCAAAGTGTTCTGTTTATTGTGTGTGTGATTAACCAATGAGGATGTTGCATCTCTTTTCGAATCTGCTTGAGGATCCGCATGTAGATGTAGACTGCGAAAAAGATATTACCTGGCACATGTTGTTGCTTGGAAAAGTGCAACGCCACAGTTTGGGCCTCTGGACCCTGCAGGAAATGTAGATCACAACGGGGAATGACTGAGCGTGGATACCGAGCACAGCCTTCCAGAGAGTTTAAACAACATTTCCCATTTCGCTCACACACGAGTGGAGTTGCTCATTATCGCCGCTGTTGTGTTTTTAATTGCTTCTTCAGAGGCAAATAAACATACCATTTGAGTGAAGTGATGTTAAAGGAACCATTGAGAATGAGAGAAATACACTCTCTCATCCGGCTCCGTGTTGAGGGCCGTGTGGCCACGATCGATTTGCTGTGAATTACACAATAGTTATCTTAAATGAATTATTCATAGCAGTCAGTTAAGCCACTGGGTTTAACTTCTACATGCCTTCTATAAAGAGAAGAACCAGCTCAAACGCATTGTTTCGTAATAGCCGTAGTCTTTCTGTGACGGGAGGGCACCGGTGGCATGAGAGACACTTCTTGGTGTGATTTTGAAGAAAAAAAAAATCAAGACTGCATCACATTTTAATCCCTGAACAAAACTGATGCCAAACGCGCCGTGGTACTTCTGCTACATGTGCTGCAGGGTTGGAGGAGGAGGAGGAGGATAACAGGCGTGAGGGATGAAGAGAGAGAGAGATATGACAGAAAATCGCTAGCACTCAGTCCCCTGCCTGCCTCTCCTGAGACCTGCAACACACACCCTCAGCACTCTGGCTTCTTAGCGCCTGCCTGCATGACTTCTCCTGCTTGCTTTCTTCCTATATGTCTGCAAAATGTCTCACTCCCCCGTTGCTCTCTTTCAACTTCTGCTGTTCCGCTTCTATCCATCACTTATTCCGCGTGAGCCAGCATCTCTCTCACCTGTTCATCTTTTTTCCTTTCTCCCTCCTGCCATGATTTTACCTTCCACTTTTTCCTGCGTCTATTTCTGTAACTGTGTTATCTCCATCGCCGTGGATACTCCTACATCACTTTTTTGCTCCCCCCCCCCCCCTCCTCCTTTTCTTCATTAATTGGCTCTATACCGCTCACGTCTTCTCTATTCATGTAGCCTCCCTCTCCTGCCCGTCCACGTACGTCTGCCCGGCTGTTTATATTCTTTACGTGCACAGCCCTCCCCATCCTCCACCCTCCACCCTCCTCCAGCCGCGTCCGTCAGGCGTTCACACAGGCAGGCGGCTGCATGAATGAAACATCTGAGGTGGTGCACACGCTGAGGCCCTTTGGAGTGTCATAGCTCCCCCTCCACCTTATCCTTCTTTTATATTCTCCTGTTTTTTATTTCCACCCTCTTTCATTGACTTCTTTTGTTTTTGATCTTTGTTTTTCGTCCTTATGTTAGCTTTCATCTATACCCCCCCCCCACCCCCCCCAAACCCCCTCTCCTCCCTACATCTCCTCTGCCTGCCTCCAGCTTCATCCTACTCTCACTGCTTCTGTCAATATAACTGATGTAAAAACCTTTCAGAGCGATTGACACTGCCTATTTTGGAGCGACGATGGTCCCTGTGCTTTGTGTGTGTGTCTGTGCGTGCGTGTGTGTGTGTGCCTGTAGGTGTGTGTATCATTATCTGTGTGTGTGTGTGTGTGTTGGTATCTGCGAAGGGAAGCACCAATGGGCCCGTTCAGTTTTCAGAAGTGTGCACCCGTATAAGACGGCATCAGGAGAATTTCTTCACCAGCTGAGGAGGTTAAGCCTTCTTATCAGCCTTCGCTGTGTGTCGGTTCAGTTTCAGGTCGAGCCGACAACCTTTGGGTCGTGAACCCGGAGTCCTCGCGCTGTGCCGCTACTCTCAGCTGCAACCATCACTTTTTTTATGGAGGTTTTATCTTCCAGCTTTGCGTCTACGAGCGCCAGAACTGCAGAGGATAACTGATTTATTGAGGGCACCTTTTAAAGTGCTTCCAGGCTGTAAAATCGATCCGATTGGACAACCGGCATGAGACCTCCACACGTTTCAAACTGATGCTACAGGTGTGAGTTTGGAGCTGAGGGCCACTGACCAATGATCATAAACTCTAGATTCTGCAGTTTCTCTCATTTCCAATTAGCGTTTGGGTGTGTTTCTGCTCTTTGTTTGGACTTTTTGGAGCAAACATTTTTTTATGTTTTGATTTCCTTGCAATGGGACCAAGCTTAATGGGGAAAGAAGCCAATTACAGTACGTGTCACATTTTTGTGAAGCCAAACGTGTGTTGGTCTTTCCCGCGGTGGTCCAGACAGGACGGCAGCAGTGTGGTCGCACGGCCGAGCGGGCGGCGGCCGAGCGGACGGCGGCGATGCAGCGGGGCGCCGGACGCCCCCCATATGGAAAAGACATAGATACATTTTACTAAATGTTTATATCTATAAATGTAATATATATGACAGTCAAATGACATTCAATATCTTTAGTAAATTTGTGTAATATGAAACTTGTATAATTTGGGAACTTAGAAGTACTATATGTGACAGTAAATCCACATACAATTTCCTTAGTAGATATGTGTAATATCAAACTTGATGAGTTGGGAAACCATTTGTATTCTCTGTGTATTGTATAAAAACCCTACCTTACCTTAAGACATGTAAGATCTCTCATATGAGACAATCAAAAACAAAAAATCTTAAAATTACATGAAAAAGCACATGATGAGATGACGTAACAGAGTTTAGGGTATTTTGATTGTATGACACTTGTGATAACATCAGAATGTTAAAGTATTGGCGGCAATAGGTAATTGTTATGTTTTTTCTGTTTCTTTTCCGTATGGGCCACCCACTGCACGCTGACTGTTTCTGCAAGCATCTCGCCACAGCTGTGTGGGGAGGCCACTATGTTTATGCGTCAGGCTGAGTCAATCGTACCTCTGGCTGGTGAGGGTGCGCACGGTAAACCTTTGTGCCCGCAGGCCGTGTGACTGCAGGCTTCTCGGTGGTTCTTTTTCTCTCGTTCATGGTTCTTTGCAAATGTGCTGTTTACTCCACAGGTGGGGGGAGAGAGGGAAGGGGGGACAAAATAAATCTCCACGACTTATGCTCCCCCCGCCCCCTGAGTTCGGCGGTGATGGAACAGACGGGCAGCCCCTGCTCGGGGGGCCAGATCCTGGGGGGGGCACCTAGCCGGCAGGCGCCGCTGAGGACGAAGGTGTGCTGTGAGCTCGCTCGTTAAACAGCCCTGTGCCGACCTTAATGATGTCCGCCGGCACCGTCCCTCTCTCCTGCGCCGCTATCTCTCCCCTCGTTTCGCTTTCACTCTCCCTCCAGCCTTCCTCCTCCTCCTTTCTTTTGAGGCCATCTGCCTCTCTGCCCCCCCCCCCCCCCCCCTCCTTGTACTCTGTTTTGGTTGAGGAAGCCAAACCCGTCTGGTGGAGGGGGGAGAGAGGCTCTGTCACACTCTCCTTCTAATGAGCAGTCGCTCTGCGTGCCGCCAGCTCCAACTGAGCCAAAATGGCCGACACATTTCACACTGCTGGGCCCTTGATCTGTCAGGTTTGTGAGTGGCTGACTCGACGGCCTCACTATGGAATGATAGTGTGTGTGTGTGTGTGTGTGTGTGTGTGTGTTTGGGGCGGGTGCAAGAACAAAAAAACAAAGAACAGAAGAAGTGATGTAACCCGCTGTCTTTGGTGAGAAATCAGCCTGGCTCGTTCCAAGTTGCACAGAAGTGGGACAGTAGCACAGGTGGTGCTGGTATGCGTTACTCTGCGTACGAGTAACAATTTTTCATTCGCCGCACAGAAGATATCCAATGTGGGGGCATTACCACTTCTCTGGTGAATGATTAACGTCGGTGTCCTAAATTTCTCCTGGAGGAGGGGGCAGTTTGTATGTCACGGGGGCATATTTGTCTTACGAGGTCGATGATCGATTAGAACAGGGGCATCGACGGTCAGCCACCCTGAGCCCAAACAAAGCATCCTCCACCCGACTTTCTGGGTAACCGTGGACCGTCTGATAAGTCTCACAATTCCTAGGAAATCATTTCCCCAAATTGTTCTGCTGTTGCGGCTGTGATTACCCATCAGGCATTTGTTTCATTTCCGATGCACGCAAGTTTTCCCGATCCGGGCAGCTCCCAGGACAAGTGCTCTCGAAACGGCACTAGTCAAAAGTTTGCACACACTTCAGAAAATGTGTCCTGGTACTCGACGACCTCTTCCAAACGCCGTCAGAGAGAGGTGCTGTGTGTGTGTGATGGATAGGCAGACTATATTGCAGCATGGAAACAGTCCTGTGTGTGTGTGTGTGTGTGTGTGTTCTTGTGGGGGCCGATAGCCGAGCTGCGAGGATATTAGTAGTAGAGTTTTGTGTGTTGTTTTTTTGTGTGTAGAAAGGAGGATGTGTGCATGAGGTGTGCATGATCGCATGTGTGTGTTTGTTTGTGTTTGTGTGAGTCAGCCAGCTAATTCATCCCAGTCAAAGCAACAGAAGAGCTGACGTCTCGTCCACACACAACGGAGCCCGGTTCCTCAGCACGATAACCCGCTGTTATGTTAAGTATTCTTCTGTTCCTTAAGGACCGGCACTGTGGAGTGATTTCCCCGCTGATTGGCTCGAGTGGGATTTGCATAATGCGTGGGCTGGAATAACGCTCAACAATAACCGATTTAATAGGAATGGGCAGTTGGAGATCGACGGCAACAAAACAGTGGATAAACAACAATGCCGTGGAACAAAAGTCCCTCTCAGCCACAGCCGAACGTCTTGATCGTCTCGTTGGCCTACATTCGCTCTCCAGCGTCGCTCTCCTCACATTTATTTATCGCCAAATCGGCCCCTTAATCTCCGCCATTATGCATCCTGCACTGAACAGTGCGCCGAAATTAAAGATGACGTCATCTGTGTCCCGGCAGCAAATACTCAGACGCCCCTGATGCTATTTTCTACCCCTTGAGAGGCGTTGAGCGAGAGGTCTAATTTATTGATTGAGGCCGTGCGTCTGCTGCGTCGCGCTCGAGGGCAGCGGGAGGATTATGTAGCAGCACCGCGATGTTGTTGACACTCCCGTCGCCTTTACACCTCCGACATGCCAACACTTGGGTGGGTGCCCGACCCTGAGTGTGTCTAAATGTGTGTAGTGAGATGGGGGGGGGGGGGCGAGGGTGGTGAAGCCGGCATTTTTGAGAGGTCAATGGAGGAGTTTTTGGATAGCGGGGGGGATTGTGTGTGTGTGTGGTGGGCCATCTGGCAGCCTCTGGCTCCACTCGCCCCCTCCCCCTTGGGCATCCGGCTTGGCACAAATGTGCTCTTGCGGCAGCTGGGACCTGGGCGCCGACCAAGGCCGAAGTCACAGAGCCGCAGCGGCGCTCACACGCGCACTGCAGCAGGTGGGATGTTTCAGAAACTCTGGAAGTTAACTTCTAGCTTAATGCTCTACCCCAATACTTGCATCCAATGGCAACGTTTTGCTGGGACTACATTTCCGGCAGCAGGGCGTGGGTGCAGGAGTTGGCGCTGGCAGTTTGTCGTCACGCCACTCAGGTGGCCCTCGCCTACCCTCGGCGGAAGCTACTGACTTACCGAGGTTTTTTCATGTAGTTGTCTCTCAGCTTAAAGAAGCGGATCATTATGTGCAATTTGAAACACACAGAGAATTAGCTCCCAAACTCTGCAGTTCCCCTCAGCTCTGCTGAGCTTTGAATATTATTTGAACTGGTTGTTTTGGCTTCACGGCTTAGAGCTTTGAAATCCTGCTCCCACGGCTCCCATAGCGTTTATCTTGACGACTGAAAGTCGAGATCTTTTTTAAGGACGTTGCTTGAATCGTCCATTGCCAACATTCTGGCTAAATGAACAGGTTTTTCCTAAAGCCCAGATGAATGACACCTGATTCCTAATTAAAGCTGAGCTGCCGAACTGGCCTGAGATCAGTTGGAGTGCTTCCCTTTCATGACCATCATACCTTTTAAGTCCATTAAAATATTGAACAGGTTACTACTGACTTCAACCAGTTGTTGACTTGCTCTGCTATTACCGTGTCGGTGGGTAGTAAATAAGTACACAGAGAAGAGAGAACATTAACCGGCTTGAGTTAAAGGAACTGCTTCTATTATAGGGATAGATAACGTGTTTAGTATTAAATATGTTTAAACAGGGACGGCTCAGGTGAGTGTGTAATGCAATGTTCTTGCATTTCATTCCAATCAGGATTCTTTATTTCCAGTCCATTAACTGCTACAGATTTCCTGCTGTTAGATGACTTTCTCAAAATCAAAAGGTTATGTTAAAAAAACGGATTTTCTCAATGGAACAATTGTGATGATCGAAGTCACAACCTACCAACGGCAATGCTGCGCTTTGAGGTTTGCCAGGTTTTGGTTCCAGGCATCAGGGAGCCGTAAATCAGGACACGTTTTCTGGAAAGCGGCAGCCTGGAGTCACTCAGGTCGAAGACTGCCGCGAGCCTAAGAGGGAGAGGGAGGGGAAGGGGGGGGGGGGGGGGGGGGGGGGGGGGGGGGGGGGGGGGGGCTAATGGTATTAATCAGTGAACTCTAGCGGTTAAATGGAGCCTTTTGACAAATTTTTGTTGTGTTTTTGAATGCTGACTCTTCTCATTGGCCAGTGCACTTGGACAATGGATGGCTACAGAGCGACGGCTCAATGCGAAAGAACTCACACAGCGTCTGGTGTACAGGAATACTGAGCAGTTTGAACATCGGGCGAGCAAGTTGTACCGCAACATGCATTATTGCCCAGGTGTGTTTCACCAGGACACACCTGATGCCGCAGGAAAACGGCTGGTGCAGCAGGCCGGATCAACAATGTCACGTGGCGGCAGCGCTGCGTTTTGAAATGGCGATCATTCCACATGGGCCCGCCCGCGCGTTCACTCCGGGTAACCGTAATGCGCCGTGAAATGCCCCATTGCATTTTAAGCTGCGATAAAAAGAAACGGAGACAATAAAACAAGCGGCGCGGCGAAGTGCCCGTGACGGAGCGAAAGGGGCTGTGACGTAGGTGCAGCGCGGGGGGGGGGGTGAGAGCGGGCGGGCAGGCCGAAGCGGGCGGCGGATACACCGATCGAGCGGTTCACGGATGCGGTATCGAGACGGACGCGGAGGCAGATGCCGAGAGAGGCAAAGCTGTAATGCGCGCTGAAAGGTGAAACGCCCTCCCACCTCCCGCACGCCAACACCAGCACATCCTCAGAGGGATTATCAGGCTGGCAGGAGGCGCACAGCGCCCATCATAATTGTTTGTGCCGTCCCTTATCTAAGTACCCGCGACAGCACCACTTTGTTAGGACTCACTTTGATTAATTGCTCTCGCGGGGAACCGCTCTATTTACCGCATGTAGGTCAGTTTGTACCTGCGCCACCATTGGCCGGCAAAACCGCCATGTGCTCAAAATACAGTTCACTTTTAGTTTGTTTACTGCAAGACGCGGCGGCGGGGGGCGGGTGTGCATCTTGCATTGACTTGAATTATTTAAAAAAAGATTTAGACAACCCAGCCCATGTTTGACCTCTTCATTTTTGGCATCACTGTGTGGGGTTAAGAGGTGACCCCCAGGTTTGCGTAGAGCATGGCCGAGGTGCTCGATGGCCAGTTAATCCCTCCGAACAGCTGCCCGAGGGACGGGCAACCACATCCCATTTTCTATCTCGATACAATAGAAGCAACGGGTGGGCATGGAGGATCTAGAGTAGCTGGAAGGCACTTCTGACGGCGCACAAAGAGCCTCGTTGCTATTGTTGCTCATTACAGTGATTAACAAAGCAACGTAATTACTTTTGAATCCGTGAGAAATGTTTTCTACAAAATGTCTGAATGACTAGTCTAGTCTTTCTTTTTACAGTTGCGGGTTTGACCACTAGCGCCATTCCATCACTTAACCAATTCGTCACACAAACTGAAATGTGCACACCGGGGGTTTGTATGGATTGACTCCCTTATGTTGTCTTCCTCAAGTGGCCTTTCAATGGACTGCATTTTTTTGGCACTGTGTTTCTGCAGCCTGCCAAATATCTGCAAAGCCAATGACATTCCCATCACCCTCAGCTGTACTTGGTCTTTTGTCTCAGCGCTACATGGGTACCTCAAGGAGCTGTTGGCACAGACCATTCCCTTGTTGCCCTTTCCTGCCATTGGTAAACACTGGAAGTGGCAGCTATAGTGTTGTATAGCCTCCCTAGCCAGGTCTTGGGCAATGCTCTCTGGCCTCTAAATTGCACTTTATCTATTTATTAGTGTTGCTAAGATTGAGCGAAAAAGTTTTGTCAGATATAAGGAACATATAACAAACAATGACTGTTACAGAAGTCAATTATCTGCTGTTTAATAGTTATCGGCTTTGTTGAAATCGACTCTCCTTTAGACTTTAAAAGTTGAATTTGGCTTCTGCAGAAATGATGTAATGATGACGACTGCAGAGACCTCCGGCTTCCATGTTATTTAAGGTAGCTGTTTAAATAATACCAGACACTGACCTCATTACTGGCACAATTTATTTGAGTTGATTCAGGACCATTGAAGGTGCGGCTCGTGCCTCATTCTGTTGCACTGTTTTTTGTTTTGTTTTTCCCTTTGAAAGATTTGAGTGTCTACTTTTCATTTTTACAAATTTGTTGTGGATTTATTGGTTAGGGGAATCCTCGCAATGTGAGTTTTGTAAACAGATGAAGACATTTCTGCAGTCTTACTGGCAGCGGTAATGGAGATCAAGTTGCTTGCCTGATATGACAGGTAACTAAGGACACACAGACACACACAATTGAATAGACAGAGCAAAAGAGGACGCTGACGGAGTCTCCTCAGAATTTGCCTTATTTAGCCGGTCCCCACAAAGGGTCTGCAGGGGGATGGTCCATGCATGTGTGTTTGTTGCGTGTACTTGTGTGTGTAGTTATTTATCTGTCAACACTAATCTGGAATATTCCTAATTCCTGAAATCATTCCTAATTATTTGATGCTATTTCAACCTGCAATCCACTTCATGTGTGATGAAATTTTCACATCATTTTTAAAACCTTTGTGTACCGGGCCATTCGACCTGCTGTGATTAGTTACGGTTGCTATGCGTTCATTGGCCTATGGCTGACCAGGTTAGAGGCTTTGGCCTGTATATTTTAACCACGTAATGAGCCTTTTAAACTTACTTTTTTTTTTACCATGCTCTCAACGTACTGCCTAAAAGCTTAATATTCACTGATCTGAAGACTTGTTTTCACCCACTGCTTCACATGATTTAGAAATGACCATAAATGTGTTTAAGATTTCTGTTTTGACAACCTTCAGATTTAAGTGCACAAGCTCGTCATTTATCAGCTCAGTGCAGAGGCTGTCGGTGTGCAAGTGATCGCAGATATCCTTCGCCGGGTTGCACCGGCAGCGCGCAGCTCCTTTGTACAGAGGCTGCATCGCCGTTTTAACCGCCGACTTGGATATCACATCCCAGTTATGTTAGTGCTAATGGCTTCAGCGTGTGTGTGCGTTTTGCCTGTGATGTCGGCTGTTTCTCAGCACATCCACTTAATTGGATGACCCCCTTTTGTGTTCGAACGAGTCTGTGCGTGCAACTGTGAATGAGTTTCTATGTTGGTGCCTGCCTCTCTGCTTTGATTTGATTTGGTTTCCGTGTAATGGGTTTTATAGACGCCGAGCCCATTCGGTCTCAGAGGCAGAATGTACGCTATGCTTCAATGTCTGATATATATCAAAGACCTTCATTTTCATTGCCCGTCAGACAGACTGCATCGTCTCCACGTGCATCTGCGGTGGGTCTAAACATGTGTTGTTCATAGCTTTGTGCAATTATAGGTCTTAGTTATATATGTGGAAACAAATGGTAGTAACATGTAAATAAAATGTATATTTTATGATTGTTTTTTTCTGAGATTCCACTATTCAAGGGATAGTTCACCAACCCTACTGAAAAATACATGTGCCAATAGAAAACTAGTCCCAACAAGGTCTGTGGATTTTCTTAAATAACTGGGTCGTCATTTCCGGGGAAATACTGAATTTTGAAACGTCCCATTATGTTAAAGAGAAAGCGGATATCAGATAGATGCACTATGCAACCCACACTTGTTTCAAAGGTAAGGTATATATATATATATATATATATATATATATATATATATATGATATCGAAGGCATTTTGGGATTGAAGATCATGTGTTATTTTTGTAATGAGCTCCTCAGTTTATGCTTTTAATGTGCACACTTTTATTCACAGCAAGTCTTTCGGTCGACATTAAGAACAGCACCTCCCTTCTGATTTCCGGTCGAGCCATAAATTGTAATAAAGTGTCAGTTGACACGAAGGTAGTCGTGGGAACGCCACAGTTACCGGACCCTGTTAATGTTTGATGGGTGGCGTGTGGGAGCGTTTTCCTCACAGTCAATGGAAAATATTCTTATCAGTGCGTCTTCTGCCTCGGGCAATCTTCCGTTATTAATGTGTCACTGCATTCACTGGAGCTCGGTGAGTAATAACAAACTCCCAAACGGTTAAGCTGCATGCAAACAGATGTCATCCAACTTGAACTACTACTTGGGAGCTCTTCTTTCTACTCCCTCTGCCCCCTCAACCCTCCTCTCACTCTCTCCTTCCCTCATTTTCTCCACTCCACACCTTAGTCAAGTTAATTCTCCGCCCACGCTTTACTTTCGCCATCCAAACAAATCGGGAACAACCGAGGAGGGAGGAGGGATATGGCTGATAAGGCATGTCAGAATATCAACAGATGACACGCAGTCCGATGAGGCGGGGGGGTCATACAGAGAGAATGTGAAAGCCAGACTTAAAGAAATGATTAATGAGGCCAGATGTTAGGCTTCTTCTAGAATGAATCATCGCATTCCCCCATGACAAAGCAAAAACTACCCCCCATTTCCCAAAAACATCAGCGCAGCAGGCAAATAACTTCCCAGGCTGTTGATAATAGAGACAAATCCAGGGCTTGTCTGGCTTGAGCAACTCTCTCCCTGCCAGGTCAGGACAGTATATTAACAATGTTTCAGGATTTTGGTTTGTGCTGACATTACTTTATTCCAATGCATGCCCCAGAGAAAAAAAACAACAACCAGGGTCTCTTAAATAGATACACTCAGGAAGAACCACTTCAGAGCCGCTTGTTTGCCCGACCAAGCTAATTGTGGCATGCGGGCACTCAAGAGGGTCTGAATCCGTAGTGCCTCAACGATGATGGTAGAACACAACAAATCCTTCAGAGCTGCATTTACCAGCCACGGAGGCTTGACATCCTTTAGGAAATCAATGCAACTCGGCCTGCTGTGCCAGCAATGTCAGCTTGGCATCTCTGACTGATTGAACGCGTAGCCGCAAAATGAGTAGCAGAGTGAGATGAGATGACGCACGAGCAAGGAACAGATTTTGTAAAAAAGCATCTCTACATGGCTTGACTAAACATTGCAGAGTTAGCAGTGATGCTAATAACATTAGGGTTGAGTGCATACATGTTCTCTGATATCTGTAGACTGGACACATGGAAACAAACATGTTGAGCGGAATATGCTGGCTCTGTTTTATTGGTTCAATCGCCCTCTACACGTCCGGTTTATGTGTAATATGCTACTCACGTTAGGCCTCTATTGCTTTTCACGTGTACGGTTTATGCGTAAAAATGCTACTCGGATTACGATCAAAAACCACACCACGTTCGATTCCAAAATGTTTCGGAAAAGGGCGACTAAACTGTTTTGTATTCCTTGACGAAGAAGAAACTTTATTGATCTATCCAGTACTTCTGTGCATCATGACTTGTTAAATCGCAGGTTGCTGTACAATACACTCTGTAAGAACAAGGTGTGTCTTTGATCTCTGTGCAGGTAGGGCATGTTAAGCCTGTCTTAGCATCAAGACTGGAAGCACGAGGGAACAAAGGGTATGACTGAGTCTATCTCCTCCTAGCCTGACTCGTAAAACGACTGTATGGTCTTTGGTTAACGTGTTGTTTTACCCGGCCTTTTGTGTCCTTTCTTTAGAGGATCGTGATCCGCGCTCTTAATGCTACCCTAGGGATTAGGATGCTAACAGAAATACAAAGTTCGTATCAATCTTCTCATCTTCCCGTCAAAAATAAAGTAAACATGCATATTTTTATTTGAAAGACATAAGGAGATTTTGTTTTCGTGTGGACGGAAGTTGCTGTGTTCCTCTGTCAGACCGTGGTTCCTCATTTCAGCCTGGTTGCTGAGTCAACGTCGGCTCCGCAATTCTCAAAGGATGTTTTTGCTGATGGGGAAGCCATAAAACCTCAACTGAAGCTGTTGTTGACCTCTCGTGTCAGAAGGCAGGGGTTGAAAACCCAAATCGAACCCACCCGGGCCAATGTAACCTCCAGCAGTCATAAAAAACATAAGAGGCACCTAATGCACATCGCCAGAAGGCAGCTGGGCCTCCGTCATCTCTGCGACTTAGTCTTGAGCCCTCTCCAACAGACGAGGCCGTCCATAATTAACCCGGCACTGTCAAGTCAAGGCGGCAGTCATAACATGTCCTCACATGTCATCCTAACCTTTTTCCCCGCATCATTTTCTCTGCCGTCAACTCATCACCCAGATCTGTCGCTCCCCTCATAAAGACTGCTGTGTGAGCGGGCGAAGGAGGGAGCTTTGATCTGCAGCGTTTCCGTCACAGCGTCTCTCTCAAAGGCTTTGGAAGGCAAATTATATTGGGAACAGGGGGAGAAAATGTGTTTCTCATTTGCTTTTATTGAGGGGGATTCCTGTGATTTATTCCCTGTTAGTAAGAAGTGATTGAGCTATTTGGCCGTAGGGTAACCGTTGCTATCAACATCTGTTGTTCTCAGCCAAAAACCATAGTGTGTTTGCGCCGTTTGCCATTTCCTTCTCTGTATTCCCCTCTCATCTCTCTTAATCTTAATACTTCTTTGTATGAATACAGATTTCATTAATTCCGGAGATGGGGAAATGGGCAATTAAAATGTATGAATCACAGCAGAGGAAGCAGCGAGGTATAGAGAGTGCAATTGACTAAGTCAAAAGGTCAGAGAGAAAAAAGGAACAAGAATTAGAGGAAGATACAGTGGTTCAAATGTGAAAGAAGGAGATTGATTTGCGCATCTTTGACTAGAAACTGAAATAAGGGCCAATCAAATGTGTGAGGGAAAGTAAAGTGAGACAATCGTCCAACACAGGAGCTAAACAGACACAAACTGAAAACTGAAATATATATAGAGATGTTAAAAAGTGCCTCTAGCCACGGTGGCTGCGTTTGCTTTAGAGAAGACTGTTTGGTTGCTTCACCACGTCCACACTGAAATATTTTAATATTTTGACTTAACGAATGACTTTTCAGGACATTTTGTGCAGACGTTCATAGTCCACAGAAGATAAAGAGGAGGAACATTATTGTTCCCTTTGGAATTGTTTATTTAAACAATGGTGATCCCTAAGTGATTCCTCAATGACTTAATTTTATTTTAATATTATATGATAGGTTTAGGCTAAATTCCTCTATAATGGATGGCATTGGATCAGTCAGTATTTGCCGCACTTCTAAATTTCGAAGACTTAACTTTTCTTAGAAAAGGTATTTGCTAACAAGTGACTAAATGAGTCTAGTAAAAGTCATCACGCAAACTAGTCCACCTTAACAGCCTTCAAGCCTTTGAAGTTAGCGTCTTACTTCTGCTGATTGCACGCAAGCGTCAAACATCACAGCAGGGTGTTGTTTTTAACACTTGTTGAACAAAATGTGATGTTTTAAATTAGCCACTGACCTTGTTTTCCGCATCAAGTTTGAGGGAAACTTCCAGGGTTGGTCTACAAAAATCCATCATCCCTGCATCACTCCCTTTTGTTATTACCTCCCACGTCTAAGAACTTTCCCACTGTTAAAATATTATGTAAGGCAGACATATCTGAACTGTCGGCAGGCTCTTGCCTCGCCTATCCGACTCGTCTCTTCGGTTGGTTTTTAAACAACCGAAATATGAAGCGAGTCTCATGACGTATAAGTGAGTGACACTCTGTTCCCAGGTTGGATGCTGATACCTTTAAACGATACCTGGGCTCTTCTGGTACTGGACGCACCACGTGCCTCCTTACAGCCTCAGAGGGTCACTGTAGACTGGATCTAGACTCATATACCCGGGTACAAGAACACAACCCTCTAGTGTCCAACAATCGGACCATCTTCACACAAATACCTCCTCACTCAGTAGTGAATACCAATGGGCCAACAGCAGAAACGTTGCTAGCACGGAGATGTGATAGCCTACAGTGCAAACTGGGTTAGAGCTCAAAGGGCCGAGCGGAGCGAGCGCTGCTCTGATCTTTGGCAGGGGAGTTAAACCATTAACATTCACCCTGCACAGCCAGGCTTTACCCCTGCTCCTGCTCAAAGACCGGGGAGGGTTCGTACAGTGTGTGGGGGGCTTGTGAAGCATATATAGTATTTGTGTGCGTTGTGCTTCTAATCCGAGATGAGTGCGATGTTGGAGAGCGTGCTGTTTTTATAGAAACAAATGACAGCAGGGGAGAAAACCATATACACCGTAGAGTGTATATGGTCTGGATTCCACACTCACCGGCTCAGTGGGATTACTTGCAGTTCATTTATCATTCCATATGAGTGTGGCTTGCCTGTGTAATTATAAAATAAGTGGATTAGCGTGCAGTATAGTCCCTGAGGGAATTAGGGAATCTCTAAATGGATGCAAAATTCCATCGTACTGTAGCCAGCCGGTCCCACACCCGCATCAGCACTTTCTGAGGCAATGATACCAGTATGAGCTCCTTTGATTGACACTGATTTAATGTCAGCGCGGTAGATTTAATGATACTGGAAGTCATTACGTTTCAGCTCCCTGAAGAGCGGCCCCCGTTTAGGTGCACTCGAGAAAAGGTGTTTTTGCGAGGATGTGCCGAACACTCTTTCACTAGTAGGAGTGCTTTCACGCCCCTTTCTGCCAAGACTGAGGTTTTGCCTTTTTAATTACAAAGTTGGAAAGTGGGTGAGGACAAAGCATATGTAAAGTTGCTCTTTCAGAGGCTTTTTTTGCGTGAAACGAAATTACAAGACTCATTCTTTTTCTTTCCCCCTCCAGGCTTCAGTGGCCTTACACCCTCCAAATCCGCCCCCTTAAATCAAAACCCACCTCGAGTGGATTGCAGCGGAATACAAATGAGCAGGCCGTGGCAGGGGTTTCTGTTTTAATGAGGACAAAAACCTATCACCACATCTAACCTCAATCGCTTCATTCGCCGCCGCCCGCCAGCCGGGACTTACCGGTAGAGTTCCGGGGTTAAAACCGTCGAGTTTCAGCGCAGCTCGCTCACAGGCCCCGGCAACGAACGATGGCCTCCCTCCCGCCCGCCCGCCCCCCCCCAAACATTTAAAAGCCAGCTCGGTTTGCCCAAAGCAATCTCGTCTCGGTAGTCGAAAGGTCACTTTGAATAAATAAAGAAAGGAGTGATCACCAGGCATCCCACACACGGATGGAGCGGCACTTTGAGAGGATGGCCAAGGCTGCGCCGTTTAGCTTTCGCCAGCCTGGGGCGGCGACGTCGGCCGTCTGGGAAACACAAAGCTCCGCAGTCCGGATTGGCTCCCACTCACTTGCCGCCGCCGCGTCGGCCACGTTGCTCTTTCCGCACACGGAGAAAACAACGTCTGGCCTGTTTGCTGTTGTCCGCCACGCAAAGAGGCAACGTATGCAGCTCATTTCCCGCCCGTTGGCTACGAGCATCGCGACGCGTTCAACATTGCTATATCGCTATCTCGCTCAGCCCGAACCCGCAGACGCTTCGCTCTGAATAATCGCAACAAGACACGTGACATGACTAGAAAGGCACCAAAGGAACTAAAAAGCTGTGAGAGATCTCATCACTCCATTCTCACGTTTTAGGAGGGGACTTCACAGGTCTTTAAAATGTAAAGCCATTTTCATGTGAGACTTGTTCTTCACGCACAACTAAAATACAGTCTCGAGTGCATAACTAAGCCAGGTGCATGGAGCCAAAGCAACACACACGCCGCACTCCTGAGATACAGTATTTTTTTGGCATATGCGCGCACACTCACACACACACGTCCTTTGTGTTTGCTGGAACCCGGCTTGTTACATCATCCAGAGGGGAGTTTATCAGTGACTGATCAGCAGCAGCCTGAAGACTCTCAAAGGCTGTTTTGTCTTTGTCCTGCCTGAAACTCGCTGAACCCACAGGTTACCTTGCAGCCGCGCGGATTTGTTTGCCACGGCATGAATTTGCAAGTCTTTCCCATGGCTGCCCGCCGTCGCTGAGGGGAAGTCCAGATTTACACAGACAGACGTATAATTACTTTATCATCTAGTGCTAGTTGTGGTTTTATTACTTTGTGTCATAAAATCAACCATTTCCTGCGTCGTTTGAGAGTGAATGCAGAGGAGAGACGGAGGAAGCAGAACAGGACCCTGAGCCGGACTCGAACTTTGTCCTGAAGGGGGTACGACACCCTTTTTTAAATTCACACATGACTTTCTTATGGTGTCAGGCCCTTTGACAGATGTGAAAAATAACACGGAGCACTCGTATACGTACAGCTTCTTCTTTACTTGTGAGAACACTCAAATAGAACAAACGTAATCCGTCTCGTTCATTGTCTATGCAGCATCTTGACGTTGACGTCTCAACTTTACTTCACTGGCTTTGAGAGAGTAGCTCATGCTCACTTATATTAAACGTTTCTAGTCCATGGAAGTTACGTATAAAATGTCATCATTTAGTTGGTGCTCACCATTAATACTTTGTTCTTTACATATGCAGGTTCCTAAAATGACTTGTTTTTTTTTCCTATGAAGGTTTGGAACTTCCATACCATACCAATTAGCACCCACAGGTAAAACGAACACCAGGACCCAAACAGTGAAACTCACATGTATGTTTTTGTGTTGTCCCAAATAGGAAGATAAACATGTCCTTGCTCTTTTTTTTTCGAAACACTAGCTCAAATCATTGCATATTTATTTGGTTTGAAACCTTATGCCGACCCCATATTTTTTTTGTTTTAGCTCATGTTTTACAATCAGCACAAGTGTCATGTCCACCATCTCTTTTTTAAATAAAAAACACACAGAAACAACTGAAGGATGTTGGTAATAAATCTGCATCATGTTGCACAGCAGACATATCTTTGTATTCTGGAATACTTTGAAAACCACCGGTAAGTATTTTTGGAAGACCTGGTGGGTTTTTACAAAGCTGACAATCTGACAATACACAGTGGGTCTGTGACAGATACTGAATTGGAACACACAAATGGCACAAATTGGGGCAATACAAGGATTGCATATAGTCATCTCGCTATAGATTTTGACTTGTAACACGTGCGAAACCCCAGCGCTGTGTGTACGATGACTAACACCGTCTTTGCTAAAAGCGCTTTCTTACACGTAAAAATCTTAGTGGAGCAAATTCCTCTTAGCTCCTCTAGCTCAAACACACTGTTCCATTGATAAAAATAAACTTTATTTTACATAACAAACTGGCTTTGTCCTGTACTGTTTCACGGCCGGCCTCATAGCTCAGACGTGCTGCAGTCTTTCGAAGGGGAAGCATGTGGGATTGAAGAGGGGAATTGTTGGAAATATTAGAGGTGTACGCAAGCAGAGGATGAAGGGAGGGAGTGAGGCGAAGCTCCCTGGAATGACTCCCAGTCCTCAGCGCTGTCATGCAGAGACGACACGGCTCCAAAATGTTCCAGAGCAGCAGGCACACACGCATGGGTATAACCTGGGGGTACGTGGCGCCTTTGATGGTGAACGCCTACCGCCTCTCACCTGCGATCTGAGAAACGCTTCGTGACGGCAAAATAAACCTCCCACAACACATAACAAGACACAAGCCTTTTTCAAGAGATACATCCCTACTAAGATGGTTCCACCTTCTTTGATTGACACTCTATTTTAGGGCTTTAAGCCCTCCTGTCTTCCCGTCTGTGCGGTCAGTGTCACTGCAGTCGGGGATTCACCTTGTGCGTGACGACACAAGAGTTCAGCGACACGGCTACCGCTGACTTTATAGACGTGGCATCACAACTTTAGAGGAGCCCTGCCGGCTGTGTGTCGCAAAACATTCTCACTTTCTTCGATGTGGGAGGTGTGAAAGCGAGGTAAACTAGGCATCAATAACGAAATTGACACCAGTGAGGGAGGCAGTGGCGTTGAATCGACCGCTGTGTGTCTTTTCCATCGGAGGGCCGAGTTAAGTAGCCGGAGACTTCACGGTTCACATCTTCATATATATGGGCTGCTTGACATTGGACATTGGGCAGGACAAGTAAGACAGGAGCAGCCCTCTGGAACCGCATTCATCACCAGCATATTCCGACGATGGGCGCCGGCCAACCACGGGATCCTGGCCCGTCTCCCAGTCAGCCCGGCTAATTAGTCCCCCCTCTTTGGAGCTAATTAGCCAATAAAAAATGAGGACGGCCTCTTCACCCAGCCGGAGAGTTTTGCCACCAAATGGCTGTGGGGAGGATTATGCGGGCTCATGAGGCATGGGGATACTCAGCGAGAAACACTACCCTGCTATTAAATCGCTTGTCACGGAGGGGTGAGGGGGGGCAATGCTGCAGTGTCACTTTGCTTCTTTCTTTGTTTTGTGAACACATGGAAACTTGACATCCTACAAGTTATTCTCGTGAAGGGCCTTCGTGTCTTGACTTTTTCACAGTTTTTTTTTAATGAGACAAATTACCAATGACATCATTCTTTTCCACAGAGTCCTGGAGGCAACGTCGGCGTTACAGCATGTTACAGGCAAATTGCACAGGGATAATCTTACTTTTGTGCCTTTGGATTTTTGCACCGTCGTCAGGACTTTGGGTCGGGTGGATTTGCATGAAAAGGATCTTACCTCACCACAGACCGTGCAAGATTGTTATCAAGTATTCCCTGCGCAATTCTGTGTCCTTATTTCCCGTATACAGCTTTCCCATAAAGGAAATTGGTGACATGGTTGTCAGGGTTTGTTAATATGGGTCAATGAGCTCTGAAACAAAACTCCAAAAAGCAATACGGTATTGTATTCAGTTACCTAAGTGCTGAATATGAACAAAAAATAAGTTATAGGTCTTCTGTGGTTGTTGAGTGTTTATGGAGAAAAATAGCAAGAAAATAAAAGGAATATAGTACTATTTACAAATAAATACATAATTATATACATAACAAATATAACTGAAATATAATCATATAAAAACAATATAATGTGCGATTTTAGAGGATACATTCTAATAAAATTAGAGCAAAATTAAAATGGATTAGATTAACAAGTAAACGCAACCCTATACATTCTAAGCATAAAGCAAAATTAGATTGAGTCGTGAGCCTGCATATCATCATAACGAAAGCTTTAAATGGAAATCTCTATTATTTATTATTATTACTAAGGGGTGCTTGGCTTTCTGGCACATCGCCAAACTACAACCTTAAAGGCTCACGATGAGATAATTTGCACATGCGGAGGACCACGGTCATGAATGGGTGAATTAGCGCAAGTCCCGCCCTTTCCGCTCCCTCTCTCGGACCAATCAGCGGCGCCGGTGGGCATCGATGGGACGGCGCATCAGCCGCCGTCGTGTCGGGATTGGAATGTTACAGACTAACAATCGGGACGACCGAGCACTCGGTAATTGGACACTACGACCACGGAGCCCCGTCTTTTTTCGGAACATTTCCTCCGCCATCCGCCCGGCGTGAGGTTGAGCGTCCGCTCGCCTCGCGACTACCTGATAAACTTGCCGGGCGCCGATGCGTTTTTTCACGTTACGGCGGAGCGCGCGCGCGAGGGGGTTGTAATAAATAAGAAGAGCAATGCAGGGATTCGTCAGGTTACACTTGTAACCGCTGAGCTGCTACGTCGCTCCCCCACCTCCCCCACCTCCCCCACCTCCAGCTCCCGGCTTCGCTCTTCGGCTTCTTTTTTTGAGTTGCTGCTCTTCACACGGGGCCATGGGGCGGTGAAAGGGGAGGGAGGACGCATTCAGCCGGCGGCATTTGGACTCGCACACCGACGGGGTCTCCACGCACTCTCCGCCTGGGTCCGGGCTGCACGGAGCTCGAATCTTCCTCTATTTTCTTCGCCGGGCACCTCAAGCCCCTCCGTAGGCACTCGTGCGACATGGTGGAACTCTGTAGCAAAGGGAGAAAGGGACGGTACTTTTAAACACCACCCCCCCCCCCTCCCCAGCCCCCTCTTCCAAAAAAATCGCCCACATGCACTGGATCAATTGCTGGATTTGGGAACCGAATTCGCAGACGGGCGGTTGGGGATCCGTGGAGGCTGCCGGAGGATGGAGCGGTGTAGCCGGGGTTGGTGAGAGCCTAACTTCGGGCCACTTTACATTTTTTATTCCCAAACAACTCGTCCCAGTTGCCAGGACACATGCAGGCCAAAAAACGCTACCTGATCCTGCTCTCCGCCGGTGCGTGCCTCGCGCTTCTCTCCTACCTCGGAGGGGTTCAACTTCCCGCGGCGAGCAGCAGGAGCCGGCATGACCGCAGCCGGAGCGGGTACCGGCCCGACCAGCCCTGGCCCCACTTCTCGGACCCGTTACACCTTTTCCTGCCGCTGGACCAGGCGGACACCGAGGAGTACAACCTGCACATTTCCCCGAGGCAGAAGAGGGACGTCAACACGAGTGTTTACAGAGGCAAGCGGTGCCGCGTGGATTCCTGCTTTGATTTCGCTCCGTGTCAGAAGAACGGATTCAAAGTTTACGTTTACCCGCAGCAGAAGGGGGAGAAGATCTCCGAGAGCTATCAGAATATTTTAGCGACCATCGAGGGCTCGCGGTTTTACACCTCGGACCCCGGGCAAGCGTGTCTGTTCGTCCTGAGCCTGGACACTCTGGACCGGGACCAGCTGTCGCCGCAGTACGTCCACAACCTAAAGACCAAGGTCCAGAACCTGCCGCTGTGGAACGACGGCAGGAACCACCTCATATTCAACCTGTACTCCGGGACGTGGCCGGACTACACGGAAGACCTGGGCTTCGACATCGGCCAGGCCATGTTGGCCAAGGCCAGCATCAGCACCGAGAACTTCCGGCCCAGCTTCGACGTGTCCATCCCGCTGTTCTCCAAGGAGCACCCGCGCACCGGCGGGGAGCGCGGCTTCCTCAAGTACAACTCCATCCCGCCGTTCCGGAAGTACGCGCTGGTGTTCAAGGGGAAGCGCTACCTGACGGGCATCGGCTCGGACACCCGGAACGCCCTGCACCACGTGCACAACGCGGAGGACGTGGTGCTGCTCACCACCTGCAAGCACGGCAAAGACTGGCAGCGGCACAAGGACGCGCGCTGCGACACGGACAACGCGGAGTACGACAAGTGAGTGGCACCCGCGCGCGCACCTCACAGGGGAGGGTCGTCACGTGTGCGTGTGTTTTTTTTCTATTCTCCCCAAACTGAAAATTCGACACGTATACATCTTTTTTTAAACAAAGTATCTCTCTCTCTTACACACACACACACACACACACCACCCTGACTGCAGGTCATAGTTAAACAGGCTTTTTGTGTCCCCTTGCTACATGACTGGTTTTTAACCCTCTGTGCTCCCTTTCAAGCATGAAGTAAAAGCTCTCCAGCCAGTCTATTAGCTCCATGGACGCCTTCCCCTCTCCTCCCTCCTTCCCTATGAAGGAATTCACTCCCCCCCCCCCCCCCCCCCTCCACTCCATGGGAACGCTGCAGCGTTCAGCAGGATATGCAGGGACACGGCAGATAATAAAGCACGGGGGAAGTCGATGGTGAGAGTTCTCACAATGGAGCCGATCCGGAGTGCGACTCTTGTGACCTTGACAGTGGCAGAGCGCCCTCCCCCCTTGGTGTCTGAGCACAGTGGCGCGTGAACAAGTGCAGTTGAAAGATGAAGCAATTTAGTGAGAATAAATCAGCCGTAATGGGTTAATTATCACCTTCATTTCCGCGAGTTAGTGCCATCCTTCCCACTTAGCACCCGGGGCTGGTTGATTACCTCTAATGTTGAGTTCTACCGTTATTTCAAGGTGGTTATTAATATCCCCCCCCCCCCCCCCCCCCCCTTGAGGATCAGAGGCTAAAGTCGTGGGCCGTTGTCTTGCTATAGACGCCGTTTGAGGGGTTCAAGGTTCACAATGGCTGGATCACGCTGTGAGTGACCGGGTGTGATCGGAGTTCATTGGACCTTCCGTGCAGTCCATTGGATCGGGCCTTTTTGAGACGCCTGGCTGGACATGGGCATGTGTAAACAGCACTTTGTTCTCAGTAGTGGGCGTGTTTTTTGTTTCATTGTAGGCACGCACAAACGCATACACACCAGATGTAAAGGTTAAAGGGCAGACACAGACGGGGAGCTTGCGGAGAGTTGATTTAAACATATTTCCATGTGGATATATAAACCTTCTCAGTTTGCAGGAGAAGGGACTCTCCTTAAACTTGAAATGAACTAAAAAAATAAAAAAAACAGACGGGGATGTCAAAAAAGTGAACTCTAACAAACTTTACAGGCATGCACTTGTTTCATTCGTCACGCCGCGTGCATTCTCCCGATGCCTTGGGCTCGCTGTCCCCTGAAGAGATCATCTTCTATTATCTGGCATTCCAGTCGCCGTCGGACACCCCAGCGCTGCTCAGCCTCCCCCCCTTTCCCCCCTTTCCCCTCTCTCCCCACCCACCTCTCCTTTTGTACGATGTGGATCAAGGCCTCGTTTTCCCAGAGGCCCCCCGCCGTATCTGGAATATGTTGCTGGCACAGTCGGCTGCACGACTGCCGATCTCGGCGAGGTTCAGGGAACCGAAGCTCCCCCGCCGCCCCTCTCCCACCCACCCCTCTCCCACCCGCGGAGGGGCTTTGCGGTTGATTTATATTTGATCAATACCGCCGCTTGTTAGTCATTTCATTTCCAGCATTGACAACGCGTCTGATTTTCTTTCCCCGCCTCCCAACTCGATGACTCCAATTTCATTCCTACAAAACGCGTTTCCAGCATTTTGCCTGCTCTGCAAGCTCCTCCCACTTCTTGGTTGCGTCTGTTTTAAAAATGACTTTGCTGCTTTGTTAACGTGGGTGTAGATTTGCTACCTTACCTGTCAACACGGTGAAACTAATAACCCCGTTCAAAGCGTTTTCTTTTTCTTCTTCTCCAAAGTTTGGACACAATTTCTCATTCAATGAGAAAGTGTCTCCCAACTTTTGACTGTTTCACGTGCAGCCCGACAGTCTCGGTGCTCCGCCCCCGTTAGGTGGAGGCCTTGCGGGTGCAGACTCAGGAATGCACACACGTGTTGCTGGCTGAGGAGCGAGCAACGACGAAGCAGCACTCGGCGTGCATGCGTACCTGGACGTTTGCGCACTTGTTGTTTACGTTCAATAGTTACCCAGACCCCTTTGCTTTCATGAGGAATGCCGCTTTTACAAAGCAATGCAGCAAGGGGGGAGGGCGCCTGGGGGACTTGAATCAAAGCAATGCGCCGCACACATTCATTCAATTGATTTTCTGCGCTGCAATAGCGTTCAATCCACTTCCACGGGCGGGCGCTGATGAAAGGGCCCCATTCACTGCTGCGTTATCCGGTGGTGGATGATGATGTGAGGAGCGCACGGTGGAAGGCTGCTGCGGCCCCCGATGATTGACAACCTTCACATGAGCGTGGTGATTAACCCCCCC
This sequence comes from Apeltes quadracus, assembly GCA_021346845.1. NCBI lineage: Eukaryota > Metazoa > Chordata > Actinopteri > Perciformes > Gasterosteidae > Apeltes > Apeltes quadracus. The sequence continues at coordinate 4,539,461 of CM037926.1, read as the reverse complement.
ACCCCCCGTGCACTCCCTCCTAGATACTAGTATGTTCCATTCCCGGCCGTGTGTGTTTCCCGTATTCTGCGGGAAATGAATTTCCCTTCTTTTTAAATGTGCCATCTGGTGAACTTCCTGTTTTGATACTGAATCACTTCCGGGAAGGGGAGGGGGGGCGCAGGTTTTTTTTTTTGTGCCAGTGCCAGTTCCCCGTATTACACTGGTGAGTGGATTATCCTGCAGCAATCCAATCCAAAGTGCGTCTCGCGTTACGAGTGGCATCGTTACAACTATTAGGTGTTCCATTTAAAGTCCGGCCTACCACACCGTTTGGTTTGCTCGCTGTTAAGCCTTCCGCTGACCAACAGCGTCATCACCCCCCCCCCCGCTCGTTTAATACTTAACCACCATTGTTGGCACATATGAGCTTTGTACTTTAGCTGCTTCACTGGAAGCTGCCGCTCAAGGTCACCTGAGGGACTCGAAAGGAGAGTGGCGAGGGGGTGGGGGGGGGGGGGATGACTTGAAGTCAAGTGTGTGTGTGTGTGTGTGTGGCCTGAGATGACGAAAAAGTGAGCGTGAGATTAAGCGATAAAAGCATGCCGTGTTGTGGGGTTTTCCCGTTGGGAGTCAAGGACTGTAACGTTGAACCGAGCGCTGCGGCAGTTTTCATCCTCACAACTGTGTCATCGGCAGAATGTCTTTTTCCATTTTTCTTTCCCCACTTGAGAAAATCCCCTCAAAAGCGCGACGAGCTGCCGGAGAGGGAGAAAAGAGGAAAGGGGCCCGCCGTCCCTCCTCGTTGTCTCCGGGTTTTTACTTTCCCTTCCCTCCCTTCACAACGACATGGAAACAGTGATGTGATTTAGCCGGAGGTGGCTCGCTGCCACATTTCCATTTCCCCCTTTTCGCTCCTTTCTTTCTTCTTTTAATGGCGACACTGCTGCGGTTGACGTTTCGTTGACATGCTGCCACAGACTGAGAGGCATTTGCCGATCTGGGCCAAGGGAAAGGGGGGGGGGAGGGGAAACGGCACCACCCCTCCCCTCCACCTTATCTCGCTCCAACACTATTATGAGTGAGAACGCCAGCATTCTCCTGAATGCTGGTGCGGCGCCGCCTGATAGCAGACTCCTGTTAGAGGTTAGGGGAGGGCACCGGTCACGTTGCCATTGTTTGTTTTTCCCGTCGTTCGATTAATAACTGATGAATATTTCATGATCGCCTGCTCTCTCTCTCTCCCCCCCTGATGATAAGGCCCGTGACGGTGATGCCGCTGAGGGTAATGAGTTTGAATGCGGTGAACACGTGTGGACAGATTTTAGGCGCACGGCTTCTTATCTTATCAGGCCATCCATACATCTTTCCCTCCCCAGCTCCTGACTTTCATTAGCTCTGTCTCTCTTGGAGCTCATTTTATCAGTTTCATTTGTGCATTCCGGTTGCATCAGCCTCGTTGTTTTTTTATTTTTTTTTTATTATCCGGGGCGAGTCACCGCTGCACAGAGGGAGTGGACTCGGCAGCGTGTTTGCTGTGGCTCCCGTCTGGCGCTGCCTCTTCTCAGCAGACGCAGTCTCTGGGGATCAGCTCAAGTCAGGAGTTACCTTTTATTTTCAAGGCTTTAACGGCAATAACTTTTTTTTTGGGCTTTAGCGCATCAATTTAATCTAAAAGATGTCAAAGAACCGCCGCGGCCGGGGCATCCTCCTGCCCACAGCCAGAGGATGTGTCTTAAGATGGCAGTGCAAAGGAAATGTTTCAATTTGCAGAAGGGCAAATATTCAATTTGCGGTGATATGAAACAAAACAAAAACACAGATTATATTTAATGAGCTGTAAAAAAAAAAAAGTTAGCTATTCTTGTCTCTTTTAGACACAAGCCAGTTTGTGCCTGGATCTTATCAAACCGTATTTTTTTTTTTCTTGTCGTATAGAGTTCTCTTACATATTTGGTCCGTCGCAGCAGACTGAAGGGACAAGATGTATCTCGCTATTAATGGCATCTCTGCTTGGACTTTTTCCAAGAAGTGTTAGAAGTAAGCTATTCATTTATTCTGTCAGTCAACACCTCCATTGAAATTCTCATCATTCCGGCTCCACTGATCTCAGATCTGCATCTGCATTCGAGTCAGAGTTGTTATTGTCTGAGTTTTGTCCGTGTGTGGCTGCTCATCCATCCGTGTCTTATATTGTGCGTGGGGGGGGCGTACAAGCGCACGCACCCGTGAATGCACGCCGGATGACCGGGGTCGTGACCCCTGCTGTCTGTCCCATCGCTGAGTGACGAAGGCAAAGCTCAACGCTCTGACCCACATTTATTGAGGGATTACCAGCACAGCCAAGCCGCCCCCGGCCTCACAGGGGTGGCGGGGGGGTTGGGAGGAGGAAAGCGGGGGGGGGGTAGCCAGTAAAAGAACTACAGGGGGGGGAGGGCGGTGGACGTGAACTCCTGAAGCCCCTCCCCCATGACTCCCCCAGGCCAGCTGCCGGCTAGTTAGCGTAGCGAGAGAACCACTGAAAAATGGCGATGAGCGGTAATGCCGCGGCAGAGGGCCCCCCCAGGAATCATTTTCTCCATTAAAAGCTCCCCACCCGGCAGAAAGCAGCTGGTCGCACTGCTCGTTGTGCTCTCAGTAGCCGTAATTAAAAGAGTGAGGAACAACACGCCAAACCTCCTTCCTTCCTTCCTTAGAACTGTCAGGGTGTCTTTTCAGAGGGATAAATTCATAAGTGGCGCGGCAGTAGAAGTTGTAATCCCCTCCCCCTCGCTGTCTTCTCTGAAGCGCCATCATCCTAAACGAGTGCTGATGGGACGCCAGTGTTGGTTTGCAGGCGGACAGGTAAGCTCTTCTGTCTGGAAGACTCCCTTCCCCCCCGGTGAGAGCGAGAGAAACAAGCTGAACTCAATTAAACCAGTTGTGTCGATTTTGGACCTACACGTGACTGAATTCCCGTCGTCGAGGGATGAGAGGCAGGTTTCAGAGGGCTCGATGGTCTCCGCCTTTCCTTTTGCATGCTGAGACCCGCTGAAATCACTCGCTGTCCGCAGCTTGGACAATGCCGAGTGTCATCTAGGGGGAACGTATGTCTGATTCCCTCGCTATAGGTTGTGTGTGTGTGTGTGAAGAGGACACTGGGTTTGTCCCCCTCCCCGAATGAATCCACTGTGTGGTCCACCTGAGAGGAGTCATCTCATAAATGAGGGGTCGTGGGTAGAAACTCCGGCTCAGGATGGATGCAGCAGCGCCACTGTTTTTTGTTTTGTTTTTTTTTATAGGGGGGGGAGTAGTAGCTGTTTTTTTGTTTGTTTTTTAAATGGCAGCTTTTATGGCCCCCAGAGGCTCAGCGTTCAGCGAGCACCTACTGCCGGGGGCTCGGTGAGGACGGCCCATCATCGTTCTCAGCCTGCACGCTGATCTCCCTCCCTCACTGCCACAGGGGTGAAAACAAACACCCGACCCCTCGGCTGACATTCATATTTAAATAGTAATTGGCGAAAGGGGGGGGTACGGGTAAAGAGGAGGAGGAGTGGGGAGTTGAAGAGGGCAATAGCTTAAAACAGCATTATGTCACTGAAGAATGTGTGCCTGGCTCAACGTTTAAGGGGCAAGGCCTCGGAGGAGAGAATGGGGGGTTTTGTTGGATCAGATTTGGCTGCCTGGCCGGCTGATGGAAGGGCTCTCCCCCTCCCCCTCCTCCACCCCCATCTGTTTATGGCTCGCTCCGACTTCCACTCATGTGGGGTGTAACATTTGGGGGCGGCCCCCGGGGCACTCCAAGAGGGACTCCTATTGTGCCAAAGTTTGCTCTCTTTCCAGAGGGATTGCTTGTGCCTTGTTGACATTGTGGCCTGCCCATATGGTCCCCCCCCCCGCCCCCCCCACCCCTCTACACCGACTCTCCTTGCCGCTGTGGCCCCTCGTCCTTTGCCTACCTCCACCCGGCTCCACGTGCACTTTACGGAGGAGGAGACGGTTGCAGGGGAAGAAGGCGTCTGGTCTCCCCAATTGGAGTGTTCGGTGTGCCCAGAGCGTGGGCGCGTGATCGACCCGGGAGAGGCGGGGATGAATTATTTTTAGTGCTGCACCGTTTCTTCCCAGTTTCCCTGGCAGTGTGTTTGGTGGCGTTTGTTTTGTTCGTGAGCTTGACGTAGCCTCCTTCTGAGATAAAAGAAGTGCATGCTTGTTTTTTTGTTGTTTTTTTTGTGTGCTTCTGGTGGATATTTAAAAATGGTCGCCCACTCTCTCCTTTTCAATTTCTTTCTGCCTTTTCTTCCCCTCGCTGTTCCCGACCGACTGCCGTTTGTCTTTCATGCCGTCATTTCTCTCTGTCTCCCACTCCCACCCCACTCGCCCCGCAGAGGCAGCTTACACAACCGTTTTAATTCTGCGTGCATGTGGAAAGGATCCTGAAGGAGGCCCTGGCCCTCGCAACCATCGCGTTGCGTCATTGATGGAAGCGGTTTAGAGAACGAAGGCATGACTTGTGAGTCATTCGCACAGAGAGTCAGCGGGTTTAGTGGCATCTTTCCACAGCAGATCCACCCGGAGACGGATAAATAATCCTGTAAACTGATGTCGCTGAGGCGCGGGGGACAATCTTGCCCGTGTCAGTGGCTTCACTTTTACCGTGCTGCCTCATAACGGGTGGCGTCTATCCAACTGCATCCCTACTATCGAACCCCCCCCCCCCCCGCCACAATACGCTAGATCCCGTCATGAATCAGCTAGATCCCGTCATGAATCAGTGGCCCTGAGGTAAAGAGAGACGGGGCGATTAAAGATGGAAGACCTGTAGCGGAGCATCCTGCTTTGTTTGGCAGCTCGACGGGGTACGTTTCCTTTTGTGCAGAAGGCGGGGGAGGGGTGGGGGGGGGGGTTGAAATTGTATTTTCCCCCCTGGCAAGTTGTGACACGACGGCACTTAGCTTCCCAAAGGAGTGAAGACGGGTGAGCGGAGCCGCCGTGCCTTCTGAATGCACCGTTTGCTGCCGTATCACCACGTCAGGGAACCAGGCCGAATTGTGTGTTTCCCCTTGGTTCGCAACCGGGCGGCGGCGTATTAGTTGGGGTGGTCCCTCTGCTGCGAGCGCCCCACATACTTATTCGCGACATATTAATGTCAGTGTGGAACTGCTCTGCGGGGGGAAAGTTCCGGGGGGTTGGGGTGCTGTTATAATCGCAGGGGAAACACTGGAATTGGCCCGATTTATCAGCCACGGTTGATGGCCACCTCTCGTCTCCCGCAGGTGGCAACTGTGGGAACGGCCGGTGCAGGAAGGACGCGATGCTTAGGTTGGTTTGTTTTGAAAGGAATGGCCATTTTTTTAGTCGGTGAGTCACGCCGTGTCATTCTTTTTAAATTCTTGAAGAGAAAATGACTCCATGAGGCACAACGAATCATAAAAACTAAGATACGTCTTGATGAATCCAAGCAGAGCACTAACCTGGCTGTGGCCACGGACCAATGGTCTATTGAGTCATATCTAGTCAAGTTTTGAAATGTGAGTTTTTCTGTTTGGGAAGTAATGCACGACTTGCCTTGCATATACAGCTTGTGAATGGCTGCTTTGGTATTGCTTTGTCATTGTCAGTTCTCAAAATAATTTACTTATTTGGCTACTCTGATTTACTGATTTACATTTACCACCACGAACTCAAGGAAACACGGTATATAATGTGATTATATTTCCATTTAAGATGAGAACTAAGAAGCCACCAGGAACAAGCTTTTAAATGGCATACAGCAAAATGATTGTGTCTGCTGGAGCAAATCTTAAAGCCAAGTCAAAATAAGAGCCTCCGCTGGTCGGGATGCAGTAACTATTGCCTTCCATCACAATCTGCTACATGCCTCCATTGATACGAAGCCCTAAAGGCCCGTTTTCGTTATTTGTCCGTGTGTGTGGGACTTGTGTGTGGGACGTCTGTAGCGATCTGATTTAAAGTGTTTCTCCCGTAGCATCGCTTCTATATTGGGGTGACAGGTCAAATTGTCCTCGGGTTTCCCGGGCGTGTGCGTGTTGGGAGGACGCTCGTGTATTTGCTCGTGGGTCTGGTGTGGGGTATCTGGTGACTGGAGACTATTTGCTCACCGCTGCATAGCTTGCTATCTTTAAACACAAACACGCACTTGTATCCGACTTGGACCTTTTTTTTTTTTTTTTTCTTCCAGGAGCTCAAGGAGAGCATGAGCTAATAAAGTCTGAATGTACCTGCTATTTATTACATCAATGTCAGCCTTTTCTTTTTTTTTACCCCGTGTTTTTGGTATTGCACAGCGGAGGATCCCTTGTCTGTCGGATTTATCTGCAAAGTGTTTGCACTGCAGCCGACCAGGGGATAGACGGAGATCCAGACAAGTACGTGTTAGCTTTACGCGGCAGTCTGAACCGTGTGTGTGGGTTAAATGGTGCAGCTATTCCATGCATATGTGCACGGCGGCTCACGGCTGGCGGGCCTGCGCGTGTCCCCTTTAGCAAGGTAGTGCTGATTCAGTAGCGCGTCATTTCGTTCCCCCCTTTTTAGTCTATCCTTTTTAGTTTCTTTTTAAGCCGCCAGGCAACCTTCACGTCTGACTCTTTCCATGCTGTCCACACACACACACACACACACACACACACACACACTCTCTGCAGCATCTTGTTTGGCCCAAACTCGGCGCTAGCGCTAACTGTTGCCCCTCATGTGGAACCTCTGGAAGCTACAAAACATGAATTATGCATCAGCGAGAGGCTGTTTTTTTTTTTTTTTTTTATTCCTTTCATATTGAGTCTGGTCTTTGCACATCCCCATGCAGACGTACAGTGCAGCACGGCCACATCCTTCCCTCACGGGGAACAGGCCCGCCCAGGATTTAACCAACATTTCCACCAAGCTGCACACTTTTTTTTTTTCATTGGAATGCGATCCAGGTCCAGTGACCTTGAAGGCCTGTTTTTTTTTGGCTGGACGGGGGCGCAGGGGTGGCTAATAGCTGAGTGAATTCACCTAGTTTACACGGTCGGAAGAGCAGAGGAGATTCATTATTCACAAAATTGCATTTAATGTGAAGTATGAAGCGAGACTGAAATGAGCCTCAAAAAGCCTGGCGGCGCTTTTGGATGCTGATGAGCTTTTTAGTGGACGACATAGGGGAGTTTTTGTGGGGGGGGGGTGGGGGAATGGGAATAGACAGACTACATCCCCACCCCAGAATAGATGCATTGCTTTGCCTTTCCCAGTTGCGGTATCTTTTGGGACCGCCGAGGCGGGTACATCTAAGGGCTCGGCCGTTTCGGAGATTGCGAGAGATTCATCGGCGCTGCCGGATCTGTGCCGCGTGTTCCGTTTCTAAATCCCCAAATACATTTGTAAATCCCGCTCTCCCTCCCCTCCCCTCCCTTTCCCCCCCACGCGCTCCCCAAGAAGCAATCTTTTTGAATATTTTTCTCATTACAGCTATTGTAAGACCTTGAGCCATGCATCTTGCATATCTCGACTTCAGAGCGCGTTTCCCCCTCGTCGACGGCGGCGATAAAGACGTCTCCCTCCGCGGCTGTACTCGAGTCGAGGCTTTTTGAACGCGACTAATTTCTCTGCTGCTGCGGATCAGACACGGCCGTCGTCTATGCAGTGCACACAGCGATCAGATAGGAACGCGAGAAGTTGCTGAAGCTGTTGTGATCAGAGTCTTTGCCCCAAAAGTCAATTCAAGTGTTGCTTGCTATTGTGAGTGCGGACACACAAGAGAACAGCTGTGTAGAGCGCTGCCTGTGTTTTAATATCAATGGAGACTCACTCCAAAGCTGTTAACATCAGCCGTCTTCTTTAGGGCCGGCTGCATTATACATATTACCACTTACTCCGCCATGCATTTTTTATACGCTCCACTTTCACATTCGAGTTGTCATTTTTTTTTTTCTCTCTCCAGAATCCACAAACCTGTTTTTCCACAGATCTTTTCTTTTGGACCTCCTGAATGAATTCGTGGTGTCACTTCCCGATCACACCTTGGCGCGTGCCTTCCTCTCCCGGTGCGACCGCTGCAGCGGCCGCGCGGCCTAGTCAAAGATTGTCGGATAACATTACCCCGACGTAACCTTATCAAGGCCACATGTGTCAGGCTGTCGCTCCTTATCAGTGAGTCACTGCGCGGAGGGATGCACATGGGCGCTCGCGCACGCACACACACACACACACACACAGAATAAACAGGGATTAGAGCGGTTAAAAAGCCGGATGCGCAAATGGAAAAAAAGCCCGTCCGTCGGGCCAAGAGCAGCTGGACACTGTTACCAGCGCTGATATGCCCTCCCCCCGCCCCTCCCTCCCCCTCATCCAGCCTCCCACCACCTCAGTTTGGAGGGGTGCTGAGTCGGCAGCTCTTCTTTGGAGGGCCAGTCTCTCCTCGTCTCAGTCGTGGCGCCATTTGTCATCGCTGCACGTTGATGCTGCTGCGACGTTACACAGGTCTTATGTGACTAATTGCAGCGGGGGAGGTGTGTGTGTGTGTGTGTGTGTGTGTGTCTGTTTAACCGTACGTGAGGCATTTTCCTGCGTGATGACGTCCTGGTCAGTCCCCTGTTCCAAAGCAGGCGGCCCGCTGCCTGGCAAACGAGCTGGAGCCGGTAGAGGAGGAGCGTTGGATGGCCGTGTCGGGGCGGTCATCATCAGCCATCTAGAGGTCAAATAATCTCCAGGATTTTTCTTTTTAACCTGGAGATGAACCTGGAAAGGTCCCTTTTTGGATCCCAGCCCTGGTCAGGTCACGCAACTGTCTTGTTGATTTATTGAGCGGTCAACGGAAAACTGCAAATGAATTGACAACTGCCGTCGTGGGCTGTTGAGTACGAGTAGTTTTCCAGGAAAGTGACGGAAATCAGTGTTTCAAAGAATATCCTCTTTTCTCTGTCCTATGTTATTTTAAACTGAACATCTTTGGCCTTTATATGGTTAATCAAGTCGCACATTTTCAATTGCTTTTTTAAACAAAAATGAGTAAATGCCAAAGCTTTTTAAATTACTTTAAATTGCTGGTGTCTTCTTTTTAAATAATGTACCCGTTAATGGCTCTAAATGTTCTGTGATCCTTAACACTTTATCTGGAATTTCACCGTCAGACTTTATGGGGGGACAACTTTTTAATTCAAGATGTCTTAATGGCCCCATTCAGAGACGAGTTGGCTGTTTTTCCATGCTCCATTTCACTGCCGCGTATTACAGACCCCAGCGTCACAAACCCATTCCGTTGCCTTCTTACTGGTTGGTTAGATTTTTCCAGCCGCTGGGATTGTGATACGGGTCCGGTTGAAGTTCCTCCCCACCGCTGAACGGACTGAATGGACGGAGGGACGTGAATGGGAGGTGTGAAGTGGCTCGTCCTGTGCAAACAATAGGCGCCGCGGCTGCAGACAGGAAGGTGACCCAGTTGGAGTCCGAATGAGAACGGCTTTGTGTTTGTAGCACTTTGTCATGCAGGTTCCTCAAAGACCATAAACCGGTTAAATGATGGATGCCACTGATCAGCGCACGGTCCTGTAACGGGACGGGGGGGGGCGCTTCCGTTGCAGGGGCCATTGTATCCGCCACGCGCGGCTACGACCGCCCAGAACCCCACGCCCCCCACCCCCCGCCCCCCACCCCCCGCTTCGTGTCTGCAGCACAAGCCAGATTGCGTCAGCCCGTCTGGGGCTGACCACAAGAGGCTTCCGAGCGCTGTGTGTGTGTGTGTGTGTGTGTGTGTGTGTGTGTGTGTGTGTGTGTGTGAGAAGCCACAACCCGACGCAGGCCAACAGCTGTTTGAGCCGTCGTGGTCGGCGTTACCCTTCTGCACCACATCTTTTCTCTGGGCTGATTTTCGCCTCGACTTAATCCGGACCCGCTCTGCCTTTTGTAGGTAATTAAGACCCGTAAGCGTACTCTCGATGCAAAAGGCTGTGACGCATGAGCGGGACAAAGGAGCACGAGTACTTTGACGGGCGCTGATGGCTGCCATCGCTTTACAACCCTTGTGCAGCAAAATGCTTGCTTTGATGACTTTCTTTTGCATACAAGACCCCAAACTGCTTAATCGGTATTACAAAGTAGTCCTGGTGAAGACGAGAGACGGCTGTCTCCGTAGCGATGAAACTTTGAGTGATGCATCGAGGCAATTGGAAAATAACATTAAGTTTGTGTCTTGTTTGTCTCACTAGCTCACCCTTTCCATCTAAAGGTGGTAGCAACAAGCCGTCTGGTTACTTTCAGTCTGCGTGAAGGTAGGACACGTTGGACACGTTGGACACATTCAGAAGTGTTGACGGAAATGGAGACTCCGGGAGCAGGTACCTATCGGGATGCAGGAACCACGACCGACGAAGTTTCTGAAATGTTTCCTAGAAAAGTAAAGAAAGAAAGTAATGCTTTGAATTGGCGAGCTGAGGAAGGATGATCCCCATGGAAATAATCTTCCACATTTTACAGCAAAGCTATAAATGACTAAGGAGATTGTTTTATGATGAGAATCTAGAGCAGGAAGCGAACAGTGAATCATCCAAGAACACGAGGCCACACAACTGAGTTTGAAGAGAAAAACGCAACGAAAATGGCAAACAGATCGTGACGGGGAAGTTTATCAAGAAAACAATTGGTCTCCTTCGTTTCACTAATTGTTTTATGTTGTAAATTGATTTCTTGAGCTGCGTTTCATTCAGCGACATCGAAGAATATGTGCTTTTAGGTGAAATATGCTGGAGCAGCACACCATGTTGATGGACTTCTGTTGATATTACAGTAAGAACTGAGCGTGTACGTCTCATCATTGTTTTATGTGCAGGCTAATTGCAGCACTTAATTGGCGTGATGAACAATGAGTCTTTTAAATGAAACAAAAACACAAATGTTTTGGTAATGCCCAGCTGCCAGTCTGCTTCTGTGATTAGGAACAACATCTTTTTAGTTATTTTTTTTAAAGGCTCCTTTTTTTTCGTCTCTGTGACGGAGGAATGCTTTCTCCTCCCGGCGAACCTCCCCGCCGCGCTGGGGAACGGTTTTCCCGGCGCCTCGAGGGATGGATTCGCCGGCGGAGGAAATGAAAGGTGTGTGTGGGGGCGGTGGGATAAGGACGGGCGTCGAAGGCCTCCGACCCCCGTCGCCAAGCTGCTTTTCATATCCATTAGTTCCGCTATGCCGCCGCCATTGTTCCCACGCTTGTCCGGTAAAACTCTCTCCTTCCACCTCTGGGGCATTGCTTCCCTCAAACCCCCCCCCCCCATCCCTCCCTTCACCCCCACAAGAGCCGAGGTGGAGCCCCTGGGCCTCCATTTAAGAAAAGCCCTATAGTCAGCAGTTGCCAAGAATGAAATGACAGTGTGAGAATAGAAGATAATGTGTGATGCCACCCTCTCCTCGCACACACCATCCCGTCTGCTCTGCCAACCAGCAGGCGTTTTCCCGCCGGCCCGTCACTCGCTGTGCCGGAAAATGCGACTTTCTCTTAAGTCGGGGATGAAAGCTCGTGAGGAGTCTCATTCTAGGGGCTTCCGGGGACGTTCTCCGCGGAGACCCAATCTCACGCCGTCCAGCAGTGGGAACATATTGCTTTTGCTGCCTTTTTGGGCCTTTTCGGGCCGCCGCCATCATCTTTTGTTTCTACCTGCACCTCAGCAGAGCCGGAGTGCAGCACACCGAGACACACCGAGACACACCGAGACACACCGAGACACACCGAGACACACCGAGACACACCGAGACACACCGAGACACACCGAGACACACCGAGACACACCGAGACACACCGTGGCGGCTTGAGGCCAGCGCCAATCCACCCTTTGCGTGTCGGATTACACCCCCCCCCGCCCCCCCGCTCCCCCTTAATGGGGCCACACCTGAACTTACCGTGACCTCTTTGGTAACGGAGGAGCAGGAACTTGGTGACCTGTGAAAAGAGGGAGGACGGCGGTATGCCTCAGCCGGCAGCGACGCACTGAGCGCCCGCGAGGGAGGGGCACGGCTTCGCCGGACGGGCGGAGTTGGGTTTCCAAGGTCGGACACGGGAAGCAAAGAAGAAGAAGGTAGACTTAGAACTGATGTTGATAAGTGAGCGAGCCGAGCATTTCTCTGTTTTCTGCGAGCTCACGGCCTCAGAATCCCTTCCTGGGGGGGGGGGAGATTTCAGCTGCCTCGAGCACTTGCAGGCTTGAAGCATTTGTGCTGTTGAAAAGTCGAATTTTGCCTAAATTTAATTCAGCAATTTCTTTTTCTCCTTCTTCCCCGCGCGTCGAGTCGAGTGGGGTTTTCAAGAAAAGTAAAAAGATGTCACAAACACAGAAATGAAAATGAGCTTTCATCGGAATAAATTGTAGAAGTGGATGTGCACCAGTGAGAAGTTTTAGACGTCACGAAAGCGCAGATAATTAGATGAGCGCTCTGACAAATGTTTTGGACGATCAGAGAAACGAAGTGCAAATAAAACAACGATCCAAAAAAGGTTGGTTAAATTTCCCCCAGTGTGAAACTAAAAGCCTGTGTGCGTCTGCCGCTTCCATCCATTTTTAAAGGTCCCTTTCAAAAGCAATTTGTTAAATTCTTATCAGGTTCAGCCATCGATCGGACTGGGAGCTGCTGTGGGCGCGCTGTAACGCAGCCAGCGGCCTCCTGGCGCCGAATGGAGGGGGGAGGCGGGGGCGTTGGCTCCTTTTAAGGTCCGCGCGCGGTGACCGGCTGCCCCCTTTTTTGCTGACTACCATTGGAAATCTTGGCGGAAAACTCTGCTTTTGCCTCACATGTGGAATCGTTACATAGCGACGAAACGGCATCCTGCCCAAAAGGCCGGGCTTTCAAAGGTCATCGGGCGCCTTTCCATTCCGGTTATAATAAAGCAGAGCCTTCACCAGGTTTAGAACCAACAGGAAAGGCTCAGGGTGTTTGGGCACCAAACAGATCTTCCTCCTCGTGAAATGTAACGTTCAAATGGAAGAGCATATGTTCATTCTTCCAAAACAAAAAGCATGCAAGTTTGAGTCCAAAGCACGTTTGGAGGCGTTTGTGGTCCTCACAGAAACGAACAAAATCGGCGAAAATGGCTCCCGAAAAAACCGCACATTGTGACCGGAGATTGACTGAATCACCTGGTTACGTACGAAACACACCGAAGAAGCTCCTCCGCTGGGATCTGCAATGAGCCAGCGACGTCCTCTTTGGCCCCATTAGCTGATGTCTGCTGTCATGGCGATGTGACGCGCCGAGCTGCATTTCAGAGCCTGCGTGTGAGGCAAAGTTCAAAGAAGCGAATGGAAGGTCCGTGCGTAGTAGGCACTCTGTGGGCCACGCCGTCCCGTTAAGGAGAGCAAACGAGGACAGATCGTAAACGTCATCTGCCATGTGGGGACTATTTTCGTCATTTTAGTCCAGACATGTCTAAGGGGCTAGCATGAACTACACACAGTAATCAGGGCCCACTAATAGTATAGAGCTAAAGCTGTTGTGTGACCCCCACGTACATTATGACCCTACCTGCAGGTAGGACACCACTCAGACCCATTCTTCCCCCGGTGCTCCGGTTGAGGTCCGTCTGAATAGTCCTTTGCCACTTGAACGTTCCTCTGGGCGTTGGCTGGCATTTAAAATCCCCTTTTGAAAAACGTATCTGTGCACACCTCTCGAACGATTATCCGCGTTTGGTGCGAAAACGTCTGTTGAGCAGCAAACCACGTGTCCTCGTCCTTGCAGCGCTGTCCACATTTTTAATGTCAAGGGTTTGCCATCATTTCTGCTCTTAGCTAGATCCAGAGAGCGCTCTGCAAAATAGATCTTTTAGTGTCCTGCGTGTGCGTCCTGCGTGTGCGTGTGAGAGAGAGAGAGCAACCAACGGCACTATTACTACTACTTCCTCACTACCAAAGCAGTGAGGAAGCTCTTCCTGTTACCTAGCCATCAACAAAATGCCAACCTCCACACACGCAGAGATGGACTAAGTGCCGTGGTTCGCTCCGTTCAGCTTCGCGAGGACTGCGTGAGACAAACCAACATCGCTCCTTTCCCAGGTCAACTAGAAGTGGGCGCAGAGCAGAGTCCTCCCCTCCAAACTGCTGCTTTCGTTTTGCAACACGTAACAAGAAACGTCTCCTCTGGTAGCCGGCCGAGACATTCTAAATGATAACAAACCCTTTTCAACCCTAACTCCTACACAGGTATGGATGTAGGCAGCGCTGACGGTTGCCGCGTTGAATGAAGCACGTAATTGTTCCCTTTGAGAACCTCACCTGGAAATAAGAATCGCTGTATTTTGACTGCGAACACTCGTCGGGATGTGGACGCGTGTCGAGACGTCTGCCTCTCAAACCGTCAAGTCCGCGTGTCACTTGGCGTTGTTTACTCTCGCTGTCCAATGAGGGATTGACTCTGAAGCGCCGCTTTGATCTCCTTGTGTCCTCAGCAGCTGCCCCGCCCCCTTATTAACTGTCTCTCGCCATCCTCGCCCCTTTCATCACATCAATATTTAGAAGCGCCTCCTGTGTCCCTGTGCGCGGGAGAGGCGTGTGCACGTGTCAGTGACTCGGGGCCTAGATTGGTGCTGACAGGTAGCGTTGGTGAGTGTCGCTGCTCTCGGGTGTCTAATGAAGAGCCCTGTGTTACCAAAGGAGATATTTCCGTTGGTCAGTGACCATCAGTCTGCCTTCGGTTCTTTTTTTACTTTATTTCACCTGTAAAGTCTTTGAAGGCCTCTTTTATTAAAACCCTGATCTACAGAGTGTACAGTACCGGGATGTGAGGGTTGGAGCAATGATGTGCAAGACAAATCCTGGATATCCTTTTGCTATTTCGTTAGTCGAAAGATTTTCCAAATTGAGCTGAAGGGCAAATTACTCCTTTTGTCAATGGAGTCTTGAGAAAATTGAGTTTGTTCATACGTGTACACTATATTCCCTTGTCGTTGCCTGTAATCTCTGTAAGCTTCACCCAACTGAAAAAAGCATTATAATGCTACTGTTACCGTGGTAACCACCGTGTGTGTGTAACTCGGGTGTGAAATATTTTCTATATGTAACTTGACGGTTTCTTAAAGCTGAAAACACATACTTTATTCCCATGATGACCTTTATCCCCCCCCCCCTCCCTCCATAAAAGGCCTCGCTGCAACGTTGCCGCTGGGTGTCTAACACCTCGCCACACATGAAAGAGAACACCCTCCCACAAAGGTTTTCCTTTCCACAAGTGAATTAAATCAAGCACACCTTAAGCAGTTCATCCCATTTGGTTTCCTGCTCCCCCTGCCTGTGTGACTGCGGCCTGACCCGGTTTATGACTGTGACTCACTGAGGGCCATTGTCGCTCTAATCCCATCCAGCTTTATTTGTGGTAGCATGTGTACGGCCTCCGTCTGGGCTTAGCGGGACTTAATGCAGCTGAGAGCCAAGCCACTTCTCAGCCTTTGATCTGCGGTGGGAGCGACGGCACGGTTAAGACACTCAAAAGACCACACCGGCATCTTTGGGGCGTCTCGCTCTCTCGCTCAGATCCAATTAGAACCGGCCTGCCACCGCTTCTCTTCTTCTATTTTGTTTTGTACTGTGACAACGTCTCAACGTCTGTGCGCTGATGCCGAGGGGTCGGCCCGCAGACAGTGACGTTTTTTTTTTTTTTTTAGACTTCCTTTCTGTTTCCATCCCGTTAACAGAATCCGTAGCCAGCGGCGATGAGGGGAAACCCCGTGCTCATCACCGCGTTGGTGCTGCCACGTGTCCGTGCGTTCCCCTGAGAGCTGAATACACTTTATCTGCACACATCCTGCCGGACTGTTGCCTGTACTTACCAGCGTGCACGTTTCGGGGGCCGGAACGCCGGTTTCGGGAGAAGGAAGCGCCGTCAACGTCTCTAATTACCCCCGAAGTCCCCCGGTTCCCTTTGGCGTGCTTTCCTGTTTTCCTCCGTGTGATGTCGTCCCACTCGCAGACACGCGTACATATTGATGTCTTTGTTTGTGCACGCCGGACACGGAGGCTCCCGCTCCAGTCGCCTGACTGCTTCGGCCCGCGCCACGGTTTATTTTCTCTCCTCCCTCCTCCCCCTCGGTCACGCGCTGCCTGGCTTTGCCCTCCGCGCCGATTAGTCACCCAGCGTTTTTACCGCTGCGGGTTTATTTTTGAAAAACGCTTCCAGGTTTCCTTTAGCGCTGACGCCGCCGGCCACGCCAGGCGGGCCGAGGTTAGCCCGGGCCGGATGATGTAATCGCGCAGATTTTCTTTTAAAATATCTCCACCCGTCAAAGTCCCGTGGAAATGTTGCCACGGGGGAGGGGGGGTGTACAGACCACCGGCATGAAGACGGGGTAGCAGTGTCGCGTGCGGCTGCCATTCGAGGGCCGCCAATGTCCGCCTGGTTCTGAGAGCCAGTGAGGTGCCGTTTAATGTGTGTTTACTGCGAGCTGGAACGGGCGAGCTCGGGGTGTGTTGACATGTGCAGTCAACCCGACGCTTGTGTGTTTGCCCACGGACTCGCACGCGCTCCGTTCGTGGCCGCCGCCGCACAGATGGAGGCCGAGGGCTCGGTGGTCCGTGTCCGTAGCGCTGGAAGGCAAGGTTGGTAGGGATCAGAGGGAGAGCAGGTGCTAACCGCTCCTCCCCCCCCCCCCCGTCCCACTCCCCCTTCTCCATGCAGTCTCATAGTGGCAGGGGTCAAAGGTTGGGCCAGGAAAAGGCAGCCAAAGACATTCCGGCATTCCTCCGCGGACTAAATCGGAGCCAACGTGGCCTCTCGGTGGAGATCAATGGGTGTTATTTAAGTACAAGGTGACCGGAGGGCGGGGAGGGGGTGGGGGGGGGGCACAACAGCCGCACTGGTGACGCCAGACGACAAACTAAAAAAAAAAACAGATGAAGCTCCTCATCACCAAGTCTTTCTCAGGTCACAGCTTTGACTTGACAACAATTTAATATTCCTCCTCATGAAACTACCAAGGATTGAAAATAAAACCCCCACAGAATGCTTTGAATTTATGAAGTTGTTGCTTATTTATTTACTGTGATCCATTTCACCTTCTTTACATTTATCAATTTACCAATGACAAAATGATTATGCCGTCACTAGATGCACAAAGTGGTTTGTCAAGAACCGGCCGACCTTTGGACCCCGAAGCCATTTGCAGAAGAACAAACTGAAACAAACTTTTCTTTTTCTTCTAGTTTTAAGTTGTCTTTGGAGAAATGGGCGTGTCTTTTCTTTCTTTCTAGGATAATGGCTTCAGGTCATACGGGCTGCAGCGACGACACGGCGCCGTATGAACTCCAGTTTGAACAATGCAGCTTGCCACATAAATTTGAGATCTACTGTGAAATATTTCATAAACAGATGGAGAGGTCAAATCCGACCAGCGGAGGCCATATGTTACAGCTGCACTTATGTCCTTTTTTATTTTTAGATAAATTGCTTGGTGTCTCAGTGCGGTCACTGACATTCTCGTCCTCGTGGGAAAATGAAGGAGATCACGTTCATCAGTAGCTTATCTTAATTAATCTGATCGTGGCAAACAATGGTAAGCAGCCTTGTGTTTTGTAGTTGGGCTGATTATTAATATTGACGATTGTTATAATTCATCTAAATTTGAATTATGCATCAGATATGAGGATGTTTTTTTTACCTAGAGAGGGAAACTTTGATATTTACCTCTTGATGATACATTAATATTCCACAATTAATAATTGTGGTAAACCCTTTGTGATTAGACGCAATTAATCTCTGCCGCCTGAGGCGAGCGGCGAGAGCATCGGCATTTGATGACGGCGGGAATGTGTGCCTCGGGGTTCCCGTCCATTTCCATGTCCATTCCTTCTTCTTTTTTTTCCCTTATCACAGAGGTCCGCGTGTCTCCTGGCGCTCTGCGGTCCGCGAGGGTTGATTTGTTGCAGGGCGGGATGCTCTTGGCTCAGTGGGCCGTGCTGCATACAAAAGCGTTAATGCACAAGCATATGGGGGTGTGTGTGTGTGTGTGTGTGTGTGTGTGTGTGTGGCAGTGAATGATTTGAGTGCATCAGGCGTGTGATGCGTTTACTTCCAGCGCAGGAGGAAGGGAGGGACAGTACCGGCTTACTTTCCCCGCAACGTTAGCGCGGCGGCGCCAAACACAAACATATCATCAGCAATGGCAGACGTTGCTTTGCTGTTGCTGTTCGTGGCTTTGCGGTCCTACATCGGCATCCAAACACGGCGGCTCCAACGTGTTCGCGCGGCTCGTCTTTATTCGTAGACGGAGATTTTTAAAAATGGCGGCCACAAGTTTCTCTCGTATCAACCAAGACCGCTGGAAGACGACCCAAGTGTTGTTTGAAGTTCAGGCCGTTTAATCTGTAAAGATCCCATGATGCAGTCTGTCGCCAGCAAATACGTTAATACCATAAAAAGGGGATGACGGCCAAGCCAATTAATTGGCGGGCCTTTTAATTGGGACTCACACAAACACGTGCATCATATACTCAGAAATACACTGGGCTACGTGTGCGCACACAGGATGCAAGGCTGTTATTAATCACATCAGGGGCTTGTTGTACTGACGGAGCTCCGCAGAGAGAGATGCTTCATTAATATCAGCCCTTAAGCCCCTTTGGTAGCAGGATTACACTCACATACACACACAAACGTATGTGTGAGCACAAGAGACGTACACTAAAAAGGGCCACGCACACACACTCCTGTTTCTCTACCTCCGTACACATCTTGAGCTAGGGCGCATACTCGCACTCGTTCATGCGTAGAACATGTCTGCATCGATAATCATCACACACACACCCGTAGGGGTGTGAGGGCTCCGAGCATGCGGCTGACTTCACCCGCTGCCTCTTTCCAGGTCAGGGTGTCTACGACGGCTTGACGCACGCGGGCCCGTCTTTGAAAACATCAGTCGACCTCTCGCTCTGCGGGTGTCTGAGGACTGACAGCGAGGCAGGGAGGGAACACACACACACACACACACACACACACACACAAGCCCGTGGCGGTTCAGCACGTTTTGCGGCTGCTCAGGCTTTGATTTCTTCTGGTTCTTGCGTTGTCGGGGGTAGTTGTCTGTCTCGCTGCTGTTTGATGTTTTTCTAGCTACTCTCCCTAATGGAGCTCGCTATCTGACTCCCTGGCATCTCTCTCACACACGCACGCACGCACGCACGCACACACACACACACACACACACACACTCGATGTGAAGTGAAAAGCAATTGTCTGATTTGGGTGATGCACAGGAAGTGCACAGCTTAACTTCCTGTTTGCATTGGCTATTGTGTCCCTCTGCCTCTCTCACTCTCTCACACACACGCACGCACACACACACACACACACACAGGCTTGGGCAAGATTAAGATCTGCCTCTCGTTGCCATTCTCCCACACTCCAGCAAAATAGATGTAAAGTACACAATAATTAAGTGTCAGACTTGATGCAGCATTCAAAAGGCCTCGGCCCCATTTGCATGTTTAAGCAGACTGATGCCGGCTGTGTTTGGGAGCCACAGGTCTTTTCTAATGGTAATCAGGCCTTGTTGCGTTGACAGAACTTCTGGTGGACTGGTTCCTTTTCACTTTGTCCGGGTTGTCAGTCGAACCACAAAGCGGGCCAACTACTGATGAACATGCACACTGATGGTTTGGCTTCCGTGGTTCAGTTTTTGTCAAACTATTCTTGTCCTTTCCCTCATTATATACCGTGAAGCACTTCAGCACCTTGCTTTGGAAGAGTGTTGGTTTCACACACTCGCTGTGTCTCTATTGTTACTCACTTTTAATCAGCAACACAGAGGAGGAACCAGCAGACTGGGGCAGGGTTATTGCTTCCCCCCTGTCTTAGCTTAGCCTAAACGCTGATGTGCCCCCCCAAAGAGCACTGTTATCGTCTCGGAGTCTGACAGCAGCGTCGGGAAAAACCTCGAGGGCGACAGAATGCAACGGGAGCAGTAATGGACGTACTTTGTGTGACATTTCTTTGATTTGCTCCCAGGGGAGATGCTGGAGGCGTTGACTGGGACAGATGTGCGTGTGGCGCTTTGATGTTTCTTCATACTTCCTTATAAAATGGACATTTGGGATTGAAGGACTACAGACACACACCGAGACACTAGACGCGGTTGTTTAACACGCCACGCAAGACGCAGCTTGCTGCAAGTCTGTTCATATGGAAGTTGGCCCGTAAAAGGATCACCATGGAGACATCTATTGTATTTTCATGGCGTTTGCTTAGACTCTAACTGGCCAGTTCTACACCATTTTTATTTTGCCAGTTGTTAGAACCCATAGGCATTTTTCTACGCTAAAATTTGTCTCCAATTGAGGCTGATAAAACGCACATCTTCACTGGTTGCATCTATGTACGTGCTTATGTTTGACACCAATCGGCAATTTAGCCTCAAAGGAAACCAGGCATGTTTATATCAGTTAAACAACCTTGTGGGTGAACAGAATCGCCGCTTTCCGATTTTTGCCTCATAAAGAATCGGCAGGAAATAATGTGGTTGATCTGAAACTAATCTAATTATGCAGCAGCAGAAACAAAATGTCGGTCCGATTTCCTTCTCCTACACACACACACACGCGCACACACACACACACACACACACATTCTGCCACCCACGCAGACTTTCCTCAGCGTCACCTGTGTGCAGCATTTCATCAACATTAACTAAAGAAAGTGGCTCAGGAAGTGCAGCACACACGCACACGCACGCACTGTGCTGTGAGATCGGAGGGGTCAAATTCACTTCAAAATGTCAGAACACCTGAGGAGATTCGGGGGGGCGCGCCAGGACCCGACAACTATAAACCTTTCCGTGTCGCTCCGACAAAAACTGGTTGGGAACCTCGGTGATAACTGTGTGACCTTTTGCAGTAAGCGCTTTGCCCTTTTATTTGTTTTTCGAATAGCATTATTCCCTTTTGCTTTCACCTTCCACCAACATGAGTTGAGGCGACGCGTCCCCCCCTCCCCCCCGGCCCCACTTTTGGACAAGGCGCTGGATTGGTTCGCCGCTTAAACCGCCATCCAGCTCTGCACTTACCAGGCTCTCGCATCCCCAAAGAGCAAAAGCATTCAGACCCCCGTTACGGCTCCTCTGGGCCTCGTACCGGCTCCTCGATTCCCTGCGTGCTAATTGACAGATGCTAGCTGGATATTTAGTGCCCCATGAATCGCCCCCACGATGCGCTCGCCACTCGACGGCGTGACATTTAACGGAGCCTCCAGGCCGCGGCGCGGCTCATCGCTCAGCGCCCGGCGCAGATGTTCCCGCCGCCGCCGCCGCCGCGCGGCATCCATCACGGCGGACACGACGTGCGATCCGATAACGCCGGGTGGCGTCGGTGGCGCTCGCTTTATGCAGAGAGCCCAGCGGAGCAGTCCGGCCTCGGACCGCCGTGGAGGAGGGAGTACGAAGGCGGCCATTTTGATGACGAGGTCATCATTTCTAGTCCGAGTGACGCCGAAGGCAAACGATATCAGCTGCAGGGTTGAACTGTGCGATATTTACATCGTAACAACTATTACACAAATTGCCAGATGAAGGTCAAAGAGCGTGTGTGAAAGCAGCGTCATTGGGTTTAGTTTCACTCGACTGAATGTAGTACACCAATCGGATGTTAATGTTCACTGTAATCAATGCTGTCAATCTCCAATCTTTTCATCAGCGTGCGGCTCTTTCACACCAGAACTTGTTTGTCATTTAGTTTTTTTTTCCCATCATGCACTGTCGTCTTTTGAGGTTCATTGAAATGATGTGTGCTTCCTACAGCAGGCACTGAGCAGCATTTTTCTTAAGAATATATATTATAAGTTGAACAGCTGATTCACTAAGGATGTGAGATCACAATAGATCCTCAGCGTGTCATGAGGAAATGCACTGAACCCTGGATTAAGTCGGATCAATGCAATATATCCCATTACTTTTTGCCTCCCTTTCAATCAAAGACCAAGCGACTCGGTAGGCAGCCACATATCTACCTCCCCCGGCCCGGCTCCTGTCTCCATCTACGTGCTCAAAGAGCTTAAAAGAAACCCGATGACTGTCTCCTGGATGTGCCTCTGCGGCACAAATCTTTTCTGACGAGGCCTCGCTTAATCCCTCAACCTGTAAAAGGAAGCTGTGCTTCTGAAATCAGGTTAAGCGCTGAAAGTGAGGAGTAATGAGATTTCTATAGTCCACATCGGCGCACTCAGTGCTGCTCGCGGCGAGGAGGCCGGCGTCCTCTCTGCAACAGGAAGGAACTGGCCGGGAAATGAGGATTTCATGCGCGACAAATGCAAAACGTTAGCACATTTTATTTTCCCTGTTTTGTGTCGATCTTTCTTTTTTCAGTTCCGCCCACGCTCCGATCGCCATCTCCACTCCGCCCTCGTATTTGACCCGCGTCCCTGGGGTTTTTGGATGTACTACCTTCCCCCTAGGGGGGTTGGTGAGAGGGGGGGGGGGGAGCCTCACTGCTGAGGAGGCCCACCCACCTGTTTCCCAGTGCCTAATTGGGGGTTTCACCGGCGGTCCCTGGCTCCCCACCGGGGCTGTTGGGTCTAGTTTGTACAAGTGGCGAGGGAGTGGAAAATGGAAGGCATGAGCAGAAAGGGGTGGAGGTCCAGCCGGAGATTAGGGGGAGGACGGTAGGTGGGGGGGGATGAATGCTAATGGGAAAGAACAACTGGCCTCGTCTTTGTCAGAGGAGCGCAGGGTGGATTTGTTCAGGCACCAACCTGTTGGAGCCCGAACAAGAGCGAGGTGACGAGGGCCGAACTCACCCACTAACCAAGCTTTCTCCTCCTCTCTCCCTCCCCCATGCGCCGCCCATCCCCCGCCCCCATCAACGCACACCGTCCAGGTAAGAAAAGTCTCTTCTATTCCACCGTGTGTGTGTGTGTGTGTGAGTGAGAGAGAGAAATGGAGGTTGGGCGGGGCGTGAGAACTGGCAGGGGTGGCAGAGGGAAACGCACGGGGCATATCAATGGCAGAGGGCAAGCAGCTCGCCGCCAGCATGTGTAAATAAGAGGCCGGGCTCCCGTCTGAGGGCCGTCGCGGCGCCTCTCACGGGCTTCTTCTTTCACCGGGCCGAATGAAGAGACACTTTCATCCTCCCTCGTCCGCCGAGGAGCGAGATTACCGGCTCTAACGTGAAGGCGTGAACAGAACAGAGGGGGAGAAGGAACTCTTTGAAACTGAAGGGAAGGGCAAATCTGTTTGTTAAAACGTTCAACGGGAATTTGAATTCTGAATTCTTTTGGAGGGGGGGCGGTCTGAAGTGATCCTTCAGCTGTGGTGCACGAGTTTCACTGTGTCAGGGCAAAGATTGAACGTCACTATTGGCAAAAGTCCACCGTGGAGCGGGCAACACCCACCAAAAGCTGGGATGGGTTTTTTCTCCGAAATCGCCATCGGCATTGGCCGCCATTTGTAAAAATGGCCTCTGAGGCACGCCCAGGCGTTGGTTACGTGAGCGTCTTGAGCAGTCTATCCAAACTTTGCCTCCGGGCGCTCGGAGACGTGACTATGCCGTGGAAACGCATAAAGCAAATGCTTAAAGTTAATCTTTTAAGTTGCTCGGAAACTTGTTCCCGCAACTAGAAGTCCTGGGAACGCCGGAGTTGGGAGGTGGGGGGGTGGAGGTGGAACAAGCCGCTATAACTGTCATCTGAGAGCTTGTGCTGCTGTCAACTCACACACACTGTGTTGTATTCATTCTGAATTACAGACGGGAGGGGGGGCATCTAGGGAGCGTTTGATAGGACGGTTATTAAAACATGTTATGTATATCACATTACAGTTGTTTCTCCAATATAACCTGCTGGGGGGGGGGGGGGGATTCGTTGTGTGATTCTCATTGATTTCCTTGGATGAGCCTGAGATCCGACTGAAACCCCCAAATCGAAGTGCGTGCTGGAGAGCACCAAAGTATACTTTGATATGTTTGTTGGATTTGTTGCAGGTGTGTGTGTGTGTGTGTGTGTGTTTGCAGGCGTGCCTTGTATGCAGCTTGCGACCTTCATGACAGGGTCCTTAATCAACATGCCTATAAGCCCACGTACCTACAATGGTAATGAAATAGACGGGTGTTATTGCACATTACGTCCGTGCATGTTTCACCCCCTCCCACTTGTTGGGATGCATTTGCATATAAACTGATATATATATATATACACATATATATATATGTATTTATACGAGAGCCGCCCCCCCAGCCTCCTCTCTGCTGCGTGGGGTTCTGCTGCTTGTTTATACCCGCCGGTGGGGAGGCTGTTTGCAGACTAACAATGCTTTGAAGGCCGCCCCGCTTTCCTTCTCCCACGCCGGGTTGATGCAAACTTTGCGGTCACGCCGTCCACTGTTTTGACTGGAGCAGGGCGTCCTCACCCACGGCGGGGCGTGGAGGGGGGCGGGTGGGTGGGGGGGGAAGAGACTGTGCTCTTTAAAAACGGCGCTTTCTTCCACCGGGCTGTAAACGAGGTAGCTGCTGCGCGGCGCGGCCCTCCCCCTTTACCTGCTCCCCCACTTCTCCCCTTCTCTCTCTCTCCCTCTCTCCTTCACCGCAGTGACAAATGAACTTTCCCCTCGTTCTTTATCTCCCCCTCACACGCTCTGCCTCCCGCTCGCCTTCCCCGTCCCTCCCTCCCCGTTCAATAAGCTGCGACTTCATTCAGCGCAGCGCTGCAGCCGGCTGGTTGGCAGACCTGGCGTCCCTGTTCGCACGCAGGCTGCATTGTGCTTCTTTTCCGTGGAACGAGGCCCCCACGTGTCTCGGCCCCCCGGGAGGCACCGCGGCCGCGTAGCCGGCGGCGAGCGGTGGAAACCCAGCGGCTCAAGCGGCGCCCTGCAGGCCCCCCTCAGCCGGGCAGCACAGCGGCCTGCACGTGCTTATTAACGCCCGCTGGGATGATGATACAGGAATGGTCAGGGTCCGATCGATGCTGCCAGGTGCGTCCGCTGCGCCCCCCCCCCTCCGTCTAGGCCTCTTTGTCTGCTCTCCAGCCGTGCCGCAGGCCAAAGGCCCCTTTAGAATAACTCTCCTTTTCCCTGGTAAGATGGTTCCACTACTGTAAAGAAAAGGGCACGGCTCTTTAATCTCATTAAGTGCTCGGCGAGAAATAAGCTCTGTATCTCAAGCTCGCCATCTCGCCGTCGTACACAAAGCTTTGCCGTGTTTTTTAGGAATACAACTTTTTTCCATTGCATAAATGTAGTTTATGGAAAACAACTGAAACAAGTACTGTATTTATGGGTGCGTCAATTGACATTAAATCTGGAATTATCAGCATTTTGGCGCTTAAGTCATTTTTCAAGTGAATCCATCTGGGTTTGTTTGATTTGACGGTTATTCCAAGGAAGTAATCACCAACTACTATAATTGTCAGTGATACAGTATTGGAGAAGTTGTTTTTTATCAAGAGCCCACACATGTAATACGGACTGATCCAACAGATGGAACACCGCTTGTGTGGCATTTTTTGCGTCTGGCTTACCTCCTGTATTCGCCACATCTTTCCATCACCATTGTTTTCACCCTCTCTTCCTCTGCGGCCTCGTGTGTCTGTGTGGATAAGCAGTCTCAGCCGACTCCACCGCTGAGGGACAGCCGGCGTCAAACCCTTTCAGCGGTGTGTTGA
Organism: Apeltes quadracus; assembly: GCA_021346845.1. Taxonomy (NCBI): domain Eukaryota; kingdom Metazoa; phylum Chordata; class Actinopteri; order Perciformes; family Gasterosteidae; genus Apeltes; species Apeltes quadracus. The sequence continues at coordinate 4,513,904 of CM037926.1, read as the reverse complement.
TCTCCCTTCGTTGCCACACACGCACGCACGCACGCCCGCTTATACAGCCGAGCCGCCCGCTCCTGTAAATTAAATTAGACGTGACTGTGCTATGGTCTGAGACTTATAGAGGGGGGGGGGCAGCGGTCGGCGCTGCTCGCTTGCATTGTGTTCCGGGTCTCGGAGATGTAAGTAATGAAGCTCGCAGGATCCCCCTGACGCTGTTGGAGCCCGTGTGTATCCCTTTTAGCTGTATCTAGTTTCCCGTCAAGCGGCTGGTTTTCTGCCCGTCGATGTCGCGGCAGCGTTAATGCTGTTTCATAGGCGCAGCCCTCTCCCCCCCCCCCCCCCCCCCCCCCCCCCGGCATCCGCCCGGGACCGACTCCCACACTTATCTTCAGGCAGCAGGAATGGCTCTCAAGGGGATGGGAGAGGGTGAAGAATTTACTCCCTCAAAGCTCATAAGCCCGTCCCCCCCCCCCTCCCGTCCCACACACGGATGTGTTCAAGGAGTGCAAACATTAGCCGGCGGAGTATCCATGTGTGCTCTCGAGTACGTATCAGGACCTTCCAGAGGGGCTCGTCCTCTTTCCTCCCTCCTCCTCCTCCTCCTCCCCCTGGCTCTGACACTCCTGGGCTGGCGGTGCGATGGAGCACAGCTTGTTGATAGGGGTGTGTGCCCACCGATAAGTAAACACTCTGCATGGAGCGTTAGGAGGAGGGAGTGGGGGGGGGGACGCTGCAGAATTTTCCCTTCGTTCTGTCTCCGGCATCAGCGACTGGCAGCCGGGCCTCGCTGTAGACCGATAAACAGGACCGGTCCCCGGAGGACGGCCGAGTGGTTCCCCAGGGAGGTCCCCCACTCCCCCCTACCGACGGCCTGCCTGTGATCGGGGCCTTTAAGTGCAGCATGCCGGCTCTTGTCTCCAGCAGCATTCGGCCCTGATGGCGTCCCTGCGCTCTCGGTGTGTCAAGCGACGGCCACATCTGCCAATAAATCGTATTGTTTTGGGCTGAATCATGTTTCTCAGTAACAGGAGCTGGTTGCTGCGTTCCCCCCAGCCAATGGCCAGCTATTTAAACCGTCAACGCACCCAGCACTCAAACCAAGCGCTGCATCGTCTTTGGCTCGGACCTGGTGAGCCACGTTGAGGTGTGCGATGGCCTTCGTTTGTAAGCAGCTCACAGACCCACTTATCGTTTTTTTTCTCCGTTGTTTCATCCAAATACCAAATGCACGGCTGCAGCTCTTCATCACGTCCCGGTTCCCAGAGAGGGGATGCATTCAGATTCCTGGCACAAACGTCTGTGGGACGCATTGAACAAATGGCAAATGGGTCCCCACAGGACCCCCTATTGAGCTTGTGTCTCGCTGCCTGTCACTGTGTGTGTGTGTGTGTGTGTGTGTGTGTGTGTGTCTTCCTCCCGTCCTTGTTTATTTCTTCCCTGTCTGTGTCCTTGACTGCTGAACCCTGCTCTTCCCTTCCACAAAAGCACTCCTTGGTCCATTCCAGCAGTTTCCCAGTGGAGGTCTGTCTCTGTCTGTCTGTCTGTCTCTCTCTCTGTGTGTGTTAAGGAATCCCTGCCCCTTTTATCTAGAGCTCCACCAGGAAGAGGAGAGGCCCGGTTCTAAAAAAGGTTTCTCTGTGGACCCGCTGTCGCGCCCCGAGGGAGGCAGAGCTGATGGACATCTGAGCCTCTCAGAGAGGCCGACAGAAACTGTTGCGCTCCCCGCTATCGCTCCTTCATTTCCTCTCTCGGCCCGCGTGACTCTTATCTCTCTCGATCATGCGCTTCCTGTTTTGTCTTATCCGCGCTGCGTGCTTCCCCCCCCCCGTCAGCCGATCGACCTGCATGTTTATTTTAGGTGCGCAGGCAGCAGCGCTAAAACCAGACATCCTTTTGGGTGTCAAGTTTCTTTTTAGCAGCGATCCTTTCCTTACAGGGGAGTTTACCGTGTAGGTGTAAGCCCCGCCCTCCTTTATAACGCGTTTTTTCGTTGACCCCCGCGAAAGGTCATCGTTGGTCTTTGGAGTCGAGTGATACGTCGAGAATGAATTGACTACTTCTGATGAGTTTTAGTTGCGTCTTGTTGGAGGGGAATATCTTTTACGACTCGAGCAACAGATCAATCACCTTTTAACGAGTACAAAATCCTTATTATTTTCTGCTTTAGCTTTGACCCAGATTCACCGTCCCTTTTTTGTTTTCGGATCAGAAAAACTCTTCTTTTCACAGAAATGAAAGGAGTCCCTTCCCGTCGGGTGAGCGATGAGCCAATTAAGGCGAGCTGCCGGGGTCTGCGGCCGTTAACGAGCAGCTCGGGAGGCTGGCGTCACTCGCTCTTAAAGCTTCTTCTTCGGAGATGAGCTCATGGTGTGTTTTTAGGGAGAAAGCGCTGTTTTTTTTCCGACCGCTGCCAGGTCCTTACAAAGTCATTGTTCGGCCCCGAAAGTCTTTGTTATCGGCATAACACGGTGAGTCATGAAGCAGGCGCCACCGACCTGCTGAACGTCTGCAAAAGCTGTTGGCGCTTTGTTAGAAGCTGGAGTCAGATGGCACGGAGCAGTGCTGTGCACGTGAGCACACAACAGGTGGGGGTGGCGCACGTGTGCATTATGTCATTTTAGATGATTTGATGATTCATTTAAGAAAATTGGAAAAAATGAGCCAACTGTAAAATGAGCGAATGAGAATTAAGTAGCTATAAAGCTTCCACACAAAGGTGATAAATGAGCTCCGTGGTCGTCCTCTCACACTGCATGTTCTCAATTAGGCAAACACGGGCGCAGACGCCCCTCGGGGAGCTCTTAGTGCACCGTTCACACCATATGGGCAAACCGCTCGCTTTTAACCCCTCACAAAGACACTCGCTGGCTTTTTGTTGTGTTTATGTTGATTTAGTCAATGAATGGATTTCCCAACAGATTACAGATTGGATTACCACGTAGTCTGTTTCATACACATGAATATGAAATGGTCACCTGTCCCTTTGATGCCTCACGTCAACCATTTGCTAACTGCAATACTAATATTTGAATAAGGTTACTTTTTAGCTTCAGTTTTTCACATAATTAAAAAAAAAGATGTACATTTAGCTTCAGCCTTACCAACAACACTAGTCACTAACACAAAACTAATTGTAATCCCATATGATGGTACGTATATGTATAAGTGGCGCCGGCGGGCTGTGATTGGAAAGCGGGACTGGAGGGGGTGGGATTATTCAAATATCTAGGTTTGTGACGTAGAAAACCTTGGCGATTTTGAACAGCTCACCCAGAGGCTGAAGACCGGTTCAATCCAGAAACCCGTATCTCCCTCAAAACAGCATGGATGGATTTTCTTCTAAGTTTGTATGCGTGTGGAAGCACCAGAGACACAATAACACCTCAAATCCTAGAAAAAGTGATTTTTCCATAATATGGGCCCTTTAAAAAACCGAAAGGTAATTTCCCTGCGTTTTTAAGATGCTGTTTGTTATTCATGCCATTCTGCGAGGACTCGGGGCTCCACATAAAAAGCAACAAGCATCTCATTTCACATTTCTTTATGCCGCGGCGCCTTGTAATAAACCCGAGGCTCGATGCAACGCCGAACCAGCGTCGACCAATATCCTCCACAGCTCCTCCGGTAACCGTGTACAGCGGCGTGCAGATATTGCAGCACGGATTAATTTCCCTCCCCACGGCGCCGGGGAGACGACACCTCCCCCGCCCGTCGACACACGACGTCCTCCTGCCTCCAAACGGCAGCCGGCGCGCGGCGCTTTAGACGCCGTCGCAGTGACTGATATAAACCAGTAGGCTGCACCTGCCCGAAGGGGCGCGGCGGGTTCCTCTGACCTCCTGTAGGCGAGTCCTCCACCCGCCCTCCACCCGCCACCCCTTTTTGGATGGCAAGCACAAAGAGGAAGCGGGGGGCATTGATCTCAGTCCGTCCACGAGGCCTTGGCGATAGCGGCGGAGGCCTCCAGGCTTCTCGGGGGCCGAGGAGGAGAGCGAGACCGCGTGGGCGCCGTCGGGCGTTTTCACCCTAATTAATCCTGTATTTGCTTGAAATGTCCCCTGGTCTTCTCGTCAGCCGACTGCCTGTGGTGTTACTCATTCTCCTCCTGCATATTTGCCATACATTTCTCTCTCTCTCTCTCTCTCTCTCTCTCTCTCGTGTCCTCAAGGGAGTTGGATTTCCAAGGCAAATAGTCATAAAGAAGACGGATGAGATCGGAGCGGCCGCAGCGAGGGAAGACATTAGCGGCAGGCACCGCCGTCAGCTGATGTTGGTGTACCTAGAACTAAACAAGGCTTGAATGTTACTTATCGGTTTTCTAAGCTAGCGTTCCCCCCCGCTCGGAGGGAAAGGTTAATGCTACATCAAAGATGGACGATTTGTAAAATGGAGCACTCGGTGGTAAATAAAAAAAAAGGAACACTGGAGGGAGCTTTAAAAGGGAGGAGGTGAGCGCTAACTCTGTTTGAATGAATACTCAGTGGCTGTGTTTAACGTCAGAAAGCTGCAGGAACATTTATCCAGCTTTTGTTATTTCAGGATAAATCTGCTCTTCAACACTTGATAAGAATATTTCAAATAGTCTTTGCTTAATAACCTCCACCACCGCCAAACTAACTAACGGTTCATCTTGGTGGTCTGAGCAAACCACAAAACAGACAAAATTGCTTCACAGATATTTCTGTCCTCAAACATCACACAACGGACCCAGCGAGATCTTTCTTGCGAACCATAAAATGGGAGCCGCCGTATCCCAGCCTGCCTGGTTTGATGGGTTGTGATTGAAGCCACATTACTGTCTCTTATAGCGAGCCATTGTTAGCTCCTGGGCACACAGCAGAGTGGAGAGGCACATTTCTCCCTCTGCGCCATCTAAATATAAATCTGTGTGACCTTTTTATTTCCCCAGATGTTCCACTGCAAGGTAGATTGCATCAGCTTTCAGACGGGGCGCCACAGCTTTATTTTCTCTTATCCTGCCTGGTAAATTGCTCTTTTCTCATTTCGAGAGCAAGTCGGCGTCATTTGTTTTGCTGTTCTGGTTTTCCAGCAAAAGCAAAAACGTTCAAGTTTTGTTTGAATTTGAAGACAGTGTGAAGAAATGTGCTGTACAGCTTTACCGGAGACTTCTACTCATTCACACTACGGAGACTAATTGTCTTTCTGTGTTGTCTGTTCGCTTGTTCCACGTATGTTTCTGGCCAATCATTTCCCATTATTGAAAATATGATCCTTCATACATGTTAAACAGTTTAGCGAGTTCAAAATGCAAAGCGCCGGAGGCAGATATCCCGTATTTGAGTCCCTGTGGCGGGGCTTTTTATTTGTTTGTGTTTCTGGTTGGACCCCTTCGGTCGGCCTCGCCGCACTGCGTGCCGTTGGTCGTAGCCGGGGGAGCGGCGGCTCTTTGCACATTCTCTGTAAGCATATTCAATGTGCCGCTCACTATCAAACACATGAAGGACCAGCATGCGCCCGCGTGTACGTCGACATTGACACGCTCTGTGAGGGACGTTTCATAGCAAGTGGCTTCTCAGTTTGATACGAGAAACGGAGCCTTGAGGATGAGGAGAGTGCTGCTTTTCTCGCACAAACTTGTGTGTGTGTGTGTGTTTTTGTTTTCAGCACCACACAACCTCGAGGAGGCGCATCGAGAGGGGAGAAGAAGGGAAAAAGGGCTCCGCCGCGCTGTAAATGTTTTATTGGGCTTCTTTGAACTACTCCGAGGGAAGCCGTGTGCGTGTGTGCGTGCGTGTGTGCGTGCGTGTGTGCGTGCGTGCGTGCGTGCGTGCGTGTGTGTGCGTGCGCGCGACGTGCCTCCTCCCACAGATGACCCAGTTAGCGTTGAGGATGGGAGGTGAGCCAGAGATATCCAGGCTGAGTTGATGACCACACGGATCCTGAGGAACAAGACGCTGTTTTATTTCCTTCCTTCACATGGGACGAGGTCCGAAACTGCAGACGGTGGGCGAGCTGGTTGTTGGTGTCACGCGGTCTGAGACCTCGGCGCTGAAGGTCCGGTGGATCTTCTGGGGGAATCTGCGTTCCCAGCTCTCGCTGCCGTCTGCCCCGGTTATTTTGTGTCCCCGCTTCCCGCCTCAGGTTCCCCTTCAACATTTGATGTCTGAAATGGAGGCGGAGGAATGCTCGGTAACCAAAGAGGGTAATATCCCTCTGTTACGGTGCAGGAGGGGGCCCCCCCTCCTCCCCTTACACATCACGTTAACATTTATTAGGTCGTATCCTGATACGATTCCATTGACGCTCGGCGTTAATAAATGTCCCTGGACATACTTTTAAATGCCATGTGTAAGCTGGGATATGAGGCCTGAGTGACAAAAACATAGATGGATATATTTGTATATATTGTGTGTGTGTGTGTGTGTGTGTGTGTGTGTGTATAGAAAAAGGCAGCAACAGGCAAGGAAATGGCCAAGAAAATGGAGAGAAAGGCAGAAAGTGAGACCTGATTTGGATCAGTGGGAGAAGGACTATGGGATCAGGGAGGAATGTGGAGGAATGTCCCACGACTCAGACCTCGTGTCTTTCACCATAGCCGCCTTTTCATGTTCGTTTTTGCCACTTTTCTTTAAATTTAGAAAATGAATTCTTGCAAAAGAATTTTCTTCAGAAGCAGAAGGACTGTAACAGTATCTTGGAGTTGGTGGGATACACTGACTGGTTAGCAGTGCATCCTCTGTAACGCTACCAGGGGGGAAAGAAAGAATCATTGCATAGAAGTCTTGACCTCTCGATATATTACACCTCAGTAAAGACGAGTTTACCTCAGTCACTAGATTCAGTTCTCCAATACAGAACAATGTTAAATCAGTAAAGTACGGTCCATTGGGATAAAGCGTCTATTGTCAGGACCAATGTGGCGTTGGCAGCTTTTGATTGGCGTTCATGTTTTACAGCTCAAACCATCACTCAGTGCTTCAGAAACATGGCGGTGGTGATGATACAAGTCCCACAAACGCTCTCTGGGAAACTCTGCTCAGAAGATTTGACATGAGCGCATCGGTTAATTGCGCCCCTCCACTCACACACAAACGGGGGGGGGCGGGGGGGAAATGTACAGTCATGTGGTTGGTTATGTTTCTCTGCTTAATCAAAAATCCCTCAAGAATCCCCGGTTGTCTATTTCATTTATTTTCTCCTGGGTAAAGATTTTTCGTCTTGTTGGAGAAGCTTTTTGTTTTCCTCCCCGTTGGTTCCAGCCTGCATGAAAAAAGACAAAGAGGAAAGGAATCACAGCAGTGGGCTTTGTTGAACTTTGTCGACACAGAGGAGACGTGTTTGGCGCTGGTGCAGAGGCGTGCTGCCGACCGGCCCGCCGCGGCTTCCACGGGACACAGCAGCTCTCCGGGTGTAGACGTGACTCTGTCGCTTTAACACTAACCGGTGGACCCTGTGACCCCAGACACACACACACACACACACACAGACCTCGCAGCAAGCTATCCGTACATACGGCATCCTAACGCACAGGGAGAGAAAAAAACACCTTCTGACGCGCTGCATGTTGCTAGGATACGATTTATCGACTCTAACCCAGAGACCCACACTTCTTCCCACCAAAAACTCGCACACAGAGTGCGTGGCGGGGTTAAAGGGAGAGATGCAGCCTTGCATGGTTTTTCGCCATCGCCCACGTCCCCCCGGAGCTCAAACAGTTTTGCGTTCAGGCGAAACCCTAACAACTCTCCTCCTTTTCCTTTCAGCGCTTTTGTTTCACCGTTTTTGTTGCTTTCTTCTTTTTCCTCAACGCCCACGTTCTCTTTTCACCTCCGCAGGCTTTTTTAATGATTTAATGTGCGGTTGCCTCGCAGACGTCATTGGGAAATGTTTGAGACGTCCAAGGAAAGTGGCACGAGAACGTCGTCCCTCTGCGTCTCGTCGTCTTGCAGAATAAGCATAAATTGGCTTTTGGCTCGGTCCCATCTCTTTCTTACGCTGCTATAATGCAGCCTGCAAATCATATTCCTGCTGCAGATATTATTCCTCAGCCGAATCAGTCGAGCAGAAGGGATTTAGTGTTGGGTTTCAGCTTAGATGAGGTGTGTTTTTTTTTCTATTTTGTTCTTGGAAACTGTACAGCCGCTCTGATAATTTCTCTCTGTGCCTCTGCGAGATGAGCCCATTGCTCTCCTGTTGCACAAGGCCTGTTAGTTTTCACTGCGCGCCCTCCCCCCACCCCCCCCCTCCCCCCAGCTACCCCCTCCTCATCTTTTCCCTATTTTCTCTCGGCTGGAGCGGGCCCTCTGCTCCTGATTGTCTGTGCACCACTCTGAGGGGGTTGCTCAGACTTATCACATTACGCGTTATCTCCGACAGCGGGTCTTAAGCGAGTCGCTCTGCGAAGCTTCGACCGGCGCCGCCGGCTCGCTAACCGGCGAAGTCAACCCGTTTTACGAGCTTCTGCAGGCGCGATTCCTTCTCCTAAGCACCAGTGCTTTGCTCTGAATGCCAAGCGGCTGCGGTTGATGGGTGTGGACGAGCTCGTCGGAGAAGCGCCCTCGTACGTGCTTCTCATCCCGCGTGTCTCTGCGATGACCCGACATCGCGCCTTCGGTTGCTCCAGACGACCCGAGCACAGAGGGGGGGGGGGGGGGGGGGGGGCGCGTCTGCACTCGCTCCCGTCGACTCTCCCGTGCTACTTGTTTTTTTTGGTCTTTGTTTTTGCAGCTTCGTTACGCCGTCTCATCTTGCAAATGCATGTTTGTGTTTTTTTTTTGTTGAACCTTCAGTTCATCGTCATCGTTCCGCCCGCCGCCTCCTTCGCTCCCTCGTTGTTCAGGCCACAGTTCCCACAAGCCCCGGGGCCACAGCTGTAGCTCGTCCGTGTCTCCCCCTGACCCCGCCGTGTAGCGCTGGAGAACAGCTGTTCCCTGTGTGCACAGTTTCTCACACACACACACACGCAGAGTGAAGCGCTCCGGGGGAAGCCTGCAGTAGGGGGCAGTGGGTTTGCACTTTTGGGTGCATCTTCACAGTTATACACACAGCCCATGCACGCGGCCTGACACGCACATGAACTCGGGCCAACTGGCACTCTGACAGGGACCAAAGCTGTGTGTCATGAAGAAAAACTGTATACGCAACCCGTGCGCACACACACCAACGACACACAACCTCAGCCAGACGGAACAGCTCACCAGTGGGCCCGAGTCTAAGCCCCCAATGAAAGGCTCAGTGCCCCCTTTTGTTCATCGGGGTGGGGACCGGAGTGACCTTTGACCCGGGTGCCGGGGCCCCACCCAGCTTTGGAGCCTAAATTCTTTCACATGAGACCAGGTTGACCCTTCAGATGTGTCACATGACTAAGATTCATCAGTTGTATCCAAGAGGGGCTGATACAAAGGAATGTAGACAGACGACCAAGAATTCAGATACATATTTGGGCTTATGCAATATAATTGTTATAATTATTATATCACATCAGTATTGATGCTGTTTGTATTCAGTTCAGCGGTTAATACCTAAACGTTTCAGTTAATGATATGTCTTCAAGGCAACTATTTCATGGACATTTGTATCTTTACCGCACGAGTAGAAAAATACAAATGATAAACCCATGTGCCAACCGCGCCCCATGTGACGTGTAGCAGACAGATTTGGCCACACACACCGATGTATAGCATCGGCCCTGGACGGTACGGAGGCTCAGGACTGTTGGCTGAATTTGAATGTAGACCTCCAGCTGACACCTATCCATGATTAATGAATCCAGGTTACGTCTTGGCTCCTTAATGACCAGAGTTGAGGAGCCTATCAATATTTGACATGACTTATGAACGTGTTTGATGGAGGAATTTATATTGAATCATTATTGCATCATTGTGGAAGTTGCGTCCTCGGTCCTCATTATTTTCCCTGTCCTTTTGTATCTCACATTTCTTTGGTAATCTACACACCCAACTTGACTTTCTCTCACACACACACACACACACACACACACACACACACACACACACACTCTCCGATGTGTGCCGACAGACGATCAATGGGATCTCGGGGTGTGACTGACGCTCGCGGTGCTGATGGACCCACTGGGTAGCACTAGCAAATCGCTTTGCTCGGCTTTCCGCACATGATTGACAGCTGTGGTCGCTGTCCTTAGCTGTGGAGCTAATGCACACGCCGAGAGCGCCTGACTGCCTCCGTCGCGCTGCTCTCCAGTTCGCACGGTACGTACTCTTCCGTTTGGTGTGTGTGTCTGTGTGGGGGAGGAGAAAGCGAGAGGGCTGATTTGCAGCTGTGGTGATGGTGGGGAAGGCGTATGTTGGTGTACATTAATATGGAAGATATGGGAGACTTTGACACAGCCGACATGTTGGAGGTTTAAGTTTCTGGCGCTCAAGCTGCGTTCAGGGTCGTCACGCGCGCTTAGTAAACACCCCACCTTACCGGCAAGGCTCATCGGCAGAAACATTCATATCTGGCGATGCCGATTATGGTCATTTTAAGCATTTATCGGCCGATACCGATGTCCGTGCCGATATCATCGTGCAAACCTACCTCAGGGTTAGTTTTTGACAATATTTAACCTGGGATAAGAACTGTTTTAGTTCTGACTTGCTACAAATCCTTCCAGTACCAGGCAGAACGCAGACGGACAGATGAACGCTACGATTCAGTATCACAGGAAACTCGAGTCCCTTAAAAACCCCTCTTTCATAGAGGGAGCTGAAGTTGACACCACCCACTCTTGGAAGTCTCTTGAACCCAATCACTCTTCAGCCCTTTTTTTTTTTTTTTTTTTTTAAATCCTCTCTGGGCAGAGTGTTTGAAAAGAGACCTGCTTCTCCAAATTCCTGCAAAGCCGACATTTCAAAGGGGCGATCGGGATTGATGACAGTGCACCTGTCCGTGCGCTGCTCAGCCATCCGTGCGGGCCGCCGCTCGGGCCGCCGCTCGGGCCGGCTTCTTGGCGTCCTCCCGTTGTGGTGCTGCGCTGAGGGGCCCAGGTGGTGGCGGCAGGACATATATAGGTGCTGATTTGGAGAAGTCTGCAGAGGGAACACGTTAAAATGTGGCCGCAGAGAAGACATTAGAGTCGATTAAGTCTCCGCTCACCTATTGGAGGAGAGCGGGGACAGTCTTTGCCGGCAGATGGGACCCCGATAATGGTCGTCGCTGCTTTGAAAATGAAGACCGTCCGTGAGTTGACGTTGAGTCCGTGCTGTTGTGAATGTGTGTCTCTGTTTTGTGTGATGAGAGAGTGTGTTATTCAGACTCTTGTCATGAAAGAGCCTGCTACGACTGTAACCCTGGATGTGTTTTTGTGTGCTTGTCAGATGAAAGAACACCTCAGTGAGGGGTAAATCTGGCCTTCTACGCGCTCCTCTTTCAGTGGGTCTGATGAAAAAGTGTGTGTGTGTGTGTGTGTGTGTGTGTTTAAAAGAGGCTGCCGTGGAGCATGCACCGACATGTCTAAATCTGAGACTGGCTCCACACACACACACACACACACACACACGCACACACACACGCACACACACACGCGCGCACACACACACGCACACGCACACGCACACACAGCTACTAAAATGCACAGTGAGGAGTCCCGAGGGCCATCTGGAAGTGCCGAGCGAGGCACAGCTGGTCCCCAGGGAACATCCACGGAGCCGGGACCCCTCATCTGCAGGATCGCACAGCGAGGCGCCAATCATCGACTTCGAATGCGCGCCTGTGAAGTGTGATTCTAGCTGCCGATGAAAAAACAAACTATTACGTGTAACGGGTTTGGAATAAGTGTCGCCTGGTTTGAAGTTGCCCTCCAACCACGACTGCAAGTGGTGGTGGGGGGAGGGACGGGGGGTGATTCTGAATGCTGTGCAGACACTAAATGTAAGTGAAAAATTGCCTCCATCTGTTGGCAGTGGAAGAAATGCGCGAGGACAAATTGAAAAGATTTTGAGGATAAAGCCGTCACAGTGAATTAGTATTGCAGCTGGGAGGCTTCTTGTTATCAGGGTATTTGTAAAATATTCAGGCTTACACGTCGCGCGGAGGCTGGAGGGAAAGATCGGGCCGCTGACTTCAAAAGGGCGTTCTGATGCGGCGTCACAGATTCCAGGGCATCCCGGCTTTGTTTCGTTCACGCCACACCGGTGACAACAAGTGCATTACATTCTGGACGTGTTTGCTTTATTCGTTTATTAGGGGATGGTTCACAGGTGGACACTTTTGGGGAACAAGGAGGGGTTGGGGATCTTGTGGAGTGCCGGGTAGAATCGTCTGGTTTGGCATTTTGGGGGGGGTGCTGTTGGGTTCGCCAATCTCTTTGCTAGTTTGTTTGGGTTCCGTGTGCCGTTTACGCTTTTTCATTTCTGACAATGGCGAGCGAAAGAGAGAGAATGTTGCTGGAGGGAATTGACGTTGAACAAACGACCTCTTTCCCCGAGTTGTGTGGCATTTGTGAGTCTTTGTAGTGCGCTGAGGAGCGCTGTGCGACACAGACGGTCGTACGTTCGTACTTCCTCGATCAAACGTTCCTCAACTTGAACTTTGAAAACAAACTGAAAACAAACTTTAAAAATGGCGGTATAGCGAGAGGGGGAAACCGGAAATGATGTATAATCTGACCAATCACAGCCCTTGGGGTCTGCGTCGCCTCGACGCGTGGTTACAATTTGTTGGAGGTGCACGTCGAGCTACGGCGCAGGGTACGGAGAGAGGTCCGCGTCTACGTTAGAGTGACGGCGTACCGACGCCGTAGCGACGCCGTCGATTCGACGCAGAAGCATAAAACGGGCTTAAATATATAATGTATATTCGCCCTCAGCTGGCTCGTAGCTGCTGCTCTGCCACATTTCATTTACTCAAACTCTTTTAAAGGGGGCCTGTGCCTCCAGTGGCACCACAGGCCATGGCGTCCTCCTTCTCCCAGCTGTGTTTTCTATGCTGAGCTGCACAGGACTGTGAGCGTGTTTGCTCGCGGCGAACTCTTCGTGCTCCTTCGAGCTTTGAGGGCGGACCTCAGGGTCGTCAGGGGATCGACCGCAGAAAGCCTCCATCCGAGACCGCTGATTGGAGCTCGCATAAGACTACTAATGCGCCCTATTTAGGCTAATGAATTAGTTTCAGCGTGCACAGCAGGGCGTTGCGGTATGGATGTAGATGGAAGATGGGGAAACAAGACAGAAACAAGAAGGCATCTGGATGCACGCGCATGCAGGTGCTTACACATACTTGTCCACACAGCTGCAGGGCGAATGAGCAGAGGGGGTGGAAGTCGGGGGACGTTAGCACACACTTCAGTCACTGGTTCACCCATTCCATTCTGGAGCTCATATCTGCCTACTGTATGCAACATGCATCACACATGCCTCTGAACCCACCAAGACAAGCGGGGGTGTCGGGGGGGGACAGGAGAGTGGTCTGGGAGTCTCAATAAGCGGTAAATTGGCTCTTTCTAGTGCAGCAGCGGCTGTGTAAGGAAGCCAACCGGTCAGCTGGCCGCTTACCAGTTACAGGAAGTAAGGAAGGTTTCTATTCCAAGTATCCGTATGAGGTTTCACAAGATGTACCTCAGATTTGACTCAACCACGGTGAAGTGGACCGATCCAAAATCGAAGAGAACTCTTTTGTGCTCCTTGTTTTACGGTTTGACCCCCCCTACGTTTCTTGCAGAAACAAAGAATTACACTATTAACGTTGTAAAGCAATCTGTTTAGGCCACCAAACGTCTGTTTTAAGCTTAGAAAAAAAAACAATCATTGTTTGTGTGAGATAGTTGCTCTTACATTTCTGTCAACATAAAACGTTTGTGTAGCCGTAAAGTGCATTAATTATCACCCCCCCGCCCCCCGGGTGTGATAATTAATGCACGCTTCACAGGCTTAGCGACTGAAACTAAGGACAGAGTGTCATTTCAGTCGCTCTTCATTATGGTATTACTACTGATACCTACCAAGTGAAGGATTTGAATACTTATTCAAAGCGCCATCTCCTCTTTCACCCGCTGGGTTGTGCAGACGAAGCACCAATCACATGTGCTTAAGTTGCTGCAAGTGACGGTATTTAATGGCGAGTTGCCACAACGACGCTGCCGTTGCATCGGGCTTCACCTTTTGTGGCCCCGCTTTCCCTGTGCTATCCGTCCCACGCGTGTCTGAATATAAATATATAATGACACAATGGAGACACAGTTGCTCTTAAAACTATAGATACCTAACACACCCAATTACAGCTCTGTTGGTCCCCTTGCGAAAGCTCAAGGTCACAAGGACGTAGAGGAGCTGTTAGAGGAGCAGAAAAAAGGAGGCGAAATGGAGGTAGAGGAGAAGAATTGGGAAGAAAGCGAAAGTAAGTTGTGCAAAAACAACAGGAGGTTGTCACACAGAGGAGCAGGGAGGGAGGGAGGTGAAGGTTGTTCCACAAGGCAGAGGACGTCCTCCTTTAAACCTCCTCCTGCTGCCCCCCCGGTCCCCCCATACCAACGTCAGAAACACTCTGGATGAAAGCGAATCCGCTCTGTGAAGCGCAGGAGTCGGGATAAAGATGCACAGCAGGTGGATCATGTGATAGGGTTGTATCCCTGCCAGGAACCTTGCCAAAATGTGCACCCTGGTGATCTGCTCAAGAGCGTGCGCTACACATTTTCTGCGTTGCGTATGAAAATGCAAAAGATACATGTGTAAATGCACTTCAAAACGTCAAATGGGAAAATTGAAAAACAATTGCGCGAAGCACACGGACGAACTAAATGTGTGGGTCCATATAACGTGACGGCTGCTCCATTAAAGCCACGCATTGATATTCACTGTCGTCAGATGCTTCCCTGTTTTAAGGGCTGTTGCACACACATGCACTCACACCACACGGTGCAGGCAGGCAGCAGGTGTGGGACGGGGCTGAGAAGGCGCCCTGGTCTCCATCGGCAGGTGTCGGGACGTCTTGTCACGTGTGTGCACGCGTGTCTGCAAGGGTGTGTGTTTGTACAGAACGTTATGCATGTTGGTGTGACTGAGGGGGGGGGATGCCAAATCTCCCCTCCCCCCCACCCGCACTTCATTAGAGAGGAAATGAAGAAGAGACGAGCTTGCGTCTCACCGGCAGCATCAGCCACACACACACACACACACACACACACACAGCTTCGCCTCCAGCTTTGCCCATATTCGGATGCATGCGCGCGCACGCACACTGAATGCAGCATTCACTGTCACTGTGTGTGTCTGTTACCTCAGCCTTATAGCCGTATAGACGAAGGCTAAATGAGTAATGATTCTCTGCCCCACCGGCCTCTCAACCCTCAGGGCTCTTTATTATGTTTCATTTGAAAACCATTGCTGTCTCGGTTAAGTTGTCGTTTAAGATGTGTAGTTAATATAAACAGATTTTTGGAAGACGGGATCGGCAGTACGGAGAGAATGATCCACACGGGGCGACGCTGCAGCACCCACCTTGTGAGAACGCGCCCCGCAGAGCGCGGCGACGACGCGGCGGCAAAACAGACGAAGCGCAGACAGTCGGGCGCAGAGAGACTGAGGCCTTCGGTGACTCGGGGAAGGTGCGCGCAGTGAAGGGTAAAGGAAGCACTATATTAGAACACGTACGTGGCACCATTGCTGGCATTCAGCGGTACAGGAAAACTGTCCAAAGACATCTAACAGCAGCGTGTGTGCAGGGAGGCCCATGTAGAGGTACACACTTTCTACACACACACACACACTGAACCAGCTGTGCGGTGGAAGCAGGTGTCACTCTCGGCTCATTACCCCTGGCAGGGTTGATCACCCTGTTTGCAGAGCAATAAGGCCCAGCTCCCTGGAGGGAGAGTCTGCTTTAAACCTGCTTCAGAGATCGAGGGGGTCAGAAAGATGGCGGGTAAACGAGCGGCAGTGTGCGAATGGAGTGAATGTTTGGCGCGATCGGATATGAGAAGGGTGAATGCATGGAGAGGCTTTGTCTTGGTTTTGGTCATTGTTTCTCTCCCTAACAACCACACGGAGGCCGCAAAGTTAATTGCTGAAAAGTGAGTGGCGCAACATCATTAAAAACGAGTAAAGAAGAGGCTGTTAACAAAGGACCAGCTTGCCCACGTACCTTACGAGAAGAAAACAAAGATGAAGAGGGACTTTGACACCCCTGGTTTAGGGGATAAAACTCATTTCAGGTTCGGGCCATATACTGCCCATTTGGACCCACCATTAAATCATAAATCATAGGGAGGGGCGGCCCTATTTAATGGTCGGGGGCCGCGAGTTTGACACATGTGCCATAAACTTACTTCCTTGTATTTGCGCTTGTGTTGGTATACTCCGAACAAAGAATTCCACGTCCAATTCCTCTGAAATGTGTTTGTGTGTTCCTGATTGGCCTTTGCCACTGAATGTGTGCATATTGTGTAAATACACTTCACTCCCTCCAGCATGGGAAGCTATAAAGCTCCTTCCAAGTCACTGTGCTGTTTGTACTCCTTATCGCACGCAATGCTTGGAGAGAGTTTTCCCGTTAAATGACACGTTCTCGCCGGCGTCGTTGGACTCATCGCCACGCGCGTGTGTGTGTGTGTGTCTCTCTCCGCAGGTACGACTACAAGGAGATGCTCCACAACTCCACCTTCTGCTTGGTGCCCCGCGGCAGGCGACTGGGCTCCTTCCGCTTCCTCGAGGCGCTGCAGGTAGGCGGAGAAACGGGGGATGCTCCTTGTGACGAAAGCGTCGCGAGATCATCACCCCCTTTTTGTTTGTGTTGAGCGTTCATTTTGGCAGAGTGGCAGATTGAGATTTTGGGTCGTGTTTAGTTTCCAGAACAGAGTGATGCGTTTGGAGCAAACTAAATGAAATGCTTGATGTCAAGTTCAGCCTCGGTGATGAATTTACGCAGGTGAACACTATTATACTCAGCCGGAAAGTTCTGACCTTTGGGGGCGCGTAGGGCCGGGAAGAGCCAACGAAAAGCAACCGCTTTAGTGTACAAACGGCCACACAAAATACAAATAAATGAATGTGTGAACTCGGGCAGCTTGTAGAGCTTTAAAACAATCAAATTATTTACAACCCGTAGAAATGAATGCCATGGGACAGTAATTGGCCGCGTAAGGGGAGAATCTAAAGAAACTCCCGGAGCTACTGTGACTGATGAACCCTTTCATGTTGCCAGCTAGTTGGTGTGTTGGCCACAAATATACTGCGTGCCGCACTCTCTCACAATCCAGTTGCTTGGTTCATTGGTTGTAGACCAAGAGAACAAAGCGCTCACAAAGGGCTAATTGAACTATCGCTGCTAAAGGACACGAGTTCGGGCTGATGGCTGTTTGTCCCACACCTTTCAACAATCCTAAAAAAGCACATCACTTTGAACAGCTTTTGACCAATTATTCAGGTAATATATACATACACATGTGACTTTTTACAGATTAATACGGAAATTCATCCAGAGATTAGCACATTTGTTTATTGGTTGATCAATCAATTCAGTTTTCCTTCCCAATACAACCGAACCGCACCACAGTCTGCTAGGATGCGAAACACTGCATCTTCAAAATAATGTGTGTTTTAAAGTTGTTTCTAAAGGTAGAGTCGTGAGATCTAGTTCTCCACGAGCACAACATTAAATCCCCCCATATGGATTCATTTCCCAAAGTCTGCATTCACCTCCACCGCTCAACACCTCTTGAAAACCAAACACTTACATTTCTTTTTTCACTCCTCCCCGATTCTATAACTGCCGCATTACTACTGCACTGTCCTTTACCTCTCCTTACCGTGCACAGAGTGCACCCACAGGAGTGCGCTTATCTCACTATCTGCTGCCACACACACACACACACACACACACACAGGGACTCGGGAAGAAAATATGCCCTCTCCTCTCTGCTTTCTCCATTTGTCTGACTCACTTCCATCCATTGACTCGCATCATCTACAGAGGGAGCTTTTACAGGCTTTGGTCTCTGCATGAGAACGCAATTGCTAATACAGGTCAGTTGGGTGCGTTTGTTGGTGCCTGGAGAGGGTGTGTGTGTGTGTGTGGGTGTGTGTGTGTGTGTGTGTGTGTGTGTGTGTGTGTGTGTGTGTGTGTGTGTGTGTTTTGTGGAGGAGACGGGCAGCAGAGCTTGAGGGCCGGCTCGGGTTTAGCTGACACCTTTATGACCTGGTAGTGACGGGGCAGTCATTACGTCAAACTCCCGACGCACACACACACACACACACACTGACCAGCTGTTCCCTCTACCTCTTGTCTCATCCCTCTGCCACTCCTTTGCCAAAGGCCACATTAAGCCTCAGTGGCTCCCATCTTTTCATCTTTGTTCTGTTTGCTAATACATCTGTTTATCCTCTTTCTTTTGAATGGCCTTTTTTTCCTCTGTCCACCCGTCCACCTGCTCGCCTCTGAGTAATTCACTTGCCAGCACCTGAAGTTACCTTTTTGATATTGACCCGCTAACAGCTGCAAAAAAAGAAAAGATGAAGTCACAACAATGTACAATTGACGCAGTGTGTTTTTTTTTACATGTTATTTTCAGGCTCTTGCAATGAGCAACAAAAATGATCCTTTAGCTCTCTACTAACCTCAAAGAGAACCAGAACTATTAAACGAGTTGAGGCATGTTTGCGCTTGTTTCTTCTGGGTCTGTAAATGTAAACGTAAAATGATAAGGTTTATTTCTGGTCGGCTTTTCAGCGGCGGTCTTGTCTTTTGAACAGACCCGGACACCGTCACACAACTCCTCGCTCGCCGTTGCTGTAAGCAGGCAGCTTTCTAGATTGCTTATTAGGTTTCTGGTGCTGGCTGACGAAGTCGCCGTCTGGAGAGACGATAAAGGGCGTCTGCTGCATGTGTTACTGTCGCCGACTCCCCTAATGGCCCCACATCGCCCCAAAGATGCTTGAAAATCAACGGAAATCCATTTTCTTTCCAATGGGAGTGTTTAGGGCCATTAAGACAAAGGGTCACGGAAAAACGCTTACAACACAGTGCAGCTGTCATTACCCAGATCAATATGCAGCAAAGCAGGCATGATTAAGCAGTGGCTCTGATTGTGTTTGTAAAGGATCTGTGTGTGTGTGTACGTCTCAGGCTGCGTGCGTGCCAGTGATGCTGAGTAACGGCTGGGAGCTGCCTTTCTCCGAGATCATCGACTGGAACACGGCGGCGGTTATCGGCGACGAGAGGCTCCTGCTGCAGGTGACTACGCTGAACTCACCCCCAGACCTCCTTTCATCGTGGCTCCGGAGGCCCCCGAATGTCTCCGCAGTTCTTAAGACTAAACCAAAATGCAAGCAGCATACCAAGTCTGAGGGCTGCGGATTGCCGCTCAAGGCTCACGTCGCGATACGAGAGGGCAAATAAATACAATGAGCAAATGGAATTGCTTGAACTTCACGGGGGAAAAGTAATTATATGCCCATTAAATCCTAATTTGAATGAAGTGTGTAATAATATTGTTTGACATTGAGTTGTATAACTCGCCGCAGCATCATTGAGCCTGAGCCTTCCTCTGTCTGTGGGTTTATTTATTTCACTCGGCCCGAGATGAGTTAAAGCTAAATACAGGCTACATCTCCTATACAATCAAAGCATTTACGCCTTTTAAAACCGCACCTGGAGTTTTGCAGCATATGACAGTATTGTATAAAATATCTTTATTTGCCATTCATCATTTATTCTGACAAATAAACTTGCATATGGATTACACCACACAGCTCTTGAAATAAAAGCACAAAGGCTGCTGCTGCTTTTTAGCTTTTCTTTCCTAATGCTGTTTGGTGACTAATAGTCGCTGTTGTTGTTGTTAGCGTTTATTCATTTCTTGTGTTTATTAATTAAAAGGCTGCAGACAGTTCGCTCAGCACGGGGACAAAAAAGAAGGGGGGAAACGGTGAGAAACTGGATCCCTCCAAAGTGAACCGGCTCAAGCTACAAACGCCTTTAAAGCTCGTTTGTATTATGAACACAAAACCAAAGTTGGAAAACAAGAATATCCTGTAAACTGACATTGAAACTACCACAAAATCTCTAAAGCTAAGCTCGCCGTATTTCTCATCTGATTCAACTGTATTACCGTTCGACTGTTAGAAATAACTTGACTCTAAATAGCTAAATAGGTCACCCGGGACTTACTGAGTAGTGTGTGTGTAGAGTTTAATGCCAGTAACACAAGTGTCCCTGAAGTAAACTAAAGCGCCGCCGGCTGCACATTAGAACGTAAAGGCCGAGGCGGCAGCTGAAGATGGACAGAGCTTTTTGCATTGGAAGTAAAACAAAGAGGCGCGACATACAGTGCAAACAAACGGCCAACGGACCACTTAAAGCCGCGATGTGCTAAGCTAGCTGCTAAGCTACTTCCATCTCAACATCTGCCCTGCAGAAACGCGCGACTGTTGCCCTAAAAGGAGGATTCTGCCTCTCAAGATCAAATGTGCGTAGTTTTGTGTTTAAAACGCACACTTTCCGAAGTGATTACTCATTACTTTTAAGATTTAGTCTTTAGAAGAAAAACACATTTTAAATTGTGATGATTTTTTATTTATTCTTTGAGTCCAGAATGATGACTGGCTGCTGTTGTGTCCCCTCCAGATCCCGACCACGGTGCGCTCCATCCACCAGGATAAGATCCTGTCCCTCCGGCAGCAGACTCAGTTCCTGTGGGAGGCCTACTTCTCATCCGTGGAAAAGATAGTGCTGACCACACTGGAGGTGAGAGTCTTCGAGACGCCCACATGGTTTGGCCTCCCCGCCTCCGTCTCCATCGGTCTTCCTCTCGGAGTCTCTGCCGTCGCTGCGTTATTCTCTCCGGCGTCTCTACGCTTCGTCTTCTACCGAGAGCGACGGAGACGCATCTGCACATGCTCAAGGATCTTTTGAGCTGCCAGGGGATCAGTTCAGCACCAAGTACTTTGCTCTTTGGCAGCACATTTGAAATTAAACTTCCCAAGCTAGTTTTGTAAAACAATTGTCTGGGGGGGGGGGAACTCTGGAGTTGGCTTGAAAATGACCTGTAAAAGCTTTGCGATGGGAAGTGTGTGTGTGTGTGTGTCACCCAGCCCTCTCAACTGTGCACTGCAACACACGCGGCGTCAAAACCACATCTCCATATGTCGAGGTGCGTCAGCCCGGATACGCACGGCGCCACCCGGGCGTAACCTTGGTGACGCGCTGTCAGTCTGCACTAAAGAGCAAGGTGACACAGGCGAAAGCTTGTAACTCGGGGTGTGTGTGTGTGTGTGTGTGTGTGTGTGTGTGCGTGTGCGTGTTGAATGCAGCAAAGGGCTAAACGCTTAATCCTGACTGACTGTCCTTTGAAGAAAAAAAAAAAGGAAAAAAATCTGAGAGGAGAGTGTTGGGAGAAAGGGTGATGAGGGGAATGGTTGGCATATGTTAATGGCGTTGCCCTGGCAGCCTCTGATATAACGAGCGTCATGGTTTATTCATCGCGTCGACTCGGCACCCCCCCCCTCCCCCGCCCCCCTCCACCCCCCTCCTCCTAACTGCAGATCTGATGATGCACACACACACACACACACACACAAACACTAATATCTTGACGGATTGAATGTCGTTGCGCACAAACTCACTAGTTTTCATTGACTCCCCACATGTACTCAAGTCTTTGTGTGTCCCCGTTGGTTTGGCGTCGGCGAGCGGGCGGGAAACCCGAGTTCCACCCTTCCTGCTGTGTTTCCTGTCAGGAAGCGGACGCATTTCGACCAATCACAAGGTCAACGCAGGCGCGTCGGCGTGCTGCCGGCGCACCTATTAAGCGCAGCTATTAAAGCCGAGCACGCGTCGCGCTCCGGGGGAAGCGGGATTTATCTATCGCGCTCTAATTGGTTGATTGCGGCCGTTCGCAGGGGAGATCGAGTCGTCCATCATGTCCCGACTGAGGGCTGCCGACGGCGGAGGAGCCGCGGCCGAGCAGGCGAAATTGCCCCCCCCCCGTGAGGCGCGGGGGCTTTTTTTAAGGTGGCCAGGCAGTGTTTTGTTGTAACAATGTTAACGGATTTCAAGTTAATGTCTTCGGCTGAAGCGAATGGTTATCGACTGACCAAACCAAAAACTCCTTCAGTGCTGCCGTTTCCCACATCTGCGCCTCCCTGTGATGCATTTTGATGTGACAATATTATTACAGTTAGCCCCCTCTGGGTATGTTATTAACTTTGAGCATTTGGAAAGGCATCAACCGCTCAGCCCCCCTTGACCTTCCTCACCTCTGGCTTCCCAGCCGGCGCCTCCCGTTTCAATCAAGGCCGTGAAACGCCATCGCAAACCCGTGTCTGTGTTTACTAGGCAATTACGCATCGCTCAAGGCCACGGGGCAATTTCTCTTTCCTCTGTTTGCCCTCTGGCCGCCGGCCGCCGGCGGAGCGCAGCCGAAGGCCGAGGGGACTGCAGCGGTTTCACTGACCGCTCTATTGGGGCACGGAAAGGATCAGGGCACATGTGACTGACAGGTGCTTAAATACTGCCTCTGGCTGAACCACGGAAAGAATGCAAACTGTGTGTGTGTGTGTGTGTGTGTGTAGGCAGTGCGGTTTCTTTGTCTGCAGAGGCAGCATCGCACAATAACACAGATTTCTTTCAGCTCGACTTTGTGCCGCAGCGACTCGCTCTTGACACCGTCGTCAGCTGCCATTCAGGTGACACAAAGCCAACATTTGGGAAGCTCGGCCAACTTTCCAACTTTCATGTGACGCCGGCTGACTCACTTTTCATCACCGTTCTCCACCTGCTCCGGTACGCCCACCGGCTCGCGAGCGGCACAATGCGGCCATTCGGGATGGAAACGGGGGGTTATTGAAACACACTTATGAGTGTCGCCGTCTTGGTGTTCATTTGCGGTTTGAAATGTGATGTTTCTTTCATTGTTCGTGGGGTGATTGATGCTCCGATTGTTACAACTCTTCTGAGATCAGACTGTTGTTGATCAGATGTGTGGAAGGGTAGTTTTTTTTGTCTTTGTTTAAATAAACTGTATTTAAAGAGGAAGCTTTGTGAATGGGAGGCTGGGAGACCCGCTGTAATTAAAATGACACGAGTTGGATCCCGACAACAGGCCGCGTGTGCCTCCTTCTTCCTCGTGTGCTGTCAAAGCAACACGGATTGTCATCCGCACCGGTTTACTCTGTAACGTGATTAACGAGCATCGTGGATGCCGCGTGCATCCCTCTGGGATTCAGCTCGGTGTGCAAGATTTTGAATTTTTAATGACATTTCTAGTGGGAAGAAAACATCTAGTTTCATGACAAAACATGGAGGATCTGGTGTTTTGAATAGAAAGCTAGATGATTTGGCCTCTACGGTTTATAGTTTTTCTTTTCCAAGTTTACCAAACTTTTTAAACCAGAATTTGTCAGAATTTACTTCGAACAAAACAAAATAATTCCCAGTGAAAACATTTATCTGAAAGAACTAAATTTCCATTTGCTTGAAGCCGTCTTGATGAGTTCCTTTGTGGTTTATTGTGCGCTCTCTGCTGGTTCCATGTGCAGATCATCCAGGACCGCGTGTTGGAGCACGGCTCCAGGAGCAGCCTCATGTGGAACAGCCACCCTGGGGGGCTCTTCGCTCTGCCGCAGTACTCCGGGTACCTGGGAGACTTCCCCTTCTACTACGCCACGCTGGGTTAGTAACACACGCGCACGCACAGTAGAATACACACCAGTGTAGAAAGGTCCAAGTCTAAAAGACTGAGGTTTGTCCGACTCATGCCCTCCCCCCCCCCTCCCCCCCTCCCCGCCCCAACGCGTGGCAGCCAGATGTTGACGGATGTTTGTGTTTGTCGCGCTGACACATCAGCCCGTCCGTCTGCGGCTCTTGAGTCAGCGTTGCTTCTGGTGCTGCCGCTGTGGTGAGACGCCCCCCCCCCCCCCCCCCCTTCCCCGCCCACACCTCCACCCGCCACTTATCTCTGACCCTGGAGCCGCTCCGTCCCTCGCTCCATCATCATCCGCCAGCAGCGCACATACACCCACAGACGGCCGTGGTACGGAGGCGAGAAACTGCGCTGATGTAGCTCCCGCGTTGGGGGGGAGGGGGGGGGGGGGGGGGGGGGGGGGTTGACGGCGTCGAATTGACGGATTACAGCGTCGGCGAGTTTATTTCTTTGCCAAACAGGACGCAATTAGCCGGCTTGTCGCTGATGGGTAATTGAGTAAAATCAAGGCTTCCAATTGACACGTCTTCTTGTTCTGAGAGCCAATAACAAGCCACTCAGACTCATCAGGCGTGTTATCACTCAGGGTGCGGAGCAGCAGCAGTTTGTTCTCTTGGAATTCAGTTAAATGGACTTTTTATTTAGAAAGCGGAAAGACTTTTACACAATGTGTACTTGAGAGTAATAAAACTCCCATAACGGTATATGTTTGACAATTCGTTTTCTTCCATTAGCAACATCCTGCGATTTAAAGCAGGTTTAAAAATAGATCAAAACCACTTTATTTATATTTATTAATGACCAGATCTGTCCAGATGAAATTGTAAGAGTGGATGATTAATATATTGTTCTAATTTTCTTTGTTTTTCAGCTTTGCAAATGACTGAACTTTATGGGCCGATTGAAAGTGCAGCGGCGTCTTTGACCACCGTTTGTGTAGTTTAGACGAGGTTTACCGAGAGGACGCTGTGCTGCAGCAGCTCAACGGCTCCTCATAAGCTTTAAGGAAACATTCCTAATTATCAGTGTGCACCAGGCTCAGGTAGCAAGCTGGAAGCAAACAGGTGAACTTAAAGAAAAGAATCATGGCAGTCAATGTAAAAAAAAAAAAACTGCCGAGGACAGTAAACGGCCTGCACATCCAAAATGTAAAATACGCTGAACACCAGTAATGTGGCTGCAGGTTTTTCTTAGCGTTCCATGGGTGTCTGTTTAGGAGCTTATTGTACAAAGTCACATCTTGGGGGTTTGAAAACTCATCAGCTTTTCCATTATGAATCACTGGGATAGTTTTCCGACTTTTAAGACTTTTGCGTTTATTACTCATTATAAGGAGTTGCTCCCTCGCGCCACGCTTTGTTGGTTTGGGTTAAATTAGATTTAGATTAGAAAAAAGTGAAACATCCTGATCCGTCCTGCTCAATATCTTACTTCCTGCTCATTGTCAGCGTCGATTACTCTCCTGCAGCATCAAGTCAGGCTGAATTTAAAGCCACGTCAGCACTTAGTTGTCCGCTCATTGGGCTGCAGAGTTTCCAAAGTAAAATATTCAGCGTTTAAGGATATTTGAAAACACATTCAAGTTTTTGAATATTTGACTATGCACATAGCTTATTGTAATATGTAATATAATATCACATGATCTATGTTTTTTTGTGAACTTCTGACAGACTTTTCAAGTATGTAGTGTTTGCAAATGAGAGCCTTTTGAGATTGTAAGATGTTTAAATAACATTGATGGCTGGCAGGCCGCCTGCAGTCTTCTGGCCGGGCATCGTTTTGGGGATTTGTGTAATTTCACAAATGAGTGACTCCCTCCTCTTTGTGTCCCAGGTATCAAACCCCACCCCAAGTTCACAGCGGTCATCCATGCCGTCTCGCCTCTGGTGTCCCAGTCCCAGCCCATACTCAAGCTCCTGGTAGCCGTGGCCAAGTCCCAGTACTGCACACAGGTAATGGATTTATTTGTGTGTGTGTGTGTGTGTGTTCACCGAAGAATCATCCACTGCCCTCCACCCTGTGAATGATCAAATTGTGCGCATTAAGCAGCTCGTGTTTGCGATCGCATTTTTTCGACCAGATCCACAAACGTTCACCTTCCATCCCAGTGTGTGTCTGTGTGCGCGTTTGTGTGTGCGCGCGTTAACTCGGGTGGATTGAATTAGAGCAGAAATTTGTAGCAGTGCCACATCTGTCTCCATGGCAACAAACCCCCTTCAGCACAGCTGGAGACGGCGTCTATTGATTCCCCTGCTTGCTCCTTACCAGCACGGGAAATGAAATGGAATTCTCTCCCCAATGGCTGTTTTTTGTGTGTATGTGTGTGTGTCTTTGTTTGTTTGCCCAGCACAGTGCATGAGTAAGCACATTTGTATTCTGTGTAGGCGGTAGGAGTTTGCGTGTGCATGTCGGTGATGGTACCTTTCACAGCAGTAATGCGTTCGGGGGTGAGCAGAATATACAATACGAATGTGTTTTTTTTGTGGGCAGGATGCTCAAACATGTGTGTATTTGTGTACACGCTGTCCGTGTGAGCGGATACCCCTGTTAACACGGCTGGTTAGTATTTGAAATATTTGGATAAGATATGCCAAATTTATGTTTTCCCTGAGCTACATGAACATAACTGCATGTGCTCTTGCGTCAACAGATCAGTTTGCTTACTTTTCTGTTAAAATATTTAAAAGGTTTCCTTGTGTCAGACAAACAACATGCAGCATGTGATATGGGACGTTTTTTCTTTTCTTGGTGAACTCGACCGCTCATAAAATCCCGGAAATCGATGGGTTTGGTACGTTTCTTCCAGGATGAGGCCCGTTCTGTTGCAAAACAAAAACCTGCCTTCTCAACTGTCAGGACTGTGGATGCTACACGTCCCATGATGCAATGAGGGAACCACATTTGTAGGATCTTCCAGATAAACGTGTGCGTCTCTCAAACTCGTCCTTTAATTTTCGGTCCCTCCTCCCCAATGATGTCATCCAAGTTATTTTCGGCAGCTGCATTTCTGAAATGGGTGACTGAATGCTTCACTTCAACACTTAAGGTCATCCTCTCTGATCCGCTCATTTGACCGACCGGCGGCGGACTTACAACAAAAGTTGCGTAGGAGAGGAGTTAGTGCTGATCAGGAGAGCTCGGGCGGGGCTTGTTCTGTTGATTTCAGTTTCAAAATGAACTTTGTGACCCTTTCATGACAACGGAGCGTCTGATGAAGACTCAACGTCACCGGCACACTTTCAGCCGAACCCGTGAGCAAACCCTGCCTCCTACTTCACTTTCATGGATTCCACTGCTGTGTTTACGCTCCGCGGGCTGAGCGCTCCCGAGTGGAGAGCCGGGTACGCAGTCATAGGGGTTCCTTATGTTCTCGGGGAGGGGACAGAGGGGATGCTGAAGAGGGGGATATAAATAAATGAACGTAGGGGAGAGGATGAAAGGACTCTGGGGGCGGAGGAGGCTAATTTGGACACGGGAAAGCTTTTGAGGCGCTTTCTGCTACATTGCCCCCCACCCCCCTTCACCCCTCTGCTGTGCGTGCGGGCATTTTGAGGCGTTTCTTCCGCCCGCGCTACAGACGCACACTGTCTTCCCCGTTCCTCTCCAGTCATGCACACACACGCAGACGCACATAAGCACCGGCGGCTCCCCGAGAGGCCTGGTGGGCTGACGGAGACACCATCTGTCTTTCTAATCAAGAAACAGAGCCCCTGTAAGAGAATCACGCATCTCTCTGCTGGGTGTGTGCGCACACGTGCAATGATCCAGGCTGTGTACCTGCTGTAACGGCACAATGACACTTTCTCGCTCTGAATCAAGCACATGAATGATGCTTGTTTAGCTTTCTATCTGTCCTGGCTTGTCATGACGAGATCATTTGCGCTCGTTCATCAAACAGCTTTGTGGCATCTTTCTTTTTTCGAGGGCCGACGTCGCATTTCAACACAGCTGCTGCGTAGACGCGAGGCAAACACTTTAACCCAGACACCCAAATGGCTTCCAGCTCATCATCTGGCAGGTTTAGTCAGGGGGGCAGAGTTCCCGCAGGGGAACGGCTGCCGGGCGCCACGCGGCGAATATCAGGATCACGGGAAACCGTATTGATCGCTGCAGGGAAATTCTTGTGGTCGGCCTGAGCACAGCGTCGACTGCAGCTCTGGGACGGATCACTTTACTGACTTGT
Source organism: Apeltes quadracus (assembly GCA_021346845.1). Taxonomy (NCBI): domain Eukaryota; kingdom Metazoa; phylum Chordata; class Actinopteri; order Perciformes; family Gasterosteidae; genus Apeltes; species Apeltes quadracus. The sequence continues at coordinate 4,486,122 of CM037926.1, read as the reverse complement.
TCAAGGGCGTTTCGGAGGGGCAGATGTTGGCTGACACACAGCAACAGAAGACTACAGGACAGGATGCTGATGAGTTCCTTCCACATTCCTCGGTGCTCATTGGGTGTTCTATGGCCGCAGGTTCAGGCCGGTTCCATTTGATGTTTATATTGGCTGCGTTTGCTTGGCCATTGTTCATCTTCGTGTCTGAATTTGTTAGAATTTATCAACCCTAATTTCAGGGGTAGATTTACTGTACCAGTATGGCTCAGAATACACAGAGCGTTCTCGCATCTACATTCTTTTTGAGTTCTAGGTATGATTTTTTTTTTTTTTTTAATGAAAAAATAATGTTCGCTGATAATACCAGACTGCTGAAATTGCTCAAATTTGGAATGTAGTTCTGAGCAGCATGACCTTCCCACAACGCTGTGTGCGCAGCAGAAATGAAGGAAGTGCAAGTACCGAGCAGATGGTGGTGATGCAGCCCCGGGCAAAACTCTGCAAACAGCAAACTAATAAATCTTTGGAAATATATTTTATTATAAGCTATTTGTAATGTTTTCTTGTAGTTGAAAATAGGGTCTGGGTGGTTTTGGGAAGTTTTCATTTTATTTAAAATCCATCATCTATTATTTTAGTTTCATTCGAGCTGCATAATGACTTCACAAAGAGTACCCTGGACACGTAAAGGTACAACATTATCCTGGGACAAACAGATTACGTATAATACCCGAGGTAATTCAATTGAAAATGATTAAGGGAAAGTTGTTAAACCACTTTATTACCTGTTTCAGAACTACACACTAGTTTGCGTTTAAAACAAAGGCAAAACATTATTTTTAGTAAATTGGTAAAAAGTCAGCGTCGTCACTTTTCATGATCAATGTAAATGAAAACCGCATCATTCTTGGGTTGCAGTGAGGGCCGGTTGAACTACTAGATTCATTAGAAAAGAAAGGACCAGTTTTTCTAAAAATAACCCAGCTTTATTGCATAGTTAACGATGTGTTTTCATTTTTAATATCAGGAGAGAGAAAGGCTTCCAGGCTGAGGACTAACCTTCAGGGGTGAAGCAATGTTTGTGTGCTACGCCTGCTCCACTGTAAGCCCACACTGCCAACTAATGATGTCATGGTGTCGTGACTATGACTTTTTTTTTAATTTGGTCCGTTTACACAAAGTCTTTTGTGTCTTACAGACAAATGCAGTAAGCTAGCGGTATGCTAACTTCTTTTGCGGTAACGCTCACTACTCAGGGTTGGTTCTAAGCTAGTTAGCCACGCATGCTAACAAGCTGCAGTATCACAGAGCAGGTTGAATGCTCAGTTCATTCCTCAACATTTATGGTTTTGAAAAGGTTATAGCACACACACACACACACACAATACCTTCCAAACACTTTAATTAATACCATGAAAAAAAAGCTCCACAATGTCTAGTTACAATTGCTTGGCGGTGAACGGATGTCTTAGTCAGTTTGCGGAGTAGGAAGGTATTCGTTTTGTGTCACTACCATTAAAGATGCATGAGAAGAGGCCGAGATATGGCAACGCAAATTTGTGTGTGTGTGTGTGTGTGTGTGTGTAAGGTCAGACTAATGGCCTGTGTGTGAGTCTGTGTTCCTCATCAAACATTTATGAGCTCCGCACGTCAATGTTAGTTGACCTGCGTGTGTGAGTCATTTCTAACATGAGCCCCTCCTGTAAAAACATCATCGGGTTGGAGTCTGAGCTGGAGAAAATGTGCTCAGCGACGCGTCATAGCTGGAAATGAAAGCCAACAATGTGACGGGCCAAATAGTGCGAACCATTCTGCCGCCATAATTGGAAACATTGTGTTCCTTCAGTCGCCCTGCCGGCTCTTCATCCCTAAACGAGCCTGTGGAAAGGTGACATTTGCCGGCCGGTTAGGTCACGTAAATGTCACGTGTTCACCGGGCTGGGGATGGCGCAGGAACTCAAAGGAGTCGTTTGCTAACGTATCGCTCCTGGGTTTCAGATCATCGTCCTGTGGAACTGTGACAAGCCCCTCCCAGCCAAGCACCGCTGGCCCGCCACCCCCGTCCCCGTCATCGTCATCGAGGGGGAGAACAAGGTGAGCCTCGGCGCACTTCCCTCCGATCTGCCATTTGTATTTACACGCCGTGGAACATTTCATTAAGTGTCGAGCAGTTAATGACTTTTGTTTTGTGCTGCACTGATTCCATTAAAGGGAGGTTTTCACTAAAAGAAATACTCTAGTTTGAAGGGAAAAATAAGCATTGACAAATGCTTGTGATTAGAAAATATGAGGCAATAATGGATAGGAGCAGTGTGCGGCTAAAGTGTTTGGCCGTTTATTTAAATACAGTATAAACTTTGAATAAACATGCACAGAGAACCGGGTAAAGCAGAGGGGCAGAGCTTTAAGACTATATTTGAAATTGGAAAAGAGTACGGTAGAAACTTTATTTCCTTCCAAAAGGTTGGGACAAAACATTTGGAAATACACAGGAAAAATAACTTTTTAAAGGCAACATGACTCAACACGACAGCGCCCCCGTGACTGAGACTTTTATACCACTCGCGTGTAAAGTTAAGCCTCCAGCTGAAATCATTATTAGGACCACCGTCTGGGGCTGAAGAATGGCCTGAAGGGCGTGTTGTGTTTCTCTTGACCTGCTGTGACCTCTGCTTGTCAAGACGTGGACCCACTGCGATTAAATGCCTCTAAGCGCCGATGCGAGCATGTTGTCATCCCGTTTTATTTTTCATAGCAAAGTAAACCAGGATCTGGTTGCGATCTGTGTTGTGAGACATCAGCGTCCTCTGATACCGTCCTCTTCCCCCGTTCCGCCTGCGAGGACTCAACTTCACCTGCCAATCACAGGAAGTGGTTTTCGCACCAGTGTTAGTCACCCGGCGGTCGGCTGAGTTTATGGTTTACCTCCACCCCCCCCCCCGTGGCTCCGAGTGGTTTCTCCCGAGCTGTCAATCACAGCCGGGGGGCTGTCTGAGTGGTTGTGTGGCTGTGAAAAGGCGAGCAGAACAGGCTTAGTGCGTGTGCGCGCGCGCGCGTGTGTGTGTGTGTGTGTGTGTGTGTATGTGCGCGTGTGTGTGTGTGCGCGCGCGTGTGCGATGCCAGGAAGCCTGTGGTTTGTTGTGGTAGCGGCGGGTTCTGTGATTACTGTGGCGAGCCAAGCTGTGCTCCTCCACCCCACAGAGGAAGTGACAGAGGGAGTTTTTCATCCCTTTGCCTTTTTTCCTGCAACTCTCGCGTTGCTCATCCCCTTCGCCCTTCATCTCCCTCCTCACTCTCAGATCCTCGCTTTTCTTCCACTCTTCATCATTTGATCTTCCTCTCATTTTCGTTGTGCTTCCCTATCACTGCACCCACCTTTTTATTTATCATTTTGTAAACTCTGATCGGGCCTCTATCCAGAAATTAAATTCCTTCCAATGTACCCCCCCCTCAATCTTTAAAACGATTTAGTTTTCCCATATTTCTTTTTCCAACATTTAAAGTCTTTTCTTTAAATGTAATTTTCAAGCATGAAGGCTTACATTTCTTATTAAAATTCTCTACATTGCCAGGAATAAAAAAGCTGCATCCTTTATTTATATATTAATATATTTGACATTTAAACATACTAAAAGAGTATAATGGGAAAAACAGCTTGTTTATAATTTTTAAACGCTGTGTTGTCAAAACTTCTATTCAGCGTTTTAAAACCTTGCAAATGGCCAAAGAAGAAAAAGAGTGAAATGTCAGCTTCTCTTGCTTGCTTATTATTCTTCAGTACCCCAAAAGAATAAATCAACAACATCACATTAAAAATGCACAACATCACAAGGAACAAAAGGCTACAAAGCCCATTTTAATGAAGCCTTTTTTACTCGGCTCGCCTCATTACTGCCATACAAGTCGAGCTTTGCTTCCCTTTTAATGCAACCTACACCTGTCGGATTAAAAATAAGAGCATTTAGATTAGGTGTGTTGTCCCGTCTCCAGGGAAACGCGTTCGCTTCCCCAACCAGCTGCATATTTACCTGCACGGGCTTTGTCATTAACGTGTGTGAGGTTTGTGGCACAAGGAAACGCAGCATGTGATTTTAGGGCCAACATAATAAAGTCCCCCCCCCCCGACCAACACACTACTCACTCCAGCTTAAGAAGAGGGATTTATTCAGTTAAAACCACCGCCTGACGTTGCTGTCTGTCCTGTCTGCCTCCCCCGATGCTGTCCCCTCCGGAGAGGGGGTGGAGAGCCGGAGGCAGATTTTGACTGCGGGGCCTCACGTTCCCGGAGAGCACCAGGGAGCCCCGGGCTAAAGCGTCGCGCTCCTGGCGCTTCGAGCCGTCTGGGGTTTGGCGACCGCAGCCTCTCATCCTCGCTCTCCCGCCTACCGCCTGGTCCTCTGTGCGTCGGCGCTGGTATTCTGCCTGACCCATTCGGACTGAACGGTGGGAAACCTGGAGAGCGTAGATGGACGTTACTGCAGCAACGCTGGAAATGAGCGGTTTCTCCTTTTCTGTAAATGCACCCCACCTCCACTCCTCCACCCTAATAAAACGGGCGTGGAGGCGTCAAACCTTCCTGCCACTGCAGGGATTTTGGGGAGTGGTGGAGGAAAAGGTACTTGATCGAGCTTGGCTGCGTCAGGTGGGGGCAGCAGGAAATGGGGACATGTGCAGTAAAACTGAGCCCTGGATATCCATGTTATTTACGTCATTTACAGTAATTTACTGCATTCATATAAAAGGCCCTAAACGCGCATTAAAAACTTACCATATTTACTATTTACACTTTCCGATATTTGCAGTATATACATATACACTCACCGGCCACTTTATTAGGTACACCTTGCTAGTACCGGGTTGGACCCCCCTTTGCCTTCAGAACTGCCTTAATCCTTCGTGGCATCGGTTCAACAAGGTACTGGAAACATTCCTCAGAGAGTTTGGTCCATGTTGACATGACAGCATCACGCAGTTGCTGCAGACCTGTCGGCTGCACATCCATGATGCGAACCTCCCGTTCCACCACATCCAAAGGTGCTCTGTCCGCCTCAAAGTTCGACATGTTGTGCGTTCAGAGATGCTCTTCTGCATACCTCGGTTGAAACGAGTGGTTATTTGAGTTACTGTTGCCTTTCTATCAGCTCGAACCAGTCTGGCCATTCTCCTCCGACCTCCTGGCATCAACAAGGCATTAGCGCCCACAGAACTGCCGCTCACTGGATGTTTTCTCTTTTTCGGACCGTTCTCTGTAAACCCTAGAGATGGTTGTGCGTGAAAATCCCAGTAGATCAGCAGTTTCTGAAATACTCAGACCAGCCCGTCTGGCACCAACAACCATGCCACGTTCAAAGTCACTTAATTCACCTTTCTTCCCCATTCTGATGCTCTGTTTGAACTGCAGCAGATCGTCTGGACCAAGTCTACATGCCTAAATGCATTGAGTTGCTGCCATGTGATTGGCTGATTAGAAATTTGCGTTAACGTGCAGTTGGACCGGTGCACCTAATAAAGTGGCCGGTGAGTGTCTATTTGTGTATTTATGTTCAGTTTGTCTCTTCATCACCAAATGGATCCATGATCCAAATGATCATGAACATACAAGCAGGTCCATCCGTCCCAGTGTTCCATCGGCACTGAAGATTTCTTCTCGTATTATGTCGCCTATTAAGTTTTAGACCTCTAATTAGCTTTTAGCATTTGTAAATTAATCTAACTATAGTAAGTCTCGGGGGCAACGATGAATAAAAAACTGTTAAGTCATGAAACAAAAGCAAAAAATCCTTCACCTGTCATTCATCACGATTGAGCTTTTACAACTGTAAGGATTTAATAATGTAGGAGGAGAGGGTTTAATGCTTTTCTATCACTGGTTATCATTGTGTACCCAAGTAAGCGTATAACGAACAGCCCAGTGTGATCCTCAACAATAAACGCCAACATACTCATTTTTGAGTCACGGTTTTGATTTGACTTTTCTCAACACACTGTTTGATCGCACACTAAAAACAACAATCCCCGAGATCTCTCGCGCCGTTCTCTTTGAACAGGACTAAACCACTTCATTTAACTGTGATTGTAAAATGAAAGCCTTTGAGTTTTGGTACGTTGCTCGTATTAAAAAGTCAATCTGAAGACATCGCCTTGGGCCTTTTTCAATACAGATTTTATACACTCTTAGCGTATAAAGTAGGTCGATAATAAAGGAATCATTAGTTGCAGCATAAATAGGAGGCTGTGAAGTCGTCCTGTCTGCTCCTGCCGGCTGTGGGAGGGATGAAGACCTGTTGAGAGCGAGGTCACAGACGGCGCCCGGTGGGCCGCCAGAAAGAAGGTCAACGCCGACTCTTGTTGCGAATAAATCTAATGACTTTTCGCTGCCGCTCTTTCAAAACGAAGCGGTGCTCTCGCGAAGGGCCGTCCTTCACGGCCGTGCTGGATAAGGAATAACGGGCTGTTAGTCCGGCTGCGGGGCCGCGTCCATTAGAGCGGTTTGTCCTCCGTGTGGGAGCTCGTTAGAGCTGGAGACGCTGTCCTCTGCTCTTCTCCCGTCCTCGTCTCGGCCCTCGCTGTAGCGGACCGAAAGACTTCCATGTCTTTGGTGTGGAGTGGTGGAGAGGAAGGTTGGCAATCGGTGTGACGGCATTCATGTGTTGCCATTGATTTTACAAAGAGAAAGACGACCCAGCCGCGGTAATGAAAACTTGTATCAGCACTGCGTCGCCTGTGAAAACAATGGAGGGAGGGCAATACAGCTTAGGATGCGGCCTTCTCTCTACCCTGTTGTCTTCTGTGGATTTGTTAGCGTGTACATCTTTAATGACTCCTATCTACCAGAGACATTGAAGCTACAATTAATCTCAAAGGTAAAGCTGCACCTGTAGATTTAATTTGGAACTCGTATGAAAGGGGTCGCGGGTGATCGAAGAACAAGTCGTTATCAGCAGAGTCTTTATCTCTTCCCAGAGTCGTCGTCTCATTGTTTCGATTGATTTTCTGATGTGTTTACTGTTTGTTCGGTTTCGGGCGACCTCGTCTCAGGAGTTCAGTCTTTAGTTCAACGGTCCCAAGTTCCTCCACCCAGCATGGGGAAGATGCTGAACCCAAAGGAGACTTCCAAAGGCTGTGCCATCGTGTGTGGATGTGGACCTGCAGCTTGAGGCGCTCCCTGGATGCCTGTTAGACTTGTCAGAGGGAATTCACTCGTCTCCAGGCTCCTGACGAGACGCTTTTCTGAGGAGCCTTGTCTGCTGCCAGGCGGCAAACGGAAGGCTGACGAACTGATTTCAGATTTAATGTGCTTGCTGTTCAAAAAGCCTCCGTTCCAAGAGGATGAAAAAAAATGTCCATGCATGGAACGAAACCCCGGAGACAACCTGCAGATGGGTAGGATGAGATGGAGGCATGAATGTTTCCATGGAAACGTTGGGTAGAAGCTGTGTGAATAAACGCCTCTGCACCGTTGGTTCGTAGAAGACATGTTGTTTTTTTTCCCCCCAGAAAGTCGTGTTAACGACGTGGCCTGAACCCCCCCTCTGCTCTGTGTTTCCTCGTGCAGGTGATGAGCAGCCGCTTCGTGCCCTACGAGACCATCTCAACCGACGCCGTCCTCAGCCTGGATGAGGACACCGTGCTGTCCACCACAGAGGTATTTCCACCCTCCTCTTCCCTGCACCCGATGGGCTGGTCCTCTGGAGAACCAAACCAAGATGCTCTCTATGTCCCAAGAGCAACTCTCTGATTGCAGATTGTTTGACTCTCTTTCGGTTTGTCTCTGGTGTATTTCTCTCCACAGCTTGATTCTGAAGCCACTCCCTTCTCCGTCGCTCCTCGCCCGCTTCTCTCTCTGCTCTTTCCCACATCATGTGTTGGCGCCTGTATTCACACTGGGCCGTTTGCTTCCTCATGCTTCGGGGTCTGTTCCTGTTTTCCGTTCCCCGGGAGAGGCTTTTTTTTGGCGCGGCACCATGGGAAAGCAGATGCTGCTTTGAACAGCATAGAACGCGACCTCGTAAACGCTGTTTGTGTGCCGGATGGAGGTGGAGAGGCAGAGCTGGCACCACGAGAGAACAAACCTGCGTTATCTCCATGAATGCTGGTCATTAGCACGTTATAAAAAACAGCAATGCATTACATATAAAAAAATATTTTTAGGCAAAAAAAAAATTCGCCCTTCCCATTCTCTCTCTGTGTGTGTGTGTGTGTGTGTGTGTGTGTGTGTGTGTGTGTGTGTGTGTGTGTGTGTGTGTGTGTGTGTGTGTGTGTGTGTGTGTGTGTGTGTGTGTGTGTGTGTGTGTGTGTGTGTGTGTGTGTGTGTGTGTGTGTGTGTGTGTTTGCTGAGGACGGACGGCTCTGTTTGATGGGTTTACACTCTGGTTTGTTTGAGTGGGCACTTTGTTAGTTCTTCCTGTTGTCCCCTACTTCCCTTCTTGGATTCTTTATTTTCTTGTCTAAAACAACGTATGCCTTGAATATGTGATTTGAGGATTTATTTCTTGCATTGTGTTACTGAACACCTTCACTTAGTCGGGTAGGAAGGAGGAACTTACAAAAAAGAGAAATACACCTTTCAATAAGTTGTATTTATCAATACAAGTTACTCTAAAGTAACACGACTTGCGTGAAGACTCCCGATTTGTTGCATTTTGTTGTGATAATTTGTAATAAATAAAACCACTAGCTATTGCTTTGTAAGTTAGTTACTCGCCATTAACACGCCAGGACAACCTTTGAACTGAGTGGTTGCTGAAATCCCTCTTGTTGGGTGGTGGTACAGGCATAAATGCAGTATTTTGGTACAGAGGCGTAAAAGTAAGCTGTGGCATCCAGTCAGGATGAACACCATGTAAAAGAGCAATGACTTGCCTCACACGTCGTCCCCTGCTTTGCCTCCAGGTGGACTTCGCCTTCACCGTGTGGCAGAGCTTCCCGGAGCGCATCGTGGGTTACCCCGCGCGCAGCCACTTCTGGGACGGCAACAAGGAGCGCTGGGGCTACACCTCCAAATGGACCAACGACTACTCCATGGTGCTGACGGGGGCCGCCATCTACCACAGGTGGGGCCGCTCGCGACACTACAGCCGTTTACCTGCCCGCTGTTCGGCTGCTCTCGGCTGTCAGCTTTCATGTGCCTTCCTTCAGCCCCCCCGTCCCCCCCCCCCCCGCGCCCCCCCTCCTGTCACAGCAGGGATCACAGCTTTGCTTTTGATGCAGCGATCTGCAGATTATGAAAGCAGGCGCCTTGTTCAGTGTTGCACAGCCTCAGGAAATCGGTGATTTGACACCGGGTATGTTTTATCCCCCCCCCCCCCCTTAAAAAAGTCAATTTGTCAGCTACACGGCGTTTCATAGTCCCTGCGTTTAGTTTTACAGCGGCCCTGTCAGCTTTAATGTGGCTTCCCTCGGCTGTGATGCGAGCGGTCCATTAAGCGGAAGTCAGAGGATCCCTGCAGCCAAGCGCTTCATCATCTTCAATGAGTCGGCCGCTCAATCCGTCCTGCAAGTTCAATCCGTGTGGACGGGCTGAGTTCCACCCGAAGGCTTCGGCCTGTCACGCTGTTTGCGCTGCAAACAGCTGACGCGTGCTCCTCTTCGTCCACCTTTAATGCTCTTGCAGACTACGTTAAGAGTTATTAACTTCAATATTTTTTAGATCACGGGTCGTGAATTTGGATCCCAGCCAATCCTTTTCTTTTTTTTTTTTTTGATATTGCCTTCTCCCACATTGTAACTCCTTTCTCTCCCTCGCAGGTATTACCATCACCTGTACACCAACTACTTGCCCACTAGTCTGAAAGGCATGGTGGACCAGCTGGCCAACTGTGAGGACATTCTGATGAACTTCCTGGTCTCTGCTGTCACCAAGCTGCCGCCCATCAAGGTCACACAGAAGAAACAGTACAAGGAGACCATGATGGGACAGGTACGAGCCGCTCGAGAACCTCCGGGTCCATTTTTAAAAGCTATCTATTAAAGGAAATCACACGCAGTATCTGACTGAACTGGTATCCTCCTTTTGGTTCACATAAGTTTGTTTTCTCCCCATGTGTAACGCGTGGGTGTCACAGCCTTTTCAGCCGAAATGAACTCTCGGCGCTTTATGAACAGGATGAGTAATTCTTTGGTACGACCCGTGAGGGGGCGTCCAGTCACTCCCTGTGTAGTGGAGTTATGGTTTCTAGTGGGGTGGATTGAGATTGGGAGCAATAACGTCGTGGTGGGTTTGTACCCCAGCATCCCATCATCGGCATCGCTCCAAATGAGTTTATTGTATTTTAAAAATTGTTTGCTACAGTCTAATGTTTTGTGTTCAGATCGATAAGAAGCACTAATCCAATACATGAGTTAACCTTTTTCTGAACTACTATTGTAGTTCTTTTAACGGGGTATCCATTAGCTGATATTATATCTTAAAGGCATACCGTATCCTGTTAGTGGTTGTCGCTTATCTTTGGCCATTCATTTCACCTGAGGGCATCATGTAACTCGAGTGGCCCGTAGGAAGGCCTAGTTGTGTGTATGACGTGCGTGCAGCCAAGCTGCTCTCAAGCATTAATGACTCACTTCGCCATGACGCTAAACTACTTTTTCCCCAACAGTCTTCGAGAGCTTCCCGCTGGGCCGATCCCGACCACTTTGCCCAGCGGCAAACCTGCATGAACAAGTTCGCCAGCTGGTTTGGCGCCATGCCGCTGGTCCACTCCCGGATGAGACTGGACCCCATCCTGTTCAAGGACCAGGTCTCCATCCTCCGCAAGAAATACAGGGACATCGAGAGGCTCTGACAGGACCAGCGCCCCCTGGGGGGAGACCCCACGCGGGGGGAGGCGTGGGAGAGAGACTCTGCGGAGGGTAGGAGGGCGAGCAGGACCCCGGCGGGGCGGACGGGGAGCGACGCGGCGCATCGGCCAATAGGAAACGCGCGGACGGCGCTTGGACACGAAAAAACACAAACGAGCGCAAACGCAGACGGACGCGTCCAACGGCTGCTGCGCGTTCTGCCGATGTGACGAGCAGAACTCTTGGATAGAATATTTTTTTGTACAACGTGAACAGGGAGGACTCCCCTGCTCTCTCGGGCCCACGTGCAGGACGGTAGAAGAGGGAAGGTCGCCCCTAGCAACCCTCGCCGGCCCCTTCACTCTGCATCAGGATGTAACGCGGGACGACCCAAACCCCTGCTTCACGGCCCGGGACACCCTGTTCTTTGGTTGGTTCGATTTGTGTACAAATCGGCTGTCTGGTGTCCAAAGGCCAAAGGGGTCAAAGAAGTGTCTTCATAGCAAAGACGCTGTTATCTGAGTATCAACGCACATCCTTGAGCCTGAAAACATCCTGTCCTTCCTTTCCTCGGGTCCTTCCTCGATGTGCTGCTTTCATTACGGTCCATCTGCGTCCCTGTTATCACCGAGCTGAGTTAGAACAACATTACGTTTCACATCCCATTTTCCTCTCACACAGGCCAAGACAGTTTCCTCATCTTACTTTCATCATCTTCTTTTATTTTCCCCTTTAAGCTTCCTGTACTTTCCCGTGTGTGTGTGTGTGTGTGTGTGTGTGTGTGTGTGTGTGTGTGTGTGTGTGTGTGTGTGTGTGTGTGTGTGTGTGTGTGTGTGTGTGTGTGTGTGTGTGTGTGTGTGTGTGTGTGTGTGTGTGTGTGTGTAAAGAACCTTGAGAAGTGGGCTCATCCAACCATAAGCTCGAGCGCGGAGCATTTCCCCTCCGTGGAATGAGCGAGATGAACATTTGTGGATGAAATGGAGCAGAATGTTGCTTTCGAAGCCGGACTCGTTGTGCCCGTTTATTTCTCCCTGCGACGCCCAGCAGCACCGTCCCGGCAGCGAGGGAATGAAACCTCCGTCCACAGCAGGTCTTCAGTGACCAGCGTCCAGCCTCATTTCACAGGAGTGTTTTTCCTGACGTGCAGCGCCTCAGTGCCATTCTGACATTTTTTATTGCACATCACGTCGCCTCTGTCGGCCTGTGATGCCTGGATGCTCCTGCGTTGAGTTATTCTGCTCGTCAGTCCAGTGCGGCTCTCATCCCGCAGTGATTTATTTATTTTATTTCTCTCCGTGACATATCAGAGGACCTCGCAGCCATTAAATTGACAAAAGCTCCTCTCTCCCATTTGTCAGGCAGAGATGCGTTCGGGCTCCAATTAGGTCGTTCTATTTCATTTGGAGTGCGCTTTTATTCCCGGAGACAAGCTGTCGACGGGTCCCTACATTATGGACCATTGTGTTGTGAAAGCAGCGACCCGCGAACACGACCTCCCAGCTGACGCCCGAGCACAGTCCCCCCAGATTGTCCCTCAGTCAAAGCGGCTTTTTCTCTTCGCCATGGCGTCCCCGTCAGAGCGCCTGACCTTCAGCACCTTGTTTTACCTCGTTGGTATTGGACAGGGAGCGTTTGTCTCCCCGTCATCGGGTCTGCGTGCTGCATTTCAGTCCGTCTCAAAAGAAGCAGCGAGCCTTTAGTGGCCTTTCTGTCTGTCAGGAATTCAGCATTACGCCTCAGCCCAAACTGTGTGTGTGTGTGTGTGTGTGTGTGTGTGTGGGGTCGGTCGGTCGATGAATAGTTGTCTTTGTCAATTGTTTTTTTCACATCATCATTTACCGTTTTAGTTTCTTTTCATGGATTTGTCCTCATTTTGTTCTACAAATAGTTTGCACGCGTTCGGCGCCTGGTTTCGGGCTCTGAAGCGTCGTATCCCGAGCTATTCTGTCCCAGCATGCATCAAACAGAGCTGGACTATCGCGTTTGTGTGTTGTTCCCTCACATCATTTGAATATCATGCCTTGTGTTTACGTTCTGGGACTTCAAGTTCATAGTGTTATTGTTTGCCGGGGGAGATTTATGATCTGTTTAATGTGGAGTCACAGCAGCAACCGTTCGCTCATCAGCTGGACGTGACTCGGTGTGCATCTGGTCCCCGTTTCATGTTCAGAGAACCATATTGTTTGAATTCAATATCAAGCCTTTCATGCCCAAGCGTTTGAATCAGTGTGTGTGTGTGTGTGTGGAGGGAGGGGGGCGGTTTCATTTCGAGAGAACAACCTTCCCCACATCAGCTGATCCTTCAAAAAAACCAACCATTTCAAATCCTCCCGACTCTGAGCACTGTACATAAGCATATATTTATTTAGTGAGAAAGAGAAGGCGACGGGCACAGTGTACGAGTCGAGAGCACATAGGAGGGGCGCTGATGGTGTTTGTTCAGTTTATTTTCTGCACGCTGTGCACATTACAGCTCACGTTACGTCTCACCCTGCGCTGGTTACTGGGGGGGACACATCTCACTCTTGGAGATGGAAAATGATTGGAGACATAAAGTTGAGTGTTAACTCTGAAACGCTTGCATACACCAGTGATCTAGAATCCCGGCTCTCCGCGGGAGTCAAATTGCAAAGTCCCAATAAAGACCACGGCAACCGACTCGTGGAAAATAATAAGCAGATGGGTCCTCTGGACCAGATGGAAACAATTTCTCATTCGGTTGTGTCATCTTCCCCCCCAAATGCATTACAGTGATGGATGTGAGGCTGTGACAGAGCTGTGTTTAAATTGCTTGGTTTCAGGTCAGATAACTTGGCAGGAGAACCTCGCTCCACCTCTCTGTTGGCAGCTGCACAATGCGTCAGAGCCCAGAACTGTGAGTGTGATGAACGGGGGAAAAAACCCCGCATCCGCTTCTAAACCGCCGCCGCCGTTTGATTATGCAAGTCATCATTTTGTGCTTTGAAACAGATGGACGAAGGTTTACCCAAAATGTGCCAGTCGGTTCGGTGTTTATAGTGAGCTTGAGAGTCGCCTGTTCTTGATTTGTGCCTTTCTTTCTTATCAACATGCGAGTCCCCGACATGCCGAGCACTCTCTGTCCCAGGCCTGTTGATTCCAGTAGACAGCCCTGCCTTTCACACACTGCAGGAGTCACCGCTTCTATTTCCCGTATTAAAACGCCGCGCTCTCATCTCGGTGTTTGGACACGGTTGCTGAGGCAACAACATGCGACCACTTTCTGTTTGGGATTATTTATCAGTGAATTGGCCGTATCGCTTTACCAATCAGCAGTCACGCCTGTGGATCCGTTGTCCCGATGCCTTCGCCTCCCTCCTACCTTGTAATTAACAGAAGACTTTTATAGAGGTCACAAATGAAATAGATAAATGCCAATTTTGTAAGAATGATTTATAAAAAAATAAACTCATATTTGATGATAATCGCTTTGCCTTGTTCCATTTTTTGAATAGGCTGTTTCAATGTATGTCTCAAAATAACATACTATAAAGTGTTGTATGCTTTAACTTGACCATTTTTCCTCCCCAACCTGCATTCTGCGTGGACCCGCCCTGCTGAGCCTGTGATTGGCTGGTGGTAGTTAAGTCTTTAATTATTATTTTTTGAATAATAACCTTAAGCATTGTCTTAGCCTTATCTTAACTTGTTCCTCCCTTCCTTTGTACAGAACAGGAATGTGACACCAGCCTGGATGGACGAGCACAAACCTGCACGTGAGAGTCGCATATTGATATTGTTGTTCATCAATAGCTCATATTCAATTTAAGTCAATTATATTTTAATATAATTAGTGTAAGTAGTACTATGGTACTTTGAAAAAAAGCTATAAAAAGGTTAATGTTGAATAAAGTTTTTTAGGATTTAGTCAGTTTGGTTTGTCAGAAAGTCATAGTAGGTCAGAAACGTACAGTTAGTATATATTATAGTTATATATTATAGTTAGCATGAGAGTGTGTTAAAAATGGCATAATTTGTATGTCCATCAGTTCTGCTGGCTCTCCGTCCACATCATCCTGTGTGGGAGGCAATTTTTGCAAGTTAGTTCCTTATTTGAGGAACTAGTGCTCTAAAAGCAGCCGCTAGTTCTTCTTTTCTGACAAATGCATCAGAAAGGGAGCAGGGAGGGTTGCAGGGAGAACAATGAGTTCTCTCAATCAGCATAAACTGAGGAATTGCTTGTACATTATCATCGCTGATTGGATCTTCACATGAGACGTCAGTATTGTCGTCGCTGGGGACACTAATTTGATTCATCAACAAATCAGGAGCCACTCATTAGAAAACAGGCTTATTAATAGTTTAATGCCTTCAATGTTACACGTAAAATCTGTTATTACTGCTCATTATTACGACATTGCACATTATGTAATTTAAATTTGAAAAGCTCAAACATCCTAGATTGAACATCACAGTGTAACGAGCACATTGTCTCAGCCCGACCTGCAACGTTCCGTTTGTAGCCACGGTGATGTGACAGCCCCCCCCACATGAGACCACACAGGAGTGGTTCATTACTGCATTGGTGTGTGTGTGTGTGTGTGTTAAATAATTCAGAGCATGGTGAGGACGTGCATCTAGATTTTAGCTGATGTTTGAGTTCTTCTCTCGTCACACGCTGTGCTTTTCTTTAGTTTAAAGAATGTGTGTTTAAATTGAATATTTTACATAAATGAAAAGCTCCATCAAAAATCAAGGCTGGCCAGTATTTATTAGGCACCTGAGATTAGGAAATAACTAGCTTGCCTTCAATTTACTACTGAATGGGGAGTATTTCTTTTCTTACCTTTAGACAGAAGCAATTTATTTCTAACAATTATTTCTGCAGTAAAACCAAACCCATACTTTTAAAAATAATGACAGCAAAATGTATAGTTTAATAGAATTATTAACAGGGCATCGTTTTGACCTGTCAAGTCCAATCAGAGCAGAAAAAAGATGGCTTTGCATATTGCATCAAATAAAAAAAGGCAGATGAATAAAACTCATTATTTTGCCACAAGTCTTTCTTATCAAAGTGTTTAGGGGTCATAAAAAGTGTAATTTTAGCGCTTCAAACAATTCCAATACAAAGAAATTAGCAGAATTTTAGGATTAAATATATAATAACAATGTGTCTCTACAGGCACAAACCCTCTATTGAGCTTGTCTTATAGATAAAACATAATATATCAACTCTTCAGATTACGTCAAACTTAATGTTGATTGAAATGCAGAATATCGAGCTTTACACAATATGGTCTCATCAGCCACACAACCCTCACCTGCTCCTCCCTCCATCCATCCATCCATCCATCCCTCCCTCCTTTCTTCCCTCTCAGGGTTTAATTTCGTTTTCATGTTTTTCATCTATTGTTTCATGTCTTCTGGAAACTGCTTGATATTGCCAATGTCTCAATTTCTTCTTTAAAGTGCAGCCTCTGTCGGCGGTACCCTGTCACATGTCCACTTAATGACCAAATCTTCCCGTCCATCACTTATAGTAAGTGTGTGTGTGTGTGTGTGTGTGTCTCAGCTCCTGACAGCCAGCATGGCGTTGATTTCCCAGATGAGTTTGCGTAGTTGGTCCATGATCTGCTTCAACTGCTGGTTCTTCTGCTTCAGCTTCTGCACGAAAAATGACAGAAAACAATTTCTATTTAAATGGGTTGAAAACAAAAACAAATACAAAAGTGAGTGTGGAGACCATAAAAATGTTATCAAAGACCTAAAGGATCAACAACCAACAGTCAGCGTCTGGCCATCAACGCAGCATCACCTTCACTGTCCCACCACCATCTAAGTGCTCGTAAAATATCATTTGAGGAAAATGGGATCTAGAATGATTCTTTGACTGGTAAAGGAAAATTAACTACTGAGATCTTAAAGAAGAAAGGCGCTTAAAAATGATGTTCCCCTCCTTTAAATGTATTCTTAGTACAAATTATGCTGAAAACCATCAAATCCAAACTAAAACAAACATTGGTTGAATTCAAGCAAAAGTAGAGGTTAATGTTACGACAGGGTTTGGGCATTGATTTAAGGAGTTACTGCTTACAATATTTGGCAAAAATACGTGTACATTGATCCAAGCGCGCAATGAAACAATACAGATCAGGCAAATGCAGCAGGTTCACAGTTAATGGTACTTTTACAAATGTGACGTGCTTGATGAAACTCAGGATCAGGAAACCAGGGGCGCCGGATGTTTGGCGGCATCATGCGAGTCAGATGGAATGATGTCCTGTTTATTTTTGCTCCCCCGTCTCATCCTTCAGTCTGTACTTTTATGAGGTTGACCTCTGCTAATGGCTAAGCTAACACATCTGGCCTGTGTGTGTTGCACGCCGATCACCTCTGAATACACTCCCGACATCGTCTCTTTTCCTCTCAAGCAGGAGCTGCCGGAGGGGCGGAATGAAAACGTGTGCTGCCTTTGAACAAGTAACCCGGGACAAACATCCATCTAGGAGTTTTAGCAGCGGAGGCCCACCACAGCTACGTACTCTGCTGCTGCTCTTCTGATGGGGGGGGGGGGGCGCTGAGGACCCACCGTAGCTGCAGTGCAGTGAAATGTATTGAGATTAGATCCGTAACGCTCCTTTAGCCGTGACTAATTAGCAGCCTGTGCTGGTATATAACACCTTGAGCCGTCGATTACACAGCTCTCTTAATATCAACTGTTCAGCTGATTGTCCTTGAAGATATTCCAGAGTGGAACATTTGGAGGCCTTCCAGGCTCTGTCGGCTCTCACTGCCTCTCTCGCTCCCCACCCCCCCATCTCGCTTCTACTTTAAACCCCTCTGCGTGTGCATTACATGGGATCTGCCTCATTACCATGACGAGCAGCTTCTGAGCTATTTACTGACTTGTATTGTCTCATTAAAACAAAGACTTCAACAATTATACAACACTTTTCCCTTATTTTCCCCTTGGAGCTTAATAAAAAAAAATCTACAACCACTGATGTGTTTTCTAAACCATAACGAGCAGATTTGGGTAATAAGACCAAAATCTACTCTGGCTGCAGACATGTAATCCCACATTTCTCACAGCGGCAATATGTAGACGCGTTCAGCATAAAAAGCTGGCTGCTGTGTCGCTATTTGAATAAAAGCACTGTGCTATTATCACAGATGTTCTGCAACCTCAGGGAGATATAATGCCGTTCGTAACCTGGTAATTAGTGTAACTCTAATCCGTCACACCTATAATGGCATGTTTTGAGAGGGCATACCACAGAACGGCAGACGAGCAGCTCTGAACCAACGAGACACACACACACCTCTTCCAGCCGATGCACTTGCTGCTCGTCGCCCCCAACCCCAACCCCAACCCTCCCCCTCTTTGCCAGCCAGCCACTCTCACAAAAAGTTGTTGCTTTTTAATCCGTCGTAGGCCGCTCCTCACACGGCGGCGGCCCCAGAAGGGTCAACAACTCGTGGGAGTAAACAAGGAGGCGCTGTCAGCTTCCGTCTGCAAAGGCTCCCTGCGTGCTGCGTGCAACCTGGCAGCCGTCAGGGCAGCGAGTGGAAAAGCACTCTGTGTGTGAGGGTGTGGCTGCACATGAACATCCCTGTGTGTGTGTGAGAGAGAGGGATTCAATCCATTGGCGCCAATACTGACCTGATTAAGCAGAACGGGTATCGGCCAAGAGTGCACAGTTCTTCCCTCCAATGAGCTGACGGAAACAAATCCAATTTTTTGTTATTGATGTACTCGCTGGCTATTTTTATCCAACTGTTTTCTACTCTCAATGTATAAAATATTGGACTTTTGTTGAAAACCTAAAAGCATTCCATTAATAGACAAACAGGGAAACAAAATGCTGACGACCAACTCATTGATTCAGTGCAACTGCTGAGCCACAATAAATGCATGTTAATGACATTCACTGTGCCACTGGAGAGGAACAGTGTGCAACATCAGGAAGCGCTCAGGTGCACGTACAGCACATCTGGGCAGAGGTTAAGAAGCCAGAGCGAGATCTGCCTTCAAACGTGCCACCTGCAAGCAAAACCTCCCCGACACGAGCATGCATATGTCCGAGTACGAGCACAGGAGACCAACAGACTGCTAACCAGTTACAAACCCAAGGGAAGCACTGGGATTCATATCCAATAAGAACGGATTCTGAAAGGAAAGTTACACTCCATGTTATTATTCTCTATACTAAATCATTTTTTATTCAGAATTTCTGTTATTGATGAAGCAAACATTCCAAACAGGAACTTGCTTTAGCTTCTACATGATGACGACGTCCTGCCGTTCCTTCTTACTTCATATTCCACATTTATCATTTCACTTTCAGAGGTTTCAAATGAAATACATTATATAGAGCAGTCATTTAAAAGTAGTGTGGAGAGTCAATTGACAATTTTATAAAAAGAAAATGGATCATTTAGTTATTAACTGATTCTTGATCAAACTACTCATTTCGTTTTTAGATTCTCAGAATAGATCTACGATACGTAGATCCATCTCTTTTTTAGTTAATAGATTAAACAATTGATGACAAACTGCTGCAGCGAGCCATTTATAGAAGCACATTAATGTACAATGACTTTTTTGTCTGTTATAGGAATAAAAACAATCTGTAAATTACTGTAAGTACTTTTATTTAGAATTTCCCTATAAAACAATCGAGTTATGACTTCAATCATTCACAAACACAAAGCCTGATGAAAGGAAAGATGCGTCTCCTGAGTCACAAGGCGTGATGGTATAACTCATCAACACGGTGGCACATCGGATGCTTTGTTTCACTTGGGATCTCGGTAATGAAACGGCCACAGATTGCACACAGACAGGTTGTGCACGAGGTGCTGAAGCTCCATCGTTAGCTTCTAAAGAAGATGGAGAGCTCTTTGGTGACAGATGACAGTTTGTTTAAAGGACGCGGATGAAGGGCTGTTGCTTCTTCGCCCTGTCTGCCTTCCTCAGGCTCCCTCCCTTTCTCCCCATCTCACCCAAATCCGATCAAAGAAGCTGTCCCCGTGGAAGACGGTGAATATTCTATCAAAATCACTTCTTAAAGCTCTGCTGCAGTGGAACTCGTGTCAGGACGCATCCTGGACTTTCCCTCACCTGAATTATATTTAACTATACTCAGAAACTCGCATCATGTGACCGTTGCCGATTGCCTTCAATTAAAAGTAAACGGATTTAAAACGACACTGCAGCGCTTCGCCGACACGTTGGATGGAGCAACACGAGGAGGTAATCTCTGGACAACAAGCGCCTTCAGGCTTACGGCATTATATAATTGGCAACTATTAATTAATTCTGCTTTATCTCCACATTAGGAGGGTTTTCTTTTCCATATCCGTTAAATATTATAGAGAAATCGAGTAATCTTATTATTTGAATAGGCTGAGGTATTAATCGGCTTTTAACCCCTTTGACTACGATTAAAAACATGACCACCACGCTCTGCGAGCACATTAGGAGCCCCAGCGTTGCTTTTTGATGAGGAGCTCTGGGATTATGGCAGGCAAGAAACTAAAATATAAACACACACACACATTCAGGAAAGGAGGGAATTTATCAAGTGGAGCGAAGACGTTCCTTCACTCAGGATTCCAGCGCTAATCCGCCCTGTCGCCGGCGACTCAAATCGCAGCTTTGACTCAGACGGATCTGGCCGCGAATTACAAGTGTAAGTGTCTGTGAGTGAGGAGAGGGGATTAGGAAGAGGAGAGGAGACGGAGGAAAGGACACTAGGAGAGAAGATGGGAGATGAGACGGAGGAGAAGTGAGGATGAAGCAAGGCGGGGCGGGGAAACAAAAAGCAAATGGAGGATGAGGAAGACGGGAGGCGGCGCGATGATAGGAAAGAGGAAAGGCAACAAGGAGACTTGGAAGAGACAGGAGAGCAGGAATGAGTTGCTTTTTGGATCCGGTTCCAGAACGAAAAGTTCCCCCACCGTCTACAGACGTCAATCACAATTGAGATGTGGTCGTTTCCGCCCATTGCTGGACTTAAACTGCATTCTGTGACTTGTGACAAATGAGTCAGAGGGATTGCAACAAATCAGCAAGTGTCAGAATCTGTGCAGAAGTGCCAGGAAAGATGCAAACAGGATAAAATGCAACAGAACTTGAGAGAAGAACCCGACTGCTTCGACACCACACAATCAACATCCTGCGCTCCACTTTAAAATGCCTCCCATTTGACGAGGCTGATGGAAAAAACCCCGTAAAATACGGTCTTGGTAGAGACTGAGGTGTTATCTGATTAAATTACATGGTTTATAATTTGTGTGACTGAAACTTGGAAAGGAGCCTCAACTATGTGGATCGGTGCCTTTCCAGAGACAATTGATCTTCTATTTTATGCAAAAATGAAAAACACCCTCAAGGAAACGCAACTGCCTACTAGGCAAAAGTCCAGGGACACCATTCTTCAGAATGAGTCTGTCAAAGAGGAGCAATGCTCAATGTATTAATAGCAATCCACAAACCGTGCGGTTCTGCATCAGGATTCGACAGCCGGGCCGTTTAGTGTCTCTTTACTGACAACGCAAGAACTCACTTCAAGTGATCCATCGGCTCAAGAGGCAAACCTGCCCGATGGGGGCAACATCATCACGCACGTCTATTCACTCTCCATAATAAGAGTGCTTTCAATTCATGAACGGGATTTGGAAGGTCGTCGGGTCAATCAGGAACGCCCCCAAAATGCATTTCAGCAGGATGCAAGTGTTGCAGCTGAAATGAAATGTAGCTTTTAGCAAAGCCCAGCGGCCACTCGGAGGTGCAGAGTAAGCTGCTTACTGCCCTGCGCTCTGCCCAGGGAGCCCAGTGACGCTAAGTGGGCCCCGTTTTGCCATCTGACAGTGGCCCCGCGGGGAGAAAGGCCGAGCAGCTTTCATTTGCTTTTTTGGAGAAAAAAAAAAAAAAAAAGAAACCCTTAATTGACTTTATAAACTTCATGGCTCTCTCAACCGGAAGGTTTAAGTGCAAGTGTGTTCCGTGTTTGGCGAAGGCTTTTCCCAAAGGAATGAAGCCCTTTAAAGGGATTCTGAGGGCAGATTAGAGGCCTCTCTTCCAGTGGTGGCAGAAACACAATAGCCACGTTGTCATCGCTGCACGCACCTACCGACGCGACCCTTTCAGTGCGCTCTCGGCATTGAGGCGGACATGCTGCAGCGTCAGCCGATCGATTCAGCCTTTCAGACGAGGCGGCCCCCGTGCTCTCTCCTCAGCACCCGGGTAGTCCCAGCGACTGCACTTCCCTTTGCGAGTCGCCTCCCTGCGATTATGAATGAGGGGCAAGAAGGTCGCAGTGCAGTTGCTTTAAAACCAATGATGGGCGACCGCAAGCCATGCAAGCCATTTAAAAATGAGAAGGATTTCTCATCAAAGTGAAATTACAGCTTTGTTCACTGGGTTATGGGGCCAAATGTGATATAAAACCAGCACCATGTGTATTCCACTGCATGTCCCATAATGCAGTAATGGCCATTATCGCAGATCTGAGAAGATACAATAGGCTTTGTGCCTTTTGGTGCAGATGTACAACTACACTCAAGAGGGCAGGACGGCTCGTTTGTTCACTGCCGTAGATTTGCAACAGCAGCTTAAGGACAAATAAGTAAAACGTTCAAATCCCACCCTTCTGGGTTTCAAGGTGTGTTGACTGCATACGCATTAAAGCGCAGCAAACATCATTTACGAGTCCAAAACCAGATCAATATACAATATGCCGCTTTAAATAACAACGGTGAATATCAGAACGCCAAGTAGCCGTGCATATGTGGCTGTTAAAGACTATGCATTAATCAGGGGCTGGATACAGTGGATTCAGTTGAACATTGAACAAATGATCAGGGATGGTGGTGATGGAAATAGTCCTGTTTTTGTTTTTATATCCTTTATCCCTACAGCTGGAGGACGACACGCAGCAAAGGGCAGCAGGTCGCCTGTGAAGCCGCCCCCGAACCCGCCGCACGCTGACATCAGCCAATAAAGATCAGCCAGCGGATGAACCGTCCGGGCTCCAGTAAGAGGTTCTACATCAGTCATGATTAAACGATGCCGAGCAGCCGAGCCTCACGCCGTTTAATTACAGCTCTTTCTGACTTCCTGACATGCGTGCGACTAACTAGCTCGCTGACGGCCGGGACTAAAGGGGGGAAAGCAAGAGCTCCGTTTCTACGGTGACGTGACGACCATCACCCTGAATGGTGTGTGTGTGTGTGTGTGTGTGTGTGTGTGTGTGTGTGTGTGTCTCTGGGTGTGACTGTGACTGTGCGAGTGATCGCAGAACACGCGTTTCTCTTTCATCTCCCAGATGTCTGTCAGGAGCTTAAATCATCGGAGGCCGAACGGAGCACCTGCTCTCACACACAAGTCAACATGATTAGAGTTGGGAATTTCTGGCAATGTTACAGGAGGAAACTTTCCATGGGTATCAACGGGATACAGTTGGGGCCACAAGTATTTGGACTCTTTTCTAAATGTTTTTCCAAGCGTGGTTTGGTACACAGTCATGTTAGCGGGTCGGGGGCTTTGGACCATTGGTCTCATAGCGGTTTAATGGTTGGTGGGGGCGTGCGCTCTTGATTCCGTGGGAAATGAACCAGAAAAAGGGGACTGCAGCTGATTAAAAAGGTTTGACCCGTGAAACACCAAAGACGTGTCAATGCCAGTGAGGAAAGCCATTATTAGGCTACGTTTTTCTTTTTCTGGAAAGAAGGAGGAAGACTTGAGGTTGGAAAGAGAACAAACATGTTACCCGAACTTCATCTACAACACAAAGAACTTTTTCAAGTTCAAATGTAAATATTCTGCCAACACCTGAGCCAGCAGCTTTCCGTTTACTGGGTAAACAAAGAAGAACTGAAAATGATGACGGGGTGTGAAGAAATGCTGGCGATTAGGTGCTGCAACAAGCCCGTTGGCAGTCACATCACAGGGATCCGTAACTGTGCTATATAATGGGTCAAAACATTTAAAGAAAAGATCCTTAATTGACTCCAAGAAAACAAAGCTAAAGCTGTGAATGTGCAGCCTCACATTCTGTCGTAGCTTTACTCACCATTATCGCTGCAACGTATCGTAGAGCTCATGGTTTGGACAGGAAGACAATATGACTTTTTGAGAACCCCGACTTTGTCCCAAATACTAATAACCAATAATCGCTGATCTATATTGGCCGTCACAGATCCCTTTGTCGTTGGATTCCAAACGGTTGCAGAATAGTTTTTGCCACGATCACAACATCCTCTCAAGCGCTCTGAACATCATGCTTTGACTTCTAGTCTCAAGCTTTTTATGTCCAATGTGGTAATTCAAATCTCAAAAACAAATAATCAATATCTGCATCGTAATGGATTCAGTATTGACTCGGCAGAGCTCAGTGTTTCCTCTACCAGTATATCAGGGGCGCTCGCCGCACGCCAGGAAAGTCTGCAATTAAAATGTTTTTAAAAAAGGTTCTTCTGCAACGAAGCAGCTGAGAAAGCAACAAGTGAAGAGACACGTATGGAAAATAAAGGTGATGAAATAGGAAGACAAAGAAGAGGGTTTCCTTTTCAATTCAAAAAGCTATGTACCACTTGCTTTGGTGAAACAATAGAGTTTGCGTTGATGGAAACTACACAAGATATGTTTCATTAAAAACAATTCCTTATCATGTAAAGTCACAACGGAAGGCCGCTGATCAGAGCCTGCTCGAGGCCCGCGCTCACTTAAAAGGAAGTTAAAAACATGATTTGTTGTTTGTAAGAACCTACAGGTTGGGGTGCACACACAAGTCTACATCCTTCATTTCTTTTCTTATACAAATCAGTCTTGAAAACCCCCAGAAAATATGAAGCTTGCTTTGATGGGCCTTTTCTTAAACAAGTGAATTGGCTGCTCCACAACTACCAAACTGCAGAGTGTGCACAATACAGCCAGAGGGGAAAAACACACACTATAACTTCCTTAACCACTTTCTTTCAACAACATTCCTAAACAACTGGTTAAAAAAAAACCTAATAGCTTACATAGCTCTTAAACAGAAACACAGAGCAGAAATAATTGGGGTTGAACTTGACACTAAATGCAGCAAAATACTCCGAACACACATTCTCCAAAAAGGCAGAGCTCTAATACCTCCTCCGCAAGAGCTTTGCAGCTACACTGCCCCTCTGACCCCGCAAAACAATTAAAAGGCCTCCGGCATACGGGGAGCTTCTAATGGGCCACATAGAAGACTGCTAATAAGACAGAGGTACGGACACCCGCTGTGCACAGACCGCTAATTCTGGAGCCTGAACACAGGAAGACGAGAAGGAGCGATGGCAGCGCGGGAGGTATAGGGAGACCGAACGGGAGAGGAAGTGGAGCACAGCAGGGGAGAGCGGGATACTAACAGAAAAGGAAGGTGGCAGAGGAATCAGAGAGTGATCGCTGCATCCCTCCCATCCCGGTTAGGAGGTTACGTTTCTTTGTCACGAGGCCTCGGCAGACTCTTCAGATAAAACCAACCGCCAGCGCCACTGGAATTCGCTGCACACGTCGGGCCGCTCGCTCGCTCGCTCAGGTCTGGAGAGGAGTCAAGAGCAAAGCCAGACAGCGGATGGCTTCTCTATTGGAAATGACAAACATCCCCCACGCCCCCCACTTATAAATGTCTCCCTCTATCATTTGAGTAAAAGAGGACCGACACAGTAATTAAAGGGGTATTAAAAAAAACAAAGCATGTGAGCAGAGAGGGAGGGGGAGCCGCCGCAGAGAGGGAGAGATAGTAACCAAGAGAGGGGAGAGAAAGAGAGGAGCTGTGGAGAATTAATAATAGGCCAGATCTCTCCAAGGCCTCCTTAATGGGCTATGACAGGAATTTATTCACACTTAGGCTGGTATTAAATCAAACGCGAGGCGAGTGGCAGCGGCAGGCTGCAGCAGAGGGGGGCGGGTTTGTCTGAGTCAAACGGGGGGGGTCTGCCATGTAGCACAGGTCCGCCCCCCCCAAACCCCGGCTGGAGCGCCATCACCGAGGCCCTCGGGGTGGATAGAGGAATGAAGGAATGGAGCGGGAAAGGAGAACCAACTATGAGCGACCGTCCCCCCAGATGGAGTGGCCGTCACGCAGTCGGCAGAGCCGCCGTGAATCATCCTGCCTCCACTCAGAACGCACCGTCACTCAGCCAGACCGACCGCCGGTCCATCAGCCAGGGAGAAAAGAGGCCGATGGCCGCCGAGTTGGCGGACTCGCTGCAGGCAGCTGGGCGCCGCCGTCCAAGTCGGCGCTCTTTGAAAATTCCTCGTCAATTTCTTTTGTTTCTCTGTTTTGGGGGATTTTCCTTCATTTAATTGCCGCGTGATGTCGGCTATTTATCTGGGCTGTGATTTGTAGTCACTGGGGTGCCACAGAATTGGGTCTGTCGTATAGAGCAGAGCGAGCGCGGATGACTGGGGACCCTGAATTGATATGCACAATCACATTCTGCGGCACCAGAGGTCTGCAGCGAGGAGATTGAGCAATCGCAACCCATTAGGCACCAATGAATTATGGCTAATGCGTCGTAAACATTTATGCCAACACGGCTGGCTTTCACACATGCTCAAATAAACTTTACCCCCTCAATCTCATACATCAAGCACAACTTGCTACATGCACGAGAGCGAGCACTGGAACACACGACATGTAGTACCAGTCAAAGTTTGAGGGGGGGATGGAAATTCACATCAAAGCATTTGTGTGTGTGTATCTTAAGTATTTGAACCATTGCCGGTTTCGCAAAATTGGCCACTTGCAAAGAAATGTGTGATCTATAATTGTAATGGTAGGTGCATTTTAACCGTGAGAAACCGAATATCAACAAGGAAACCCTGAAAAAAAAAACTGCAAACTGCATTTTCTGCATCAAATGCAGAAAATAAGTATTCAACCCCCAAGCAAAACATTGCTTAATACTTGTGACCCTTGTTGGAAAGCACAGACGTCAGACGCTTCTTGTGATTGGTCACCAGGTTTATACACAACCCATTTTGGTCCACTCCTGTTTGCATATATTGCATATGTGTTTATGTATATATTGTCACATACAGCATGTTTCCTACTCAAGACACTTTTGGAGAGTGATGATAGTGGTGATCCACCCGTCTGTACACCCCCCACCACCCACCCCACACACCACACCTGCAACGCTGGGCAGATCGCATCACCATCCGTCAGCCAGGCTCCGACAAAACAGCAATTACCCCAATCGACAGATAACGAGAGCAAGGCCATCGCTCACAGCCAGGACAGCCCATAAAGCAGCCAGACATTACCATGCAGGAGTCATTTATCTGCCTCTCCTCCACCTCCCAGCGTCACTCCACCCCAGGCTGATCTTTACCTCTACTACCTGTTCACACGCAGTTAGCTCGGAAGGGGGGGGCGTCGGGCTTCCACCGCATAGAGGACGAGGTGGGGGGGGGGTGGGGGGGTTACCACCTGTACCCGACTAAACAACCCTGCTGGACTACATCCATTAACGTTGGACCCTGAAATCGTTCCGTATGTGACACACGTGAGAGATGAAACCATCAGACCTGTGTGGGGAATACGACGTTCCTCCATTTAATACGTGGAACTAAAACGGATCGGTTCTACACCGACTCTTACCACCGTGCTGCTGAGGGAGCCTCTTCTAGCAGGGCTCAGGAGCATACGCGCCCTCTGCGGAGTATCTCAAAACGGCAAACTCCTTTCCCTTCAACACCAGCGGATGGGAACACGCCCTCCAGCGAGATAAGCACACACGCAGAAGAGACGGGGAGCGACACCAAAAGACGCGAAGCACCACCACAAGAAAAGCGTAAAACCTTTTAGCAACCCACAACAAAAATAAAACCCGGAGCCAAATATGATCAGAATCCTAACACATTCATTTCACTGTCAACAATGATGTAAACAGAGAGACAGATTTAATAAGCAAAGAGAAAGTCCAAGCATGCTTTTGGTGATGAGAAGAATATAATTTGGTGTTCTTATGTTTTTGGGTGTCGTCACCTTCCCATCAAGCTTTATTTAAATTCTGTTCAGTTCATAAATATTTTGTATTGTTTTAATCCAGTCCTTATTTAACATTAAATGAGTGCATTGGTTGAAGTGTTGAATGACAAAGCCGTCTCTCGCTCTTTGATGCAGCCCCCTGTCCCCTGAGGAGGGGGGGCACAGAGGTTTGCCACCTTAGGCTATGTAGGTCGAAGCTGTAGAAGCTTTGAGCATCCTTGATGCATGACTTGTATGGATGTTAACTCTGCTCCATGCATGGAAGCATATAACAAATGTCTCGTTCAATGATTTCCCACCGGTGAGGAGTAAAGTTCTTCGGTTGTCTTCCATTTGCATGCATTCCATAGCGACAGGTAGTTTACAATGAAATGATTTAGGTGTGCGGACAGTGTGTGGTGACTGAAGCATTGGCTGTAACAATCACGCTGTGCCAGAATGCAGCGGCAGTGCAAACTAAATGAATATGGCTGATTACAGCAATAATTTGTATCGACGTGCGTTTTGCCATCATGAGCACAACATGTTTTTGCGGTCAGTGGCCTCATCCATTCGTTGTGGATGAACCCCTGAAGCCCTTTGACTTTGAGACTGATGTGTTAGTTTTGCACCAATTTCTGACGATTCGATGAATCAAGGTTATAAATTGCAGATAAATCTAGAATGAATATGATCCCGAGCCAAAGTTTAAATGTCACTAGGAAGATCCCCAGAAATCCATAGTGCTTCCACCACATGTTAGAGTCTCACCAGTTCATTTCACGGGGCTCTAATGAGCGACGCAATGGCATTTTCAAAGGTCACCGTCCCCGAGGGGATAACGGCGCTTAAAGAGGCGCGTGCTTTCAAAGCGGCCGCTTGCTGCGGCGATTTCAACTTAGCTACGGCTCCGTGCGAAGGATTTGTGTTTAACGGTTGCAAACAGCCACCTTCAAAAAGTCCCTTAGCGATGGGAGAAGCAGCAGTCGGGGGCCTTCAGACGTAGACGAGGATTAAGGGAGGGGATGAACAGCGTGAACTTTTAGGACTGGGACAACACGTACTTCCCATTATTCCCTTTTCCCCTGTCAGACTGCAACACGGCGGTCTCAGAACAGAGCATGCAGAAACCCCCCTGTCGTGGTTTTAGTACAATACCGTCCAATCTAACACGTCGCATACAGATGCCGTTCAATTCAAAACTTCTTTTCAACAAGAAAAAAAGCTTGCATGGAAATGCGAGGCCAGCTATCCTAAACCAGTGTGACATATCAGCTGGAGGGTTTGAGGCACGCGTGGACTTATCTTCTCACTCATGCATCAATCTTCTGCTTTTTTTTCCCTCAGCATCCCGCTACAGGAGGCATCCCATTTTCCCCGCTGCAGCCGAATTACATCAGTCTTCCGTTATTCCCTTTGAAGACCCTCTCTGAATGGGAACGGCTTAGCTCTTGACAAGCCACAGCTGTTTACACATGCATCGATGCATTCTTTCATCAATCTTTTTTTACCTCGCTCTCCTTTCCTGTACATCCTTGACTCCCTGCTGCGGCTCTGCGCACTCTCGTTCCCTTCAAAAACAACACACAAATGTTTCTTACTTGCAATTTCACTGCCCGTTTGTTTCTCTCCATGTCCCTTTGTCCTTCACCCTCCACTTCACACGTCTACTCGCAGTGACAACACAGCTATTTGTCTGGTCATCCATCCATCTTCCAACACCTTTCCCACCTGAACAGTCCATTTCTCTCTCCTTTTACCCAAGCGAGGCTTTCATCCCCCCCCGCCCTGCGCCCCATCTATCACAAATCTTTCATCTGTCACTCCATCAACCTTTTCATGGTAACATCTCTATGCCATTTAGCTCTCTTCTCAGACTTTTCTCTTTTATGAATCTGCGGTCCCTTTTCCCGACTATCCTATCTGGCTGGAGTGACTGCAGCAGATGTAGCCAGGCCACGAACATCTGCTTCCTGCTGTACCGCTGCCTCTCCATTCTGCTGATCAGCACAACCGATTTAACTCCCCAAAGCTGGCTGTCCTTATTGAGGCCTTAATGTGCAGCTGGGCAGCCCGGGCAACATCACAGCTAAATATGCTTCTGCACACATACGAGGCATGCACTGGATATCCGGGGGCAAGATTGAAAAGCTGTGATTCAAATGAGTTCATGTTTCCGCTGCTCGGCGTTATAAGCCTAATAAACAGGGCTGTTCTGAATGTCCTTTAATAGAAATACTACAAATACGCAAATATGCTGCTGTCAAAAAGTTGCATTTCATGACAACGTATTCATAAATAAAAATAATACTACCATGGTTTTGGCACCAAAAGTCGAAAAGTCAGGAGTGTTTGGAGCTGATGTTTGGCTGTAAAAGTCCAATCTGGCCTCAAAGTAATAGAGAACATTCCAACGGGGCGCAGGATGCTTAAAGTCTGAAACAAAATAGATAGATGATGTATTCTGTTAACGAAGCCAGAGGCCTCTGCCTAATAAAAGACTAGGAAATACCACTAATTAGTAGGAAAGTGTGTTACCACCATCCAATAAAACACCAGAAATCACTGCGCCCCCCTCAAATGTGCAGCGAACCGCGAGAACAACCAACAAAACGCAGAGATTGCTTATTGGAGAATCTTCTATTTGATGAAGACAAATAAGTATATAATAAGTATAAATAAGTGTATTCAAGTAGTTTTTACAATTCTCTGATAATTGGCTTGTGAATCTATGTTAGCACATTAAAATGAGTTTGTAGCAGCACGGAGGATTTATGTAATATGTGGACTCCTGTTTTGTCTGTTATTGTGCCATCATGGACATTTGGGGACATGCTCCAAACAAACTCGGTGCAATTAGGAGAATTCTTGCAGACAGTTTCAAGTTATTTAATTATTTAATACATTTGTTAGCACAGAGGAAATGCATTCAATAAGCTCTCTCGACATCAACGATACACAAAATACACAAAGTACATTGAGTGGGACAGTTTTAGGGGAACATCGTACCACAATGACCTCTCAAAAGATGCATTGTGTAATATCCGAACGACACGCGAGGACATTAGAAGATAGCAGCGCTATTTTCACCCTCAAGGGTGTCAGCAGTTTGGTTGACATTTGCATTTTCTCTCCCTGTGGTTAGTTAGTAGATGGCTCTTTATTATTTATGTGCAAAAGAGGACTGTAAATATAGATTTAATTTCAGGTTCAGATCTTCCAAGTTGCCCCTTTAATGAGTCACCTTATAAAATCAAGACTAATTAGGAAGCTGTAGAGTTAAAGAAAGTGTTTTATGCCACATAAAGACAACTAAAACAATATATAACGATATCAAAATAAGTGATCTGTGCGTAATTGGTACAGTAAAATGAGGTGTTTTTTAGACAAACTGCATAGTAAGGTCTTGCTGTGTGTAGGATGCAGGAAGTGAGGAAACGCTTCCCTCAGCGCATCACGGTAGGCCCGCCTTCTCCATCGCTGCATCAATCTGTATGTACTTGGATCATTTGGCAGAACTCAATTTGCATGCTAATGCTTTGCATGGGGGGAAGGTCACAGTATAAACAAGGTAATATATCACGTCCACACACAGTCTCTAATAGGACTAAATTAAACTTTCTTTCAAGTCCAGTATTTATCCTGCACGGTGAGAGAGTATCTCAAAAACTTTGCAGGAATGCTTGACTGTTTTTCAGTCCAGTTTTTCACTCAAAGAGCTGGAATAACTCATTCATCCACCTGAATATCTGCCATATTTAACGATACTCTCTGCAGGTACAGAGTCTTTTTGATAGGAGAGTGAGTGCAGTTGAGCGTGAAGTCCGCAGCCGTCTTTCACTGCAGTGTTAACATTTAAAGGCAGCCAGGGGAGCCGTGCTGAGCTCTTAAAAATAACCAGTTCTCATCTCTGCTGCTGACACTCCTGACCTTGGACCATTATCATTGCAACACACTCAGACGGTTTGGCATGCACAATCGGCATGGAGCCACCACACAGCACATGCAGAGAGAGAGGAAAGGGAGACGGGCCTCAGCCAGCACGAACACACAAGGGAAGGCAAACACTAACACAATATTTCTCCTGGAGGAAGAAACAAAAGCTCTGTCTCACTCGCTTTAACTCAATGCTCGTACACACACACACACACCTCACTTTATTGGGTGTACAGCGTGCGAGTAAATGGGTGGACCCCCTTTTGCCTTCACAACAACTTTGATTCTTTTTGGCTTCGGACAAGGTGTTGGAAACATTCCTCAGAGACTTCGGTCCATGTTGACAGGACAGCAAACAAATTCATCATGGAGGAGGCAAAGTAAAAAGGCCTCCTGGATCGTGCATAGTGCCTTTTACATGGACCTTTGCAGCTCTGCACTGTCCACAGCTACAGTGAGACAAGGGACTGCTGGGAGTCTCACCTGCGTCCAGGTGGGATCTAGGTCCCATCGACCCAAGCGCTTTAATGTCATCTGGATGAAAAGATTAAACGCAACTCACAAATAATCTATGATGGCAAATGCCAAAATTTCAGAGGGTGGCGTTTTTCCGTAATGAGATAATCTGTGTTTAGTCCGCATGTAAATCAGCATGTACTATAACTCTTGGTCTTGATTCAGTGGTAACAGTAACCTAGAGGGGATTGTGGCACCTCACTTCCATTGAACTCATCATGACATCGCTTCCCAATTTCATGATATCTACAGTGTTTTCTACACCATCCACTCAATGCATTTGCTTTTCAGGAACTACTTTCTTTGTGTTAGTGGTGGGATACGCCAATACAACCGCCTCCCTGTGCAGAAGGGATACATGAGAGATGAAAGCTTCAATGTTTCTCTCTCCATCTCGTCATCTTACTTCCAACGCAGAGCCACAGCTTAAAAAAATTCTGCCCACCTGGTAACTACTGCAGTTAAGCACAGCCGTGTAATGCGGTGTTTCATTCCCAAGGTTAGCCCTGTTCATCAAAAACGTGTGAACAAAACATCTCATTTTTGAAAGCACACCTGGAGGTACCACGGTGACAAACTGTCAAACTAAACTCAGTATGAGGTTAGTAGACAGCAACATTGATCTATTTTCCTATTGTTGACCTGTTTAATACCTTTGTGCTCATCTCTGTGCACAAATTCACCTCGTTAGTCTGTAGCACGCAGCCATGAACCATGACTCAGGATTAAATCTTTCAGACTTAAAAGTAAAGCCTCTGCACTCCATAGTGTCATGAAAACAGCCTCTCTCCATCAGCGCTGAGCGAAAACATATCTGACAGCGAATACATTTGTAAAAAAGCTCTTGGGTGTGTTTGATGTCTGTCACTTGAAATCACTCCAGAAGAAAGTAAGACTATCTTTGTCAAGTTGCCAACAGTCAGATCAGTGTCTGATATTTGCATTATATTTATATATCCTACTGTAAAACTAACTCACTCACTGATGCCGCCCTGATGTCCATATCAAGTTTAATAATAACAGAAGTGTAAATCAGATGTGTTCAGTGGTCAAAGCTATAACTTAACCTCTCAGAGCCACGTGGCAGTAACCTTTCCATAAAAAGCGCGTTACAGCACACCTTCCCCGATGGCGTCGCACCCATCTGGATGTCGTTCCCACACCTTATATTACTCTGATTCGTCAACAACACACAGAGGAGCTTGTGTTCCTTCACACTGGGCAGCAACTGAGACCCAAGCTGACCAAACACGGTCTCTATGGCAAAGTACTACGGCCTCACATTTTGAAATGGTGACTCTCATTCCAAACACTTCACACTCTGCTGCAACATTCAGGCCTGGAGATCGAGTTCCTGTGGGACCTGCACAACTACATCATCGGCAAAACGCAGAAATACAATCCTGAGGATGCATGTAATGCATACATATTCTGATCCCCAGCTCCACCTAGAGATTCATGAGTAAGGAACTGACAACAGGAGCGAGTCTGACTTTTAGCCCAGGTTACAGACCAAGCATTTCCTATTACAAGTAGCAAACCAGGTGTCTTTGAAGCCAAAATCTCAAAAGCTCATGACTACCTGCCACAAGGCGCCTTGAGGGACGGCCCTGCTTTGCTAGCGACACCATCTGGCCAAGTCACAACACGGGGGTGTGTGCGGGGCTCTCCTTTGACTGCTGAACAACACACCAGACGAGGTAGATCGGGAAAGACGTCTAAAGGCTATCCGACTAATCTCCTTGTGAAACTGAATACGCCCAAAAACACCCAGGCCCTTCAACATACAACTCACCCACCACCAGGAAAGTGCAACTGTCTGACTTAAAATGGCCTCCATTGGGGAGATTGAGCAGGTGTCATTGGATAACATGACATGACACCTCTCACACCGGCACATACAATGCAAGTACATTTAAAGTCCCAAGGAAATCTCAATAGCATTTTTCCCAAAGCAGACAATAATGTTCATCATGTGTATTCTCTTAATTTTGTTTTTACAACCTGGATGCTTGTTATCCAATTAATGACAAGTGGGCTTTTCCTGTAAAGCTTCGGATGAGTGATTGTAAAATGGAAAAATGACTCATCTATAATGAATTCCTATCAAACGATTATATCTTTTAAGATGATATGAGAGCGTTTCCCCCTACAGCTTTAGTGGATGTGATTGGAAGTGTCCGGAGGCTGATGCATCCGACAGGTTAACTGAAACTTTATCATCTGAAATAAAATCACGCTAAGCTGTGATCAAATGTCACGACATCACTTTGTGAACCCTTTTGCACTTTTCCTTAATCAGCCCTTCCCATTTCAGTAGCAGTGCTGTGCGACAGATATACGACACGGTACCTTGTTGGCTTCCAGGATGTCTCTCCTCTCCTCGGTGGCCGGGCGGCTCTGGCCCGCTGAGCGTTCCTCGTGTTTAGAGCAGTCATCCTCCATGAAGGGTATCAGTTGCTGCAATTTATAGCAAACGGAATAAACACAAGTATTTACAAACCGAATCCATACATCCAAGTATCATATTGATATGACTTATGTGGCAATTGAGCCTCGTCCTGGAATGAAACTAAATGCACTGTTCTCCTGTTCCTCTCTGTTCATATTCCGCACATGATCTCAATACACCAAAGGAATGGTAATGCGGATTCATACATTTCCCTCAGAGTGCAGTCAAAGATCAGAATGTTGTGCAAATGGGACGCTCAACCTATGCGTGCTAACTCACACCAAATACATCCCTGTGCAGTCTGATAATCTTGTTCCAGTAGCGGTGAAAATGGAGATTCTGTGTAGACTCCTGAGCACTAGCGGAGCCTCAGCGGCCTCTGTGCATCGTAGAGAGCGAGCAGGGGATTAATTCCCTTTGGAAAGCGCTCTATGCTTGACCTTGTCTGCTTGACACAGTGGTGCTGACGTGCGAGAGGCTGATGGACCTCCTGTTGGGTTTTTTTTTTTTTTACGTCACACTGCCCCCCTGTGGTCACCTTCGGGAAGGAGACGTGCAGGAGGTCCGCTGCAGTCACACATTGAGAAATGCGTGTCTTGAGAACACACTGTTCCTCGTAGGGGCAAAGAAAACGGTCTCATAGTGACAATGTGTGACTGATGATATGCAACTTCCTGAATGGACACACATTGTAAATGTAGAAAAATATCTGCTATCGTGCAGAGTTTCAAGAAAATACACAGCATCACTTATGTTGACATTAAGTCAGTTTTATACTTCACAAAAGAAATCCTCAGGTACAAAACCTCTTTGAACGGGTTTCAACTGGAAATGCGAGATAATCTGCAGCGGCGTGTTACACTAACATGTTGCCAGGAGAAAAATAACTACTCTTCAAAAACAGCCATCTCTACCATTTCCCTCTAAAAACAGAGACTGTCATACAAGATGGAAAACAAAGATTAGGTGGGAGATCCACCTTGCTCCAATAATGACTTGCCGTGATGCGAAACTATACCGCAAATAGTTCTTTAGAACATTCTGCCTTTCGACATCGTTTGACCTGTGCTTGTGCAGCTGGCGGAGCGGAGGGCCTGCGGACAATAAACAATGATTGGAATAAGCTGCTTAGTCTGAAAGCAATGACTGAATAGTGTTTTAGAGCAGCCAGAGCTGGCTAACATCAAGGATGACATGAAAGTAGAAAAAAAAGGAAAAAAAATGGCAGATAAGTAAAAAGTTAAAGCTGAAGGAGAGCAGAAGAAAAGTGGGAACTGACCGAGAAAGAGAAAGTACAAAACGGACAAAAGGGGGAGAGAGCTTATGAGAAAGAGAAAAGGCCAGCGGGCCGGCAGTAAGATGTGAGAATCTTGGTAACTTTATGTGCTCCTGTCAGTTTCCAGACCGAGCTTCACGCCAAACTGCAAAGTCTGACCGATGGAGGGAGACCAGACATGTGCAGGATATTACAGCGGACAAACTATGCCTTCGGCTCGAGGAAACTTTAAGTAGGAAAAGAGCAGAAGTTTTTTCATTAGATCATTTCAAACTGAAGTCAATGACATATTGGATTTTAGGTGGCAGGCTGATTTTGGCAGCTATTTAGGGAAAAATGAAATGTGCTGAGTAGAGTGAGAAACGTGGATGGAGAGAGTGTGTGTGTGTGTGTGTGTGTGTGTGTGTGTGTGTGTGTGTGTGTGTGTGTGTGTGTGTGTGTGTCATAGCCCGTGCCTCTTCCACTGGAAGATGGATGTGGTTTCCTGCCTGACAGAGAGGAATGGGTGGATGAGGTTCTCCGGGTTGGCCTCGATGAGACAAAACGTAAAGGGTCAAAAACACAACCCGAAAAAACATCAACAAGCCAAGAGGGATATTAAACGGCATGGCTGCAGAGGACAGGAAATGACAGACTACTATCAAAACACCAGAAAAATGGGATAAATAAAAAACCTGAATAAATATACCTAAAGAGAGGGAGGAAGAAGGAAATGGAAATAATGAGCCGGTAACAGAGCAGACAACAAGATGGAAAAAGGAGGTATATGAAGGAGTTAGAAGAAAACAGGAAACGAGGGAGGAAAAGCGCTGCAGCGGGGCAGCACAGAACGACAGCTGGAAGGAAAAGCGCCGACGTGTGCACCTGGTCCAGCTGTTCATTTAACGAGTCTGTCGCTAATTAGGCAGCAATGAGGTCACACTACCCGAGTCATTGATTCCACTTCCTGTTTCGAGCGGCCTGTCGTAGCCGTCTGTCGGGCAGGCACTTGAATTCTGCGGGATGATGAATGGCGTGCGTGCTGGGGCCAAAATCAACAAAACCCTCCACCCCCAGATGGCCATGGCGGGTCCAGCTATTGGCCGGTCAGCAATGCACCTGGACTCAGCCCCGAGGGGAAAGAAAACAACTTCCACAACACATAGAGTACCAGTTAAACCTTTAACTGGTACTGTAGCCAGATGCCGAGTCTCAATGAGGGTTTCGCCCATTACAGCAAAAGGAAAGCGTCAAGGTGAACTCTTCACGGGCTTCGCTTTACGGCCGGAACTGCACACAAGGAGTCGCTTCAAACAGCCGGCGAATAGATAAGTCCAAAACGCTCGCGAGCTGCTGCTGCATTATTCAATTCACAGGAAACGTAGACGGTGCGAGGCGTTCCAAATTGGTTCCAAATTCACTGTCTCCTCCCACATCCTCCTCTACCCTCAGTGGGAGTCTGGTGAGCGGGATTAGCTTGGAGGCAATCTGCAGAGATTGGGAAGGGACCTCCGCAGTCATAAATCCAACAACAACAGTGGCGGATAGCCGAGTTGTAGCTCAGCATGGAGCCTCCAACAGCGTTTGTGCCCGTGGCTTTGTGTCACGCTACCGTGCACCTTGTGAACATCTGCGTTTTATAAATTCATGGGTGTGTGTATTCCTGTGCGCCCGATGTGGCAGAGCTCACACTGCTGTTGTTGCCAAACGGGGACGGCGTCTGTAAGCGGCGCTAAAGAGACCCGAGAGACTCGCCTCAAATCGACTGACGGCTCGGCAGTGAGAGGAGAAAATGAGACAGACCTGCAGGGAGCGGCTGAGATAAAGGTTCCCCAAGCTAAAGGCCGGGGGGGTTTAAGGGGGTTTCGGGGAGGGGGGGGGTAACAATGGCTTACTTCCAGTTTCCTAATTTAGCAAACGGATTGTGTGAAGGGCTGGGCGATATGAGGCAGCAACATATGCAGCATGTGTGGCTCCAATTAAAAACTCGGTTCTACGGCTGCGACCACAGGACCTGGAACGAGGAATGTGCAGTGTGTGTATTAAAAGCTTAACTTGGATTTGAGGTAGGATAACATCTCAGTGACAAGTGAGAATGTAATTGATCAATATTACACTTGAACAGGCCCTTCTAAATGGGTGAAGAATAACAGGTATACTTTGCTATACTTCTATAAAACGTTCTGATGATTGGTCATTGTCCATTTTTGAGATTTCCACAACAGATTGCTGCAAAAGCCATTTACTTTTACATCAAGTAATAATGTAATAATTACAGTAGGTAAAGTGGTGATGCAATATATAGAAATAAATGATTACTCCTTAATAGGTAGTGACCCAAATGATGACCGTGAAAAATGATTGCATTCTATTTAGGCACATTTCTACTACATGTACTTGTTGGCACATTGTTGCACGTTCCGTTGCTCCCTCTGTCATAATTACGGAGTTAGTTAGGATAACGATTTCTTTGTGCAGTAAAATGTAACATCTTATATTTAGATATTTTGACATGTCTTTGAGGCACAAACGTAATTTCCAAGTGGTTCAGAACTACCGGTTTTCTGTTTGTAAACCCGGTTATGAATTACTCTTCACAATGATGTTGACACTATACGCGTATTAACACCGCCTGCCAATCTCACCTTTCGTTTAAATTGGGTATTGATGCTATTGTGTGACACCAAAGAATCAATATGAACATCTTCAACCTACAGTAAATTATTTAACCCGCCATCCTCCCCTTGTAGTCATTGATCGCCTTGCGGGGCCATTTCTTCTTTATCTCAGTGACAGCACCATAACTCAGTTGCTGGCGCCATTATGGATTTTCAAAAGCACGGCTTCAATATAGGACATGCGGTGCAGGAGGCGTAACCTGATATATTATTATTGGGGCATTAATGGGCCAATTTACACCCCTTGTGAGCGTGTGGAGGGCGTCATCCCGTTCATGCTGCTGATTTACCTGAAGTGCGGTCAGGCCTGAAGAATTCCGCCGTAACTCGCATGTCGTTCACCAACTGTTTTCTGACACGTTCTCACGCTGGCGATGCGGTGTCAAAGCACCGGCATGCACCACGGTCCTATGTCCCACCTCATCTGCCTGTGTTCACTACCCGGTGTGTCCTTCAGCAGACTGTGTGCTGCTCTTATGGACGAGAAGTAAAAAGAGGAAAGATTCTCGACTCTCACCTGTTACTCTTAGCGGTGTGCAAAAAATACAAACCGCACGCACTAACCGCATTAACTACAGAAAGTATCATCCCCTCGGTGTGCCTCACCTCGGGGGGTATCGGGTCCATCCCGGAGCAGTTCTCGTTGCATTTGTCGTAGACGAGGCGCAGCTTGCGGAAAAGCACGGAAAGCATCCGTAGGTGCTCCTGCAGTTTCCCCAGCCGGTCGCCGTGGGTGTTGGGGTTGTAGGTGACTCCGTTAGGCAGCTGAGAAGCAACGCAGAAGGAAATGTCGTGTTAGGCATTAAGTGCACACTTTGCAAGTGCAAATTAAAAAAAAAGAACATCCGTTGTTCGCCGCGCACGGCAAACGTCCCTGAGAACCGTGCGTTAGGCGCTCACGGTAGTTCGTCACAGCCCTTTTAAAGATAACAACGGCGGTCTTTTCTACTTACGGTGGAGAGACATTTGCGCTGTAGAAACCTTTAAAGATTTTTCGACCTAATTGTATACATACAACAGTAATTTGTCTTCCCAAAATCACAGTTTAAACCCCAGAACAAAGACTTAATAGCCTCAAAAGTCGAACGCCTCAGCTTCTGCACTTTGAACGTTTTCTCAAAGTTAACTTTCGTACTGATGCTTTATCTCTGGCTTTTAACTACAATGGCTGCTACAGAGGAACATGACACGCTGGGTTGTTTTTTTTTTCTTTACCGAGAGCATCGAAAAGCCTCTAGGGCAGCACTGTCATGTTATTAAGATCCTACACAACATGAAACACGGCCCCCTTCAGGGCAGCCAAGGAGAACATAGACAACGGAGACAAAAGGGGTGGGGACATGACAAGGACAGCGCGTGTGATCTGAAAAAAAAACACGTCACATCAATGGCGTTTGTGCATCGGGTGGCTGAGGCGAGCTCGTTTGGGCCGTCCCTCACTGTGGTTTAAACAAAAGGTGCGGGGCTCAGAGGAGCAGGCAGGCGTCTGTGATCGGCTCACAGCGGCTCGTCTTCAGGTTAACACCCGAACGCCACGTGAACGGCAGAGCAGAGCGAAGTCCTTTAATGGGACTCGAACCTTTCCGCTCTCACTTGACTGTGAATAGAAATCTGACTCATAGTTTGACGCATCAATCTGAGTCGTTAGGGGTCCACGTCAATAATATTTCAAACAACCAACGTTGTGTACGTGCGTAAATGTACGTACACACAATTCCTCAGACAAAACGATTAATTAGAACTAAAGGATTTCAACAATCTGTCTGCTTGGTATTTAGTGTATACGTGACAGATTTCTGTTCTGTAAGATCTTTGACCTTATTTGAGACATGTTTATACCAATTTGATATTAACACAAGGTAAAATAGATCTGGTTATATATATTTACCCTGAAGAAACGATAATCCCTCATAGCTCAATCATGCTCAAGAAATTGGAAGATTTTTGTGACTGCTACTGACTTTAAACAAACCCTCTCCAACATTTTATGCTTTATTATTAGCGGGGGAATTTTCATGATCACATTCTGCCGTTAGATAGTGAACTATAGATTTGTTAAATGATATTGTCCTTCCATATTTCAGGCCTCTCATTGCTTATTTTCATGTCATTAAATGTGTTATGAAGTGCTTTAGGGCTCTGATAAAAATATGCAAATAATAACAGGAGGAAAGAAAACAGGAAACTGAAGGGGACGTGCAGCCCGAGACAAACCTGCATGTTCCTGAGGAGCTGGAAGATCTCCATGGTCCTGAGGACGATGTCTTGGACCGTCTCCTGTCCGATGCGACACAGAGACGCCGTGTTGACATCCCGCGCCGCCTGGGCCTGCTGCAGCTGCAGCTGCGGTGGTGCTGGGGGCGGAGGCTGCCCGCCAAAAGGCGACACTAGCGGAGGGGTTGTCATGGAGACGACAGGTGAGGATGCTGGTGGAGGAGGCGTAGGTCCAGGTGGAGTAGCCTTACATGCCTACAGGAAGTGTAGCAGGAGAAGACAATGTTGACAAAGCGAAAACAAAATAGGAGTGAAGGCAGGTTTCTTTTAGGATGAGGGTCGAAAAAAGAAAACCTGTGGTCACATCAATGTTTAAGAATATTTAGATGATAAATCTAATCAATATATTAATC
Organism: Apeltes quadracus; assembly: GCA_021346845.1. Taxonomy (NCBI): domain Eukaryota; kingdom Metazoa; phylum Chordata; class Actinopteri; order Perciformes; family Gasterosteidae; genus Apeltes; species Apeltes quadracus. Next base: position 4,444,930 of record CM037926.1, on the reverse strand, counting down.
AATATTGTTCTTAACAATCAGAAGTACAAAGGAGAATCTAAGACGTAAGAAGTTAGATATGGATGCAAAACATGACAAATAAGATCAAATGTTAATTTGCGGTAGACGGCAAATGCTAATGAATAGGCTGTGATACAAGCACCGTGGTTAATAAAGTACAACACTCAGTGCGAACCTTAATGCAACACCACGTTAGCGCTGCAAAAGCTTCACAGCTGCCTTAAATGAACTACGGAGAGCCGCTGCGTGGCTGCACACATTCAAACAGCTAACGGTTCAGCCTCCGACACGAGTTGCACAGCAGTGTTAAGGAACCTTTTCAACGTGCCTTCGCTGCTGCAAACCAAAAGCACTCCGTCTGATAGCGGGTTAATTAGCTAAAGGGAAGTGGTTGACGAGCTAAGTGGACAAGTCCCACCACACGCGACAGTTTCCTCTCGGCTCATCCTCTGGGTCTCGTTTCGTTGTCCCGGTACGATGTGAAACTAAACACCGGAGTGAGGGCTCATGTTTATTTAACGGCGCATAAGACAACGTGTAATGTTACCTGTGTGGTGATAGTTTATCTGTTGTGTTGACATGTCATGCTCTCTCTGCTTTGCTCCTAGGATTTTTTAGCTACAGCAACTATCGCGAGAATTCGTCCTGACACGAGAACTGTTTACGGTAAATGATCAAATAGAAGTTCAACTTGAAAATCTTTCAATATTTTATGTTGTTTAAAAAAAAATAATACGATACACAATCTTCACACACCCAATGGTTATATCCTTAAAGTTAAAATTTGATCTTTTTTAATTGAAACCCTCTCCCAATGGTTTGAAATTCAAGGCTTTAGTACGGTAAGAAAGTCGCACTGCAGATTTGCTGAGGCCTGTTGAGGGAAACAGCGCCATATGCTGCTCTAACCTTATATAACAGTCTCACACATCCTTCGTTATCCCTTAAGCCAATTTACAACACATGATTGCTTCTGATGGGTCATTATAACTTTTTTAGTAGGCGGAGTACAATTCAAATTCAACCCATGAATGAGTATGTTGTCTAGTCTGAGTTAAATCAAATCCCTCAATACATAGTTCCATCCATCTGTGCTTGGATTAGTTCCTGGAATGATCAGAATTTAAATCAAATGAAATAACAAAGGTGTCAGAAACAGACATAAGCCTGTAAAAGGCGGCTTCCTCTGCATGTGCTCTGTTGTGCAGCAGAATTACTGGGGATAGGGATATAAGCGCTTTATTGAAAAAAGAAAGGCTTTGCCTTCAGGCTTGAGTAGGGCTGAAAAAGTAGATTATGATGCCTATTACTTCCATTACTCATTCAGATTTTGGGTTACGGGCTGAATTTAATTTGTTTTTATCTGGATCACGATTTGTGTAACCGTAACCTGTTGGCATTTCTATTTACTTCTCTTTCCTCCTAATAGAATCCTATTTGAGACATGCAAAAACGGATACGTAAAACCCTGTGTTCTGTCTTCACTGTCTTCACTTCACTGCCCAAAACGTGTTGATTGCAGAGAGAAGGCCAGTTATCTTTCATCTATGAATGAGTGTCCAATCTTCATCTGCCATAAAGCTGTAGTGGCATGCCATTTGGAAATGAGTTACTCCATTATGAACCAGCATGTCTTCCAATTGTGTTAGATTTGACAAGAGACTAATAACAGGGAGAGGATGCTGGTAGGGAGGTGAATACACTTTCCCTGCATAATTTTACATTACAATTTTACATTTAACAATATAAGAAAGGAAAAAATAGTCACATTCAATCACAGTTCATATTTATGGAAAAGGTTGGGAAAAGCAAATCTGTTTGAGTTTGTGTGTTGCTGCTTTGTTTTTGGGTGCGAGTCTCAGGAGCAGACCTGTGAAAGCAGCTGTCTAGAGGCCTTGAGCTGCATGAGAGATCATTTGTCGCTGATTAAAGTGAAAAGAGAAACAAGAGAATGTATCGATTACATCAAGGCAATCTGATGAAAAAAATGGATTTTTCCATTTTACTGTTACCGAGACAAAGCCTTCCTGTAAATTCAAACAATCAAATGACTCCATTCATCACAGGCCGATGAATCTGATTGCCTCTGTGTTTCTCTTTCAGCATGTGGTACATCATGTGATGCTGCATGTTATTAGGGCGTCTTGTTTAACAAAATCCAGCAGCCCAGATAAGCTTTACAACTGACGGCACTGCCTCATCTCACCGATGCTGTATGGGGCTTGGGCCTTGAACATGTGCTTTGGTCTGACGTTACATGCAGGCTCAAACAGATGAAATAAAACCGACATCCAAGTCATGTTTGCCTTAATATAGTTATCAGCCTTTTCGAAGCAGCGGCCCACAAGGGAATCACGGATGCCAGTCGTGAAGCCGAATGTGCCACCCAGGTACATTCAAACACAAACGTTGAGGTGGCTCCACATGCCCCCAAGACAATGGATCCATCTGTGGGCTTGTTGCCCAGCAACAGAGGAGCTGGTGTAGGCAGTGAAGGTTTAAATGGAGACAGGACTTCATCATTTAGGATTTTACAACATTGCAAATTGAACTTTGAAAACAATATTTAATTTCATCTTAAAACTGTACAAAGACAGTGGTGAAACACTCAGCACGCAGTAAGAATTCTGGTTTAACCACTAAAAATAATGGTTTGACTATAAATAATGGTTTGATATTCAAATACCTAATTGCTCTGTTAATATCAAGTTGGAAATGGTTTCTGTATCTGTGCATACAGTAGGTTAGTGCTAAACAAACTAAAAATAAAAAAGTACTTTTGCATTGGTCAGAATGCTTTATAAGCTATAAAATGTGTATTAGACATGTGTGTAATTCTAATATATATGGGGAGAAATAGCCCCCATGCCTCATCACCAAGCAAGCAACCACACACACACACGTAATCAGTAGCAGAAGTCATCATAATCATGAATAAAGTTAACAATTAGCTAGAGCTAAAGCAAAGACCTTTACTCGACTAGAGCAGCGATTCTCAAAGTGCGGTACGCAGGGCTCCCTCTAGTGGTATGCCAAAGAATCACTGAAAAAAATACTTTACATAAATTATACTAAACATTTAAGTACAGTACAGTTTTATTTAATGTTTAACAGGTTTTTTTTACATGTATTTTAGTACAATGTTTATTTAACTTTTATGTGCACATAAAACATTTTAATTGAATCATTACTTAAGTACAGTTTTTTTTTCTTTCTATATTTAAGCGCAGTCTTACTGTTGAAACTGTAAAATGTTACAATGGCTGACAATATTAAATACATTTCTTTAGGAATAAAACCTTTGCCTTGTTTTTGATGAATACTTGGGCCTACTACACTATTGTATAGTGTTGGTCATTATGGTGGTACTTGGAGAGCCAAGTATTTTCTTAGGTGGTACTTGGTGTAAAAAGTTTGAGAACCACTGTACTAAAGGAATGGCAGATTTCTAAAATGATGATTTTATTATTGTAACAGACACGTAATATAAACATTACAGCTTCACAGAAACACAGACCTGTTGGGATAGGAGCTAGTAACTGAGTGAATTAAAAAAACAGACTTACGCAGTCACAGAGGTCATGTCCCCCAAACAAAAGACGAAAAGAGTTTGATGACTCATCAGGGAGAACATTAATTTACAAGCTAATCGATACATATTTGAAACAATACAGAATGCTTGAGTGTCTAAATGCATTATATTTTGAGTTGCCCCCATGCCCCATGGTTTCTGAATGTCCTTTAAAAGAAATTCCCCAGAATAAAAGAAAAAGCAAGTGTTTATCGTTTACATTTAGAAGCTCAGGTTTTCTCTGCGACTTCCATTTCAACAAATACTTAAAAAGCAAATACATCTTACTTTAGTTAAAACTGTATGCACACAGAATGGTTTGGAGAGGTTACCTTACTTCTAAAATAACTTAAATCATGAACAAGCTTGCCCTTTGCTCAGGCTCTTTCTTATTTCTTTGGGAGAATCAACACACACGGCCATCGGCCTTTGGAATGATCGTCACAGGAACCCGAGCGCAGTGCAGATCAAACCTGAGTCAAAGCACAGCCAGGCCCAATTCAGAGGTTCCTACATCTTGGGCTCCTCACACAGGGTGCATCCAGGCTTCAGGTCGGCCTGCCGCTCCATTTGAATTGTAACGGAGTGGAAGTTGTAGGAGGAGATGCAGGCCTGTGTCATTTCTCTGAGGACGGTCTGAGCGTCCACCGTCTCGTCTGTGGAGAGGAGAAGTGGACATGGGAAAGGTCAGTGAAACAAATGTCCCATTAAACGGTTTCAACGGAAGTGAAGAGGAAAAAAAGAGGCGAACTAACAGCCAATTGAGGACAAAATGTATTAGTTACCCACTGTGTACTTTTGCTTAAGAACTGCATTTAAGTCGAATTCAAATATTAAAAAAAAATAGGATAGAATAGTACCACTTCTTGAATGTTTTAACACAAGCAGGTTGAAAAAATATTTTAAATGACTGCTAATTTGAATTATTTAAATTTAGCAACTGAAGCCCAGACTTGGTGTCCTCTAACCAGACTTCGAAGACATTTCCATCCCAAATTGATGTGCACAATTTTCCGAGGCGCTGAGGTGTTGCACTCCGGCAGCTTCGTCTCACCTATGGCCACGTGGGCCGTCAGTACAGTCTGGTTCATGGTGAGGGCCCAGATGTGAAGGTTGTGGACCGCTTTGACCCCCTTCACCTCTAGAAGGCCATCACGCACCTCTCCGTACTTCACCCCTGCAGGAGTGCCTGAGTCGTACAGGAAAATGAATGGGTTTGTGAGATAATGATGATGATGAGGAGGAGTAATGGGGAGGTCAGCTGATAAGGCTCACCATTCATCAGGACTACCAGAATGTCTCTCAAGATGGTGAAGGTGGTGCACAAGACAAAGATGGAGAACAGGAAGGTACAGATGGGGTCCGCAATCTTATATTCTGGCTGAAAGAAAGAAACCGAAAATACATTGTACCTTGCCAAAAGCATCAGACTTACGATGTAGTTTAAAGTATTTTTTCAGTAATCGTTATGAGGCTTAAGGGACACAGGACCAAATTATTTTAGTTTTATGCAACAGAAGTTCAAAAAGGTTGCAGAGAAAGAAAAATATGTTGCCTTTTATACCAACTTTACGCTGCCGTCTCCCCTCATGGGTTAAAGCGCTCACACTAGACCTCCCACACTTAGAGAGAATCCTTACCTTGAAGAAGATAATAATGGCGCTGAGTAACACGCTGACGCTCTGCAGGAGATCTCCCAACACATGGACGAAGGCCGCTCGCACACTGGAGTTGTCCTGCTGAGACCTCCCTCCTGAAAAAGTCCAGCAACATACAATCAATAAATCAGTGTTGATGCAGAAAGCAATCGTCATCATTTTGTCCAAAAACATGCATTTCACACCTCTCATTCTTATTTAAACATTGAAATTGTCATTTAAACATCAAAACGTTCACCTAAAATGATATTTCTTAACTTAAGTCACATTCTCCGCTATATTCAATGTGCAATTCCCCATTTAAACAAATGGACAAATTTGACAAACTCTGCTCATTCATACATTCCCTTAAAACCCAGATTCATTCTATAAAATGTACAACATTCAGATATTGACAACGTCACTGTGGAAGGGAGCTGACGAGCGCATTTGACAGAAACCAACTACGACAAAACATTTCAGGATGATAGAACATTTGAGTCATCTGCTCGGCTTCTATCCTCATACTTTGACGTGCACACAAACACGTAGATAAAATAGTTCAGCAATAACTGAAGGCCGTGGTATGAGTTGAAGCTCAGCAGGAGAGATTAAGACTGCAATTTAAACGAAAATCTGCTTCTCAACGAACCTTGAAAAAGTCCACATTGTTTCATTAAACTTTTAAAGATGGGAATTATAGTCTACCTTCAACAAGCCCCGAGATATTCCGCATTTTTCAAACATCCTTGGTATTATTTATGAAATTCTAAAGCCAACAATTCAGCTTTTCATCCAGCAAACCTTTCTTCAGAAATTGCCTGTTGTAGCATTTCACTGCATTGTGACAAAGGCCATACATCATTTTGCCACTATGATTGTTTTTTTTAGACACATACCATTAGCAACCAGGTTTTTCTCGGCGTCTGCATGGTCATCCTCCTGCCCTTTGTGGCTGTGGCCGTGTGAGCCCATTCCTCCGTGACTGTGGCCGTGGCCGGACTGGTGCAGAATCAGGGCCATGCTAATGGGAGTAGCAACAAATCATTTTATAAAAGCAGGAATCTAATCGGCTCTATATATAAAAACGCATGAATCCATCCTTTTCTTCATCCGCTTTAAATAAAATTGGGAATATCCAAAGCGCATCAACAAAAGCAGTAATAACAACCGGGTGTGTATTTCACCCACACAATATTAGCCAACACAGCACAACCGGAGGTAATGAGCATGATGGTGCCCTCGATGGTGTAGTCATTGCTGACGAGACGCTCCACCGCCAGGTAAACCAACACTCCCGTTACCAGCCAGATGGTGAACACCGACAGCAGAGAGCCCAGAATCTCTGCGTGGGGGAAGAAATGAGGAGGAAAATAAATAACACAGGGGGCGTAGAGAAATACTGACTGAAAGCTGCTCCACCTAACAGATAAAAATAAAAGGATTAAAAGCTAAATTAAGTGACAAGAATAGTCTGTTAAATTGTAGAGGTAGCTCTAATGCTAAATCCAACTTGAATCGCATTGGTAGCAGCGGATAACCACAAGATTAGGTCTACTTAACACCACAACACTTTGCCCCTGTGCCTTCTACTCTAGATAGAGTATTATGTACCTCCTACCACCCCACTTCAAACCCCACATGCCTGCGCGATGCCAGCCGTAGCTGAGCTTGTGAGTGGCAGGTCTGGAGGAGAGCCAGAGGGACAAAAGGCTGATGAGGAAGCTGATGAAGTCTGCGAGCAGGTGGGCAGCGTCCGTCATCACCGCAAGACTGCCTGCTAAATACCCGCCTTCAGAAGGACAGACAATAAAGCAAAATACACATTACACTGCTGACATGATCCACTGATACTGAAAAACAAAGAAAACAGACGAGAGGAAAGTTTGACCCGCGTCACAAGAATAAAATATTGAGGTGACAAAAACATTTTGAAAAAGCAGCAGTCAAACTTACCAATGATTTCACCAATCATGAAGAGCACGCAGATGACAGAGACCACGTACAGCCTCCTCTGGGCCACCTTCTTCTCTCGCTCACGATCCTCCCGTGCGCTGCTGTTGTCATGGCAATGCTTGATGCCACCAGTGCTGTCTATCTGAAACGCCATCTGGTTGGGCACACTGGATGTACATTTAAAATAAAAAAAAAAAGAAAACATTTTTTGGTGACAAGTGAGAAAGACTGGGATTGCGGCCCTTAATACATTTGTTTGAGTGCAACAGATTTTTATTTTTTACTGAAGTGATCAACCAATACAAATTAACAGATTTATATTTAATAATTTAATTTCAAGAGAATGTTTTGCATTTTTGTTTTTGTAGTTGATCAGCTGCTCAATCAGGGAAAGTGCTAAAAAAGGTTTGCCTGATGATATACTGGAGTTAATCCCAGCTGGCACTGGGTGAGGTGCGGGTACACAGACATAGAGACAGACCACCATTCAGAGTCACCAACTAACCTCACCTCCATGTCTTTAGACTGGGGGAGAAGCCGTAGAACATGCAAACTGCACACAGACCCTTTGATCCTAAAGGGTCTGTGAGGTTACTCTGCTAACCCCCACGGCACCCTGCCGCACGCAGATCAGATCATGTTTATAAATTTGAAAAAAAAGTTAATTGAAAAAATAAAAAATAGGTTTGTTGTACCACAAATGCACACTGCATCAGCAGACCCGGTTTATAGGATACAAGTAATTGTGCACACCTTTCCTTTCAAAAAAGGTTTTTCCTCTTCAACAAAATACAAATATTAGATTTTTGAATAGCAACAAATAAAAAAATAAAAATAAAAAAAAGACAATCCCACAGGCAATAGCCTAGAGGTGAAGCTGCAGGGCCCCTCCCAGCGTGTCGTCTCCATCATGGTAGAAGTGCACATTTGCGCTAGTGCCTGTGGTTTGCGCACTGCCTCTCAGACCAGCAGATTAGCACCGTGTGGAAAATGACACCCAAAACCCAGCTCATGCAAGGGGAACGTGGGCAAATTAGTGCCAACAGCACAACGGAATTCAGGCACACTGGGGCTTTTTTTTCCACATTTAACATGCGTCACTAAGCTTGAGTCTGAAATAAAAGTTTGATTGATTTATTGATTAAAGCTCACTGAAGAATTTAAGACAGAGCCGAAAAAAATCATTATCATCGTTTATATAAGTATGTATACACAATTTAATCTAACTTAGTGCAAATAAAAGAAAACCAAAGTTTACCTTGACACAGTGTACGAGCTCCTCAAATCGGAGACCAGTCCCATTCTTTCTGGATCCTTCTTCTTGAACATGATTGACTTCTTGGGAGTGCGACTTATTTAAAAGTAATCCCTCACAATTGAGCAACTGACGATGCTAAAATAAAAACATGCACCACAAAAAAAATTTAAAAATAACTCAAATGTGATTTAAAATGTGCGTCCAAGAAAGCTCAAGTTGCGTTCATCCAAACAGGGGGGCTGTGTAGCTCTTGTGAGTTCCTGTGAAAGTTGCGGGGTCTCCGCCGCGGACCTGTGTGCATCAGACGCACGCGGAGCGCTCAGCCTTGTGATCGACGCTGCCAACGCGCACCGTGTGCAAACAGAGCCCGGCCTGCAGCGCCTCGGAAGCAGCACGGAGACCTCGCGGATTTTAAATCGAGATGTTGATGTTTAATAAGAGTCCTCCGACCATATACAGGCAAAAAAAAACAACTCTAGCAATGCCACGTCATCTTAGATGTAGCGCTAAAAGTGGAGGGAAAAAAAAGTAGGGAAAGTTAAGGAAAAGTTGGAGTGCGAACTCATTTTCGCAATCAAAGGAGGGGGGCGGGGCACTACAACCTGGCTCACTGTGGCCCCGCCCACGTTCAGCAGCCGGCACTCTACGATTATACAATCACGGGTCGTTTGTTTTCTGTTTCCAGGCTTCCTCTTCTCAGCCATAGTTTTTTTTTATTTGCCCTAAAGCTTTCGAATAACTGCTCCCATAAGTCCAAAGTTGTCTGTTGTCGATTTTAGGAAGTTTTTGATCACGTGGAGTAGAAAACTATTTTATAATACTGAACTGCTTGTGGATTGTCAGCATCAAAAGTCATATAAAGGCATTTGTGTGTGACATTTGTGATAACTTATCCACTATGGAACTGCGCAAACATTTTGACGTCTGTCACTAGGCCTAATTGTGAGAAGTATCTTGTGTCTAACTGTTTCTCTTTTTAAATGCTACGACTGGATGGTTTACATTTGCTTTCCTTCTATATAAATGAACATCTTTAGAGAAAAAAACATCTGAAAATATGTGAAGGGATCATCTCAAAATATTTTTAAAAGCAGTTTATATTTTCTGTTCTGAATACATGGATTGTATTCAGTGACATCTTAAAGTGCATTAGCTTCATGATGTTGCATTTGATCACATCAAATCAAATCATATTCAAAAATACAACACATGGTGGCGATAATGAGCCGTGATCAGTGATAAACAATATCGAAATAAAGCAATCTGGATTATGAGTTCTTTTATTACCTTAAGTTAATTCTAATGCCAATACTTTAGTACTTTAACAAGTAAAATTTTGAGTGCTATAGTATTTCTGCTGTATTTCTATTTGTACTTCAATAAACAACCGTAGTACTTATTCCTAAACTGTAATGATTCTACTTGCAACATGTGTGGTACTTTATATATATTGTATTGTATATGCAGTCTTGTGCAGTCTCATAGGTGGGTGAAGAAAAGGTATTTAACATAATTGTCAATTCCACTCCTTCACGAAGCAACTGTTGACGTCACAGCTCATACAACTTAATCCCGGCTCTTCATTGTCTTTGGAAGTCGCATTAAGAACATTCGCACAATGAGACTAAAAGGATTTTTTTTCTTTTATTCCTTTTGAAAGTGGTGACGTTGGTTTTCTTGAAGAGGAGTCAGTTTCGACTCTTGGAAATCGCTTTCTATGGGGAGCAATGTGGCTATTTGGATTTGATTCTGTGGAGTCCACAAAGTGGGCCTATGTTTGGTTTACCAAGGTGTTGTGTCAGTGAGGGAGTGAGTGAGTGTGTGTGTGAATAGATGGTGTTGCTAGGGGCGGCAGAGTGAGGGTAAAATAGCACAAGAGGGGGTTAGTTACACATGGCTGTTCACACTGTTCTTAAGCTCCTGACCCTGCAATGGGCCACCCCAGATCACGAGATCTGCACTGCCTGCATCCTCCTCAAGTTCACAAAAACAGACCAAAACCATCACAATTATTTTTAAAGATGTTATCCGCCATGGCAGCTGACAGCCTCCTCTACATCCTAATGAACACTGCCTATGTGTGTGAGTGCTCGTGTGAAAGCACCTCCTCCTCCATCAACAAAGTGGTAAACAACTCTAGGTCAGGCATCTGGACAATGCACTGACGTCAGACCTGCTCCGCCAACATGCACATACTCCACCGTGCCGAGAATGAAAGGGAGTGAGAGTTCCTCATAAATCGTCAGAAGTGCGAGTGATCTCATAACGGGAGGAGAAGGAGAGACCAGACGAGGCTGCATCTGCGCTACAGCTGAGGACGCACACCTGACATGATGGAAGTGGTCTTAAGCAGACTGCGGGACTTCTCCTGCAAGACGTCCAGCTTCGACGATGGCAAACCGACGGGACAGGGTGCATGCAGGGACCCTCGGAGCAGGACCGGGTGCACAGCTGGAGGGGAGGGCAGAAAGCTGGACATAGAGAGCGCACTGGCCTGGCTGCGAAGGGAACTGGTAGGACCGGAGCTCCGATGAGGTCTAACTCTTTCCACATGAAGTCCATGTACCTGGGCTTTTGCTCTAAATTTACTCAAGTAAACTTTGAACTGTATCTGTAACAATGGCCTTAAAACCTTCTAATGCAGGTAGGGTTTAGGTTTTTCCTGTTTTGACTTAACAGTTTTGACTGTTTTGCTGGCTCTATGGCGCTCTGAGACCTATTGATGAAGAGTGCGTTCTAAATGAAAAACATTATTATTATTATGATATTTTACACTTTTTATGTCACCCCATTTATTGAGCGGCTACTGTACTTTCACATACAACACATTTTGTTAGCCTTAGAAATATGATGCATGCATGATTCATTGTTGTAGATCATAGGCCCTTCACATAAAACGGTTACAGTAAGAAATGTATGACCAAGTAATAGTGTTCTAAATATGAGGACAAACATCTTCAGTAAATTGTGGGAACATTTAGGTTTTTACACGTGTGTGCAGATAAGAAGGAAGTAGATCATCTGTGCTCTAAAACAATCATCTTGTTCACATGAGATATTAAAAAGTGGGTGGCTAATCTTAGCTGTGTGAGCTAACTTTAGCTCAACGTTGCTGTATAACAAACATTAGAGAGTCCATTTATCTCCAGTTGGCATCCTTTGCTAACGTTTGAGTGTTTAGAATTATCTGCAATGTTTCACAGGCAATAAGAGTTAAATGGTCTCGCTTTAACGCGTTAAGTAATCGTTGTCGATAATGTGCAAGATTCTTAATTGGAGCAGAATATTTCTTACATTGTGGTATTGGCCGAAGGTCCAGTCCTAAGGACAACAAAATGACCTTCTGGATCCTCCTGTAGGCTTTTGTGTGGGAAGGTATCGCCCTTTTGTTCCTAAGATGCATGTTGGTCATGTTATTACAATGTCAACCGGTTTTTTAAAGAGGCTGTGTGTGTGGTCATGTGTCCAAGTGTGTGTGTGTGTGTGTCTGTTTGCACCTCTGTCAGCGTCTGTCTAAGGCCCATTGTCGCGGCCTAGTATATCACTTGGCATTTAGTGCATTCACCCAGAGGGCTCGTCATGGTAACCAAGTCTCCTCGGCTCACAGGGGAGGAGAAACCACATGTCTGAGTAGGAGCCCGACAAAACGGCAGTAAAAACAGGGGCCTCCCCCCCTTGGTTTAATCACAGCCTGCAAACAGCAATGAATGACAAACTCTGAATGTTGTTCATCTAGAAGGTTTGGCTACATGAAAAATACCCATTTCTCACGTTAGTTCTCTTGTCGGTTTTTATGTAAGTTATTATGTAAGGTAATGATTTAGACCTTTCACATCCAGGATCCAGCTCAAGGTTTAGTAGCTGTTTTTTGAGTCATAAAGGGTAAAACTGTACAAACAGTTAGTTTTTCTACAGTTTTTTTTAAAACTTGAGTTTCAAAGTTCATTCTTTTCTGTGCCTTAAGGTCAATAAAGTAACTGTTCAGGACTTCTGATCCCTTCACATTCTATAAAGGGTTTTACATAAATATAATTATCTTGTTTCAAAGTGTATTTATTTATCTTTATTTATTTGTCTTGCTTTTTAAAGAAATCTCCAAAAAGGAAAGATCCTTGTATGAAAGGTCCTCTGTTCTCTGTTAAAAATGCAATTACATAATATAAAACAAATATGGCAGGGTTATTTTTACTTGTTATACACATAAAAAATGTTGAATTCGGGAGTTTGGAACAGAAAAAAGTGCGCAAGCAAATGCAGACACAGCACACATACACACAGTGTCCAACACATTTTTTTAAAAGGGCTGGAGGAAAAAGGCTCAGGTTTTTTCTCTCCTCCTTCAACAAAGGCAGTAAAACCAGCATCTTTCAGTCTCAACCTGCTGCTGTAATTAACAGAGAAAAGAAATGCAAATGGGCCCAGAAGGTTTTTTTGTTTGGTACATTCTTCACTCCTTGGGGCAAACTTGGACTCTTGGTGGTGGAATTTTGAATATCTTATTTTACAATGCTGGCAATTAGACAGCCTTTTATAAAAAAAGGAACAAATAGGAGGCCAGAAGGATGCATTTGCATTTGAAAGAAAGCAACGTTGGAATAAAACGGCGTCACACTGAGCAATAACCTTTATCAAGAAATGGCAGAAATTGTGACATGAATTTTTCTTCATCAAATGATTTTAGGACGTTAGTTTATTTTGCTCTCAGTCCAGCAATCACCATATCTGAACTAAACATGTTGTGTGCAGGTGGAGATGCGCTCGCAGGACCAAGCTCTGATCCGGCAGCTGATGGAGCTCCACTCCGGCATCCAGGAGCTGAAGCAGGAGCTGTCTGAAGAGGAGCAAGAGGAAGAAACAGAAGAGGAGGAGGAGGAGGAGGAAGAGGAGGGCAGCTACTGGGACTCAGAGAGCGAGAGAGGAAGCAGCAGCGTTTATTCCGGCTCAGGGGAGGTGGGCATCTGCATTTCTCGCCTTAAGGCCGCGCCGACCCCTCGCTCGCGGGTTTTATTAGAGAGGGCGCTCAGCCGCAGGAGCTCTGTGCCGTGACATTTCTTACTGCCAGGAGAAATCAAACTTCTTCATACCCCGTGAGACAGTCGACAAACAAAACACCTGGGGAAAGATAAATATTTGTAGCTTCCCATCATAACCCTCCTCTCCTCCCTGCTTACTAAAAAGAAAGGAAAGCCCTTTATGTCACTCTAATGGCTTCTTTAGCTTATTGATTCTCTTTACTTAACTAAAATATGGCATTGTAGAGAAAAACACATCAATTTCTGACAAAATTCTTTGGAATTGCAGTTATACACCTGAAGGGTTTGGAGTCCATAGTCGGAAATAACAGCGGGGGAAACCACCAGAGCAGCTCCTTTCCTCCGGCTGGGAGACTCGTCATTTCTCCTCCACCTTATATTTGATATATTTATATATTTCTTTGTGAAGCGAAATGGTTACGGTGCTGAACGATATTGCACAACCCTGTTGTACAATGACAATAAATAACCTTGTAACCTGCAGAGCATAAAGATGGAGCAGCCAGCGTGACTCAAATGTCACCTTCAGGATTTGTAAAGACTTAGCATTTAAGTAGAAGTATTTTGTTGACTCTCCACAGAGTCAGACGTGCTGTTTACCCCAACACCGTTTAGTCTCAATCCTAGGCTAAGCAAAGCAAACCAGCTGGGGGCTGCAGCGCCATATTTATCGACAAGTCTCCTCATCTAAATCTCAGCGAGATAGAGAAGTTGAGTTTTCCAAAATGTCCAGTTATTCTTTAAATTTAGTACATAATCTGTGTGAAAGAGGTTGTTGTAAATCTTGTGTTAAATGTTGACCTAAAGGCAATCTTTGCTGTCTTGGGTACTATTGTACGTAACAATTGCTGGTGACACAGAGCTGACAAATGATTTTTTTATTGTGCACTGATTTTATGTGTGTGTAAGTGCTGAAAGGTAGCTGAGGTTTTAACAACTCTAACTAGCTCTGACTAACTAACTGCACATTCCATTAAAGTCAGCAGAGCGACCGCCTGGAGTCTATTGCATTTGTGTTATTATGAAGCATTTTGATGACAGTGCCATTATGCCGTGTAGTCGTGAATATCGCATTGAGTAATTAAGATTTTGTGATGTGAATAAAATAGATAAACTTCTATCTGTATTTCAAACAGTGTCAGTGTGCCGTACGGTATGCCAGTAAACATATGAAATCACTCATGGTGCAAATTTTATTTTTTTGTCAATTTACAAAAAATGTCAAGTTGGGACTAAGGTGTTTTTTTGTGTTTTTTTTTACATTCATAATGCCTCATTTGCTGATCTAGAGCAACAAAAAAATGTACCGAACAAGTTCCTTTAGTACAACCCTACATAAGTGCAAAACATCTCAAATTAACAACACCAGCATCACAGAAAGCACATTTTCCTCCTACTTTACGTGTATGTGGTGTCTATTTGTACCGTGCATGACAAATTTGAAAAAAGCTTTTAGTGGAAAATGCATTTGATCGTTGCTGTTGGGTCACAGCCATGGGCTCCATGCCATTTCTCCACCTCTCTGAAGTCCACCCGGAGAATGTTACTGCTAATCCTCTCCCTCTGCTTCCACACCTCCGAAACTCTCCCTGCGCAGCCTTTGGATCTCCGTGTTGAGCCCCAGCAGTGTCTGAGCCAGCTGGAGGTCCTGTGAGCGCATCTCCAGCTGCAAGACACCAAAGAAAGCAAACCGAATTAGCATATTTTAGATGCCAAGACACGAAAGGTGCCGGCCCTTGCCTCCGACTACTATGACACAAATAACTACCCCATCTACGGATCAATTGGAGATATTTCCGGTTATGACACCTGTTGCAAACTAGCACAATATAAGTGAAATCTGTCAGTCAACTCACCAGTTCGGACCTCAGCCAGGTTATCGCTCCGTCTATCTGCGCCCTCCGCAGCTCTTCGTTGGCTTGGTAACTCCTGCTCACGCTGACCGGTCGGACGGCGGAGCCGGAGTCCTCAGGGTTTCCTCTGGACTCTCCGGTCGCCCTGAAGGCATGAATCAGTTTGTTTTTAATGTTCTCCAGAACCATGGTGGACAAAGTATCCTCGCTGTGACTGTCTCGGTCCATGCTGGGAGGAGAGGTTTGTGCCCGCCTCACGTGTGGCCCCCCCAGCACTTTCTCAAACAGGGTGGTACACACTTTTCTCTAAAAACTCGGAGAAATCTTGCACTCCGCTAGACCTCCACCTCCTCTGATCGTCTTCCTCCTCTCCTTATGTGAAAAGGACTCTGCAGCACAAGCTTCTATTCAGCAGCTGCAATCATCCCTTTTGCCTGCCCGGTGTTGAACTGGCTTGTTTTGTCATTGTTACTATGGAGAAAACTGCCCTGCGACTGCATGTGCCCCATCTCCTCCTCCTTCTCCTCCTCCTCCTTTCGGTAACCCTAATAAGAATGGTTGAGGAACTCGGACAAAGACCATTGTTGCCTCCAAAAAGAGCTGAAGAGACCTCCCCCAACCACCACACCACCCTCCCCCGTCCCCTTTTTGGCTCTTTCTTTCTGAGTTCATCCCGCCTCCATACAATTCTACTGTGAGAAACGTGCTGTGGGTGCGCTCTCATTTGGACAAAGTGCAAACCTGTGTGTGCGCATGCACCTGCGTGCACATGCACAAAATCCAGCAAACCCCCATTGGACTTTTTCTAGTGCTTCTCCCTAAAAGAGACCTACTTGTCAGCTTAGAAGACAGACAGGTTGGACGAGGTATGAGACACAGCCTCAGTGTTAGCCAATTCAGAGGCACAAAGGCCATCCTACGGTGAAATATAACCAGGCCCTTTGTGTCCCAAAGTTAAGTCCGTTCCCTGCGGGGTTTGTGGGATGGTTTTTTGGCAACTGCGAGCCCTTTTCCCCCCTTGACTTCTGTACAAGGAGACAAGGTGCCAGTGTATATTCTCCTCTGACTGTTAAGAATGAGTGGGCAGATTTGGATGAGACATCCCACACAGTCAATGCTTTCCCCCTGAGGTGGTTCTTCACTGTGAGATATTGTTTTATTCTTTATTATACACAAAGTTGTCTGTGTGTGTGTGTGTGTGTCAGTGTATATATAGAAGAGTGAGAGAGTTAACCTTGTGATGTCCACCATACAAAAACTCTCAGTCCACACACCGTGCCTTAAATAAATGCAATAGAGTAAATTGTGAGGACGGGTGGATGAACGAGAGGAAGACAAAGCAGCACACTTGTCAGAGCCCATAAGAAGTGAGCTATTACGCCATTTGTGCTGAGGTCTGGCGTGAGAAGAGGTTGGCACGATTGGGCCGTCTGTCTTGAAGGTCGAGGAAGCACTGCGACCGGGAACAAGTGTGAGGCGGACAAACAAGCCGTCAGATACATGGACTGAGCCTCAGCCCTGCACTCCACTGGATTATGGTCAGAGCAATGCAAGACTAGGACAGAGGCGATGTTTGTGTGTGTACTTTTGTGTATGTACTTTTTTTTTAAAGTGATTGTAACACATAAAAGTCGCAGGAAGGAGTTTGGGGCTATGGACACGCTCATACGATGGAGTAAACAAAATGAAGTAACTTTTTGAGTGTCCTTTCGGTGTATAAAAAGTGATGCAGTACTGTGGGGCTGCCTTTACAGACATATGCCTTTTCTTAATGTGCATTGTCCTGGTGGGGTGTGGCTGTCAGCCAACTTTGCTGCCTCCTGGTGGCGTTTTCACCAGTACACAGAATTTCACAAGAACTGCGTGTCTGCATTTATGCAGCTTGTTCCAACATTCATCCAATGGACACTGTTTTATCTAATGGTTTTATCTAATGGTATACACTGGGGGAGACAAACTCAGAGACCGAGCTGTAATGAAGTGCATTATAGTTTGACTGTCCTCAAACCATGGACCTTCTATTAGAGGACAGAGTGTGTCCTCTATTCCTTAGCGGGTTTTAGCCACAGATTCAATCTTCAAGCTTATTCTTCCCTTCACAAGTTCATCACTTGGCATTGAGTTAGCAGTACATACACTTATACATAGTCCTTTATAGTCTTTAGTCATTTTAATACTTAGGAGATTAATTATTATTTTCCACACACTACTGTTCTGAAATTGACATTAAAGCAGATTGAATACTGCTACTGCAAACATGCCGTTAACGTTGCTTATCTTGAAGAAAGTGTTTAGGTCGTGGGCCAGAAAAGGCAAGCAGAACCACATTCTCAGGATAAAAGGATAAAAGGGACACTTAGAAAGTTGTTTTACACGCCAATCATGTCCATTGCAGCACCGAAACTGTCTTAGGAGGGCTTTGGAGAGAAACATTTAAAAGAATCAACGTAATAAATGGGTTGGATTGTAAAATAAATACATTTCTCAGATAATCTCTGCTATAGTTGTTAATAGTTACTAATAGCAACCACGCATGGTATCATACATGCTATCCAAACTGAAAAACTAAACAAACACATAGCTTTTGTCAATTAACTACACCTGCAATGACATGTCAAAATGTCTGCTTTGTAACATGACTATTAGTCTATTTGAATCAAAATAGTTAATTTTGCTTGATAAATAATGATAATTGGGTATCCCGGCTTGATAAACCGGTTTGGTCTCTTTGGGCTCTTTGTAGTGACACAACGCATTGTTGAATTTGAAGAAATCTACAACATCAGATGAAGAGAAAACCTGCCACTCATCCCGACACCCTTCTTATCAGCGTGACTGCTGATGGTTGCGTCATGGCTTCCTGGATGTGATAAGGAGAAGTCAACAGGGTGATCATTTACAGGAATGTGCTTCTGTTGTGTGTAGGTGATAATTATCAACCAATAAAACTAGTAAAAAGAAATGTGTTGGTCGACATCATCACAGATTGTTTGCAACATTTCCAAATATTAAAATGTGATGAGAGCCAGGGGTGAGTTGAGGACAGTTTCACCAGAGTTCCTCAGTCGTGCCCCCCCACAATATTTTTATAATATATAAAATACCAATCTGTCCCCCCAAATATACAGCAGAAAATATGTCAAATGTATGTTCTCCTTTTAATCCTTCAGATGTGAATTCAAATGGTCAATGTAGTCCTTGAAACTATGTTCTAAATGTGGACATTTTCCTATATAAATATAGAATTGTAGGCAATACACTTACACCTGATATAAAAATGTTACTTAAATAAATGTAGAAAAGTATCGGCCTCAAACTATATTAAAACTAAAAAAGAGGGATTTTTGTATCATGTTAACCAGCAAAGTATTCTACTCTTCATTCGTATGATGATCCCAGCATGACAGCGCTGTGAGCTCAATATATTTATCCGATTTTTTCGTTTTAAATACACATTTATTGCTGTGTCCTGCTAACTTCAACTTTAACTGTTAAATTTGTTTTGTGAAATCTGTTTTCTAATTTAAGTCTTAGACACAAAAATGACATTGGCTAGAATCTGCCTTGCCCCAAGTTTCATTTCAGGTTAATAATCTCCATTTCTATCACTGCTAGGAGTGAATATTTAACAAGATAATTAACCATTTTTCTTCTGTAAGCACGTATTTTAATCTCAAACTGCTTTTAAGCAGCCTGACAAGAAGGGCCGCAAACACAAACTGGCAACAGTAGCAAGGAGATTATAAAAAAAAAGAGGCAAAGTGGTATTCAAGGAATGCCGCCTTATTGAGAACCACAGGTTTGACCTGAAAAAAGTGGGTGAACCAAAACCCACCAATCACCACACCCATGCTGATGAGGAGATTGCAAAGAGGAGTAGCGTTGGCGGGTGGTCTTCCTTTTCATTGACCACTGCTGGCTCCTCCCACTTTGTTGCTATATAACCAAGAAGACTAAGGTGATGCTTTCAACCACAGACCAGTGATCCTCCCTGATACAGATCCAGATCCAGCTCTCAGCATGTCTTTCAGCAGCGCATCCTACGGCCAGAGGACCCCGAGTGTCTTCAACGTGACCGCTGGCATGGACCTCCACGACGGCACCAACGAGAAGGCCACCATGCAGAACCTGAACGACCGCCTAGCCTCCTACCTGGGGAAGGTGCACACCCTGGAGAAGGAGAACAACCACCTGGAGATGCAGATCAGAAATTGGTACCAGAGCAAAACAGTTATCAGCCCCGACTACACCAGCTACTTTGCCACCATCGAAGATCTGAAGAGCAAGGTAAGAAGAGGTGGACACATGTGTGTCTTCCATTTCTCGTGTTCCGGGGGGGGTGGGGGTTTGGGGGGGGGGGGGGTGTTCTGCATTTTGCACAAAGTGAATTTCAAAAACCTTTACCCTTACATTGCAATGCTTTAAGGACCACGTTTTGAAGGGTACTTTCCAAAAAATGATTGATTTGGATCTCATACTGTACAGTTGTTAAACTGTGTATAAGAAATTAGCATGGTTGTACTTTTTCTTACTTGTTGTTGTTTTTCCACCTTAGATTCTTATCGCCTCTGAGTTTAACGCCAAGACAATCCTGGACATAGACAATGCAAAACTGGCCGCCGATGATTTCAACATCAAGTGAGTGTATTCCCCTGTACTTCTCTGCAATGGCACATAAGTCGACCTTCAGATGCAAAGTCATGCAAATCGTATTGTGAACGGAAGGCTCACTGACAACTTCTAATGGTAAATACCCAATGAAACCCATCTGACCGGTTTGCTTGTCCTCCTGCGCCACCCCCCCTTCCCCCAACTCTCTCAGGCGTGAGCATGAGCAGGCCATGAGGACGGAGGTGGAGGCGGACATCGCAGGGCTGAGGAGGGTGCTGGATCAGATGAACTTGGCCAGAATGGACCTGGAGGGCCAGTATGAGCACCTGAGGGAGGACATCATCACGCTCAAGAGGAACCACGAAGAGGTGACAATACAAAAGCAAATTCCATGTTAGGTTACAGCTCACGAAGAATCCATCGTTTGCTCGTGTTGCCATAGTAAATAACCCGTTCATTCTTTGTAGTTAACAAACCTGCTGACCGTCCTCTGACCCCTACAGGAGCTGACCCTGCTGAGGAGTCAGATGAGCGGACAGGTCAATGTGGCCGTGGATGCTTCTCCCTCTCAAGACCTGAACCAGGCCATGTCTGAGATCAGATCACACTACGAGAGTTTGATCAGCAAGAATCGCATTGAACTCGAGGCGTGGTACCAGAACAAGGTGAAATGCTACAACTCCTCAGAGTACAGCCACTGCAGCGACCTTTCGCCGGAGGCTGTTTATCGTAATAACATGGCAGGAGCTATTGGGTGACAAAGAATGTTGTTTCTTCGATCTGCCCAGGTCACATCAGTGGAGCAGGAAGTGATCACACACACAGAGGTTCTTCTTACATCCCGCACAGAGATGAAGGAGCTGAAGAGCCACCTGCAGAGGCTCCAGATTGATCTGCAGTCCCATTTGAGCATGGTGTGTCAACATTAACATTAAATACACATTAGGATTACACTGGAAACGGAAAAGAAAAACTCTTGAAACTCTTTAGCTCGTTTAGTAGTTAGCGTAAAGACAATAGCTTGCAGGGGTTCACAATGTGTTGCTTTTAAATGACGCTTAACTTAACTTCTCCCTGCGACCCCAACAGAAAGTGTGTCTGGAGGGCACCGTGGGAGAGACCCAGGCGCGTTACGCTTCGCAGCTGGCAGGCCTCCAGATCAGGGTGACAAGCCTGGAGGCTCAGCTGTCCCAGCTCCACGCCAACATCACCAGCAACAAGCAGGACTACGACCTGCTGCTGGACCTCAAGGCCCGGCTGGAGATGGAGATCGCGGAGTACAGGAGGCTGCTTGATGGGGAGGATGAAAGGTGAGACCCGATGAAGAGAGAGAAACACTGACTGAACGGGTCAGTGGGGAGGGAATTAGGCTACACTCTTTGATATGATAGGATGAAGAGAAGAAATATTCTAGACTCATTTGTTTTCTTTCTTTTCATCTGCATCAGCAGCTCAAAACAAGGTAAGCACTGTTTTACATGCATGTAATTTCTATTTTACCGTTAAAATGCAACATAAGTTTCAATTGAAGTTTTTTGTGCAGTTGATATATTGTGTAATGAATGGGACATTAGGGGTTTTCAATGACACATTTGTAGAGGCGGAAACAATTTTTTATTTCCGTTTTAAGTTTGGCAGCAGAGAATATTATTATAATCTACCGGAGCAATTCAATTTATTTTATTTGTTCCAACCTCACTTTGTATGAATCCTTTGTACTACCTGAAGAACTAAGTGATGGATGAAATCTGCGTTCACATGATACATTGTAACACAAGGGAGATTACATTGCCGTATTAGTGCACATCTCTCTTGCACACATCTCTGGGATAGAACAACAGAGGTCGGAGGATGAGGGAGGGAATGAACAGCATAAAGTTTACTGTAGATGAGCGAGAGAGACCATTAAAAGAGCAGTGACTTATTAATGTGTTAAACACTACAACACATGACTCAACAAATCTGTATTCTCTAGATTGACAGAGGTTGTGAGAATAATGAATATCGACACTGCTTGGATCAGTTGGAGAATGCAACCTGGATCTTTACTCAAGTTCATTTACATCAAATTTAAAAAGTCTACGCATCCTAATTCTCACTCTTCTGAATTGAAAATACATGCCATTATGGAAAACAACTATATAAATTTACCATTAATTAATAAATCTATCTTTAAATCTAATATATACCTTTTGCTATTAAAATGTGCAGATTCAACATGTAATGAAGCCACCTTCTCAGTCGACAACCATCAGATGAGTTATCATGAAATTTGATATGAAAACACCAATGTCACCTTCAGTATCACCGAGCCGTTCAAACCACATCTTGGGTGGACAAATTGTATTAAATACTTATATATTATTATATAATTAGCAAGTAAAGTGCATTCAAGTTTCTTAAAGTAGATCTACCTCACAGGGGTTTAACTTCAGGCAGTGTTACTGGAGATGATGATGTGTCAGTCCACACTCCAAATGTGTGTGTTATGTTGGACTTCTTGGAGGCTTCATGAGGGCGTCAAGTATTGTGTTATGCTCATTTACATTAATGTATGTCATTCCTCCCTCGTCACGAGGACCTTGGAGCAGAGTGAATATAACAACACAACGTTTGTGGCCCGACACACTTCACTCTGTACTTCTTGCACTTCTTGCAAAAAGTACAGGGTACAAACAGGCTCAGCCTTCCACCC
This sequence comes from Apeltes quadracus, assembly GCA_021346845.1. Lineage (NCBI taxonomy): Eukaryota > Metazoa > Chordata > Actinopteri > Perciformes > Gasterosteidae > Apeltes > Apeltes quadracus. The sequence goes on along the minus strand of CM037926.1, from coordinate 4,422,316 downwards.
TCTCCCTCCAACATCAGCACCACTCTGCTGAAGGGGGGGAAGAGACGCCATCTTGTTTGTTTTACTCGCAGGAGGGGTGGGATGAAATCCACCACCTCCCGCAGCAGCAGTACCACGGCGGGGGAAACGAACAGGCATCAAACGGCTAAGCGGTGAGTCGTTTCGGTCCACGAGGATTTTCTTCGCGAACCGCGTCTGTGTCAACGACAAAAAAAAACGCTGGCTGCGCGGTGCTCGGGTTTTGAGTGACAGCGGCTAACGGCTAGCAGCCTGTCCGCATCATCACCTGTTGTGACAGACGCGGTTTAATGTAACGAACGTCTCGTGCCCCTTCAACGACATTCCCCGTGCCGTCCGGACGCGCGCTCCCGTGCGCGTGTGTGTGTGTGTGACGCGTTCTCACTCTTTTGTTTACACCGATGGAGACACTTGTCTCGGGATTTGGTCTAACGTAGTTGTGGGGCTGCAGGTAAATGCTGACGTCACTAGCCCACAGCCATGTCCCTCACAATCACGTGATCATTTAAACGCAAAGTTTATAAGCATCAGAAGACAAGCAACAAAACACAAAAAAAACCATGTTGTAATCCTACTACCCTTTTTACTTCGTTACTTTTTATACCGGAACCATTTTTACTACTTGACATGCCATAGTCATCCATAGTAATATATCAGATAATACTCCACAGAGTTTTCATACAATGCAATGGTTTTAAAAAGTCTTGGTTAATCAGCTGACCCCTGCTATCAACAGTTGTCACAACCACTTCCTGCATCTTCAAGAGACTGCATGCAAACACATTAAGTTAACGAATTTACATTTTCCTTGCAACATATTTTTTTAATCATGCAGTATTTTTTTTGTCTCTTCAGGCCGCTCCCTTCCCCCTTCCCCTGGTGGTGAGAAGGCTCCGGTACAATGTTTTATGCCCACTTTGTCCTCAGCAAACGTGGGCCGCTGGCCAAAATCTGGCTGGCGGCCCACTGGGACAAGAAGCTCACCAAGGCACACGTCTTTGAGTGCAATCTGGAGAGCAGCGTGGAGAGCATCATCTCCCCCAAGGTCATTTCTCAGAGTCGTCATGCTTTTGATAGCATGTGCTTTAACAGTCATCCCACACTTGCAAGGTTCTGCATATGTATTCATGGCACCTGATCAATATTTCAAGCTAAATCCTGTTTCTCTCTTTTTAATTTTAAAAATATAAAAGCAGCTTGTTTTGATAAGAGAGAGATTAATATTTACAGAGGTCATGTACATTTTATCAAACATTTCCCGTTATATGTCTCATCTGACAGTCTCTGATGTTATGTCTTTGAAGGCTTCTTGTACGTGTACATGTTGTATCATCTAATGCAGAAAGAATGATTGATTTTGTCTACGAGAAGAAAACTACCCCAGCAACTCTCTGTTCTATTGTCTCACGAACGCAGAACATTATAACCGCATTTGATTAATTTCATACATTGCGGGTCAGGAATATTTTACACATCATTTAGGGACTCTGTAACATGTGATCGTCGTTGTTTTAAAAAAACTTTTACATAAGGGTTCATTTTATTGAATATTCTATAGATGAATGGCAGCATGATTGATCTGAGAGTTACAAGATTTTCTGGATTGTTAACGGATGCTACTGGCACATGTGTAAAAAGCAGCTGATTCCGGTCATTTATGCACAAACCTTTTGCCCATTCATTCGACAGGTGAAAATGGCCCTGCGGACATCAGGGCATTTGCTGCTGGGGGTGGTGAGGATCTACCACAGGAAAGCCAAGTACCTGCTGGCAGATTGTAACGAGGCCTTCATCAAGATCAAGATGGCGTTTCGACCAGGTCAAACAAAACCGTCAGCAGTAACGGGGTCCAAATGCGGACCTCCGGCGGTCCATTTTACACGCAGTGTCAATCAGAGATGGAAGCCTTTTGCATGTCCCTTGAAAAAAAAAAAGATAACATTCAGTTAAATGTTAGCCTCAAATGTGTTGCGTTACGTAGGTGAAATGAATACTTCTGTCTATCTGTTCTTGCTTTTCTGTACTTTTCCACCAAATCTTGGGATCTTCCTTAAAACTTCTCGCTTTCATATACACGTTGATGTACTCGACCCTGGTTCTTCCCGGCCAGACGGGTTACGTCACACTCTTTTAACGCTCCTCCTACTTTGTGGCATCGCAGGCGTGGTAGATCTTCCAGAGGAGAACAGAGAAGCAGCCTACAATGCCATCACGCTGCCCGAGGACTTCCATGATTTTGACCAGCCACTACCAGACCTAGAGTAAGTCCTCCGTTGGTCTACGTCATCCAGAGAGAGCATTAGGTAGATATGCAATTGAACCGAATGCACTGTACAGAACATAAACATTGTTATTATCTCCTTAGTTTTGTACGCCTTTGTCCAGCAACCCACCAAGTAGAGTGGGACACGGGGGACCTTGAGTCCTGGAGAAACTGAAAACACATTGAGAATGAGCAAATAAAATCTCATATCCTGGAAAATGATTTGAACATTATTTTTCCTTCAGCTGAGAATCTTCCAGAGCTCCCAACTAACAGATGTCATTATTCCACGATCAATGTGTTGTAATTCCAAATCATGTCAGCCAACATACAAAATTATTTACAGCCATAAACTGAACAGCTTCCATAGCAACTTCAACTCAAGTGACCGGGGAAAAAAAGGCTGGCACACAAGCTACAGAGCTGATAAGGGAAAGTGGAAACAGCTGAGCGAGGAAGGCCAGGTGATGGGATTGGCTGAAACGTTTGCCACAAGGCAGGGGGAGTGACCAGGGGAGATGGACAAGTGTCCAGAGAAAGGGACAGAGAGACAGGATGGGATAGCAGGGAGATGATTGTGGGGGGAAGCAAATATTTATTTATTTAAATATCTTTTCTTTCTAGTGTATTCTGCCTGTGAGGTTGATTATTTAGAAGCACACCAGTAAATTACTCCTGGAAGTCATTCAAAAACGTAGCTATATTTTAGGAACACATTTCATCTTTTCCCACTGCCGAAATATATCATTTGAAAAAGAGGGCTATAAATACATGAATGTTGAATTGACTAGTGTGTTTTTTCTCAGTGATATAGACATTGCCCAGCAGTTCAACTTGAACCAAAGCAGAGTGGAGGAGATCACTATGAGGGAAGAGGTGGGCAACCTAAACCTGCTGCAGGACAATGACTTCGGTAGGCATCTTTTTAAGTCACATGTTGAGCATTTGTGGGATCTATATGCAGACATGGAACATAACATTAATAGGTGATGCAAATAAGTATTTCTGGATTTACAGAACCTTATAAAAGAGACGTTTATACCAACAACACATGTTTCTACTATAGCCCACGATAGTTCCAATTTGAAACCTCACTGCCAGAAGACAGCGTAACTTCCGTTACTCGCCCACATTCCTCTCTGCACGGTGTAAGAACGCTCACTTCTGTCGTGTAGCTGACTTTGGCATGGACGACCGTGAGATGATGCGGGAGGAGAGCTCGTTTGAGGCGGACATCATGGGAGCGTCGGCTTCCAACCTGCTGCTGGACGCTGAGGGTGGAGCTAACGCCATGGCTGACAAGTCCAACCATCTGCAGTACGACGACCAGTACAAGGACGACTTCGGGGACAATCCTATGGAGAGCAATGAGGAGGGCATGTTGGGTAAGAAACTATCATTCTATATCAGTTTCACGTCAGATGGACTGTGCAGCAAACTAATAACAGTGATATTAGTAATAATTCAATGACTTTGCCGCCCTGTCAAGTGGACAAGCTGCTGAGCAACGCGGATGGAGATGGCATCTTTGACGACCCCCCTGCCATCGCGCAGAGCGTGCTGATGCCTCAGGACCACGGGGACGACGACGACGACGACTTCGATGCCCTCTCAGGTCAGTCCCGCACCTCCGGTCATGCACAGGCGAACTGGCAAAAACACTTTCCGACATGCTGGATGTGTCTCAACATGGTGGGGTTGTGTGTCATTAGCGGGAGCTCCGGATAGTCCAGACTCCGGCCCAATGAAGGCTCTATCAGCCACGGCGGACCAGGCAGAACAGACCAGCCTGGTCCACAACGAGGAAGAAACCTTCGCCCTGGAACCCATCGACATCACAGGTGAGAGGGCCTGGTTTTAATCTTGGACGTGCTCAAATAGTTTATTATGGTGTCTTCAGAGCGATTGTGGTTCACTGAGCTGCTTCGTCTCCCTGATGCGCTGTGCAGTGAAGGAGACCAAGGCGAAGCGCAAGAGGAAGCTGATTGTGGACAGCGTGAAGGAGTTGGACAGTAAAACCATCCGTGCACAGCTGTCTGATTACTCGGACATCGTCACCACCCTGGACCTGGCCCCGCCCACCAAGAAGCTGATGATGTGGAAGGAAACGGGAGGAGTCGAGAAGCTGTTCTCCCTTCCCGCTCAGCCTCTCTGGAACACCAGGCTGCTGAAGGTAAAGAACCCCAAAACATCATTGCGTTCAGTAGCACAGCGATAAGAATTCAAGCGCCACACCTTTCACGTTCTACCTCTTTGCTTTACCACTCCAGATGTTTACAAGGTGTCTGACGCCGCTGGTTCCAGACGAGCTCAGGAGGAGAAGGAAAGGTGGAGAGGCTGACAGTCTAGATGAGTTCCTCAAGGATCTGGAGAACCCAGAGGTGCCAAGAGAGGAAACGGCAGGACACCAGCAGAGAGACATCGTGGGTATGAAATGGCTGTTCGTACACATTTGTGCTTAAGTGTGGAAGGCCATGTTGAATTTGGGTTATTTATGGCTTGGTATGAAATCAGCAAGGTGGCTGTCAGACGATTTTGCATTTCATTTTTGTGGCAGACAAGACCAGTTTGCACAAAGTATTCTTAGACTAACATTGAGTTATGGATACTCTCTTAAGAGGAAAATGTACTGTTATAAAAAACATGTTTGATTGTCCCGGAGAATATTTCTAGGAATTGACAATGAACTGAAACATCCAGCGTTGCCGTGCGCAAAAAAAGTCATCTTTTGTCCAAGCGCAGATTATCTCCAATTGCATTTTCCCTTTCAGACCACACCCTGGTGGAAGAGGCCAGTGCTCTGCAGACTTCAGCTGTGGAAGGCAGCAGGACCACGCTGGACGAGTCTGTCATGCCCCCCCCATCCCCTCAACGTGGCCTCAAACGCAAAGCCCAGGACACAGAAGCAGCCCTGCCTGTGAGCTCAGAGACCCCGTTTAGTCTGAATGCTGAAGTAGATTTGAAATTCTGCTTTCCCTCCATATCAGATGTCAGGAGCCCACAAACTCTGCGTCCTCCTTCACTCTCTTATCTAGATGGGAACTTTGGACCGGCAACAACCAGCGCAGGAGCCAATCAGCGAGGCCCAGCAGCTGGAAGCAGCCGGTGTGAATGTGGCCCCAGAGGAAACCACCAACATCAGCCAGATGATAGAGTTGGACCTGCTCGGAGACAAGGACAAGGAGAAGAAGAACGACGACAACTCGGATGACGAGGCGAGATAGAGATTTACAAACTTTCGCAGTACACCATATGTTGCGTGGTTCCATTTTGTTGAGTCTTATAGTGTTTTTTCACACCATTGTAAGATAGTATGTCAGGAAACGCAGACATAGATTTATGGTTCCCTGGAGCATAAAATACGTACTGTATGTAAGTGTGCTTTTCTGCTCCAGGAGGAGGAGGTGCAGGGAGGAGACCAAGACCAGGAGGAGAGGAGGTGGAACAAAAGAACCCAGCAGATGCTGCATGGCCTCCAGGTGTGTATTTGTACTCAGCTTGTTTGAAGAATATGGTGATTTCTTGTTTTTAACTACTCGTCAGAATAGACACACCAAAAATTAAAAACTTAAAAACCATGTTCCCGATTCCCTCCGCCTCCTCCTTCCACAGAGGGTGATGGCCAAAACGGGTTCCCAGTCGATCGGCCTGCTGGATCTGTGCAGGAACAACAACAAGAAGCAAGCAGCCGCTAAGTTCTACAGCTTCCTGGTCCTGAAGAAGCAGCAGGCGGTGGAGCTCGTCCAGGAGGAGCCTTACAGCGACATCGTAGCGACGCCTGGAGCTCGCTTCCACATCATCTAGAAAAACACTACTTATAAGGACTCCTGAGTGTTTATTCTGTAACATGATTGAGTTATGATGCGCTTCCTTTCGTGACAAGTATCACTGTGGGGATTGAAACGCAAAATAATGGGCACTTTTCCTGTCTTTTGTTATCATGACTCAATTTACAACCAAGTTTGTAGCCAGTGGAAAAGAATAGTGAGCACTTTGCACTTATTTATTTGGAGTTTCTTTCTACTCCGTGTTTTTCAAGCAGAGGTCACTGACTTTCCTCAAGAAGCCGTTGCGTTTCCATGGCGTATTTAAAAGAAACGGTGCTGTCAAAGTGGGAGTGATTACTCCATCAACCATGCTACTTGGAGCCGCATCGCTCCCACCACTGTAGGCAAAGGTTCTCATGTACACTGACATTAGCAGAATGGAGCATGCACTATATCCAGTATGCAGAGTACGTTTAAACAGTTACTACGGTAGTGACATGCAGGTTCACCAGCCATTAACCATTGTACAAATGTAGCAGAGCACTTTAAGCATTACAAACTCCACGGGTTTGTTTTTGCAAATGCAACGCTTGCATCGTCGACTGTTTGCACTAAACTATAGTTGTGTCCCAAGTCCATACAAAAAGAAAAGAGCGTAATTGTCTTCATTTATTGTAGATGTGGTAAGTGTTCTCCAGTAGCTGCATGCACCGTCCAGAAATATAATTTAGTGTGAAATTGCTACAGAGGCTAACAGTTTTAGAACTATGTTGCTTTTATTCCTACTCGAAGAGAGTTCGGGACAGATTTTTTTATTCAGTGTCCCTGTATTATATATGGATAATAATTAGTTAATACTGCAGTAATGTACAATTCCTCCCGTGGTAAACCAACTAGATACTTATTCAATATAAATGAATTGTAATTATATATATATATTATGACAATTAAGTCATTTAAACACAAAATGGATTAATGAGCTAAAGAATGTCTTGCTAAAACAATCAAGTGAAGTTGAATGGACATTTGTGAACGTTTGGACTATAAACTTTAAAATACGACACAGCGTTCAGTAAGAACAAGCAGACCGCACTGTGCTTCCGAAAAAACAGCTGCATGCGTTGTTTTTGCCGAATCCATATAATCTGCACATCATGTGATGTCTGAGTCCTTCCCATATTCTAAACTATGTGCCTGTGAACCTGCCTTTTCATTTTGACATTGCCATGTTGCTGAGCAGTTTCAGTCCTCTGTACGTCCTGGGAGCTGTCAAAACATTTTTCAAAATAAAACAAATACCATGTGTGTTATTTTGAAATTGCAATTAGTTAAATGAACATTGGTTTATTATATGCAAAAACATTGTAAAACAAACCAATTATTTCACAGTGGGAACGTCGACATCATAAAAAAACATTCAGGAAAGAAACTAATGGGCCAATGTCTGTCTTCCTGCTGCTACTATGCATTTGTAACTGCAGGAGCAGACATGTCTCCTCCCGCCGTGCTTGGCTTCTTTTTTCTAACCCTTTTCCTCTTCTTCCCCTCCTCGGTTTTCTTCGGCGGCGTCGGCCCGCTTTTCTTTTTCTTCTTCAGGCAGCTCAGGGGGTTGGGATTGCTCTGCTTCCACTTCCTCTTCCTCCCCCGCCGCTCTCCGTCCTTTTGGACGATGCCCTGCTCCTTCTTCAGGCCCGTGATGCTCTGCTGCTGAGCCGGGCTGACCAGCTCTCCCAGCTGGACGGCCCGGACGTGGTCGAGGGACGTCTGGCAGACCTTGTCCAGCACGATGGTGTTGAAGACGATGTACAGCAGGGGAACGCCTGGGATCTTCTTCAGGCCTTCTGTCAACGAACGGTCCTGGAGAAAACACGCAGACGCATCAAGCTTACATTTACTTGAGTTGCACCACTCCATTTAGCCCTGTACGAGTTTGTCCTAAAGAAACGCAAGGACACACAGATGCAAGAGCTCCTTGCGTGCCTTTTCGCCCCCTATTGCGTGCGTCAACCAATTTTTCTAGGCTTGCATCGAAGGCTGTGATTGGTCTGCTAACTACATCCTTCCCGGAGTCTCACATTTCCGGTTCCTGCATAAACTAGGCTTTAGACTTGGATTGCTATTCCTTAACTGATATTTAAATGGTAACTTTAATAACTTTTAACTTTAATAACTAGGTATAATGTAATTCGACACCCCTAGAATAAAACCATATACCACGAAGGCTATGATGTTTGGCTTACAGAGGGTTTGGTTTAACTCTAATTTTTATGGAGCCTTTGGTTTGGAAGTCATATTTTGATAGCCACAGTTGAATCAGCGCTAACTCTCTAAATCACTTAAAATCACTATGATGTTAATAATCAAGGTGGTTTTTGCATTAGTCTCCATTAGTTTAAAACGGATGCCCAGTTAGTTGAAGTCATTTCCAACAAAAAATACACGCGTGTGTGTGTGTGTGTGTGTGTGTGTGTGTCATCATTTTACTTGTGTAGCAACAAAGTAGTTGTGAGGGTTGCTCTCCCCCAGCATGGACAGCAGACACTGTGAAGCCGGAACGGGCTTCTTGAAATGCGGGCAGTTTCTCAGCTGAAACTTCTGCAGGATGATTTTGGCTCCGTACAGATCCCCTCCCAGGGTCTCCAGTTCCTTCAGCGCGCAGCTGAGATCACGGATGGAACACTGGGACGTTAGAACGTTACGCGTCACCTGCACCCAGAGAGAATAACAGCGTAGATCTCAGTCACTCACCCCGTAGTGCACAACTTCACCTCCCCCATCAGGTACTTGGGCATCTGCTCTTTGATCTGAATCTTGTTCTTCAAAGCCAGCTGACAAAAAGTCCCATCGACGAGGACCTGAAAGGGTTCCCTAAAGCTGAAGTTGTATTTGTAGAAATTGATGGTTTTCTTGGCTAGTTTCTGTCGCTTGAGCCCCATGGTGACCGGCGGGTGACGTCGGAAGAATCAGTGTCGCAGTCGAAGAGGATTTTTCTCCAATTACGCGGAATAATCTTTCGTAAACATTTTTTTAAATGATCCACGCCTGATACTACGGCGTGGACACGTCCGACATACACAACACGCTTGTCGTGCGTGCTTCTCACGACTCCGGGCGGAAACAAGATACGTGACGATGGTTCCGGTGTTGTGCCGAGTTGCGTTCATGTCCATCAGCAGTGTAGGGCAAGTTAGTTCAAAAACGTAATACATTATGTATTACTTGTATTACTGTCATTTCAAAGTAATTTGTTACATTATAATATTATATATAACATATATATATATAACATTGGACTTTTAGCTTGCATAACTAGGGAGAAGATCGCAACGGGTAGACAGGCCCTTTTTCGGGTCCGTGGATTAGTCCCCATCACAACATGGCAAAACTTTGAATGTTAATTTAGTTGTTTTATTATTGGGTCCTATAAAGTAAGACGATATGCTCAGTGCCGGCGCTCCGCACACGCACATCACGCATAGCATGTTAATATGCAAAACCAAACTCACAGTAATGCAGCTCCGCGCTGCTCTTACAGCAGGAAGCAATACATTACAGTACTTACATTACTTTTGTAATGCGTTACTCCCAACACTGTCCATCAGACATTACAATAACAATGGTTTGAAAACCATATCAGCAGCAGACACTCAGATATCGGTGGTAAATTAAATCTTCCTGCAGCTGTACAGTTGGGCCCAATCCCAATGTCCCCACTTAACCCTAAACCCTGACCCCTGACCCCCGAGCCACTTCACTGGTCACTTGCTATGGGGTTGAGTGTGAGTCTGTGAGGGCTTACAATGGTGTAAATATGAATGGGACAGCATTGTGATGGATCTAGAATGCATTTTCCCTGTTGTCTCTTATTCACATTCTTCCTCTTTGGCTTTGCTGTGAATTGGAGCTTTTCTGCAATCAAAGGTCTCCATTGTGTTGTTTTAGTGGAGGTGATACATGAACACTTGAGATCCACGGTGACATAAAACAGTTGTATATGATTTTTTTCATCATTATACAAAATAGAAGAAGCAATATGACCCCATTAAATAGTACTTTTGTAACAATGAAACAATAACCATGCGATTGTTGGCATAATTATTATAAGGGGTGAAAGGGGTGCTTGTATCCCCCCTCCTCTGTGTTTTTACCGGAAGCGGAAGTCCTCCTTCAGCTGGAGTGACAGCACCAGCAGCCCGTTAAAGCTCCAGGCAGCAGCAACGTCCTGTGACACGCATCGTCTTCAGACAGCTAACTAAACCTCGGGTCGGGCCCGGTAGGGTTTGGACTAGATCGCTACCTTCCCCACTACCGTGCGGTAAACAATATGTCGGCCGCGGATCCCCGGTCTTCGAGTGACGGCGGGCCGGCCACCAGAGGAGGATTCCCGGCCGGGGAGAGCGGCAATGATCGCGGTGGTCCGGGTGGCGGCGGCAGCGGCGGCGGCGGAGAGGGCGAACGGGAGCGGGACCGAGCCACCTTCGAGTGCAACATTTGCTTGGACACTGCCACGGACGCGGTGATCAGCATGTGCGGCCACTTGTTCTGGTACGAGCCGAGGCGGCGGGGAGTGGGGGGGGGCATTTGTTCGTGTCCGGCTGCTGTGTCGTCTATCCGTCCGTGCGGCCTCCGCTTGCGTCAGTTGGGTACTTTTCACCGCGGCGCTGCGCCCGATAACGCTTTTTCTTAACGGCCCCGCGGACTGCGTGTGATGTTTAACCGCAGATGGTTTTGGGCTCCACGAGCTGACCAATAACGTGTGGTTGGACACCATTAAGAGGCGCAGCTTGATCATGTGTTTTTTTTTTTATGTTGGTCAAAGGTCAACGTCCAGGTAAAACTACCTGGTGACCTTAAGCAGCTTTGAGATCAGGTTGACGGTCAGTCTTTCACAGCTGTTCAGACATGTGCTGCTTATGTTTAGTAGATACAATTCCTCGAAAAGCCCTTTTTACACCGTGTTCTTCCAGTACGAACTATAGTTGAAAAAAAAGTTGCTGTAAACCACAGCCATGTTAAGTCACATGATGCTTCACAGTTAAGGCCCATCAATCAATATTGGCTTAATCTGAAAAAGTCAATGCATATTGGTAGATGAAAAACGGAAAGTATGTTTAATCCAGTAGTTCCTTCTTCTGTTTTTATTCCTGAGTTGCACAAGATGCAACCATCAAACCCCTTTGTGTTTATTCATCTACACACAAACTCACTGTGACGTTAAAAGGCTCATTCATGCTGAGCGATCGCGTCCTCGCTCCCTTGCTGCGACTGAGATTAGAGCCAAGAGATTGGGATTGAAGGAAAGCACAACGTTTATAAAACCGTTCACACAAGTACACCAGACCACAGGCCCGAGGCCGTTTTATTGGTTATTACATCAGGTCAAATGTTTTTGATGTTAGTTTTTTTTAAATGCATTTGATGACAGAAATTCCCCTCAGTGTAGCTCGTGCAGTAGCGTTGGAAGCTCCTGTGTTGAGCTGATGTAACTTGGTTGCTATGTTACTTGTCCCCCCTTGTCGCTCCCATCTTCGGTGTAACGTGATGAAACTGTGCTGAAACTATCCGCAAGGAAGAAAAGGTTGTTGACGCCGTTTCACTCTGAGGTCATTCAGCTCGTATCTAACTTTGAAACGGTTATTGGCATCTCGTGTGTGTACGCTGCTCTGCTTTATCCTTTATCTTACTTCACCTTTTAACACCTTATCGTTCGAGTGTGGACTCTTAGTTGGATAAAAGACAATTGAAATTGCATACTAAAAAAACGTGCATGCAAATGTATTTTTTTTTTTTTTTTGACCCCCAAAACGTAATGATACATTATAGCTCAAAATGCAGGCCGATAGCTACTGTTTTTCCACAACCACTGAGCATTGTGACCTGAAACATCACTGCAGTCCACGTAGGCACACGATTAAGATCGTGGGCGAGAAACTAGACAACAATCCAGTGTAACTTCTTTTAATTTGCTGTTGTGACTACAATATTGGACTTTAATGGCTCCGGTGGCGTAACTAGCGGGATGGAGGCTGCGCACACACACTGCAGCCACGTGTCGCTGAATGGATGCTGAGCCTCTGATCGGAAACCAAGAGGTCGTTTCCAGGTCACAAGAGCCGGGCTGTTCGTGTGGCCTCATGTTAAATCACATGTTAAATCACAGTTGTATGGCCTGTTATGTTAACTTTGTTCCATGAGTGGTAGGAATGGTAAGTCTGAGCAGCAGTCTGGTAGCCAGCATTGCACTAATTCTGCACTCTGAGCCGTGTGTGTGAGAAAGCTGGCCGATTGGCTGTCTTTTTGCTTTATCGTATGTTGATGCACTCCCTTTTTGAATGTTCTGCAGTTACTAAAGTGTAAACAAGTCTGACCTGTCCCTCATAATCTGTTACTTGGCTGTTGAAGTTTGTCTTGCAAGGAATCTCTAAATATAAGGATTTTAGGAGCTACTAAATGCATTTTAAAGTCCCTATTCTTTTTGTTTTTTACAGAAGCCATAAAAATAAATAATAAAGAGTGCAATCAGCCACCTCGTTAGGGGGAACAGGTGGTTCTGGCCAGCTGGCCTTAACGTGAAGTTACCAAAAACTCTTTACATCCCATCGAGATTGACCTGATGCATATGATTTCTATTTGTTTTGTTTTGTCAAATGGCTGTGGGCGTGCGGCTGAGAATGCACATTAATCATTTGTTTGTCTCCGTCTCTACAGCTGGCCCTGCCTTCATCAAGTGAGTATTTCCTTCTTTTACGTATACTACTCAATAAATGGCCAAACAGGTGTTTCCTCTCTTCACAGTAATTGAGTAGGCGTCTACTTGGATTAATTGATTATGTAGTTATTTTTCTTAAATGAATTTACATTACAATTTTTCGTCTTCCCTTTTTTAAAGGAATATCATTTATTAATTATCGACTCGGTAAGGGAATTGTTGGGAAAGGGAAGAGTTGTGTGTTGGTGAATTGCGTTTCCTCACTCAGCGAGTCAACCTAAATATAATCGGCACGCGTTTGTGATGTAACCCCAGCGTGGAAGCAAACCTTCTGGTTGACTTTGCAGATTAAGCACGCTTATGCACTTAATGCCTCTGTTTGCTGCAGCTCTCTATCCACCACGCTGTCCGTTTGCTTTCTGTGTAGCAGCATGAGCAAGTAGGGATTAAAAATGATCGCAACCATGTTTGGGAATTTACTAACCGTTAAAGCAAGGTCAAGTTGAGCTGAACCCAGTATTCAGCCAGTAGGAATCGGGTTTGTCGGATTCTGTTTTGACTAATATTTCCGTTCACCCTCTCAGTGGTTGGAGACGCGGCCCAGCAGGCAGCAGTGTCCTGTGTGTAAAGCGGGCATCAGCAGGGAGAAAGTCATCCCCCTGTACGGCAGAGGGAGCTCCAGCCAAGAGGACCCCAGGTACACGGCGAGCCTGGACGCATTTTCGGTTTCAAGCCTCATGGTTTGCCTTTTTGACCGTCGTTCCACCTCTGGTTGTTCAGGTTGAAAACTCCGCCTCGGCCTCCGGGACAGAGAACGGAGCCAGAGGGTCGAGGAGGGGTGAGTCGATTCCCCTCCACGGGTTTTATGCTCCCATTCACAGTGTTCTCTTGTGTTTTGTTTCATGCTTGGCTTTTATTCCGGTCAGATGTTTCAGGGTTTTGGGGACACTGGCTTTCACATGTCTTTCGGAATTGGCGCATTCCCCTTTGGCTTCTTCACCACAGTCTTTAACGCCAACGACCCCTTTCAAAGAGCAGGTAAACTTGCACGGTTCTTTCCTTCCAGGGTAAAAACATTTAAACTGTCTAAATAACCGGTTTAGTGATGAATCTCTCCCTCCCATGACAGACCAGTATGCAGGCGATCACCAAGGCAACAGTAACCATAATAACGGAAATAACAACTGGCAAGACTCCCTATTCCTGTTCGTGGCCATTTTCTTCTTCTTCTGGCTTCTGAGCGTGTGATGCGGACCCACCGTGAGGGATGGACTGGTCCACCGAGCCGATTTAAAACCCCCTCGCACACACTAAACTCAAGCTACTGACACACACATTTGACATTTCCTAGCAGGTACTAATTTGGGAAAGAGCATAGGATTTTGTTTGATCCCAAATAAAGATGTCTCCCCCTGGCATAGGCACATAGTCCTTAGGGTGCTCGGCCCACCCGCCTGCTTTGTTGTTTTTGATTTATGTAAAGATGTGCAAGAACCATTAGAAATCCCCAATTCTGTTTTTGTTTTTTTTTTCGGGGTTAGGGTTGGGGTTACCTGTAGATATATACGCACAACTGTTGGGTTTCGGAGACAGTATTAGGGGGTTGAAGATTTTGTATGTATGTGGGTGGATAATAAGAGGCATTCACTAACACTCAGTTTTCCCACATTTCTCTTGAAGGCTTATTCCTTCAATAGATGAGAGAGAGGTATATGTGTGTGTGTGTGTTGTGGGGGTTTGAAACAGGGAATAAAGGGGGAGGAGTATGGGAACGTACTTGTTGCTATAGCAACTAAACGTTCCCCTCCCCAAGGCCAAAGAATAGCAGCTCCGTCACGTTAGATTTTGGCGGGAGGTGAAAAGAGTCCCCACAGAATGAGTTACTTGGACAGATGGCAGATGTATTTTTTTTTTAAATTCATTTTTTAAAATGATCTACATGTCTTAACAAAACCTGCCATTGCACTGTGAAGTCTTTTTGTAGACCGCTGTCCTAAAAATCGCAGCGTGTGCTCGTGTGTAACCACTGTTTTGTCTTTCCTCACAGAGGTGCAAAGGTGGACGGGTGAACCGTTAAAGGGCCCGTTAGATGAGCAACTTGAGAGAGCAACATGCAATCTGACGCAATCTGATTGGTCATTTCCGGATAAAATGTCAATAGAAGTTCTTGCAAATAGTAGCTGGATGGGACGCGACGCAACTCGCCATGACGGCAGAGTGTGACCAGAGAGCCGCATCCTTCCAGTTAGTC
Organism: Apeltes quadracus; assembly: GCA_021346845.1. Lineage (NCBI taxonomy): Eukaryota > Metazoa > Chordata > Actinopteri > Perciformes > Gasterosteidae > Apeltes > Apeltes quadracus. Next base: position 4,407,308 of record CM037926.1, on the reverse strand, counting down.
ACGAGGTGAAGAGGTCGGCCCACCGAGGACTTACAGTAATGGACTTTGTAACAGTTGGGTTGTGTTTGTTTGGATTGTATGTGGAGGGTGTAAACATGTTTGTATAAATGAATATTGTAAAAGTTGTTTTAAGTGTTTGGGTGGATGACAAGCCACACAGGGTGACGGGACAATGAATCCATGGGCCTAAAGATGCTTTTGTAAAACGAGAAATTCTCTTGCTGGTTTTTCACGAATTTCTTCCTTTGACTCAAAAGGCTTTCAGCTCCAAAAATGTCTTAATTTAAATGAATGTTATGACTGCAAAGTTTATCCTTCCCAGCTAATATTATTTAATGAGTTTTCTGTCTTCTAGCTGACAAAGTAATTGGCGATGTGTCTCTAAAATGTATGAACTCCATGAAGCAGTTGAGCGACTTAAAACTAAAGTGATTCACTTTCATGTATATCGGAAAACTAAACCCTCAAGAAATGCTTCTCACTCCATGCCGGTTTTATTTTCTCTTATTTTTGAACACTATACAAATATGCGGAATTCAGCAGAAGTGATGGATGAGGTGATGGATGACACTGGGATGCACAGGATGTTAGTCCTAGTTTGTCCAAGCTACACTTTGTATTCTAAAGTTACGTGACACTGAAATGAGTAGAAGTCACGATTTGACCGACTAAATCTGAAGCTGTTGTGCAACACCAAATGATGTAGATTAAACCTTCATTTACACAATGATTTTGTATTGTCACTTTCTGCATTTCAACATAAAAAGACTCGTCTGCGTCTCATTGATTCATTTAAATTCTGAAACAGAAATAGATTCTAGATAGATTCTTTCCTTTTTTTAGTTATCTGCTTAAAAGAAAACGTTTAAGCACTTCGGTTTTTGGTATTATAAAAGGATTATTAACAAGATGTGTCTTTACTTACCGGCCGGGTGCGATTTGGGGGGGGGGGGATTTCTCCCCCTCTGGTTTTCCTATCCCCCCCTCTGCTAAATTATTTTTACCCGCACCCCGCGCAGTGTTTGCTGCTGTACGTCATTTAATATAGATTCTCACCAGATGTTCAGCTTGTACTGTTTAAACATGATGATATACTGCGAACGTACTTAGAACAGCCTTTAAATAAATGTCTTTAGCTATAAATACTGTACTTTAGTACAAGTGTCACGTCCTTTAAATGCATTTTTGTTAGTGTCACGTCAACTGTTACTTTATAGTTGTGTACAAATGTGTTTTGTGCATTATTTACTAGTTGCAGATCACAGAACATTACTCAACTAATAAATGAGGATCTTATTAAAGTCAGTCAAAGGTAAACCCATGAATGCCTCAATGATTAGGATAATGTATGTTATATATTGTATCACAACTACTTTTGTTTTTAATCCTTATGGTTTATTTTGATGCTCACTTTTTTGTCAGAAAACTTTGATTACGTATGGTTAGGATTTCTGCTTATAAATACAGTGTTTACAGCAGGTTGTGGTGTTAATATATAGTTTTACTATAGTACAATGTCTGCACACTTTCTCCATCAGTGTGGAAATGAGAGAACAGACAGGCAAATATGGCTGTGTTGTTTATTACATAGTTTAATGGTCAGAAGGTGAACTGAAGAGGCTTTTCCTTTTTACTTCTCTGGCATTTACGGCTCTGCACCCTTCATCCTGAGGAAGAGCTGTTCTCCAGGTCTATCTCCAGCAGAAGCAGCCTCCTCCCTCTGGCTCCTGCATACACACAGAAGGAGATGCACTTCATGATGTTTGGACTTCAGATGTTCATTTAATGACGTTTTTATTGTTGTATGTTTACATCACAGTAAAAGGATGAAGATGAGGAGTTGTGGAGGCCCATGTTGACCATCTTTCCTTCAAAGTATCAAGTGCAGAGCTGTGAGTAAACATTTGCTCTCCACATGAAGATACTCAATCACTTACAGTTCAGTCAGAGTGCTTTAAACTGTGTATTCTATACCTGCATCTGAAGAATATTCACAAATAGTGTTTATCAATGCTGTTGTCTTTAAACTGGTGTCCTTGCTGTCAATTAGAAACCTGTGCACTGTTTTCTGACTAAATGTAGAGAGCTCTCTAGTGTACAGCTCCAGTAAAGTGTAGATGTAAAGTTACCTTCTTGCTTCATTCTACTATCAGTAGAAATAACTTTGGAAGACACAGGTGTAAATCACTTAACAGCACATTTATTGAATAATACTGGCAAGCAGGAGACAGAACTGAGACACAAACAAGTGATGCATTGATGCAACTCAAAGGTCTTCTTCCCTGGAAGATGGAGCTGAAGATAAACATATTACAACAGGGGGGCTCTGGGAAACACTGGGTGATGGTACTCACCCTTGGATGTACATCATTATGCTGGTCACCTTAGGACACACATTTACCTCTCGAGCTCTTGAGTAGATTATCTGGACATTGAACACAACACGTCTCTGTGAGAGAGACACGTTAGACTCTCTGTTGTCTTAAGTAATATCGACTAAGACAAAACACTATTTAAGTTTTTCCAACAACAATTCAGCATTAAATAGAAATAACTAATTTATACAGTAGGTCACGAGCTATTGTAGGATTCCTTTAGGTCAGAATAACTTATTGTACTTGGTCTTTTGTTTTTAAAGAAACCACGTCATCCGTCACTGCTGTCCTCACCAACTGGACCTTTGTAGACAGGAAGGAGAGTTTGTGATGGACCACGAGCGATGGAGACCGCTTTCCACTTGCTGCACTATAAACACTGAGCAGAAGGACATGCTGAAGCTTTTGGACAGGAACTACAATACTCTGTATTCAACACGTATTGTCCCCGTTCTGTTTAATAAATACAGCTGATTCACTAATGTCTACGTCTCATCAATAAGTGTTGACGCCTATACACTGATTTGTATTCTAGCTTCATCACATCCTTTCAAAGTGAGTAAATTACAATCATTGTACTGCCCATGTATCAAATGATGGTCAAAATGAACTGTTTTCATGTTGATAAATAGCTAAAATCAATTGTTATGATGATAAAAGGATTTCGTCAGAGGTGCGTTAACTATATCTAGACGTCACCTGAGTACAGGCAGGTGTGTGTTTTGGCTAGAGAGGGCAGAAGGGCAAACTGTATTTTCACCCTCAACAGTGAAGGAATTGTTGTAGTGATCAGTTAAACAAAAATGAGTATTTGATATTTTGTCTCACTAAAATAGTGATACTCAGTAGAGTATCACTGGGGGGGTAAACACTAATTTATACATAAATAGCTGTGCAATTTGATTGGCTGTCAGTGAGTGCCAGCTATCCACGACTTACCTCTGCGACTGCGGAGAAAGTAAAGTAGCTGAACGATCAGGAAGGTTGTGCCTTACAGACGGGACCCGGGGACTCCTAATCAAATACATTCCTGGGTTTACTTCTGGTTTGGGAGGAGCGTGATGCTGAATTATTATGTGGGAATTATGAGGGATACTATCATCAGACTGAAGAACCTCAACACTCTTTTAAATGTTTGCCCCCAACGGTTATTGTGCATCAAACTAAGCAAACATTGCAGTGATTTAATGCAAAATATTTAAACACCTAAAAGGGAAGAAGTATATCATTTGGTGTTGAAACAGAAATATTACCAGTCAACACATGCAAAAATCAAAGGGTTACAGGATGACAGAGTGAACATTTCTGCCACAGTAACCAAGGCTGCAGCTCATTCACAGGTTACCCTCCTGGTTAAACGCTTTAAGTGTGAGTCTTCAGTGTTGCCACTCCAACAACATTCTGATTCAGAATGCAGCAGCAGGTAAATTAACAGGATATGGATCATGTTACTATCGATCGTGTTAGCTTCTTTGCACTGGCTCCCTGTTAAAACAAGAATACAACTCAAGGTAATTCTCACCTACAAGGCACTTGCTGGTGAGGCACAGTGTTATGTTAAGGATCTTATAATCCATATTGACTACACGGTGCATTTGGCAGAGTTGAATTTAACACTATTGCCAAGTGCCATTCACACATTGTGGTGAGGCACCTAACAGGAGCAGTGTGAATCACAATTCACACTGGGCAAGAGGTCATCATTCACACCAATATACACAATTGGCTTTACCTCTCGCTCAACATGAACCATCACAGTTCACACTGGGAAAGAGGTCATCTCTCACACTCACATTCACACAAACATGCACAATTGGCTTTACCTCTCACTCAACAAGAACTATCACAATTCACACTGGGCAAGAGATCATCTCTCACACTCACACAAACATACACAATTGGCTTTACATTTCGCTCAACATGAACTATCACAGTTCACACTGGGGAAAAGATCATCTCTCACACTCTCATTCACACAAACATACACACTGCCTTCACCCCTCGCTCAACATGAACCATCACAGTTCACACTGGGCAAGAGATCATCTCTTACACTCACATTCACACATACACAGTCCCTTCACCACTCGCCCAACATGAACTATCACAGTTCACACTGGGCAAAAGATCATCTCTTACACTCACATTCACACATACACAGTCCCTTCACCACTCGCCCAACATGAACTATCACAGTTCACACTGGGCAAGAGATCATCTCTTACACTCACATTCACACATACACAGTCCCTTCACCACTCGCCCAACATGAACTATCACAGTTCACACTGGGCAAGAGATCATCTCTTACACTCACATTCACACATACACAGTCCCTTCACCACTCACCCAACATGAACTATCACAGTTCACACTGGGCAAAAGATCATCTCTTACACTCTCATTCACACAAACATGCACACTCTCTTCACCACTCGCTCAACATGAACCATCACAGTTCACACTGGGAAAGAGATCATCTCTCACACTCTCATTCACACATACATACACACTGTGTTCATCACTCGCTCAACATGAACTATCACAGTTCACACTGGGCAAGAGATCATCTCTCACACTGTCATTCACAAATACATACACACTGTGTTCACCACTCGCTCAACATGAACTATCACAGTTCACACTGGGCAAGAGATCATCTCTTACACTCACATTCACACATACACAGTCCCTTCACCACTCACCCAACATGAACTATCACAGTTCACACTGGGCAAAAGATCATCTCTTACACTCTCATTCACACAAACATGCACACTCTCTTCACCACTCGCTCAACATGAACCATCACAGTTCACACTGGGCAAGAGATCATCTCTTACACTCACATTCACACATACACAGTCCCTTCACCACTCACCCAACATGAACCATCACAGTTCACACTGGGAAAGAGATAATCTCTCACACTCTCATTCACACATACATACACACTGTGTTCATCACTCGCTCAACATGAACTATCACAGTTCACACTGGGCAAGAGATCATCTCTCACACTGTCATTCACAAATACATACACACTGTGTTCACCACTCGCTCAACATGAACTATCACAGTTCACACTGGGAAAGAGATCATCTCTCACACTGTCATTCACAAATACATACACACTGTGTTCACCACTCGCTCAACATGAACTATCACAGTTCACACTGGGAAAGAGATCATCTCTCACACTCTCATTCACACGTACACATTCTCTTCACCACTCGCTCAACATGAACTGCTGGTTATTTGTTGATGAAGCAGTGTGCCGCGATGCCGACACCAACACAAAGTCCTACCGTCAGCACACCTTTAGCAAGGCTAGACCACCAACTTCTGGCCTTAACCGGTGTCTCCTCCGTCTCATCCACACGTGTCTCCTGTCTCGTTTCCTGAGGGCCCTCCTCTGTCGGATGCTCACAGATTGGAGTGTGACATTCATCAAGCTGTTCAGTGAGTTTGATGTCGTCAATCTCAGAGATCAAGCTTTTCCCATTCATAGTTTGGATTTCCTCCGATAGCTCTACAACCTCTGCACGCAGATTATAGATCTTTGCCTGATTTAGGACTTTTCCAGAAGTCAGGGAGGCCACTTCTTGACTTAAAACATTAATTTGATTGACCAAATCAGCCTCTCTTTCCTCGCATTCCAGCATAACTTGTGAATGGTATTTGTCCTTTTTCTCTGCTTTCTGGATAACGAGATCAAGTTCGGCCAAACTCTTATCACTTCTTTGGTGAGCCTTCTTTTTACTTTGTTTAAGGTTAGTATTAATTCTCAAGAGCTTTTCAATCTCATTATCACTTTCTTTAAGCTGTAATTCAAGTTGATCAATCCGTTTTGATTTCTGGATATCGTTCCACTCCATTTGTTTTAGATGTTCTTTGTCTTGATCTTTATTCTCAATACATGAAGACAAGTCAGATTGCAGATCATCAATTTTCCACTGGTGCATAACAATCAATTGACTCTGTAACTTCCACTTATTTTTTAAATGTATTATCATACCCTTGGCATGACTGAGTTTTTGTTCGGTGTAAAGGACTTTGGCTGGACATATGATCTTGTTGTTTAGGAGACCAGTCATCTGGGACGCCCATTGATAATGCCCTGGTAATGTTGCCATGTCTCTTGGAAATCTTCTCAAGAAATCGTTCCACTCCATTTGTTTTAGATGTTCTTTGGTCTCTTGGAATTCTTCAAACACGTCCACTAGGTTGGTTCTTCAAAGACGAATGCAGCTAAAACACCTTCTGGAGCATTATATGACGTTCAAATATCACGTGATTGGTGACGCAATAAGCTTTCATCTTGGCCTCTTTGTTGTTTCTCATGCCTGTCTGACGTCATAACATTCGATACGCCACCTGTTTTTCCAAGTTCCAAGCCGGCCCGTCTGACCGGCGCAGTTACGTCACGTTAAGTCACGTGACGTTGGTGTCGACGGGAGCTCGCGTATATGCGTCCGACCCCGGAAAGAAACGTTAACGATGAAAGGCTTCGCTTTCAATCTTCAAAAAAGTTCAGACCTATGTTGCTGAGATTGTGGCGATCTAATCGATCATTTAGACTTCAAATGATTTACATAAATAGTGTAACGTGAGCAGTGAACCATCCATTTGTAAAACATCCATCTGACCGCCTTGTTCCCAACGATGGAGTTGAATGTGCTCACAACAGGCGACCAGTAGACAGGCGAACACATTTTTTTGTATAGCTCTCACAGATATGCAAATTATTGTTGTTGATGTTTTTATAAGCAAAAAAGGAGACCTTCAAGTAACTGATTTCTATACGCATTTTGTCTATAGCCACTGTGTTAAATATAGGTCGTTTTCATGCATGCTTTTTATTTAAAATCATTTTCTTTACAGATTAAAAATATGTGTCCCTTTGAAGAAGGAAACAGTCTCATCCCCTAACCGAAATACATTGTTAAAATAAATACAACTCAGACAAAGGAAACCATAATATTCATAGAAAGCAGGGGCGATGCCTTTAGCCGGACACAGAGCGGCGCAAGAGTCTCAGAAATGCTTGTTTGATTTTGGAAGTGAGGCGCTCAGTGACGCGCGGCTCGGATTCCCCCGATAGCATCATGTTGTAGCCCATTAAACACGCAAATGCTTGGTAATAAAGACATTAAAGCATATAGAAGACACTTGCTAAATCAGCACACGAGCATTTATGTAATAATAATAAAAATACTGGGGCCTCCTCGTGCAAACAAGCGATCAAGCGCGTGATACTTATTGACCAGCCGACATGCAGATGAAACAACAATCATTCTCCCTCAGTGCCCCTTAATCCTCTTCATCATCATGGGGGCCCAGCGTTTCCACCGACACGTTGGAGACGACTATTTCCCCGAAGGAGATACGATTTCCATCACCAGCCACATATGGGAAATTTCATTGTGCGTAATCCGATGTGTACTAAAAGCTCCAGTTGCGGCAGTCACATCCAGATGTGGGTCTGTGAATGTGTTCTTCTTTACAGAACGACGAAGACGTCGCGGAGCCTCTGCGCCAATCACTGGCGCCCGGAGGCGGGTCGTGTGTTGTGGATATGGGATATGGACAATTTAACACATTGATCATTCATAACCTGACTGGGAGGCCCGCGCTTTCCTGCTGAATTGATCGGCAAATGCCCGGCCGTGTTGTGAAAAGGACAACCACCAGAGACGGGACGACGCCAGTTCTTTACCCGGTTGAGCTCAGCTCTACGTCGGGAAGAAGTCGGAGCTCAGCGGGCATCACATAGTGGGTGATTTTTTTTTCTTCTGTAGCTATACGATTAGATGCTGGCTTCCTTGCGGTGCACACTTATGGGCTGATGGGTCTGGGGAGACTGTCGATTGAGATCATTCCTGCATTTAGAGACTCCATCATCACTGAAGCTCTAAAATTAAAACCCGACAGACGCTCATCGTTGTCCCACTGTTATCAAGTCGCGATTGTAAAATCGGGACCATGTGTCTGTAAAGTGCTTAGAGCAGCCCTCTCCATCAGCTCCTGACAGCGCACCTTTTGTCCCGCACGGTGCTCAGATGTTGAGGTTAGAATCACGAGTGTTGGAGGCTCGCGATCACACACAGCAGCAATAGAGGAGCGTTTGTCGTGAGGCTACTGTACAGAGAGATAATTGTGCCAGAAGCTCCATCACTTCAACCTGAACTCATCGTAGTGCAACAGGGGCGCGTGAACCCACCAGGGAATTACTATCACGACGCTGCCCGTCTGCAGCCCGTCTGACCGGCGCAGTAACTCCGGGTGGCCATGAGGCAGCACGGCGTGCTTTCGGTGAGCGAGATGCATGCCGGATAACCAAGGTGAACCCGAAACATCGTAGAGCATATGATTTGGGAAATTCGGAGGATAGACGCGAATAGGGGCTGCGGGACCCTCGATCTCACTGGCTGGTTGGCTCGGACGCGAGCGGAGGCTGCGTCGTGCGCGCCCGTTGCCAGCCTTGTAACTAAATCTTAAGGATCACTCGTTGATGCTGCGAGTTCGTGCGTCATGGTGTCGTCGGTGGACTGATGACTTTTAACTGGCAGCGCGCAGCTGTAGGGATTGTGCTTCAGGTGGAGTCCGGACGCGCCGCCTCGGAACCGGATGCCGCCTGCAGCGGATCTCGGGGTCGTTCTGTGACAGGTGCCGAATCGGAGGCATCTTCAGAATGAGAGACGTCCGCGCGTTAGAGTTCAAATAGTGTAGCTCGATGTGCCCGATGCATTCATGGACCTGAATGAGTCGCCGTAATTTTACCGCTGTAGGAGGTAAGTATGCATTGTGCGACAAATAAATCAGGATGTCTTTAGTCAAGTCTAGTCTGTTATGGCAGATGGTCGACTTCTCCCTCTGCTCAGATGGGCTTTGGGTTTTACATTAACAGGGGTACTCTGACAAATAGAATATTACTGCTGCTCCCGTTTCAGCTGCAATACAGTTAGTACAGCATTGTGGGAGAGATCCTTAAATGTTAAAATATACTGAATGTAAAGCCTTAATAAGTCATCTTTTTTAATTTGCGTGATAATGGCTTTAGGCAAATACCCTTTTAGATGACGTGTATTTTCAAACATACACTATACTTTGACACTAAACAGACACACGCCGCAGGCCTCTGTACTCTTAATTTCAGTCCAAACAAAGATGCTGTGTTCTTTCCATGGGTTTTGGGTGCAATTTTCACATTCAATATATGTTGACTGCGGTAGCCCATGAGAGAGATAAGCATTACCTCCTTCCACGTGCTAAGTGCTCCACGTATAGATAAATTCCAAAGAAATAAAACAAGGTGGCAACGGTTCACAGCAATGCATTACAACTTTTTATTTTATGGAAATAACAATTGATCCCAAATAAAGACCGTTGTAATCATGGATCTGCAGAAAAAAGCCTCTCTGGGAGGCTGTACCTGATTGCAAACTGCAACTTAATTTCTGGAAGGACTCAACCCCCTTGTCTTAGTGGGATTTTGCATTCATATTGGTTCTTTAATTACCTCCCTGATGATTAAAGACTTATTTATGTTTCTGCGTCAAATCGACGGCGTAGCTACGCCGTCACTCCTCCGTCGACGCGGACCCTCGTAGCTCGACGTGCACCTCCAAGGAATTGTAACTAAAGGCCTCAGTATGCTTCTGCGTCACTCCTACGGCGTAGCTACGCAAAAATGCAACGCGACCCGACGCGGAAGCATAAAACGGCTCCTACCCCGTAGGAGTGACGGCGTAGCTACGCCGTAGGGTTGACGCAGAAGCATACTGAGGCCTTAAGAAAAGTTTTGTTTTAAAAAAGTTTGTTTTATTACTGTTCCTCTGTACAAAAGGGTATGGTTTGTGGTACAGTGACGGTTGGGGAAAAAAAAGCTTTGAAATCAAATCATTTTTTACCGAGATCTTCTCAAGTCGTATTCTGCAAAAGCTGCTTCCCCACCTTTCTTATCCGAGAGTCAATTTGTATGTCATTCCTGTGTTGTCAAGGTCAGTGTGTTAAAATTTCAGGGCCCAAGCTTGAACCCCCAACACACTATTCCTACCATCGTGTTAGTTCTGCTAATTAGCACTTGTGACGTTGGAGTGCAGCATATTGTAGGGACATAATTAATCAACCAAGCTTGTAATTACGCAGAATTTTGGAACGAGAACGCGGTCGGGAGGCTGGCCGTCTAGCAGGGTGTGCTTCTAGAGGTACATTTTATCAACTGCGTCAGAGTCTCCTAGCCCCACTACTTCATTCATCTAAGGTATAGAGAATGTGCTGTTTTCCACATTATGGAACTTTCCTTAAATAAGAATGGTCATCGTGGATTTTTTTATCAACAGAGACGTTTTTTTTTACTTATTATAACTGTGTGCTTATGTATGCATACAGTGTGTGGGAGTCTAAAGCGCCCCTCCATTTCAAAGGGCACCTAGTAGGCGAGAACAGAAAATAGTACCTGGATCACATCCTGGTTGTGTAAGCCTTTAATGCAGTTCTGTCAGGAGAGACAGACCCTTTATTTTAACCACATCAGGACTTTTCTTTGGTTGCCAGATTCTGACTGATATGACTAAAGACAAACATGACGTAGCCAGTGACTCCTACTCAGGTAGTACGCAGAGAGATAGAGATGCCCACCCGCTTCTATTCAGCCGTTCACATTCACACACAAATTCCATGGTGGACTGGCCCCCTCCGGTCACTATGACAAGGACACCATGACAAGGACACCATGGTTCCCAATCTGAGGGTTGGGACCTGAAAGGGTTGTGAGAAGTAAGGGAATGGTTTTCCTGATGTTTGCTCTTACTTTGCGATGCGTTTTAAAATTCTTATGCATACAATCTTCATAAAATCATACCGCATTTTATTGTTTCTTTATACTACAACATTGTCAGTAGAAAACTAGTTACTTCTCTGTTGGGTTCCCCTGTTGTAGAAGCTCATCAAGCATTTACCGCTCCACTGAGGGAACTGTGGTATTAAACTGACTGGTCTAATCTTGCCTGCATGCCGGGACATATGCGCCCTGTACTGAGGGGTCAGGACAGAGCCCCGCTCAATGTGGTCACAAGCTGAAAACATGTGGAACAACTGCTTTAACGCAAAGAATGCAGTGCGGCCATCTACTGGTCATAATTTAGCATTCCATAAGCCGATAATGAAAAGGTCCAAGGTTTCTATTTTTAGCTCCACCGAGGCTTTCGCCTTACCACAAAGATTTGTGTTTTCTTCAGAACACTTCATTTTACCAGAGGAATAATGTATATCACAGGCTTTAAGGCAGGAGAAAGACACAAGCCAGATGTGTGTTTAAGCATAGTTCAGGCACACAGTGAAAGGTCGATCAAGTGGATTTTCTACAAAAGCTAACCGTATCATTTGGCCCAGCCAATGTCAATTTAACACATTCTATGCCATTTCCCGAATCATTGCACACATGATAATTCTGCTGTTCAAAAAATGGCAATGATTACTTGGAGAATAACTGTAATGGTAGTGGATTTTATTTTGAGCATTTTACGTTGTCAGTAGTGGAACCACCAGTGCTAAAAAAAGCCAATTTAAGAAACAAGGGAAAAAACTCTGTTGAAAGAAAATCTGTTCCCAAATGGCAAACATCCAACAATAAAATTTAGTGGGAAAAAAAGCCTAAATTTGAAAATGCTTAATTTGCTGCACAGAATGATCATCTGTGGCACTGAAATCGGAGCACGTCAGTTTTCATAGTGTGCATAACCACAGTGGAGTCAATAGAGTAGTTCAGTGGAAATCTAGTAGTGGTTAGGAACAGTTAAGATCTCAAAAGAAGGTAGGAACAGTTGAGGGAAGCACTTACGGGAGCTGCAGGAAGTAAATGGAGAGGTCCAGCTGTCATCCATGAAATATCCATCTTTACGTCTCTCCTTCTCGTCATTCTCTCCTTCCTCACCACTCTCCACTCCCGTGTTTACTTCTAGTGTGGGCAAGGGCAGTTTAATTCATCGGCAGCGACTTGATGAGCAGCTACTAGCTACTGCTAGAAATACAAATTTGTTTAAGATTATAACTTTGAATGAGGGTATGTTGAGCAGGAAAGTTCCTCAAAACTGGAGCATTTCAGAGGTTCGATAATTGAAAGGTAGTTTTTGTTTTCTATATGATCCTGCCTGGCGCTTTTTAATAGCCGATTTTGACGCTGTATTCATTATTACATTATTGTTTTTCTAGTGCTCAGTACACTCTAAATGAACCTTCGTGGTAAAAGGCAAAATACTTGCTGAGTCTATTCCTCATATCTGTGATAAAGTGCTGTGTGCTCACCGCCCTCAGCCCTATTTTGAGAATAAAGCAGGAGTAAATGAAAAAGGAAAAACTGTTATTGATGCTGGGGGAAACCCTTTGCTTGGCTTGGCTTTACAGTAGCAGTTGAAAAAGAGAAGAAACTAAGAAAAGGAATGATGAAGAAGGGAAGATATAAATGGGAAAGCATTGACAAGGGGTGGAATGGTAGACGCTGCCCTCACCTTTCTTTGAACTCTGTCCTCCACCTTCAGGCCCCTGTATTCAATGAGCCATGTGGCTTTTTTTCCAGCACAAGTCACCCAACCATAATGATTCATCATTGATCCGTGACAGAGGGACTTCTCTCACCACTTAAAGCCACTTACTTGTGTGTATGTGTGCATCTATTCGGCGTGTGTCGGAGACTGGCTTACATTCATCATTATTGGTCCTTGAGAACTGTACAAACTGCCATTGTACAATTTGGCCTTGGAACCTGGCGCAGAATGGTGAGGATCAATATACTGGCGTTAGAGTGACCTCAGTGCACTTGATGCAAATTTGTCAACTGCCAGTGGATGAACATAAGCAATGGTGTTCAGCGCTGTGGGTTATATCAGGTAATGGAATAAGTTCATCACGTCCATCACCATCACGATACAATGATGTCATGATAATAATTCCGTACGTCACTTTTCTATTACACCTTGTTGCCCAACACATCGTCAATTCTCGCCACAACCACAAATCATTCAGACTAATCTCGTAACCATCTCTCACCGGAGTGTACCCTGAAGAAGACTGAGGTCTAATTAGGTTTGTTGGTGGCAGGGGATATAAAGCATGGAAAAAAATAAAGAAAAGAAAATCAATGCCTTAACCAAAGAAGCAAGTGAATTATTGATGATGACTCTGTAATTGGATCCCGAGTGTTTATTTCTTCCCAACTCGGAGTCCTTGCAGTCAGGCCAGAGAAGTAGAGCAGGAAAGGTGACAAAAACCAGCCACCAACATCTTAACCGGCAGAGTAGCTAACATGAATTATTTGGTGCAGAATGACCATCGGCTATTCTGTAGGACGATAAGATAAGATGGCTTTAGTCCCTTTCAGCCTCATATGAACTCTGGACAATGTTTTGAGTATCAGCGTCCCTCTCGTCGTCCCACCGGTAGGACATTTTTCTTGGCGTTGTCTTTTCTCCTTTCTTTTTCACGCTCAGACGTCATCAAAAATTCAGAAAAGGGCTCATTCTTAAATTAGAGGGACTTTGTACAAGGGAGCTGTTGTTGAATATGTCAATAAAACTAGTTCGGGAGAAGAAAATGATTTGCGTCAATGTTTGTCTAATAAGAAAAACAGGGTCTTGATGAATGATCAAAGTTGTAAAAGTTCATTTATTGCTTGCAAGCTGGAGGTCAAATACACAAGCACGTATTACGGTGCTCCGAGCGGTCAAAACACTGAGCCTTTATACACACATGTGAAGGCCATCCTCAGTGGCAGGTAAAACCAAGTTATCTCAAACCAAGTTGAGATAAGAACCAAGGTTAAGATGGGGTGAACAGAGTTCCTTTGTTCCAGCATGTGTGTGACAGCGAGTTGACTCGCCCTCCCTTCTTCTGACACGGCTGCAGCTGTAAACCTTTGACTCACCCTGCTTTTCGCACATTACTCCAATACAGACAAGTATCACTCTTTAAGCACAACACCATTACAGAGCTCACAGAGTGAAGTCAGCCTACAAAGCATCTGGTCCGAATGATAGGAAGCGAAATTTGCGATCGCACAAAAAACTTGATAAATTCAGAGTTGCAGTGCGTAGCGTTTAAGGATCTTCATATGCACATTCGCTTCATACACAGTGAAATCAGTCAAGTAAATAGAGCTTAACCTGATTGTAGGATTTCATTCTGGTTTTGGGTCTTTATATATGTATATATGAATCCATCCATATAAAAGCAGCACACACATTGATTTCCCCTACCCTTTTGAGGTTAGGAAACAGTGGATATATTGTTTTATTGCAGGCAAAGCAGGCACGCATCACTGTGAGAATGAGCGGTAGAGAGCTAGAACGGCCAGGTGAGACCTGAAAGCTGCCTTTGTGTCGCAACTGCCGTTATGAACACAGGCCTTCACTGTGAGAAGTTCTCCGCCCCTCCCCCCCCACCAACACACACAGATACCGGTATACTGTACATGTATGGTAAAAATTTGATGCTGAAAAAAAAAAAAAACATTGCAGATGCAACAGAAATAGCTTTCATTCGCTCTCGCCAAGGTTAACGGACTTTTCAAAGTTGCTCCGTTTTTCCAAATCATTTCAGATGCTGAACACACGGTTATTATCTCCTTCACTTCACCTCATCTGTATTTGGCTTAGTTCAACTGGAGCTTGAAGAGCACGATAACACCTAGTCTTGTCGGAGACTACTGCAGAAGTCGGTAGTGCACATCTTGGCTCACATGTAAACATCCATCGTTTTCACAGGAATGCAGAGGTCAGACAGGGACGGAGATGGATAGAAAGAGGAGTTCTTTAGGAGACGGTTTTGTTGTGAAGCTCATGAGGGAGCCTAGGTGCATGAGCTAAAGCTGCCTGTGAAACATTGCAATTTGTGATTGGGGCTTCAATTACATATCTGTCCAAAATAGAAGCTCATACCTATTTGACGATCTAAAGTGTTAATCTGGAGACCGCCGTTTCAAAACCTCTCCCAGCACGTCCCCATGTCGGTTAAGGAGCAGCAACTCTGTGTAACTGATGTGCATTCTTATTTGTTTACTTTTCCTCTAGGACGGGCCCTACCGAGAGCAGTCGAGCCAGGCAACATCATGAGGCAGCAAGCTTGGCCTGACAGAGTGGAGAAATCTCCCTTCATCAACCACCCCAACCTGGTTGGGCAGCAGGGTGAAAGCACACAGAAGCAGCGTATGCCACAGCAGACGCGGGCTGATACTCCCATCTGAGAGTGCAGTGGAGAGCAAATGGGGAAGGCAGAAAGAGACTGAGCGAGGGGAGTCAGTAACTCACATTGCGTCATCCTACATGGCAAAGTGGACCGGGCCACCCTCCGAGGCAGTGATGTCCTTTTTAACGCATTGTCCTTCATTGAAACCGCCTTGTTAGAAGTCACAGGACGCTGTCTCCCCCACACCTCCCCCCACCACCCCCCGTGAGGCCACCGAGCTGAGGGGCAGAGGAGAGGGAGAACGGAGGACGAGAGAGAGCGACAGAGCGGAAAAAAAAGAGACTGTGACAGGCCCCCATGCAGGCGCGTAAGAAGTATGGTCTGCTGGGCTTGTGTGCGTGCTGCTGGCTGGTGCTCTTTTACTGGGGTGGAGGAGTCCAGCTACGTCTGCTCCGGTTGCTGACGCGCCAGCCGGGTGAAGTGGTGCGCCCCTGGCCCAACTGGACCGACAGAGCCATCCTGCCTCGCTATGCCCACCTGGATGAGCTCCAGGTGGACCCCGGCACGGCCGAATTGCCCCACCAGCGCCGCCAGGCGTGGTCCGCCATATACAAGGACAGTCGCTGCCGCATGGAGACCTGTTTTGACTTCTCGCGGTGTCGTCGCAGAGGTAGGGAAGGGTTCAGGGTCTACATATATCCGTCGGAGAAGAGTGATCATGTGTCTGAAAGCTACAGGAAGATCCTGGCGTCCATCGCCGACTCCCGGTACTACACATCCGACCCCCGGGAGGCCTGCCTGTTTGTGCTCGGGATAGACACCTTAGATCGAGACCAGCTATCAGGACAGTTTGTGCCCAACATGGACGAACGCATCCGTGGTTTCCCGCTGTGGAATGACGGGCGGAATCACTTAATCTTCAACCTGTACTCAGGCACCTGGCCTAACTACACAGAGGACCTGGGCTTCAACATCGGCCAGGCCATCTTGGCCAAGGCCAGCCTCAACACGGAACATTTTAGGCCAGGCTTCGACGTCTCCATCCCGCTGTTCTCCAAGGATCACCCGCAGAAGGGCGGAGACCGGGGTTGGCTGGTGAGGAACACTACTCCGCCACGACGGAAATACCTGCTGATGTTCAAGGGGAAGCGTTATCTGACGGGCATTGGCTCAGACACCAGGAACGCTCTTCATCACATCCACAACGGAAAGGACATTGTGTCGTTGACGACGTGCCGCCACGGGAAGGACTGGGAGAAGCACAAAGACGCCCGCTGTGACCATGACAACCTGGAATACGAGAGGTAAGACGGGGCTCACGTGGCCAGTAACAGTGTGATGTTAAAATGAAAAGTGAGGCGTTACGCTTTTTTTGGAAACAGAGTAGTGTTCTTTTTTTTTTTAAATGGGAAATACAGAGCGGCAGGGTTCTTGTTTGAACTTTACATGCCGTTTTATTGGATTTTCAGTTGTCAAAGATTTTCTACAAAAAGTGTTGGCAGTGACTTTTGGGTCCCACTTGGTATTTTAGTCTCTTTGGTGAAGGAGGTTGGAAGCTCTTCCTGTTTTGGTTTAGAAAATGAAAAAAATACAAAGTACAGTAGGGCAAAATGTGACTCGCGTGTATTTCACTGCTCTTCTGTAGCGTTTTTTTCTTCTAAAGCCCGCGGTGCAGGTGTGTTTTTTTGAGAGAAGAACATTGTTATGGGTAGTTGTAAAGTCCTTTTTATTTTTGAATACTCTGCGTCCGAGTCCCCCTTCCTGCTCGCCACCCTGACCCCCCCGTGACACATGCAGTGTTGTCATCTATTATTTATTCAATAGAGCAGTCATTTTTATTCAGTTGACAGTTATTTTGCTCACTAAAACAACGCCTGTTTCACTTGTAGTTGCATAACTTCAACTTTGCAATAACATTTTCACAAGTGTTACTAGTGACAGTGCTTCTCATTACACGTGAGAAGATGGGTTTCAATGAGAAACTTCATGTACCACCATACTGCATACTGTGTTTGCACTGCATAGTGCCTACTTAATCAATAATT
This sequence comes from Apeltes quadracus, assembly GCA_021346845.1. Classification (NCBI taxonomy): domain Eukaryota; kingdom Metazoa; phylum Chordata; class Actinopteri; order Perciformes; family Gasterosteidae; genus Apeltes; species Apeltes quadracus. The sequence goes on along the minus strand of CM037926.1, from coordinate 4,389,706 downwards.
AGTTCTACTTGTTTCAATATATTCCAGCAAGCAGAGACCGAGCGGTTTTGGAGGAGACCATAAGCATCTTAGTTTCCTCACTCATTGCAGTATTACGTCAGCTCAGAATTACTTTCACTATCAGTTAATTAGTTAATAATTTGATTGATGATGATGATTTCAAAAGTTCCCCCCCCCCCCTTTTGTCTGAATAACATAGCAGAACCAATAGATTGCTGATTTGTAAGCCTTTTGAGCTTGATAACTGAGTAACTGATTAACATAGTTGACTCGTTGACAAGTAATTGATAAACTAATTATTTTAGCCGTAATAAGTCATACATTCATTTGATTCATAATAGTAAAATATCAGTTCCTTTATAATTAAAGGGCCCATATTTTAATTATTTTTCAACAAGTTAAAGTAGGTCTTTGAGTTCCAGAAAACATTTCTGAAGTTGTTTGCTGGAAATAGCTTGTAGGAAACGATTGTTATCTCCCTCTACCCCCCTCTGTTTCAGCCCCTTTCAAAGCGTGCTGCTCATTTGGCCACGCCCACAGCTTGTAGCGTGGCGGGCTGTGATTGGAAAATGGGACTGGAGGGGGTGTGATTGTTCAAATATCTAGGTTTGTGACGTAGAAAACCTTGAGGATTTTGAACAGCTCGTTCAGAGCCTGAAGTCAGGATCAATTCAGAAACCCGTATCTCACTCAAAACAGCATGGATGGATTTTCTTCCAAGTTTGTATGCGTGTGGAAGCACCAGAGACGCACAATAACGCCCCAAATCCCAGAAAAAGTGACTTTTCCATAATATGGGCCCTTTAAATAGTGTAGAATACTTCCCAGTTTACTTTTTTAAAACCACATCTGTACCTCTGATTTGCTTCTCTTCTCGTCAGACACACTGAATGAAGCTTAAATCTGCAGGCCCCGGTTTTCACAGACAGTTTACCCTGGTAACAGCAGTTAGGTGATGGTTCTGATCCAAGCACACTCCTTCCTCCTGTGGCCCAAAACTAGCTACCTGAGGCGTGTTTACACTGGGCCGTATGAATGAGCTCATTTATTCCACACAACCTGCTACTCAGACACCCGGGTGGGTAAGCGTTGTGGGGGGGTGGGGAGGACAGTACGCGTGTGTTTGGGAGGGGCGTCCCATGCGGCAGATTTGGATATGGCAACAGCTCTAAGGGCGTGAATGGAGCTGGCGATGTGAGAGACAGCTGCCGTTTGTAAGAAAAACCGGACAACCCCCCTCCCTTTTTCTTTGGAAGCAAGAGGCTATGAGCCATGGAGATAGAGAGGGAGAAGGAGAGATGTGTAGGGGGGAAGGAGGGGAGGGAAGGTGAGGGCCGTCACTCTTTTTGCAACCTTTGAATGTCCTTTTGCGAAGAAAAGAAAGGCAAGAACTGCGTGAGCAGCGTTCCTGGTGAAAAACCATTGACAGATACACCATTTTCTCTCCATCTGCCTGCTGGCTTGTTCTCCTGCTCTCCATTCAAATCTTTTTCGTATCCATTTCTGCCTAGAAACCTGCACCCGTACAACCAGCACGCTAATACTAACCACTTGGGTCACCAGGCGAGCATGTGCCTGTCTGTTTCGCTGTCAATGCCGTACACGCATGAGATTGCGCGTATGTGCTCACAGTCAATGAGGCGCTTAGAAGGTGGCACCAGGTTAATGAGCGTATGCATCTGCTACACCAGCAGATTAGCCCGGAGGGACCTGCCATCAACGGGCAGAGGGCACAAGGGAGGGCTGGGGGGAGGGGGAGGGATGGTGGGGGGCTCAGAGGGACAAATCAATAGACTAGCATCATTTTCCTGCAGCATGGATAAAAACCATAACACTAACCACAAAATGAATAGTGTAAAGTGCCTGCTCCACTATGGACCTGTTGTTTTTAAAAACCTAACACAAAGTAATATGAATACTAAGAAGCAATCATAACATAATTGTTGTTATTATCATGATTATTATTATTATACCTTATAATAACTTAATAATAACTAGGATATTTTATTCTTTAAAATGTGTATAATGAGCTGGAATGGCAAAGTACCACTTAAGTATATAGAGCATCATTCAAACATTTTGATGTTTCAATGATGGTATCTGGCCTTGTATTTGATAGTTTATGTTTCAATTACCCACAATTTGATGTGTTTTAATACAGCTGCTGCTTTAACGCATTGACGGGAATGAAAGGTTGTTGTGGCCTTGAAAACGTATAAAGGATATTCCCACCTGGTATTAAAGTGTGGTCTCCACATTTTGATTGGATTGCTTCGTCCAGCTCAACCCACCATCACACCATCCTCGTGTTTGTGTGTGTGATGACATATTTCTGCCCACTCAGTTGTGGATTTTGGATTGAAAATACAATTGCATATAGATTTGGGCCCAGTGTGGTCTCAATGGATCCCTCAACACTGATCAGATCACAATTTGTTTTGGGTGCGATTACACCTGAACTATCCGATTTGCAATTCGATCAAACCCGAAACACATTTAAATTGAAGGTGTAAAGGGAGAATTGAACCCACCTTCAGCTGGTGTCACGGTGCTTTTTTCTTTTGGTCAACAAAACCCCTGAATCATCCCGAACAAAGCCTATTTGTTGCCTATTTACCAAAAGAAAATATTCCGGAAGCCGGGGTCAACCCAGTTTAGCTAGAGATCAAGCATTTACACGTGTAAACTGACCACTAGTGCAGGTTCAACCTGCATCACGGTGCCAGACGGCCACACTGCTCTGGCTTCATGAAACAATGATAATCCTTCCATGGTTGTCAGCTGAATGGGCTTTAAAAACGGATTACGTTTAAATACCTCTGTCACTTCCATTACAATTAACACAATTTTACTCTTAAATTACAGAATGAATGGTAAATGGCACCCACAAATCCCATTACAATATGCCATAGGGAAAAATAAATCTGATTAGGAACAGAAGGTGCCTGGAATCCATTGTAGGAAGTTGGAAGATGAAATTCAAGCGTGCGCGCATGGATTATGGGTGATAGGGGGCAAAACAGAAGTAGCAAAGAGAGAAGTCGGAGGTAGGACACAGTGGTACCCAGGGCGATAAGGGCAGCAAGACAGAAAGGAAGAAAAACGAGAATGTCATGTGATAAAGACTACAAAAGAAAACAGGGGAGAAAGAGCGAGGGGTACCGCAGGCAAGTTAGGGGGAAAAAGCGAGAAGTGAACGGCGCAGGAGGGAGGGGGGCACAGAAAGAGGGGAAACTTGAAGGAAGGGAGAAGCTGTGCTGCAGCCTAATGGCCTACTTTCCCCCACTTTACAGAAAGCTCCAAGAAAGCGAAAAAACGTGCATTGTATAGGGAATGCAAATGAGCAAGAGTGTGAAAAACAGAGAGGAGGAGGAAGAAAGAGCAACGCGCAAAGAACCTCGCTTGATTTCGGACCAACTGAGACCTGAGTGTGTGTTTGTGTGTGTGTTTTTGTGAGGGGCTATCGGGTTGGAACGGAGACGTCCCGGGATGGGATGGAGGAGGCCGAAGAGATGGGGAGGACGCGTCGCGGTGAAGCGCTGCATCTCGCTGTGTAGCGCCGTTCGTCTTAAAAGGCCCCGGTCTCTGTGCGTGAGGGCTGGTGTTGGAAACCGATGGGTCATTATTCATCGTGAAGCTCCTTCAAGGGTCTCAAGGTGGCTGAAAGAGACACAAGGGTTGAGGGTGTATGCAGAATAGCAGTCACACAAAACAGTGATTTCATACTATCAGCTACTGTGAAAAGTTAGAACGGAAGGGCTTTGGAAGTGCTCTCAAGCATGTATCATTTTAACAGGACATTTTTAGAAATGTTCACGTTAAGTGCAGTATAACAGAAACCGTGCCAGTGCATATCTGCCCCCTCCACAATTAGAATAAATATAGTGTGTGCATGCAAAGTTGCCTGGATCGCTGAACGCTAAGCGAGAGTGTGTGCAATTTGAGATGTTGGCAACCCAGAGGAGAAACGCTGCAGCCCAGTGTAATGAGGGCCTGTGAAAGTGTCCTCTGAAGATGCTGTGGTCTGGGTTTGTGTGTGCGGTTTGTGTGGCCCCTCTCTGCTGTCTCTGTTTAGAATACTTGGAAGTGAGAGGCCGCCCCGTGGTTCCCTGGCACTTGTGCACTCCTTCCTCCTTCCCGTTTCCTCCTCTTCAGCTCAAACGTATTGACAAATTTAAAGAGCACTTCAACAGAGCCGAAAAATGCTCAACAAGGGGATGAAATTAACATGATCCCGATGCAGCTTATTGAGTTTCTTTGTCTTTCAGTTGCTATCATTGATATTCTGAAATAAACTATTGATCATGTAATTTTAAAAACTGTTTGCAGAAATCATTTTTCAAACCGTTATGAGTTTCTTTTCCCCGTCATGTTCAGCATGACTCCCATGATGTACAGACCAGGAATCCGCTTTCATGTTCTATTGTTTGAACTACAACTATGAAAGAAACTCAATCTTAAATTTGCAAAAGTTGTGCATGCAAGGTCAAAAGAAAACAATGTAACTTCTCCGTTTGTCTGAGAGGAATGATTTCTTTGGCCTTAACACTAACCAATGAGAAGCGTTCAGTGGCTCTGTTGACTCTGGATTGCCAGATCTTACTTCCTTATTCTTGAGAAATGTCGTACTAATGGGCCCAAAGTAGTAAACCTGCTTTCCTTGCTCATTACGGGTTTGCTGTCAAATCATCATCCTCCCGTTGTTCTCTCAACCGCCACTCTTTGTTTCAAAAAATCTAGTCATACTGTATTTAGGGCTTCTACTTCATTCTCACTCCTCCAGTTTTCAAACTGTAATTGATCAGTCATGTCTGAGAGTTCAACGTAACCGTTTTGCTTACACGAGTTACTGGCAAAACCAGTGACACTGGAGCCTCACCCTCAAACAGCAATTAAGGCACGCAATGGCTCTGTGTTGCAACGATCATAGACAACAATTCTAGTCATACAGGAAATAGATCCCAAAATGTATCCTCATGACAAAATGCCCGGTAGACATACGTCCCCCCCTCCCCCAGGTTTCACGTACATTTGGGAAGAATTTTTCTAAAACGCCTGGAGGTCTTACTTCTGTGATAAACAATGTGGAATTTCACACATACAGCTTCCAAAAATCATTCTTTCTCGAACTCACACCTTAGTATGCGTCCTCTGCACAACCCCGTCACTTTCAGTAACTGTTGTTTCTCCCAACATCTTGTCGCCCCCCCTCCCCGCCTGCCCAGTCCTCCTACATTCCAGTGAAAGCTTCCAACCATATTTCTGATCTCCAGTATGCATAATTTATCAACGGAAGCTTGCTTCTTCATGAAGGCCAAACTTTATTTGACAGTGCAGCTTTGTCTGTAGTGCCACACACACAACTATCTTGCACGCCATACCGTGGTTGAAATGCACATGGATGCACACATGTGTTGCTAATCTATGCATGCCTTCTCTAACGCCACGTCTCCAAGATGAGCCTCCAAGAGTCAAACAAGGTTGCGTTTAATCCACTCCGTAAGAAGTGGCAGATCAGAGTCTTGACCCCCGGCTGTGCTCAAGCATGTTGGCCTCTATAGTCACCAGTGCTGTTGACCTAGTCTTTACACTATAACATGTTTATTAATGACTGAAGTGTTGGCTAGGTTACATTTATCACTGCCTAAAGGATTGTGTTGGTGGGGCTGGTAATGAACGGATGCAAAAAAGACATTATTAATAGATGAGCTGGGAGGTGGATTTTGTTCCCCCACTTTCCAATCTCCAAAGTCTTTCCAGGCTAATCTACGCTAAACTAGCCAGCGGCTGCCTGTCTGTGGCTTAACGGACAGTTACAGGAGTGGCAACGGTGTCCTCGTCTAACTTTCCGACAGAAAGCAAGCGGTAGATCCTTTTTTAAAATCTCGTAGAGTTCATGCTGCTTTAAAAGGAGTTCACCTTTCCTTTAATACCCTCTGTCCGTTGGTGTTCACTTTTTACAGACAAAGAAAATACATATATACCTCTTGGATGGAATTTGGCAGCACCGGTAGCTTCCAGGTCGCAGAGGTACAAACGACGACTAGCCGGAAATCCTTGCGGCTATAATCTCAATTTATTTCAAATGATTTCAAGATCTGCTCAATCCATGTCGACAACGGAAGTAGAGCTTTGCAGTTAGTAAGAGTAGAGTAGCAAGTCTGTGTCTCCACTGATAATGTGGGACCAGTTGCCTCAAAGTCAGGCATTGTGTGTGAGCAAAAGCTTCTTTTCAACAGAAAAAAGGGCAGATTGGAAGGTTAACCAAAGCCGATTGTAACATGCAGGATACGGTATCTATGATAGATCTCTTTCTCCTCTACATTAGGGCTCCATTCTGGCTCATAGTGGCAGACAATATTTTAAAAAATGTCTATGGCCTGATGGTCTGCACCCATTATAAATGTTTGGTTTATGATGGACTTTAAAGAAACTTTTAATAAGTTTCCAGTATATCAATGTCCCGATTGTGTGTGGTTTGTGGAGATTTGCAGAACATTTTGTAAACTTGCGGTTTGTCATTGCGCTTTTGACACATTGGTGCAAAAGAGTCCGTTTTGATGGCTCATTTTTGTATTTTTTCGGATGCAAGAGAAAAAAAGAACACCCTTATTTGGCTATTGTTGGCCTTTTATAATTGTTTTAGCTGTAATGACAAGCCGGGCTCAAAGTTCCCTCCTTCTGGTGTTGAAAATGGGGCTTTAATCCCAGTGTTTTACTGACTCAAGGTTTTTTTTTTTTTTAATTCTCTTTAGCACTTGTCTCCGCTAAGACCAGAACCGTCTACATTTACAGTACATTTACAAATGTAGTAAAGACATAAATATAATCAGTAAAACTTTATTCTATGAACATTTGTTCATTCGGTCAACGTCTGGATGACGTTGCACTGTGAGTTTTTGCTGGCTGCTTGTGGGTAACATGAGTTGTGCTTTGTTTCCCCCCTTTAGAGCTGCAATGTACGTTGAGTGGGCGGTTCCTTTCCGTCAGGTGCCAATCAGGTTTCTTAAGGCGGGCCGTTTTGCCCCGGGCATCCCTCACTAGTGTGGATGTCCCCCTTAATGGGTGCCCATTCAGCGCCTTAATGGCCCCTTTATCAACCCCTGTCCAGCACCACAGCGATCATAGAAGGAAAAGCCTCTGGCGACCTCGCTCGCCTTTGTCCGGGCCAACTGGAGCGTAAACGCTTTCACAATGACAATGCAGTTAGGAGAGAGAAAGGGAGAGACGATTCTCATTCCTTATGCAGTTAAGGAGCTGAACCTCAACAGTGGCCTGGATTTCACTCGTTTACTGGTCTTTGTTGGCATCCATTTGCCCTTTAACCTTACTACATGCTGTACGAGTCTGGAGTTTAGAGCTTGGGGAGCCGAAGGAGATGGGAGATTAGTGATGTCTTTTCTCGGTTTAATGTTTTTTGAGACGGGGATAGTGCTTCTGTGGGTAGAGTGGAAAAGCACAATTGATAATAGCAAATTCAATTTTGGAATTATATTTGGGGAAAAAATTAAACACAGAGATTTTTTGTCCAAACGTGTGTAGAGCGACCAAATTATAACTTTTAGACATGCAGGCCTCAGTTAGGCTGTCCCCTTTTCAAGAATTTCCTCACATGACCCCGAAGATATATGGTGTAAAATCAGGTAAAAAATATTGTGTACCACATAAGCAACTAGATGAAAAGGCTCTTCCCATCTAGAGATGGCAACCGATTCATATTGATAATCCCGACCGCTGGAGCGTTCAAAGGACTCCCGAATATATACGCTGCGCTATCAGTGTTGAATTGATCTTTGCACCCTGGGTTTTAGTTACACTCTGCGGGTATTGGGGTTAAACTGGGATTTGGATGAGTGCGAGTCTCAGCAACCTCAAGTGTTATTTAAAGCAAATTGCATAACCCTCCATGTATATTGCTTCATTGACTCATCTTACATCTCCTTTTTACTGGATTGTGCTCTTTGATTGAGGTTTATGCATGTGTGCTCTATTGCTCATGTTCATCGTGTAGCTCTTCAAGATAACTTTGGTGTTTGAAATTACATTAGATGTTAGAGTGGTCAGTCCGTACAAGACATTTTGTACCTGTTATTTTGTGCTGTTTACACCTCTTTGTCAAATTCTGTTGCATAGAGAGAGGGAGGAAACCGCCGCCTAAACCGTACAAAGTAGACCTCACAAATCCTAAAAAGTGCACGGCAGTAGAAAATAATGATGCTTATGCTGTCAGGAAGCCCCACCTGCGCCTCTGCACTAATCAAGAGTTGGAAAGTGTATGCATTGATGCGCGAGTGTGTTGGCGTGCCACTGTTGCCAAGCCCAACAGCAGACAATGTGTTATGTGTGGCCCAGATAAGGGATTTTATTCTGCTACCTAGCCAACGGAGAATGTGTAGATCATGAATTAGTCATGAGAGCTGGTGTTGAACTCTTATTTGATGATGGCCGTGCTGGGACTGCTCTGTACGTCGCGCCTGTCTCCCTCTCCTCATCACCCTTGATGAATGAGAAAAGTCGGGAGGGAAGGAGTCAGAACTTTCCCAATAGACGACGAAGAAGAAGAGCCGCATTTGCATTTCAGAGCGTCGGACGTATGGCCAGCCGTGCTTCCTCACCAGATGGCCTACTGGACCGAACAACTCACCTACAGCACATAACAAAACTGCTCTGCCCCTAAATGGCACTGCACCAAATATACACACACTTTGTCGGGGGGTGTGTGGCTTAATGTTACTTCTGCCTGCTCGACCTTGAAGTCCCCTCTCTAGATTAAAACCTCGGCACACGCAGATCCTTCAGATTGCTGCAGGTCCCGACTCATTCCGTTCCGCTGCTCATTTCAGTCCCCATTTCCTTTACATTATACACGCCATTAACTTAAGCATATTAAGTTAGATGCGTGCCATCTCGCTGTTCCGGGGTGCGTCTCCATTCCGCAGCAAGCCGGTGCGTCACTAAAATGTAATACAGTTTAAAAGACAGGTAACTTAAATGAGAAATGAATGTGGAGCCCTGCTCTGTAAAGCACAGATAAACATCAGCATAATAACTTGAAGTGGAAATGCCAAAACGTTTTCTTTAGCACAATAAGCATTAAGGCCTCTCTACGCCCCATGCGGGTGATTAAATATGCCTCTGCTGAGGTTGAAGGTGAGTTAGAGCTTTGATTGGAACAGATGAGGTCATAAATGTTCACCTACCAATTAGAATGATGAAAAAGGTGCAACTTTCCCCACCCTAAGGTTCAACAGAACTAACAAAGCCACCCAGTAAGTTCATACTAGCCAAATTAAAGGAGAACACTGGTGTTTAAAAAAAACGAAACGATATTCGGAGCAAGGCATTGATGTCCAAACTAGATTTTATTTAAGGCCGGCGCATGCTTCTGCGTCAGCGTCTCCGTTGCGTTTGCGTGTTGCGTGTTTCAATTCATGGTTCAAAAAGGCTTGCGTGTGTTGCAAAGCAATTCACCGCCGGAACACCAGGCGGAGTAACGCTTATTGTCGAAGACGACCTGGAGAGTGCCGTCTTTGCGAGTGGAAGTCGTTGGTTTGTTTATTAATTTATCAGAGGCTTTTTTGCCCCGTGCATCAACACTGCTGCTTTTCTTCGTCTCTTTTCGTGGACGTATTTGTCGCGTATTTCCTCCACAACTTTAACGCCCCCTCGACCATAAAACCGACGTTTGCGGAGATCTACGTCCATGAATTGGAGCCCATCCGCGCGTCTTTATAGTCCGCCAATGACGCGTGTGTTTCTAAGTGGTCATAATTACGGATTTCTTAGATCTGATTCATTCTCTCGTCAAATATATTCGTTTTAATAATGGCGGAATTACGCTATGAAACCAGAAATCCGAGACTCCGGCAAGGATGTAGTAAGCAGACCAATCACAGCCCTGCTGCTTGCGTTTCCTTGCGGAGCTTGTGTATCCGTCGACGCAAGGGTTGGAAAAATTGGTTGACACACGCAAGGACGCAAGGGGGGGCGGGACTCTACGCAAGGGACACGCAAGGGACACGCAAGGGGCGCTTGCAGGTCCTTGCGTTTCTCTGAAAACGCAGAAGCATAAACTAGGCTTTAGTTAAAACCCATCTAATTATTAATACAGCATTTCAAATGGCTGTGGTCAAAACCAGTGGTGCCAGAGGGAAAAGTCAGGCTATTACTAGTTTAGCTGGTGCAGTTGTCGTCATCTATTTATTTATTGTCACGCGGTTGCAGGGGGAAATGACTCTCTGCTATTTTTGTATTTCTTAAAGCCGCCTTTGAGCACTAGGATCGCACACAGAGGAATAGAACTATACATAAGATATGTGGCCGATGACAGACAACATTGGTCGTGGCAGACTATTGGAACACCAGTCAAGTCATTCGGAAACGTCATCTGGGGACAAAGAATGTTGGTACCAACGTTACGGCAAAGCTATCAAATAAATGTTGAAATGGTTGAAGGTGAAAACACTTTGAGCCACCGATTGAGCGAGGTGAAAACTCTGGGATCATCAAAGTCGGTGGGAACCATCCTCTGGGGATCAGGACCGTCTTTACTCCTCTCCATCCCTCCAGCCTATAACTGAACGAAAGCGATATGCTTTGTGTCTCTGCCAATTTTCATGGAGCCGTTCATCTTCAGCCGGTTGTATTTTTTGCCTGCGGTGATATTTTTATAACATTGCTACTATTAGCCCGCCGTTGGCCTCTACTATAACGACCTCTAACAGTCCAGTAGTGGCGTTCAGTGTCACTCCCAACCTTTCATCAAGTGCCAAGCACCAGACCTCAGCACACATACCCCTCACATGCCCCTACACTCGTCCACTCCTTTCCGTCTTTGCTGCTGCTATTTTTTTCACTTCGACACAGGATTCATGTATGGCCCCGCAGGCCCCTGCTCGGGTTTCCTGCCGTGTGTCCGGCCGCCGGCGCACTCGGCTCTGCCTCCGTGTCTCCGGCTGTCCCTGGGTTGTCCCACTGGCTGCCAGTAACCAGAGCGTTGTGTCTCCGTCTCTTTCTCTACTTGGTGACCTTCCCTCTCTCACTGTAAGCCGAGTCCTCACATACGTCCCTCTGTTCATTACCTTTGTCGCCATACCTACCGCTCGCCTTTTCTGTTTTCTATCCCTGAGGAAAAAGGGATTTACTATATCGGTTTCTCGTACTTTTATTTCTAGATTTTTTTTATTTCGCTCCCTTGTTATCTTTGTTCTGCTCCTCCAGCTCCCATGGCTATCTGCCCATGAGGATGTAAAGTGATCAGGCGCAGTGTTTGTGTGTGTGAACCTTCTTGGTTATATTCCCATCACAAAGTAGAGATTATCTGTGCATTCATCATGACATGTCCTTGACTCAACCCCTTCATTGCTGGAGGAATATTGGGCTCAACTGTTGCAAGCGACATTAATATCCTTTACTTTTTTCAAATTTTCCTCCTGGAACCAGTACAGTAGTATAAATGGAAATAAGTGCAGTGCTTGATTTAATGTACTTTCATACCATCTCACCAAACAACAATGCCAGCATGAGTAATTCATTTAGGTAAGATACAATATTGACTTCCCAATAACAATAAGGGGAGCAGAGAAAATGTGCATGGTACAAAGAAGCATTTTGCATAATTCAGACACAATGAAGCCACTGCATGTCGATGTCCAGTGCATCACGCTCCCCCAAACCCGCAGCAATCCCAGCCTCTGCTCGGTCGCATGAAAACACTAACACACGCACACCCACACACACACTGTCACACTCCATCACGGCCTCTAATACGAACGGGCTGATCTAGCAGCCAGGCTTGCTCAGCAGACGGTGGGAGAATTAATCTATATTTCAGTCTCTGGACTTCTTCCGCCTCCTCTGGAGCCTGATGAACTCAAGGGAATCCATGGAGCCAATAAACTCAGCGTGATCTATCGAGGCACCCTGACTTGAATGCAATCCGTTACTCCATGGGCCACAGATGGTTTTCTGTGTAGCTTCTGTATGTGGTCATTTTTCATTTTTCGCCAACTGGTGCTCAGCAAAGCCCAGTGTTTTAGTGCATGCGTGCGCAAGCATTAGCGGGTTCTCCGTGAATTGGAGAGCAGCTGAGTGAGAGAGACAGTCGGGGAGAAAAAGAGGGAATGGATTGGCTAATGAGTCTGTAGCACTGCGGCTATCGGTTTAGCACTGGGCCGCTGCAGCAGATGAGCAAGAGGGAGTAACCAAGTGACGTTGCATAAAAAGGAACTGAGACTTGGGTTAATGTAACGATGATTAAACGTGTAGGGCTTTATGAAGCTCCGTAGAAACTTTCTCTTTATTCAGAGGTCAGGAAGAGCCCCACCCAGTGTCTTTGTCTTTGTGTAACCCTAACCCTAACCCTTTTTAAGAAAGGTACTATTTGCGGCTTTGTGGAGTTTAATTTTCCACTTTGACTGTGTCTGTGACTACCATGGAGTAGGGAGCGCAATGTCCTTTGCACCATAATATTAGAAGTGCAGTGGAAGTACAGGTAGAAACTATAAAGAGACTAGATTATCTATCTCCAGGCAATTTCAAGCTGCAAAGGGCTTCTTATTCTTAAATCATGAGAAAAACAAATGGAAAGAAGATCAGGCACCAACACAAGGAGGAGTTGGCGATGTCCAAAACCCCCGTGTGCATATCAAGATGTTACCCCGGCACTTCTCCTAAGCTGTAGGCCAACAGAGTGGCGTGAAGCTCAGCCAGAAGACAACTGTATAATCCTGAGAGTCTTTTCCGGCGCAGTTAGGACACAATTCGTCAGGATTTTATTGGAAAATAGGCTGCAGTTGTGGCAGATGACATTTGATTTTGTGTGTGTGGAGACAGCTCGGTCGTGGATGTCCAAAGACTGCTATTAGACACAAAGACAACCCTCTTTATTCAGTAAGCCTATAATCAGGTTTGGGTTTAAATGTTTTTGATCAGTGAAAATTGGCTGGAAACGTGCCGTCCTGTGATTTCCCTATTTGTTTGGAGACATGGGGGGGTGAAAGGGAAATCGGGAACTGCAGAGAGAGGAAGCTCGCTTGAGCCGGAGAGAATTATCAGTTTGTTACCGTCTCTCCCTCTCTCTCTCTCACTCGTCTTTTCCTTCCCTCTGTTCCACCATCCCTCCCCCTCTCCATCATCCCTTCCGATTTACGGTAATGCTCCATTGATCTATGCTGGGAAGAGATATTGTTAATTCACTGAACCCTGCTTGGTTTCTGCGCTGCCTTGGGGCCGATCGCACAAGTCCATCTAATGCTCCCTTTCTCTCAGAGCTTTCTTTCTGCTTCCCTCGGCTGCAGCCGGCGGCCTTCAGGGTGCTGTGAGGACGGCTGCCGGCTAATGGCCAGAAAGACCAGCCTCTGCAGCGAGTGGTGCTAATGATGACAAGAGTGCAAGTGCACAAATTAGTGAAAGTGATGATTTGATGAGCTGCGCTGTCGCGTGTGTGTGTGTGTGTGTGTGTGTGTGTACTGTGAAAAGCTGTGGAACTGAACCCCATTGCTGTTGTTTAAACCAAAGCAAATGATTAACCTAATTAACAAGTGCATTAGCGTTCAAAGCTTTTCCTCCCTCCATAGGCTGCAGTTGTGTCCCAAAGGGAACCATATACGTATATAAATATCAAATGATGTCTAGGATCAACCATGAAGCGCCATCCTTAAGTCATAGGTGATTCTTGATTCTTGAATCTTTTCCTGGTTTGTTAGTTTTTCTCTTACACAAAACACACAGATCTCAGGATAGAATGGTCCCGTCTTAGACTCCCCTTTGCTTACTCGCTGCAACATCAGGATGCTCATTTCTACCCTCATTCATCACCTGCATGGCAGGTGAATACGGTTAAGCTAAACCCAAAGGCTGGGTGGTACCCTTGCCAAGGGCAAAGGCTAAACAGGAGCTTATGATAAAGGAACTCATTTATTGAAACAGGACAAAAAATAAAAGCAGTGATTCTGTAGACCTTAAAGTACCGTTTGTATTGATGTGGTCATTTTAGAGATAAAGGAAATTGTGTACACTTTAAATAAACTGGAAGATAAGGAAAATATAGATCTTTTCTGGCGGAATGATTTAGTGCGAGTTGTATCTTGTGCATCAAAGTACATCATAGAGTGCATTACGTTTGCTCCAGCTTCACTAACGCTCTGTAAAAGAGACTTTTACAGACTCCAAAAATAAAAGGATGTTTCTGAAATTGTTAGGAAGATTGGAAAACAAGTTTCTGTGAGAGTGAGAGGAGAAGAGGGGTTCCCCTTCTCATACTAAAAACAAGGCTAAGACACAGTCAGCTTGGCTTGGAGTGGAAACAGGAAAAAACTGCTGGCCTGCCTCCGTCCAAAGAGGAATAGAAAATAAAATGCATCGTTTCCAGCGTAGAACGACTTTACAGCTGTGACGTTGCTCCAATCGAACCTTTGTCCTTTGTCCTTTGTCCCAAAAGGAGATGAAGAAGTTCTCTTTGATGGACCAAGCAAAGTCAAAAGCAATGTTTAAGCGAGTCAAGTGTGTTTGGTTGAACCTTGTAGTTCCGGATAAACACGGCGTGTGTGTGTTTCTATCGGCCGGAGTGGTGTTTTATGGTTCTACTGAGGCGCGGCATTTAAAAAACGGCTCCATGCAAATCTCTCTTCCTCTCTGCCTTTCTTTCCTCCAACCCCTTCCAAGTGTCCCGTGCTGCATCGTCCTTTCCTCTCATCCTTCTGCACCTGAAAATAACAATTTGCACAGCTTTGAATAGGCACAGCGCACGCGAGGTGTCGGTCGCCATATTGTTTTCATTGCATGTCGCTTATCTAGCTCGTACAGACGTGCGAGAGGGACGGCCGAGAGGGGGAATCAGGAAGTGATCATGCTGCTTTCGGCTTCGCTCGCGCTCCTTCCAGTGAGCTCTCTCCCCAGAGGCCGCGGTGGTGCTGCCCCTGTTTTCTCTCCCCGAACTGAAACCCTGATTGGCTCGGGGGCTTTTCCCCGCGTGCCAGTCAACTCGTCCGACTTAATTAACCACTAATCTCCCAGATGTCAGCTTCTGAGGCGGGAGCTGGAGCGACTTCAATCTGCCGCTCCTCTCTGTTCCTTTTCACCAGAGATTTACGGTCCCTCCTGAGAGCACAACCCGACCCCAAACCTAGACGACATCAGATACCCGCTGGCAACCCGCTTCGACAGCCACCCACAGGAAATTGAGCGGTGGGATGCGGAGAATGAAAAGGCACTGTAGTTTTTTCTGCTACAGTGACGGAAAAAAAAGCGAGATGGAAGACAAGTGATGAGCGCCAGCCGGGAGGGAGCCGTTGATGGACAGCTGAAAAGGAACGTAATGAATTGGTCTCCAATGGAGGGCGGCTGATGTCAGCGTTTGTTACAGGCATGGTAGTTAGTCAGCTGTACACGCAACCCAAAAAATACTTGATTTTCTGGTATTCAGAAGAGCAAATAATGCACAGTTTAAAAAAAAAAAAATCCTAAAATCTTTTGCTGGTTCAATTAGTGTGTAGCCATACCAGAAAACGGATTGTGAAGATTGCGTTCAGTAGTTGCCTTTAAAATGACATCACGATTGCCTTATTTGGTCTGCACATTAATTTACCTTCAACATGCCCATAAAAGGGGAAACTGTGAAAGAAAGAAGCAACACACAGATCCAAACATACTGGATACTGTACAAACACAATGCCGAGATACATTAGTCCCATTATAGTGTTTTACAACCCAAGTCAGTAAACAAATGATTCGCTCACGTGGTCGGTTTCAAACGAACTGTGACGCCACACCTTAGATGATGTCCCAGATTGACGTTGTGATGTCAGAAATTCCCACATCTTTTATTTACTGTAGACAGCCCTCGCTTTGTTTCCACTACAAAAGTCTTTCGCACAAGTTCATTTCACATGATCGTCTCTTTTTTTAAACTCCTGACTTTTATTTGGGCCATTTTGTCACAAAACTTCCATCTCATACGCGTCCACAAGCTATGGGCAATGCGTTGTACAGGTTATTGGATATGCCCTTGTATGTATTATTATACATAACTTCGGCCCCTCTATGAGCCCACAAGGGAAGTTCAGTGGGAGCGTTGGCTGCGATGCGTTGCTCTAATTAGGTGCTGCGTGTCGCTTTGAGCGCGCTCAGTGTGGAGCAGTATGAGGACTTTTGTAGTGCAGGCCACACGTGCAGCACCAGTCTTGTTGTTTAATTACTGGATCTCGCCTCCCCCGAGGTCCTGCCGACGCTCCTCTAATTCCTCCCTCTTTCACTCCCCCCCTTCTTCAGTCCGGCCTTGATATTCTCACCCGCATCCTCACGCGCTTCCTCCTCTTTTTTTCTCCATCTATTTTTCTAATAAACCCCATTTCTCCACTGCTGCTATTCTCCATCTCCTTCCCTCCCCCCGTGCTCGCCTCCCCCTTCTGGTTAGACTGTTATCTGGGGTGGCCGTTTGTTTTTATGCCTAATTGGGCCACAGATGAGCAAACATTTGAGCGTCTCCCCTCTGATCACTTCCCCTGTTGCTCTATTCTCTTCCTTCCGTTTCTTCTCCAAGGACAACACAAGCGTTTCATCCTCCATTATAATAAGTGACCCTGAGTGAGCGGGATGGATGTAGACGTTTGAAAGAGGCCAATATAAGGAGGGGGAACAAGGGATAAACAAATAACTTTACAGTTTGACGTGTTTGTGCATGGCAGTGCTAGACGTGTATATGTTTATACCCTACTTACATATATATGCAAGTGAAGACCAAAACCAACTTTGGGTTGGTCCATCCCTCATTATTTTCCAACTTTCCTAGCTGGGCTCTGGCAGGTAGTCCTCTTCAGTTCTACTGAAGCTGAGATCTTTAAACAGAAACAGTTGAGACACTCAGGGAGGCTGAACATATTTGGTGTGTAAATTATTTTTTGGGACGTGCAGAAGTAAAATATATAGTTAAATGGAAAGGCATTAGTATGCAAAAAGTTATGGCAATAGACTAATAAAAACAAAAGAAACCTAAAAGCAATGACTGGACTACAGCGGCTGTATAACCTGAGGTCTATGTCACAGAGGAAGCGTATACACCACGAATGAATTCCATTTATAACCTGCCATATCTTCAAAATGATCCATAGCGATGCTTGTTACTCCGGTTTAGTCTCATAACTCACTGTCAACTTTTTTCATTTGAAATTGACAGCGAGGGAAGATTAAAGGACTACTTCTTTGATCTACCAGCGGAAACCGGTAACAGTGAGGACGCAAGGTTGCCCCGGGTAACCAAAAACGTTCAGGTTGAAAATGTGGCTGTTGAATTTTGTGCCGCACATGTGAACGTCCATTCAAGGCAAGGCATGAATGTCAAAGACCAACATCAAACCTGCCTTTTCTCAGCTTTGCACTTTTACTCTGGAGGTTATTGATACACACACACACACACACACACGCACACACACACACACAGGGGTTTTGGGTTATGGGGGTACGGGGACGAAAAGTGACTGCTCTACATTCAGAGCGTGGCCGAGCTAACGCTGCACTCGGCCTTGGAGGAGCAGGCTGAACAAAGATCCATGGATAAAACCCTTCTCAGGGCCGTGCGCAAGAGGTTAAAGAAAATGAGGAGAGAGAAAGGATGGGGAGGAATTCTGCTGAATCTTTTCCTGCAATGTTTATGTATCACCAGAGCAGCTTGCGACGTCAGAGTGCCGTGATTTAGTTTCACTGCTGTGAACTCTTACAGAGATGTCCAATGTTTCTCTTTGTGGGCTACTTCATCGGTCCGTTTCAAATCCGCTGTTCTCTGCATGCATTTAAATAAACATTTAGATGCATGTAAGCTGTGGCTGCGTTAGTGTCTACATTACAAGGCACGGGCGCATGCACGCACACACACACACACACTCCCGGCCCATTTATCCCCTGGAAGTGCTGGGAAGAGGATTGTGTCACAGCAGGAAGAGGCTCTCGCTCAGCTCCATGTCTAATTAACTTTATGCCTCATTTTGTGCATCTGCGTTTGGGATGCTTGCGTGCGTGCGTGCGTGCGTGGGCTATGTTGTGCCATTTTGGCTTTTGCCAGTGCTAAAAATGAGTGCAAATTATTCAGAATGCATGTGAAATATTCAAATGGGGACTGAGATATTGGCCGTGTATTGCCGCAGAAGGTGGGAGGAGGAGGGTTCGGCTGAAAAAGGGGCGATGGCTGTGAGGTGCGTGTGAACCTCTGGGCTCACAGAGAGAAATCGGGGTGTTGCTATTTTTGCAGGATGTTGATGTGAATCTCAAAGTGAAGCTGCAGAGAATGGCTGATGAAAGCTGTTGTCATTGTGTGTGCGTTCTGCTTTTTCTAAGGTGTATCAGACGTGTGGAGACATGCTTTTAAAGGAAAACTTCATACATTTGCCTGGCCTAGTTTATATTTTCTGTACATGCGTTCATAGTCATACATTTTGTGCAAGCAGACAGAAAAAACATTTTTTTTTGCAGTCATCCAATTTACTAGAGTATAGAATAGACTTTACAACAGGTGCTGGAGCTTTTGACCACATCCCACCTAAGACTAAGACAATGACCTGTTGGCACATGACCAAAATCCTGGTCACATGATGGAAACGGTTTCATTTGCTAAGGATGGCTCGGGATCTCGTCGAAGGTCGAGGAAAAAAGGACCGTTTTCGTCCATAGTGTAAAAATAAACAAAAAAACAAACATAAAAAGCTTGCAGTACAAGACAGCTTCGGTGGTAGAAACCCAAGAGCGGTTCCTCATACTGTTGGCAAACATATGTCATTCCACAAGTACTACGGCAAGTATGGAGAAACTAGAATGGTTTGCCTTTGCTCCTTCATCCAAATAAATAAGCCTAACCTCAGTGGTCATGTTTCTCATTTCATCGGGCTCATTTCTGTTGATGGCGCCACATTTCGCTGTTGCCGCAGTAAAGTGTTACTGTGACTACAACAACAAATAGGGTCCAAGTCCGTGGCAGAAACACAGAAGTTAAAACGGCTTTAGCTTTGGTAAAGTATTTCCCAGCACTGTTTAAAATGACAATAAGAGTGCAAAGCCTCTGCAGTTCATTGGGCCGCTAAAAAGTCTAAGGAGAAACTGCATCGTAATAAAACACGCACCGGCCTCACAACAGGAGGAGAAAGCGTGTACCTGCAACGTGGGCAGCACCTGCCGACGAACAGAATCCGTCCTCCCTCCACGGCGCCGGCGCCACAGCTCGACTCTGGACTGCCGTCTTTTCACATTGTCGGGCCACTTTCTATGTATAAGACATCAGTCACATTGTTTTGAAAATGATATTGAAAAAATATTTCTTCAAAAATATCCCCAAACGCATCCCTTCCCGTTTCTGTTCCGATTGACTCCGTTACGACAACGCACAAACGCTGAGCCTACTAGTGTGGCCTACTAGGCGCCTCATCTGAGGACGGCCTGAAACCATTTACTGGAAGAAATGTGTACTCTGACACCGTTTCTTTTTCAATATGACACAAGAAGATCATGCACCCCGGTCTTTATTTGTCTCTACAGAGACAACCAAGTAATTAGGGACACCGTAATAAAACTTGGAAAGTGTACGGTTTTATTTCAGCTGAACAGGAGGTGCCACAACAACAACAACAACACCGGGAAAGCAGTGTTACTTTGTTCACTGCCATGTGTTTCTTTGAGTGTGTGTGCGTGGCTGTAGTAGCGCAAGCAGAAGGTCTGTCGATAGGCTCACGCTGAGTGGGATTACATCCCCAGTACGACTTACTCCCCCACAAAACAGACATTATATTAACAGCAAACACAGAAGGGAAAAAGCATCCTCCCGCTCAGGGGTTGGTGGGTCAATAAAGCATCATTCAATCGCTGACTTTTGATTTTCAAGACGTCTGTTGCATCTCACAGCCCGGCTGCTTGTGACTGAGGTTGTCGAGCCCGGATAAAAACACTTTATCCTTCACAATAAAATAACCGCGTGTTCCTTCAGTACATAAAATAGAAAATTAGAAGTTGATGCTCATAACAGATGCTTGATTTTTAAGCCCACAGCTACGTTATTCTTTCTGGAGCCACTCTGTGCGGTTTCAGCGCATAAATGACGGGTGTGTGTGGCTCGGCGGCGGTTGGTGTGGAGCTGCAGTCAGTCAGACGCTGCCGACGTCAGCGCAACTGAAAACGAAGCCTCGATCTCCGAGGTTCGTTTAGTTTAATCTGTTGAGAGTTTGAGAAAATCAGCGGACTATGAAGTAAACGCAGTGCTCGCGTGCACTGCTCATTAGTGCTTTTAAATGCCGTGTCGACCCACACTTGTTACAGTGCAGGCGAACCCTTCAAAGTCAAAGCCTCCCACATTAACCCCTGCTGCTATATCATCACGTTTGCATGAATTGCTTGCATTTAACATGCATTTTAAAAACCGATGGAGAGCAGTCATATGCGGTCCTTTATTCTTAGTTGCCGAGTTGAACAGCCTTTATTGACAGTAGCAAAGCAGCACAACAAGTTCTGCATTTTCCAAGATTGGTGAAAAATTATCTACAGATTAAAAACGAGCATAAAATTGATTTTACTGCTTAAGGATGGGAACCACAAAATGAGCACTTATCCTTGTGAAATGATCCCAAATTCTGTAATACAAATCAGCGTAAGCATAATCAAGCCTTTAAAAAGAGGGCTTTTCCACATTTTTATTTACAAAATGAAGCAAGTTCACAGAAATAATATGACATGGGTTTATCCCCTTTTTTTTTTACAGTTGTTACATTTTTTTATTTTCTCTCTGTCAGAATTACGGATAGGAGGTGGTGTTGTTGTGTTGCTTGTTTGCCAGCCACCATCCGGCCTGCCAGCCAGCGGCCGGTCCCTCATTTGAATGTTTTGGAGGGTCACTGGAGCGAGGCCAGTGGCTTCACACTGCACCCACTGTCTCCAGACGACGGCCCGGCCAATAAGGAGGCCCTGTAGTGAGTCCATGAATGTTTCCCCCCCACTCCTGAAGTGTCCACGCTTGTTTCAATGCTGCGGCTCCATCGCAATCAAATCACTGCTTGAGTAAAAAGACACAATGGTTTGCAAATATACTTAAAGTGGCTTGAGCTCCAGAGAGTATCCATCTTTAATTGTAAAACCTGTGTTTGCTTGTGATCCACGTCCAATATAAAGCAATAATCACTTTGTTTCAAGGGGCCATACGCCTAAGAATTTGAATTAGGTTAGCGTATAAATGAAAGCATAAGATAAATGGCCTGTTGAAATTGCTATTTATTGCTATTTATTTTTACAACTACACTACACTATTGCCTTTTCATATATTGTATACTGTATAAATGTTTAAAAACAGTAGCTTTTAGGAAAAAGTAGTCGTTTGTGTGGATCACGGTTCAAAATAAACAAATAAAAGTGAAGTGTTGTTGCTGCTCCCAGAGGTCTCGAGCCAGAAACAGAAGCATATGGTTGTGTTAGGACCCGGCCCGGCGTGCGTCCAGGGAGCGGACCTTTCTGCCGTCCTTTAGGAGACGACGTGCTTAAAACTTCACAGGCAGAGTGGTCGCATCGCTCCAGGCAGCCGGTTAATCGCCGCCGTTCCTCATCTACTGGTAATGTCGGCGGCATGAGGAGAAACGTCCACCATGAAAACCGCGTTAACGTTACCCCTGTGGTCACACATGGTTCACGGGAGCTCTGTTTAGGAGAGACAACGCGGTTTGATGCCGGGCTCTGGAGCAAAGGTTCAGTCAGCTGCCAGAAGGTGACCCCCAACTTGATAACAATGTGACGGGAGATCAAGGCCTCTGCTCCTCATGCGTGTTGACAGATAATAACGATCATACGGCCCCTTAGGAGTAGGTCAAAGCAGTGACTTGAGGCAGAGGTTTCAACCATTTCTTTTGGGGTTTGACAATGTTGACTTCTTCATGACTTCAAGTCATTAGTTGTCGAACATTTGTATTTTTTGGCTTTATTGGTAGAAAAACCTTCTTACTTTTTAAAACAACGATAAAACAAAGCAAGGCGGTTTCCCCCACTTCCACTCACTACGCTAAGCTAAGCTAACCGTTTCCTTGCTACAGCTTCAAACGTATCGCAGTCATGATAGTTCTGGTATCTATCTTCTCGTTCAGCTCTTAAAAAGCATTCGGCGTAGTTCCCAAAATGTAACCCTATTAAGAAACCTCACATGAACAGATTTGATGAGAAAATCCACAGAAATGCCGACTGCAGTAAAATGTCTCCCACAGAAGCGTGCCTGTGTTTGGTGAGGCTGGTGATATACGGGTGTGTCATTGCAAAAACAACTGAGGTCACCGAGTCGGACTGGTGTCAAGTGAGGTCACCTGCTTCCTAGTTTACGTGCGTGTGTTTTACTGTGGTCTAGATGAGCTGGCGACCGCTTAAATCCGTAGTCGATTGTGTTTGCGAGCGGTAAAGCTGTCTGAGGGAGTGTGAATTCCATTAGACACATGCACATGCCTATGAGGGTTGCCCTCACATGTGTAACCACCCCACGCACGCACGCACGCACGCACGCACGCCCCTCCACAGACACACACATATAAAGGGAAACTATCCCCGTTGACATGACCTCTGGAGTCAGCTATATATCGGAGCAATCTGTGTTTACGCAGGTGTCACGTACACGGTCACACAGACGTCACATGTCCATGCATAGGCAGGGCGCTGCCTGTTCGGAGCATATAGTATTAGTATATCCAGCAACTGGCTGTCGCGGCTCATTACCAGGGTATGGGCTCCACTGTTAAACGTGTCGCATGTCCAATTTGCACCAACTTTGACACTGCCGACCTTGGGTCCCCAGCCATACACCCAATCAAATGACAAGTCAGCTGTTGGGCTGCTGTCTGGGTCTGAAAATACTTGAAAAAGCTTTTTAACAGCGGTCACCCAAGTAGACTTAAAAAGGTGTGACCATCACGTAAAACCATAAATAAAATAGCATTATTGTTCTCACAAAGGAAATAGATAAAGCTGCAACAACAATCATGTACCATAATATACCATTAAGGGAGGTTGAAGAGAGAATGTGTCATCAAGCCACTGGCACTTTGAACGCTGGCCTTCAACTTAAATTTGCAGTATTCGTTGCTACCAATCAATAGCACACGCAGCAGTTTAAAAGGAGCTCGCTATAAGCAAGGGTGGAGCAATGATATCTATGTAACCAAAACATTGTTTTGCATGCCTCCTAATGCATGGAAAATATGAAATCTCTGCAACGGAAGTTATCCTACTTGTTGGTGCAAAGAATTCAAAGTTACCACATTCAGTGCTTACACAGGCAAACAATAGAAAGTCATTTTTCTTCAAACCCGTAACTCTGCAGTTTTTGCAGTGACACCACTTGTATATTTGTGGCCTAAATAAACGCCCCCGGGAAATATTACTGCTCTCCTTAGAGCGTGAAGGATTAGTGTTTGAAATACAAACTGCCAGGAGCTGCAAGGCCAAAGCCGCTGAAGAAAAAAAAAAAAAAAGAGAATCTGCCACACTGGAGAATAAAAAACAAAAATCCTTCAGGAGGTTCTTATGTAGATTACTTGAGTATTTTAAGGATTTAATCCGGGACCGCCGATGCTGCCGGATCTCGTTTTTCTTTTTTTCCTGCACAAAGCTGCTATTGCTCGCTAATCTGCATGATCTCTGTGCGCACTGCATCACTGACTACACCGAGACACACAGGTACAGAGACAACAAGTGGGAGCCGGCGCTGCACACAGATATGCAGATTAACCGATCACCTCACCGACGCATTTGCCCGTCCATGTGCAACCCCCTCCCCTAGGGGGTTGCACATGACTGATGACACCAGCCCCTGACTGATGACACCGCAGCGGTGGTGGTGTCAACGCCATAAAACAAAGGCTGCGGCATAGATGAGCTGCCAGCCGCGCCTCCAGTGATGGATTTCGTTGCGAACACATTTGCCGCTGCGATCCGACCATTTAGTCTCCTCCGCTTCTGCCTCATTCTTTCGCTCAGCCCACCCTGGAACGTTTCAT
The DNA here is from genome assembly GCA_021346845.1 of Apeltes quadracus. Taxonomy (NCBI): domain Eukaryota; kingdom Metazoa; phylum Chordata; class Actinopteri; order Perciformes; family Gasterosteidae; genus Apeltes; species Apeltes quadracus. The sequence goes on along the minus strand of CM037926.1, from coordinate 4,365,713 downwards.
TCGTCTTTTGCCTTCGCCGGGCCTCCCGTTGCCCGTTACTTTACTCTACAATTGTCTGTGCCCTTCAGCCATCTCCAAAATAGAGAGAGTGTCCCTGTTTGTGGCCCATCACATCTGTTCCTCCGCCCGTCCCACGCTCTCTGTTTCACTGTTGTTGGTGCCTTTCTCCTCTCCGCCGCACCTGTCTGCACACGTCCACGGCCTCAGACTGTCTTTTGTCTGCTCAATTTCCTTCCCCGGTCAAAGGGTCACCGCCAGCTCCGATATCCTCTAAACCCTTTCTGAAATAAGGGCTGTGAGCAGCTCGTGTTTATCCTTCACAGGTGGAAAGTGTCAGCCAGTGTTATTTCATGAAAATATCTCTTTAGTTTGCCTGTAAAAAAAAAAAAAAAAATATTTTCAAACTCATTTTGGCCGATGTCGATGCCGATATATAAACATTTTTATTACGTTATGTTTGTGCTGTAATGTTACACATAACATGCATTGTTATTGCATGAAACCGTGTGACTGATTTATAAACGATTGAATATCATGGAGACAGATTATCTTCACACCAGGGAGCCTCCGCAGATAATTTCCCTCAATGATCTTTTGTAGCCCCACTCAACACTGCATCACAAACCCCCACCAATAATCTGGGCTAATATCATGCAATTACCGTGCACGCGTTTCATTTTGGTGCTGAGCAAGCAGGCGATCGCGGAAATGAATATGAGAGGGGCGCATTGGGAGGTTTCCATCCTTCCACCATATGTGTATGAACAAACATTTAACAGACTTTAATAAAAAACTAATAAAAAAACAAAAATAAAAAATATTTTTAACAGTTCTTCAGAGTGCATTCATAGAAAATTACACAACCTGGTAAGTGCACTCAGTAGGGTGCAGATCTCCGCCTAATGAACAAACAACAACAACAACTTTCAACAACAGTAAAATCTGCTTCAGTTATCTCTCCTGGCGGAGAAGATTAAAACAATAACGCAGATTGATTCATCCTGTATGGCGCCTGACTTTAGTGGATCATAACATTTCTGTTATCGAATAAATCCGGTTCAAAATGAGTCTTTGTGCTAAGCTAGGCTAACTAGCTGTAGCTTTATCCGACAGATATGAGATGTGTATTGATAACCTCTAACTCTCAGCAACAGCGACAATAGGCATATTTTAAGAACGTATTCTCAATTATTATTTTTAATTAAAATGTATGCAGCGATCATGTATGCATATTTCTATTAAAAAAATAATAAAATCGGGTGAAAGTGTCCTAAAAGTACAATATAATTTGATCCATTCTTAGTATAAGAAAATATAAAGATATTAGCAAAGCAGCTTTAAACTTTTATTTTTCTATGAAGCGTTTGCAAGAAAGTTTCCAAACAAGGAAAAACTTCTATGACACCAGTGACATTCAATCACAAGTTCAGTCAAGCCAGTTGGAAGAGTCAACCCCAGTCATTTGACCATGAAGGTTCATGATAAATGGGCACACTTTATGAATAGAGGCTCCATTTAGAGATGGCTCCATAAAACAAGCAGCCCCTCCTACGTTTTATGTTTTGCCATAAAGCCGAAGGTCAGTGCCGCTGGAAGCCCCAGGATGACGTTCATTCTCCGGTTTTGCAGGGGGGGGGGCAGTTATTCTCTAGTGACCGGTAGAGAGTAGGTTTAACCCGAGTGTGGGAACTTGTGTGGTTTTTTTTTTTTTAACTGGTTTTAACATACTGTATGTGTATCGGTCTGGAGCCTAGTCTCATGTCCTTTATGTGAACACAATATCCATTTGCAGCTTTGTGAGGACATGAAAGGAGGGTTTTATGACTGATGGTTGCACTTACGATCCTCGGCCTCCCTCGAACTCTCTCCCACTTCCTTTCGTTTGACTTCAAAAAGGGAACCGCCGCGTGACCGCCATACCTATTGTAGCAACACCTGCGTAAGGGCGTTCCAACCACCGCTATTAGCACAGCTGCTTGTCTATATGTGGCAGTATATTTGTTCAGAGCTAAAATAGCTTTAATGCCACAGTGCTTGACTTTGGGCTCTCTCAAGAGCAGCTCCATTGTCTCGGATATGAGCCTTTTAAGCCAAACAGACATAGGTGGTCCAGTAAAGTCAGCGCTGTAGTGGATTGGATTTAATACCCGTGTGTGTTTTTGTCGCACATAAACTACACGGCGAGCTGCCAGTTGGCCAAAAGTCTGGCAGTTTTCAGGCAGCCCGGAAAAATAAACAAATTGCCAGTGGGCACTTTTCGTGTGGTTATACAATTAAAGAGGCACAAATTGAACACCCATCCTCATTGGTCTGACTCTGTCACCATGCTCCATCCGTACACGTTTCCCCACACATTTATTTTCAGCGTGTAGCAGAAGGAATGATAATGGAGAAAAACTGTCACTTGATGTGTAAATTCACCATTAATAATTCCTCTCTCGTCTCGCCCAAAAAGACTGCCTGGGTGTCTGTTTGCTGCTCCTGCTTACAGCTTACTGCGCTCTCCCTTTCCCTCCCTCCACTATCCAGCCCTCCCTGATGGACGCATTGGACAAAGTATCCGGCAGTAACACTAGACCTACTGCACGCTGGGGAAGGTGGACGACAGTGAGCCTCACACGTCTTTCTGTCCTCCCTCACACAGACTTCTTACTATGTGATCAATTCGGGCTCCATAAACCTGCGTCCCCTCTTGTGCAGTTCTTCACAATAGGAAAAGTGCTAATCGGGTCTACTGTCTTAATGTCTCGAAAACAACTTATTTGCCAGCGTGATGAGATTGTCATGAACAACTCCATTAAAAGCTGTAGCCTGTGCAGTACAGCCTACACCTCGAAAACATGATTCAAACGCGCTAAATCTTGTTTGATTATTCCATTAAAAAGATCTAATCTTAGCTAAAGCACTGCTTGCCGTAGCTTTACATTCCCTGCATGGTCATAATCCCTGGTATCAATATCTCTGCAAGAAAGCAAATAGGCTTTTTAACTATTCCTTTAAAACGGTATTATCATCATCATCATCGTCGTCATAATAGGGATCAAGATGAAATTGGGCAATAATTCAGGACTGGCCTTTAAAAAGCCAGTTATTTTTGCAGCGACATTGTGGCCTCAGGGATCTGGGCCCGACGAGGCAGTTGGCACAAATGCTAAAAGATGTGGTAAACATCAAAGTATAATTCACCAAACTTCGCAGGCATTATTTGCTTTAACAGCTCCAGGGCGGTTTGACCGGCGCCTCTTGATTCAATGTATTGGGATATATTGCGACACTAAGCGCGGTGATGCGATTATTGCAGAATCTTATTCTAGGAAACCAGAGAATAAAAGAACAGAACCATCTGCATTTAATCTGACTAAAGAAAACACAATCTGCATTTGAATGTATCCCAATCCCTGTAACGTCCACCATCGCAGTGCGTCAGACTGGAGAAAGTGTACTGCCGTCCTCCTCAGATTTACATTTAAATGATCAAGTAGGGAGTCTCAGCAGCTCTACATGCTTTGCCTGTCCCCTCCTCGGCTTGCATCTTTACCGTCCTCTCAGCGGCTACGTCAACATGATCTTTTTCCATTTCTTTGCTCACGGTCTTGGTCTCGTCTCAGAAAGGCCGCTGACTTTACGGTCGTGTTCCAATGGCGCTTTGCTTTTAGCCAAATGGACAGACAGCTGTGCTCCCATTTCTATATATAACTAACAACCCCACATGATGAAGTCTCTCACCCTCTCTCTGGCCACTACGACTGTTACTGCGCAGAGAGAGAGTAGGAACCATTCACTACTCAAATTTAAAGACCCGCACTTTTTATCAAGTCATTTTGAGCCTAAAATTCTAGCTTTCATCAAAAAATAAAGCCACATTAAAATGATTTAGTGAGAAGCACTTTGGTAAGCCCCGCTACTTAAACTACAGTATTTAATGTGGCTTTAATCTGCACACGGTCACAATTTTGACGTTGAATGGATGCAGGACACGGAAATTTGAAATGAAGATCGTCCGACCCAAATCTCGCCCTCTCTGCAACGATATGGACAGTATTGAGGAAACAAACACTCCATGTTTAAATTTGTACAATATATTTACATGTTTTTTGCTGTAGCTCAGTAAGTGTGAGGTTATCTGTGTGTGCTTGTTTGCAAGAGCTGGATTATGGTGCATAAGTAACAGCGTTAAGGGATCAGCTGGTGGTGGGGTCGTATCCATTCAGATTAGAGAGTTTAGTCCTCCCGTCTCTGTTGTGTAATTAATAGAGACGGTGGGAGGGGCGGGGGTGGGGGGGGGAGAGGGAGGAAGGGGAGATAAGGACAAAGAGAGGAGAGTAAGTGTGCATTGGGAGTAGACTAAGAAACAGACTCGCTCTCACACACACACACATAAACAGGAACACACTCAGCAGAGAGGGACTGCGTGTAATGACAGGGTCCCTGGCGGGCGGTGTATTCGTGTACATCATGAGCGTGTGCAGCGGTCCAGAACCAACAACAGATTGGATATAAAAAGGGACGGACGGGACGTGTGGTTTGTCTAGCAAGTTCAGGACCTCGATAATGTCAACAGAGATAATAACTGCTGGATGGCAGGAATGCAGCCGCAAAAATCTGCAAATAGGCCAACAGCCGTTTGGAGTCAACACGACCAATTGGTTCTGTTGTAGGTGATCTTTTAGATGAGTGATTTCCAAAAAAGACTCGTCGTTCTCCATTTTGACAAAGAAATTAGGGCTAAATGCCATCTGCTGTGGTAGACGATACCGCACGGCTGCCAAACAATAGAAAACTTCACTAGAACCCTGGGTAGAAAAACCTTTGTTGGCCTCATCTAACTGCTAGTCTAGTTTGAGCTAACCCGATTAAGCACAGAATAAGTCAACGTTACATTAACATTCCATAACAGGCCCACCAAATGTTCTTACTTTTACTTGCGAAAGCTGTCACTCCAGATGAAACAATGAGCAACGGTAACTCCTCGCTAGCCGAGCACTCAAGCCCTCGGCAGTAATGACTCCTGGTAGCTGAGGGAGACAAAGTTGCGTGGCAGAAAATCCATTAGTGAGTCTGCTGCTGGAAAGCGAGGAGACACGGAGGAACAGTGGCTTTTGATGCCGCGAGGCCGACCGCACTGAAGGATTTCAACATCACACCGCTCCGCGAGTCGGACAAGGTTAGCAGAAGCTAGCTCAAAAATGTCCAATGACTAATTCACATGTTCGGTTCCGGGCAGAGCTGCAGGGGCGAGGGACCGCGGGAACACTGGGTTGGGACTCGATTAAGTTAAGGTGTCGACCAAAAGTACACAGCGCCAAGTTGCCTCGAACCGTCGCCAGTCAGCCGATACCCAGATAGAAAAAAAAGGGGGACTAATTGTGTGGTTTTGCTGGCAGCCAATCCCTGCGAGCGTTCTGACCAGGTTTTCAAAACCTTTGCTGGATCTTCAAGCCGAATTGCTACTTTTATAAATATACCATTTGACATGGTGCTGGCGTGGTTAGCACGGTTGCCTCACAGCAAGAATTTTGAAAGTTCTCCCCGTATCTTTGTGGCTTCTACCTCCATCAGCCCAAAAACCTTTTGGGGTTTGGTCAGGTTTGTCTCATGTCGGCCCCGTGAGGGACTGGTGACCAGTCCAGGCAACGCTGTGACTCGCCTGATGTTAGCTGGGATTAACTCTAGAGTCAGAGAAGATATGTCCGGCTCCTGTGAATACTTTTTTTGGACAAAAAACAAGTCCTCATGTTGCGTTTCTGTTTTGATTTGAAATTGTTAATATGTTAAAAGTGCAACTAAAATGCCTGAGAAAGTAGGATTCCCTCAAAGCGTAGCTGAGAACGCAATTAATTCATGAGAGGGTTATGAGAGACCTGTCCAACATTAGAGCAGCTGCAAGATAGGATTTAGCATCTGGATACATGTCTCTTTTTGACCCATCACACACGCGCACACACACACAAACACACTGGCCTATTTCTTTGTTGATGGGAGATTACAAAAATGAGGGGGAAGATGAAGACAGAAGGAATGACGATGATAAGGAGGAGAAAGTGAAGATTACGGCCGGTGTTGCCTCCCTGTGATTTTGCCCAGAGATGCCGCTCACTCACTTCTTTATCTCTGTCTTTCTGATGAATTAGTAAGTGGACACGAGAAGGACTCATTCATCCGCACACTGGTACATGAACTGTATGCGTAGCCTTTCACTCCAGCTCTCTTCTCCATTTCTCTGCATCTTCTAAACTCCTTTCAAACTGTTTTCCTTTCCTGTATTCTTTACAACTCATTCACACACTCATTCTTTGAGTTTCACAGCACTGTATTATACAAATAACTGTTCCTGCAGTAAAATATATATTTCTTTTGACCTCTCTGCGTCTGCCTGATGCCATGTTTAGTGTAGATTATAGCCCAGCGTCTGACCCATTGCCTGCAGACAGAACTGCAGTTTTGTGTTTCCTCCAACCCCCCCCTATGCTGAGTCCCTGAGGCTGCAGCAGCTGGCTACACACGGATTCATCTCCCTCTAGGTTGTTCCTTCTTCCTTTTCTGTCCTCTCTCGCTCTCAAATAGTGTGTTTGTGCTGCGTCCATCTCGCTTATTGCTTATTGTGCTGTAGTCATACCATCAGCATGTGCAGTACATCACAGGTGTTTTATTTGACAGCAGGCCACAATATATGTGCACAACATCCTATTGCTCACTGGAAGCTACTCGGGATGATGGCATCAGCCAAATACGAGTAACACATACATTATTCCAAAAACATAAAAGCAACAAGGGGACAATGGGTCGGCCTGCAGGGCCGTAGAACACCGAGTGAGGCAGCCTCGATGTGGCGGGCGAGCAGCAGGGTTAAATGAAACCTTAATGCAGTCGTCAAGTTAGAATACAACGAGGCTGGAATGAGAGTTTGAGCAGAGGAAGACATGTCGGCGCACAAACAGGCTCAATTGATCCAACGGAAAAGGTCAGTGTGAAAGACGTAAATCGTATTTTAGGGAGAGCTGGCTTTCTTTCCAACGGATTCATTTTTCACAATTGACCTGCATCCAGTATGAACGGCAGCACGGTTTCCGTCCCAAAGGGATCACCGCGTACGTACTGGGCATTTTATTCCCATTGTTTTCGGTGAGATTGCTTCAGCCGCGATGAGCCTTGTGTGGTGTGCGTGCTGATGTTGCCGCTCCATGAGAATAAAGCGTATCGACGGTGGCCTGTTGGGTTATGGATTAGCCGCCAAAGTGCTTAGTCAAACACACACAAACGCCTTCCTGACACCTGACCTTTAAAAGGAAGCCGAGTGGAGATCAACTGACCAGACGCTGCCGGCGATCACATCCACGCTCCATCCCTCACCTCTCCCCTTTCACTCAGTCACTATCCATCGAAGGGTCAGTGTTTAGTATACATGAGGAATGAGCGTGCATCGAGGGATCAGGCAAAAAGGAAACAAGGAATCACTGAGGGAAAGGCCCCGTTGTTTATGGTAGACACAAAAAAGAAACACACGTATTGGCAAAATGGAGGGCGAGACAAGAGGTCTTGTTTAAGCTGATCGGTGCACGAGTGAGAAGGAGGGAGGTGGATTGACTTGTTAGATGATACAAAACGCACACGCACACACACACACACACACACACACACTGGTGCCATGTTAGTAAACTCACATGGAGCCCATTGTCCTGACAGACAGCACGCTGGGGAGTGTGCGTGGGTGTGTATTCATGTCGCTGCGTGAGTCCGTGTCATCGGAGACGTAAATATGAAAAAGGACAGCAATATGGAGACAACCAATCGCTCTGTCCTGAAACAAAAAAGAACCGCCCTTGTCCTTCGGCCGAGATTGGCTCCATATTGGATGTTTAATATTTAACTACACGCGTCTTCCTCAGGGACCGGGAAGGGTTGGATGTGTGAGGAGGAGGTGTGTGTGCGTGCGTGCATAGACATGTTGTGTGTGTGTGTGTGTGTGTGTGTGTGTGCGCAATCTGAAGAGATACGGCACACTTAATGTTTTTACACTGACGCATTGTGAGTGTCTATGTTTTGTGATAAAATACAGTGATTGTGTGTACACTTCTATATTTACAAGTCTGTACTGTCTATGCACACACACGCACACACACACACACACACACACGTTTGACTGAAAAATAGCTAAATTATAATCAAGTCAACTTTTTTAATAAGTGCTCAGGGTTCATCTTCAACCTGCAATCACAGATTTTAGTTTGAGCCAGTTGGAGGCAACAGAAACTGCAAACCCTGCATTTGATAATGATAATTAACAAAATAATAATATAATGATAATGGGGAAGGTGCTTCTTTACACATGCAGCAGATGATGCGCGTGTCGTGTCCAATATTTACTCTTCTTTTAGCTCGGTTTTGGTCCTGAGGGGAAATATCTGTGACTGCTTTCAAAAGGGCCTTCAAAGTAGCCCCAGATTTATGGAAAGAAAGGATCAGAAACTTCTGCCTGAGTGAGGAGGTGTGGTCGACCCCGATGCTGGGTGACCTGCATTCTTTTAAAAAAATAAAAGAAAAAAAAACACTTAATGTGAAATAAATACTTAATTAAAACTTGCAAAGGTGCAATTATAATAACTACTAGTGTATGCAATGATCTGTTGAATTGTGAGCCACAGGCCTACATTAAAATAAGTGAGTGCATCTCTACTGAGATGGACCACACGTATCGCTGCAGGAGCTAATTCATCCCGTTTCATCACCTCACCGTCTCTGAGGATTTGGGTAAACATTTTCCTACATCCTTCTTTTCAGGTTTTTTTCCTCTGCTAAAACTCTTTCTAAAAGTCATCTTCCTATACTCTTAAGAGCAATTCTCAGAGAGGCTCTCTTAAGGGCCAAGATGCTTTGTGACTAACCTTTATCTTTACCAGGAACTTATTTCTAAATTCTTTCCAAAGCATCATCATCTCTAAACTTTTGTAATGAGGAGCAACTCTTCGTGCTACGAAGCTTTCTGAATAAACCCCGGGGCTGTTTGGCCGTTAGATCAGGGGTGTCAAACTCATTTCAGGTTGGGGCCAGATATTGCTCACGTCACCCTAACGCGGGCTAGACCATTAAAATAATAGGGGGTTTGGCTGCACGGGGGGCGTCGGCCTTAACGACCTGCCAAATGTGGCCCTCGGGCCGTGAGTTTGACATTTTTGCGCTAGATGTTGTTAAAGTTGCAGTTTCTAAAAGCCAAACAATTAGGTAAAGATGCCAAAAACGCTGCGTTGTAAATCTCTGTGGGTTTAAACTACTACAATAATCTATTGTTCACATTACAATATTGATTAAAAGCAGCTTTAAATGTAAAGATTTGCCGCTTGTCATATCATTGTAGATTGAATATCAGGAGGATTTAGGCTACTGGCCAAAACAAAAAACACAATGATCCACCGGTTGTATTTGTTTTGTAATCTAATCTAATGTAATCCACAAAGCAGGTCTGAGCACGTTGACAATGAAGGCTCGCAGATAACAATCATGTAAATGTCCATCCAGTGCACACAGGATTCACGTAAAGCCTTTGATTCTATTCTAAGTGCAGGTGAATGCGTGTACAATACATCACTGTACAGAATACCGTATGCATGCTTTCACACATTAACATGCAGGGAGGTACATTCCCTGTCACGCACAATGTGAAATGCGCGCAATCACACACACACACACACACACACACACGCGCGCGCGCAGTGAGTCACTGTTATTTCGCTGGGTTTAACTACAAGCCAAACCCCCATCGCAGACACACTGACTCAGTTATTCGCTCATGCACATGCCCCAATTTGTATGTGTGTGTGTGTGACAAGCCAAAGAGGTATTCAAAAGGTGGGTTCACCCAGATTATTTGGCAAAGACCAAGAGAACGTGTTCAGAAACGGTTCTATATTTCATTTGCCATCATCTGCAGACATTTTGCAAAGAATAATTTCTCTTGAATACTGCCAATAATGCCAAATTCATTAGCATCAAAACAGTTGCTCATGCATTTCTCAGTGTGAGCGAACACATGTCTGTGTGCACACACATTAAAACATACATTTGGCATCGTGTTTTAATCCAGGACACATCCATACACAACAATATATCATATTGTGTGGGATCTTATTTATAACACTCGAGCCAATTGCACAGCGGCCAATTGTTTGTCAGTCAGCAACAATCAAAACACACACTGCTCAATTGAATATGAAGGCGAATGGCTTGTAGTCGGCATTTAACCACAAATCAATTTAATATTAAGCCCGAAATGGTTTCTGACTCACCAATTGGTAGATAATTTGCACATACATTGACCCGGCCGTCGCTCTTTCCTGGTGAGACGTCGGTCACCGCGTGGCGGGACCGGTCTTCAGTGTCACAGTCTCCGGCTCTCACTGACAGAGTAGCGAGGGCCCAGAGACGTGCTTTCCCGGTGCGCTTCCGATTTATGTTCAATCAAATCCGTGATATCGGCAGACACCACGGACTTTGAATTTCGCGCAGATTACGCTGGTGTCGTGACGTCAGCTACGCAAATGTCCAGTAACATCTCGAGTTTAACTGGTCCATGTTTGACACGTGACGTAACTGACTACCGGCATAACATATTTAAAGGCACAGCCAAAAGCGAGACAACGGAATCGACGCGCGCATGCGCAACATCGTTTGACGATGCGCACGCATCGTCAAACTTGCAACAAGTGGTTCGCGATAATCCGCTCATTGTCTCACGTCAGATACTACATTGAAATACACGCAGAAACATACTGTAGAACACAACGATAATGTATTAGGGCCACAACAATGATGATTAGCTTTAAGGGGAAGAAAGCTACAATCTGTATACAAATACGAAGATTAAAAAATTCATGATGTGTGAGCAGCAATGAGGTTCCTTGACACAACTATAATTTTACCGCACACTGTTGACGTTTGCTAGATTTTATTAAGAACGAACAACGCATTTCGCATACAGCGTCCTCAGGCTCGCTCAGGGATGGTCTGAGCTCTCAGGTGTGTCTTAATTACCTTCTAGTCACATGACCAGTTGTTTGCAACAGTTGTTTGCAACGATATGGGCATTTTAAATACAAATATCCAATATTCCCATAAACAGCTAAATATAATCAACAATTAACAGACCCAGACCACGTAGTATTAAGTATGTTCCTGCAATCTACCTGCACCTAACCAGGCTGTGCGTGGATCTTGGTATCATTTGGTTCAACTTCAATGTCTTTTTTTTCTGGTGAATTTCCCTCTGCCCGGACGTATGAACACACAAAAGTAGATTTGAGTAATGGATTAGTTTATCACATCCTACGAGATGCAATCAACCAATCCATTTACAGCTAAATGAGTACGTTCACCTAAGTTCCAGGCTCAGAACAAGCTTTGGAGAGAAAAATCCCTCAAAAAAACACCGCGCAAATCTCCTTAACTGCCATGACTGGTATTTTGGCTCCGAGAATCGGTTCAAATGTACATCACCGCTCGGGTTTAAACTGCTGCAGATGCACACAGATCCTTCTTACGCCCACGCACACATGTTCATGTGCGGCAGGGACTGTGGCAAAGCTCTGTCAACAGGTGGAGGAACACCAGGGCAGAACCGTAGCAAACGCCAAACAAGGCCGCCTTTCAGTAAAGCGACCCCTGTGTTTGTGTATGCGTGTGTGTACCCGCCTGCCATGTTTTGACACATTCACATTAAATACACAGTGACATCCATTCAGCTCTTGATGTCCGGGGCCTCAGTGCAGCCGAGTTAATTGAAGCCAACGTCAGCAAAGACATCTACAATTTCCTCGTCCAGGGAGCGAGAAGAAAGAGAGACGTCTCTGCGTCTCGTCACTCAGGGAGGCTTCAAAAAACACAAACGAGCAGAAAGCGAGCGAGAAGAGGAATTGCAGGCATATTTAACGCGGACGTCCCTCCTGCAAATAAACAAGCAGGGGGAGAGAGAGAGAGAGAGAGAGAGAGAGCGAGATGCAGAAAAACGAGGAGGACGGGCAGGGAGCGGGGCAGGAGCAGGGCCTGAAGGAGGGGGGGCGTCGTAACGAGAGGAGCCAGCTCCCTCATGATGCTCCGTTTGTTTCCCCCTCTGTTTGCTTCTGCAGCGGGAGGCCGGCGCGCCACCGACCGTTGCTCTTCCACTCGGGCCATGAAGGCGAGCATTGATGCATAGGTTTCCATTTGGCTTCTTTTTCATGGCTCCAGTACGAAATATGAGCGTATTGGGTGGGGGGGGGGGGGGGGGGGGGGCTTATTCAGGCCAGCAGTCAGTGGGAGTATTGGCACCAGTTCAAGCCTTCGTCTGTGCAACACAAATCAACAGCGAACAGAGATCAGGCCATATTTACTTATGAGCTCAGTGATGGATAGTGGATGTTCCAACATCAGTAGTTATCTGTGGAGGTGCCAACATGGCAGCATGGAGGGGACTTTATTTGATTTATTACCGCTCATAATCGGAGTCATTATAACTAAATATCAGAAACCAAAGCCACAAAAGTCCTAGTTAATTTTTGTGGGACAGATGTTGAACATCATTTATCAACAGAGGCCTGTCTCAGCACACTGGGAGCTTATTTATTAGATTAGTTTGCTGTCATTTCAGTCGGTACGGATTGGTATCGTCCACACATGTAATAATCGTTGGCATGTCAATGGAGTTTGGTTCATTTTTCATGAAAGTTTTACAGCATCTCATTTTTTTTCAGTGGGATGATCACTTCTTCACCAAAGTCTCCTCTGACATCAAATTCTTATTCACTGGGTTCAGGCATACCACTTGACCATAAATAATTTGGTGTTTGTTTAAAAAGAAAGGAATGAATGTTTGTGTTTTCATTTTCCCAGGAGACTTTTGTTGGTGAGGCTGAAGAATTTCAAACATTTTGGCTTCTATCTGAAACACAAAGCATATTCAAACTCATAACTATATATTTAAAGTCAAATCTGGTTTGTTCTGTCGCCAACACATACTTTCATGTACTTACACATGATACACGTGACGGCTACAGAGCCTGTTGGACTGGAGAGATGCAACTGGAACTTTCAATCATTCCTGGTTTTTATGCTGCGAAAATTAAACGAAACACATTTTATACAAATCAATGTCTCATCGTTTTCCCCCTCTTTTTTTCAGGTTTGATTACCAGGAGCTCCTCCACAACTCGACCTTCTGCCTGGTGCCTCGAGGTCGACGCCTGGGCTCCTTTCGTTTCCTCGAGTCTCTACAGGTAAAAAAAATAAATCCCTCAATCACACATAACTCAGACGAGTGACATTGATTTATAAGTATACACCTGTGCTTAAGAACGATGTTGTTCATCCTGCCCGAGTGCCCTCCGACTCTCCGGTTTCTCTCACATAAACAGTAGGTGCAAGTCTCTACATGTGCTACATGCTAGCACATCAGTCATCAGCCTTTCCCCTCTGGATTACACTTTCCCGCTCACATACAGTTTGGTCAACAAGGACGTGCACCAGGTTGCAGGATGTTTACGTTCCAGAGCCGTGGTTCCTGTCAAGTCTTTTAGGTACTGACACCCCGACGGTCACATCTGCAAGTGTTTTCCTCGGACCGTTGTGTTGTGTTGAGTGCAGATCCAACAATAAAGGCTTTATTTGCCATTCGCTGGGCCTTTTAATCGAAAACGTACGGAAAAGTACGGAGCGAGAGGAGAGTTTAAACACGTCCGTCTGGTGCAGTCCTCTCTCTCTGCCACCCAAGTCGGTAAGGACTCGCACCGGTGCAGGAAGCAGCAGTGGCTGTTTTTAGATCCGCCGAACACCGAACCTTGGCTGCTACAACGTTCCCTGGCCACACTGCTCTCTGGGGTGCGCGTGTGCGTGTGTGTGTGCGTTTGTGTGCGATGGTCCGGGAGCATCCACAGCAGGGGCAGTGTGCCCCACCACTGATGTCTGCTGAAGGGACCGATCCACGGAGACAACACGCTTGGCAGCCGGCACTAATCATGGTTCCTTTTTTCCTCGTGTCTTCATCAGTCCTCTAGTTCTTTCTGTCTTTTCCTCCCCGACGTCCTCTCTCTTTTTTACACTCGTGGCACTTTTTAAAGATTTTTCTGTTGCATGTATTTTTTTCTTTTTTTCTTCTTCACGTGCCAATCAAACCCACAAAAGAACTGGCAATTACCAAAAGCAGTGTGGTAGGAAACTAGCTGCCAGCTTTCCAATACACACACACACACAGGCACATTTACTCAAACGTCTCCTTTTCCCAATGCAAACAAACCAAAAACAACTACACAGGCTTTCAAGTTAGCGTACCTCCAGGCCTCCTCATTTCTTTGTGCTGGATGGAGACTCAGGAGAGCCTCGCAGCTGCATTTTAAATGATGAGGCCTTGGGTTGTCACCTTGGGAGTCTTTGTGTGACCTTGTTTTAACTCACAGCTTATTCTGACAGATACACCTCCCCCTATTTGTTCAAGTGTACTTCAGCAGGTTTATTCTTGGACGAAATGCAGAAGTGTGGAAGACCCGATTGGGCCAGAGAGAACGTTTGATCTCTGCCAATTTCAGATGCTACTGCTGCTGCTGCTCTCTGGTGGGTTAATTAGAAAAAAAAGTGTGTTATAGGGGTGAAAAATAACACCCAGACCTATCAGGACTCCAGACCACATACACAGAGGAGGGGGGGGTACAGAGAGAAAAAAAAAGAGTTAGAAGAGGGGAGACCAAAGCAGGGCACGGAATGCAAAAAAGAAAGTGGAGCAACATCAAAAACCCGTCAGAGACGGGGAGGATGAGGCAACATCTAAAAACCTGCTTTAATAAAGCATGACGCCTCACGTATCAACTGGTTCCTCCTTATTCTCCTCTCATCCCTCTCTTTTTCCTATCAGTTTAGCTACTTCCCTGCAAATGTCCCCTTGGAGGTTCTACCTAATTAGTACACAAAGAGTTGCCCCCGTCAGCCACATCTGTGTGAGTGACAGTCTTTATAAAAAAAAAACTCTGGGGGCTTCCTGGGAAAAAAGAGATAGGAGTTATTACTCATTCTACCCAGCCTTGTGGGTGCTGCACACACACGCACACACAGACACAGAGCTGCACATACACAAGGGCATTGATCACATTGTCTGCCCTGCCTGAAGTGCCAAGCAGCTGCAGCTGAACTCGTACAGACTAATTTATATTCATGCAGCTGTAATACGTCGTGTTATGTTGTTTACTGCCAAAGGGCCAAAGGAGAGCTGTGAGCACGGGAAGAATCCCGTTCAAAATGCATCTGATCACAATTAAAGAGATGTATTCACACTTTAGGGGTTATCAGTTGGTTTATCGGTGTCAGTTTCTATCACAAAAGTCCTATATACGTGTGTGTGTGTGTGTGTGTGTGTGTGTAGGCGGCGTGTATCCCGGTGCTGCTGAGTAACGGTTGGGAGCTGCCGTTCTCCGATGTCATACAGTGGAACCAGGCGGTCATTGAGGGAGATGAGAGATTACTGCTACAGGTAACACACAGAATGGTGCACACTAACACGTACAGAACATCCCGATGGCTGGATTGACCTTCTTGGTGTCCAAAGGAGACACCAATCACCACCAGGTGTTGCTACGAACAGCAATGCAACGAAAACATCCGCACAAAACATCCTATACCCAAAAGTTATAGTGCTTCACCTCATAAGGTGCTTCAAGTTATTGACATTAAATGCAACTGAGTTGATGACCGTCCCCAAAAAATGTACATTTTAAAGACTCATTAAAATCAACCGTTTCTTCATTCTTCTGACTTTGTCCCGTCACATCTATTTTTGTTTCTCATGTTTTTACACAATTAACTAGTGATTAGGGGAATACAGTTCAACAGATTACCTACACTTATAATGCAACACCTGAATGCATCCTTTGTAGACACTGAATGAAAAGTGGAGCTTGCACGCTTGTGCATGTGGTCACAAACATTGGGCCGTCCACACAGGATCCGCACAGGTCTGCATGTGCTGCCGTTGCTGCTCAGCCTGTGTGGTCTCAAGTATTGGAGTACTGTGAGGTCCTAATTTCCCAAGCCAAGAATCAGTTCAGACTCTCAAAGACACTTTCTCAACTGTTCGAGCTACATGATTGGCTGCAGTAAGTCATGTGTTTGATAACATAGTATTTTCAAATGATTCAGTCAAAAGGCCAAAGTCCAGTCTTAGTTGTGAACATTGCTGGTTGCAACTTTGTTAAAAATGACACATTTTATTTACAAAAATATTCCCACTTGAGTTTATTTCCTGCAGAGCTCGGTCAATATTTCCATGCAATCAATGCATATAGAGGCCTAGATTTTGGTTCATTGTACACATAGTGACTGGGAAAAATCCACTATGCAGGGCTACAAAAAACAGTTAAAGGGAGTCACGAATAAATCACAACGTAAACGTCTCGCTTTGAGAAAATCGCAGTGGCAGAAATTTCTTCTAGGCGGTGCTTTGGTAGATGGCAATTTGTCTGAGAAAATGGAGAGCACACCAGAAAAAAAAGAACGCTGATTGAGAAGTCAAACACCCACTGAAGATTTAATCCTGCTTGAGTTTAAAAGCACGCACACATCCTCTCTGTTCTGTGTCTCTTCTCACTTAGACACACACATCAACACTAACAAACACAGAGAGCAAAGCCGGTTCACCCGCAGCCTCAACCTTTATCTCTCCTACAGCAAAGGTTGTTCACAAAGTACATCAGGTGCCCTCAGCATTGATCTCGCCTGATAGAGGACATGAATTGGCATTCAGCTAATGAGCAGCAACCTTCCCGAGAGCTTCAACGGCATGTCGGCTTCTTTAACCGATGCTCATTAGAAACTGTGTGACAAAGCGGGCTCGAAGTCGTCAATCCCCTCACGTTTCTCAGTCCAAAACCCGGCTTGATTCCACTTTGATTCAAGTTCCAATCCGAGTGATTAGATCAATTTTGGTGATCTCCTAAAAACAGCAAAATCTGTGTTATTTGAACATCAGATCCTTAAATTAGCTCTGTGTCAAATGGGAGTTTTTCCAGGCGGACAGACCAAGAAACTAACCAATGCAGTTTCCATCTAATTGGTTTCTTTTAAGAGACCTGCTTTAAAAAACAGAGTAGAAATGATGTATTTTTCTGTTCTTTCCCATCCCCCCCCACCTGTGTGTTTGACTCGTCTCATCCTTTGTTTTCAGGTGCCATCCACAGTGAGAGCTGTAGGGAATGAGAGAGTGCTGGCCCTCAGACAGAGGACCCAGATACTGTGGGAAGCCTACTTTTCCTCTGTGGACAAGATAGTCCTCACCACACTGGAGGTGAGCCTCAGCCTTTGACCCCTCCCGTCACAGACTGGTACTGTAGTTACTCAACGCATTTCATTCCCCCGATTTCATACTTGTTGAAACCTACGACCTTGGCATCTCTGACCACAGCATTGATATATCCAGGAACAGATTTCTACCATCCAATTGGCATTAGAAACTACCAAATCTCCCTTATTTTTTTCCCCTGATCAATCGCTTACAATGTTGGTTCATCACACCCCCAATTGGTCTTTGAAATTTTGACCAGTTTGCTAAGAAGACGTATGCACAAGTCGGAAAAAACAATTCCAAATATTGTTGGTAATATTGGAATTTACACCTACAACATCTCCCTTTAGTGACAAAAACTATAGATAAAAGTCACCAGTAAGATTTTTATCTATCGCCCACAAATCCTATCCAAATAATGTTGCTTTTGGCTGCTGCTTTTAATTCAAATAATATACACCTCAACGTACACCTTAACCTTAACTTCAGAGCTCTGTCTTCCAGTCCTGCTCATACATGCAACGATCTCTGTCTGTTTGGTTTCACCCTCCTGCTTTTGATCAAGCTGAGAAGAAACGCAAACTCAAAGGGAAGTCTAAGAGAATGTCATTTGAAGGGTAGCCTGAGGGTTAGACGATGCATGAAAAAAAAACAAAAAGGCCCCTCATTATCATTTTAGCACGTGCAAAACGCAGGGAAACAACAGACTCAACCCCTCTGAAATCTGAAGAAATCACATAGTGAGTACTGGGCTTTGCAGGTCTGGAAGCCCCTAATGCATTTGCTGTGGGGGATTTATGCCAAAGATAATAAAGGAGAGGCTCTGGAGGTTGGTGATAAGCTGCTTATATACATACAGCATGCAGAGGGGGAACCTCTCCCCCATGGGAGACAGCTGTGCATTCCGCCTGAGGTCAGTGACGCGGAGGCCTTTGCTGTGTCGATACCTCCTGTTGGTCTACAATGGGAAATGCACATTTCGGAATGACTGTAACATGCAAACGTACGTTTGTCGGGTCTGGAATTGCTGTTAAGTTTACATAACACTCCAAAACTGTCATCCGGTGGCTTAGGGCGGGGGGGTGGGGGGGGTGTGGTGGAAGCTTATGCTAGAAGAGCCACTTAACTGTTGTTTCTGTGCTTCAAATTGCAACCCTCAACCATTTTTGTTCTGTCTCCTCCACAGATCATTAAGGACCGTGTGTTCTCTCACATATCGAGGAACAAGTATATGTGGAACTCCCTGCCGGGAGGTCTGCTGGTCCTGCCAGAGTACTCCACTCACCTCAGGCATTTTCCTTTCTACTACCTGGGATTAGGTAAACAAACTCTTCGTTCAAATGAGTTGGCACAACATGCGAATGTCGATGGCACATGGAGGACGTTGATGATGCTATATTAGAGCTGTGGGGGGAGAGTGGAGCAACCACACAAAACCAGCGAATCGTCGTCAAATACAAATATTTTTTTCCCAAGCAGTGGAACTCCCCTCAGACCTCAGGAGTTTCTAAGACATCTGAAACAGCTTGAAATTGATCCGATGATCCTTGATAGACTGATAGACAGATAAGATAGGATATGTTTTATGTATTGCTGAACACCCAGTAAATATTCAAAGGCAACACAACTCTCTCCTTCCCCTGTATTATCTTTCTGTGACCTTGCTCAGGGGTCAGTCCAGGTCAGGAATTTACTGCCGTCATCCATGCCGTTTCCCCATTGGTCTCCCAGTCCCAGCCAATCATGAAGCTGCTTCAGGTGGTCTCCAAGTCTAAATACTGCTCCCAGGTAAACAATTTACTTCAAAAAATGTACACCACAAATAAAAGAAAAGGGACTTTAGCCGCCCCGACGTGAGCAGTTTAAAGCATCCATCTGTGTGTGCGTACAATACGTAAAATAAGTGTCCTTTTCCTCGTCCAGATCATCATTCTCTGGAACAACGAGAAGCCGCCACCCAGTCGGAGTAAATGGCCCCCCATGCCCGTCCCTCTCACAGTGACAGACGGCAGGCGGAAGGTGAGAGCCGAAGCCACTCACACATCACGCTGAAGTGACGGCGTGACAAACGGTTTATGTATCTCTTTCTTTCATTCTCCATCTCTGTTACTCCATTTCTCTGTTCCTTCACTGCCATTTGTCTCCGTGCTGTTTCTCTATCCAAGTATATCTGACATGTTCAGTGATCCGTGCGGCATTCGGTCTCATGAATGTCCCTCACATTTCTTCTGTTCCCGGTTTTCTATCGTTGTCTCTTTTTATAAACCAAAGAAAAAATCCATAGTGATTCACTCGCCTCAGTCACTCAACGTGATTCACTGTAACAAGATCATCTCTCTCTCATTCACACGTCTGTTGGCGCAGGCCATAGAAAATGGACCATACAGTACCAGAACTAATAATTACTCTTGTATTTGTCTGTTAGACCACCAGTCGGTTCCTACCTCATGTTGCCATAGAGACAGAGGCAGTGCTTAGCTTGGACGAGGACACGGTCCTGCTGACCAACGAGGTGTGTATACATGGGTTATTAATAAACAAAGCAGAACATTTTAAAAATATACATATATATGTATATTCCTTGAAAAAGGATAAGCAATACATAATCGCTCTATGCGTGTACTTGTAGGTGAACTTTGCCTTCTTGGTGTGGCGGAGCTTCCCCGAGCGGATCGTGGGCTACCCTCCCAGGAGCCACTTCTGGGATCCCGTGAAACGGGCCTGGGGTTACACCTCCAAATGGACCAACGACTACTCCATCGTCCTGACCGGAGCTGCTTTCTACCACAGGTACACTGGCAGACTGGATCCATCCGTTTTCCTCCACTTACCCGGGGTCGGCTCGCGGTGGCAGCAGGTTGACCACATGACTTCCCCCTCCTACGCAACATGTCCCGGCTCATTCTAGCTGGACTGTATAATCCCTCCAGTGTGTCCTACCAGAGGGGCGTACCCTAAAACACCTCCAGAAGGAGGCGTCCAGGAGGCATCCTAGTTAGATGCCCAAAGCACCTCAGCGCCTCTATCCCAGTTTCCTCCTGATGTCTGAGCTCCTTATCCTCGATCTCTCTCTCTCTCTCTCACTCATTACGTACACTTGTATCCGCAACCCTGTTCTTTCGGTCGCGAGTTTGTGACCATGAAGGTTTATAATATGCATGGCTGAGCAAGAGGGATAAAAAGGAGATGAATTACAAGTAGTTAGATCAATTTGAAAAGCCTGAAGTTGATACGTGCGGCAGCGGAGTGATGTGAGCTGTTATACAATATGCTTTGAATAATTACTCCGCAGACAGGGCAGCTGATGAAAACAGGTTTCCATGTTTATTCTAAAATATTGATCCTCACACTCAGCGATTGAGTAGAGAAAAAAAAACAGGAAGTTAAAATCTACTTATTCATTGTAAAAAATCTCAATTAAGTCCTTCAAACGCAAGTGATCTAATTACAGATGTGTGTATGTTATGTTGGTAACGTGCTGCTTTGGAAAATACATGAAATGTGACACAATCCACAGGGAAAAGGCAGAAACTTCTGAAAATCATCTGCTAATTACATAAAGTTGTATGTAGTTTCTTAGCCCAATCAAAACACGTTTAAAATAAGACCGAGCCAGGTTCTGGTTCTGACAAATACTGTGCAGAATTAATAGCTGTAAAGAAAGCACTTATTTAAAAGCTCTTAGAGGAATAGAGAGCACACGCATTGTACCAGAGGAGTTCAGAGGAGCCCACTGGCCCGGGAAACGGTTAACTTGTCCCAGATGCATATCATCAACATACATCCCACCGTCTACAGGTGTGACAAAAATATTCCTGCAAGAGCAATAATAGGGCAATGTAAAATGAGACGAGAACTTGATGATCCTGTGGTTGGTATATACAGTATATGTATATATAACTGGATTCAAACCTGTGATCTCCCCTAATTATTGTGGCCTATCCACTGTGTGTGTGTTAATAACATGAATAGCATTAGGGTCTATGTAAAACTTTCCCCTTCCCCACAGGTACTACCACTACCTGTTCTCCCACTACCTGCCCCAGTCTCTGCGCACTCTGGTGGATCGCACCTCCAACTGCGAGGACATCCTGATGAACTTCCTGGTCTCTGCTGTGACCCACCTGCCGCCAATCAAGGTGGCTCAGAGGAAGCAGTACAAGGAGTTGCCCAGTCCGCAGGTAGGGCCCCTGCTCCGGCTCAATAGTCTGCGGACGCAGCCGAGTCAAATGCCAGGAGTGTGCATGTTGATAACTGTCTTGTTCTACCCCTCAGAGCACAAAGAGTGTCCCATGGGCCAACCCGGAGCACTTCAACCAGCGGCAGGAGTGTGTCAATACCTTCGCCAACTGGTTTGGCTATATGCCTCTGGTCCACTCACAGTTTCGCCTGGACCCCGTGCTCTTCAAAGATCAAGTGTCGGTCCTCCGCAAGAAGTACAAAGACGTGGAGAGAGCATAAAGGTGAAGGACGAGGTGGACAGGTTGGCTGGAAAGCTTCAAGGTGTGGTCAGGTGGCCTTAATGGACCAACATGGGATGGAGGTTGTAGGTGGGAAACTGTCTGGGATGTGGACCAAGTGGCAGTAAAGTCCTCCGACAGACCCTGGTGGACTGTTCTAGACTACAAACATATAAATGTGAAGAGAAAAAGGAACCTCCCACCTCCTACACAAGCCTGGTAAGCCACAGAGAGGATCTAGGGGCCTTGACAGAGTCCCTGTGAGTCTCACTGAAGAAGGACAATCTCTAATGGACGACCAAAGAAGGCAAAGAGCGTTTAGAACCCGTCGGATTACTGTTACTGCTGTGACAACGGGAAGGAAATGGCAATCATGGTAGGAGGGACTAGTACTGGTGCCATGCACTCCTTCAGCATCACTGGGCAGGGACTGTTACCATGGAAGCGGACCATTTCACATCAAAATGCTAACTGTAAAACTAATAAAGAGATTTATAAACGCAAACTCTGGCATGACATTGTATTAACTTTTTTTTATCTTACTTGGGAAATGCTATTTAAAGATGCACCTTGTCAGCAAGAAAGAGCTACACATGCATGAGAGCATCTGGAATTTTGTTGAAAAAGGATGTATGAGCGCTACACTGAAGAGGTGTGGACTAGTAAATAAAAATGAACTTGTATCATGATGTGCTCCTAGATATGCCTATCTCAAACCAGTGGAATTGAAACAACAGCCGCGTATTTGAAGCCGGCCAGGAGAAGCATGACTAAAGCACACAATCAAATATTTTGTAATTAAAAAAAAGGAAGAAAAAGGGTTTATTTCATACAAAAACAAAATGACCCATAGCACTACATTTTGTTCCAGTTTACAAAAATATATAAGCAGCCAAGCAGGTCTCTGTTTGCCTCAGGGTAAACAGGTGTTCTGTCTAGCACTCGGGAAGCTAATCTCACACGTGCACACGCACACACACACTTATGTACAAAGCACCTGAGATACGTAGCTGCCAATGGGCTGATTTGAATTCTTTACAACTGACGGAACACAATAAGGCCAATGGTTCATGTTCACAGTGGTCGTCAGTGGTCACACTGGAAGAATGAACCTGTGATCAATTCAAGTCTGTCTGGTGTCGGGTCGGCACCCAGGGGAGAAAAAGGATCAGAATGAACACGGTAACAGTTGTGCAGCGCGGTTCAAACAAGCTGCCTTGAACAAAAAGAGAACAATGTTTGGACCTGCAGTGTATCCGGTTGTCCTTTTTTAGCTCTCATTAAGTATTATCCTATCCTGTAGTTTATCCACCAGCAATTTTCAACCGAAGTGAGCGGCCCCTTCTTTAAAAACCAAACAGAAATCCGCTCATTTTGTCTGGTCTTCCCTTTTATCCAGTCCGTGCGTCCGAGGAGGAATGGATCCCTTAAAATGACGAGTGGATCTGGCGAGGCTGTCATTTCCTGTGAGTGAGCATGGCGTTGACGTCCCACAGCAGGTTCCTCATCTGATCCATTAGAACCTTCATTTCGTGGTTCTTCTGACGTACCTTCTGCAGGTGAATAAGAGGGACACGCGGCGTCCATCAGTAAAAACACAGCACAGGAACCACAACCCTGCCATAGGCCGTCCTTACAATCATCCGCGATCAGGACAACACCTTCTTCACTTAGGGTATAAACCTATTCAACATCATGCCTGCAGTTAGGATTTTGTAAGATAAAAAAAAATGCTTAACTGGTTTGCCTACAAGTTGTTGATCAGGGGTGAAACAGGGGTGACAGACTCCGGCAAACCTTCTAATTATTCAGCTATTTCTGGACAGACCTGCTGGAATATCGGCTCCAATGTTTACAAGAACACCCTGATTGTGAATTTCCTTACGCTAGTAAAGGTTTTCCATTTTATTTCCTCACACTGCCACGAGTACCGAGCCTGTCTGACCAGTGCCATCTAGAGGCATTTGGAGGGAACTTTAAAAAGCTACATATTGGGTTTTCCCAATGGGAGGCTCAGTAGCTGCAGCGGTGTGGGACTTTTTCTAATCACCTCGCTATCGGACAACAAGAGGCAAATGCCACCGATCTGTCATCATGTATTTCATATATCCTTCTACTGGACCTCCAGGGTAACTACTCAGTCGATGGTCATTAATGCTTGTGTCAGAAAGGAACACACCTCGAGAACCTCTTTTCTCTCCTGGTTTACAGCAGAACTGCAGGGCTCCACTTTGACATTAACCAGCTCCTCTCCAACATACGGCAGAAGCTGAGGAGGCACAACACATAGCAAAGCTCCAATACTAAAAGAAATGTCTAACAAGGGGCACAGGAGAGACTGACCATTCATTCATTACATGTCATTTAGCTGACGTACAATAATTGCACATCAACCAAAAGGATAAAAACTCAGAAGAACAAGAAACAAGAAAGTGCAATTTCATCAAAAGGACAGGAAGATTAAATCGCTTTCAGGGTCTTTTCAGGTGATATTTAGCATTCATTTACAAATAAAGCTTAATATTTGAAAATAACTAAAAACTAATAACTCATCAGATATCTACTGCTCCTAACTGACCTCTGATGGCTCCTCCTGCAGGTCAGAGGTCATCTCCACACAGCGTTCGTACAGGAGACGCAGCTTTCTGAACAGCAGGGCGAGCTGCCGTAGGTGTTCCTGGAGCTTCCCGAAGCGGTCCTGGTACATCGCCTGGCTCTGGGTGACCCCATTGGGGAGCTACGTCAAAGACACACAGTGTTGGTTGTCAGTTAAAGGGTCTTTGACATTGTTATTTTCGAAAGCAGTGTCCTGTGCAGATATCAGAAGATACTGATTGACCAAGACCCTCGAGAGCCTTAATAATAAAAAGTGTGTCATAACCTAAAAAGTGGGTCCTGATGTGGCTCTTGAGTATTTAGCGTGAAAAAAGAACCTGCTCATTTTAATAGACAGGGACAAGCTGGAGGAGGTGATTGATACACTTAGACGGACAGCAAGAGATGATAATTAGACACACAGATCAGGAGGAAACGGAAGGATGAATAAGACGGATGAGGACAAGCACGCCAAGCAGATGTGCCAGCAAAGAGGATGGGACAAATGCAAACTGACAGACAACAGAGGAACACTGTCGACCCGAAGAACAGCAGCCAGTCAGTTAACATCCACACACACCTGACAAGAGACGATAAGGACCAGATGGTAGTTCTTTATTACTGTACTTTTTATACACAGTATACTATATCGGGTTGCAATATTCAATATTAGAAACTTTCCATGGGAAGTAACTGGAATTTAGGGCGTAATCTAACTATTTACCCTGCCATGTAGGATAAAACAACATTTACCAGGAATGTTTGCTCCTTTGCAACCCTACTACTATATACACACTTTTAAACAGCAGATATTGCAGACAGTGCTAAAGAATTCATGATTACTTTATATAGTGAAACACAGCCACTGCTGTGAGTATGCCTAGTGCTGGCTAGCTTTTGATAGAATAATCAATGCACAGCAACATTAACTATTAAATGAATACACAGGTATAGGTTAAATATAATTGATCTTAATTCAGAAAGAGCTCCGTTTTCAGTGAAATGATAACTACCTGTGTAGCTCTTGTGATCTGAAAGATCTCCATGGTGCGCGTCACGATGTCCTGGACCGTCTCCTGCCCGATCCGACAGAGGAACACTGGGGAGATCTCTCTCAGGGCTCCCTGGGGGGGCATGGACTGCTGACCGGCCGCCGGGGCAGCACCGGGGGGGAGGTGGGGGAGGTGAGGCTGCTGCTGCTGCAGCTGCTGAGGAGGCATCCCCGCCTTCTGAGGCAGTGAGGCTGCCATCCCAACGCCTGTCACCGTGAAAGACGCGGAGATAACGAGCGAGAGCACAGCCATTCAGAATTTCACTTGTGCTGACGTCAAACATGCAGCTAACGTTACCCACAAATGTCAACACTTTTGAAGATCTGAAGTTTCATGATCACTACATGTCGCTCCAACTCAATATTTACAATTCGTCAACTGTTATTTATAACAAGCTATTTATAGTCATAACGTACAAGACACCAAAGTAACACCGCGTTTATGCTAACAAACAAAAGCTAATATTGGTGGCTGAACAACGTAGCCGATACAATATAACGTTAACGTTTATACTATGTAAAGACTGCTGCTGATGCTAGCTAGTTAGCCGCTAGCTAGCTAACTAGTTGGCAACGAGCAAAGAAAACCACTTACCAAAAAACAACGTCCTTCGGGTCACTGTTGTTCCAATATCTCGACCTTGCTCTAGTAAATGTGAAAGATAACGCTTGTTTACTTAATAATTCGAAATATTAACACCGTCCCATTCATTTCTTTCAGAGAGCGCTGCGCGTTATTGTTGTCACACGTCACTTCCTGTCCCTGTAAGACACATTTCCCCCCACTAGGGGGAGACATTAGCTATTAAGTAAATGTAAACGCAACCAATGATAAAACTCATCTTGAACGAAGATAATCCTTTATCATTCATGCAGAAAACTAATAATTTCTTTAACAGACATTCGACAGGCATCCACATAATGTATTTGAAAAATAAACGTTGTTGCCTTTTAGATGTGCCACACTAATTGGAAACAACAATACTAACACGACAGACACACAAGTAAGAGGATGCAGCCCGGCAGGCCCATCGAGTTTCGTTAATGGCAAATCATTATCTTTCTCGTGCTTACCTGCTTTTCTTATTTGGTGACATTATATGTGGTTTAAGATCAAAGGTTAATCTCATCAAGGAAGTAAGAAGAAGAAGGTTTTCCATGTGGTGTGGCTCATAGTTTAAGGTGCTTTGTTAACCATAACCATTGTATGGTGTGGACATTGTAGATAAAAGACATATGATGTCTTTTATTGTCTTCTACAATGTCCACATAAAAGAGTGGACATTGTAGATCCTGTGAATCTTCAGTCTTCGAAGGCTGCACTGTAAAAAAGTGAGTAAAATGTAGAGTGAAAGACTGTCAAATCCCGACAGTAACAGAATGTTAAATTGAAATTGGTTAAATTCAGTTTATTTGCCAGCACCGAACAAAATATTATAGTAAATACATTTCATCACAGTAAATTGTCTCCGATGAACAGGTTAACTGGTGACTTTAAATGGTTTTGTCTTTGTGTTACCGCGTCCCTCAACCGAGTCAGCACCCCCCCCCAGTGTGTGTGAAGGTATTGCTGATGTTGGGCACTACATAAACCTAGACTTTGCATAACCCCATGTGGGTTGTTCTTTCTAGCAAAACCTGTTTTGACTTCATTTAGACTTGATTGACACACCCTACTGTTACTTACTTGATTGTAAAGCTGTAAGCAGAGCTTGTGTTACTTTCCCCGGCTCTGTGTACCTGCAGTAAGTCATCTCTACGCTGTTTGGACGCTGAGCGGTTGGGAGGCTTCCACTTTGCCTCCCTCTTTCTCTTTGTGAAACCACATTTTCATAATGGTCACGTTCAATGCAGAACTTAATAATACTATGCTGGGGAAATTTGGTTTGCAAGCAAGCATTGAGAAAACACATGGATGACGATGATGGGCAGGGATAGTCGAGGAAACGATCCGAAGCATAACGCTTGTTTACTTAATAATTCGAAATATTAACACCGTCCCATTCATTTCTTTCAGAGAGCGCTGCGCGTTATTGTTGTCACACGTCACTTCCTTTCCCTGTAAGACACATTTCCCCCCACTAGGGGGAGACATTAGCTATTAAGTAAATGTAAACGCAACCAATGATACAACTCATCTTGAACGAAGATAATCCTTTATCATTCATGCAGAAAACTAATAATTTCTTTAACACACATTTGACAGGCATCCACATAATGTATTTGAAAAATAAACGTTGTTGCCGTTTAGATGTGCCACACTAACTGGAAACAACAATACTAACACGACAGACACACGAGTAAGAGGATGCAGCCCGGCAGGCCCATCGAGTTTCGTTAATGGCAAATCATTATCTTTCTCGTGCTTACCTGCTTTTCTTATTTGGTGACATTATATGTGGTTTAAGATCAAAGGTTAATCTCATCAAGGAAGTAAGAATGGTTTTCCATGTGGTGTGGCTCATAGTTTAAGGTGCTTTGTTAACCATAACCATTGTATGGTGTGCGGCTCTGTGGGACCCGTTTTAATTTTTTATCAAAACAAAAATAATACTATTCATTCATTTTGTCAAACTCCGACTTCTTGGCCTCGGCTCATTTTCATCGACCACACACCGTACCTCCTCCCCCCCCTACAGATTTATATTGCCCCAGGTCCACTGGACCTGGGGCAAATAAAAGAGTGGACATTGTAGATCCTGTGAATCTTCAGTCTTCGAAGGCTGCACTGTAAAAAAGTCAGTAAAATGTAGAGTGAAAGACTGTCAAATCCCGACAGTAACAGAATGTTAAATTGAAATTGGTTAAATTCAGTTTATTTGCCAGCACCGAACAAAATATTATAGTAAATACATTTCATCACAGTAAATTGTCTCCGATGAACAGGTTAACTGGTGACTTTAAATGGTTTTGTCTTTGTGTTACCGCGTCCCTCAACCGAGTCAGCACCCCCCCCAGTGTGTGTGAAGGTATTGCTGATGTTGGGCACTACATAAACCTAGACTTTGCATAACCCAATGTGGGTTGTTCTTTCTAGCAAAACCTGTTTTGACTTCATTTAGACTTGATTGACACACCCTACTGTATAATGGCTATTTCTTGTCATAAATCATATTGGTAGGTTACCCTATTCTCGGTTCCCCCTTTTTAGCATGTGTTCTGTTTAACCCTCTTAGTGTTTTGTGTCTGTGTCTTTTGTTTTATTTTTGGATTACTTTTTGTGTGAACTATGTGGGAATTATACTGCAGTGGTATTGTTCAGTGTAGCAAATAATCCTCAGGTGTCTATTTATTTTTATATATATATATATATATATATATATATATATATATATATATATGGGAAATTACTTTTTCAAATGCAATAAAAAGCATGAACAAGACACGACTTACTGTATAATATTTTATTTCAGAACAATAATGTAACTGCGTTTGGCGGTATTTAAAAAAATAAAAAATATTTCTTTCAGAATTAACAATAGAACAATTGTGGGCAGGGATGCAGGGCATTTAAGATGTGCAAATGCCCTGGTTGTATCACACATGATTTTCTTCTTCATCGAGGAATCTGTGTATTCAGGCTGCTTATCAACAGAAATTAAACACATGCTGAATATGCTTTAATAGATGACCATTCAACCTAATATTTTCTATGACATCTAAGGTGGCTAACCAAATTATAGTCCAGAGTGCAGGTTTCTTCCCAGTCATTGGAGTTTAACACCGGAAGGCAGTGAATGTTTCTCTATGTAGGCATAATGCTGAACTGCTGCATCAATGTAACTTTCCCTTACTTTCTGTTTTTGGCCTGCAGATGATCACATCAGTCCACATTGAACCCTGAGTGGTCAACATATGAGTCCTCAAGCAGAACTAGTGAACATTAAGTATGCATGTGACTCAACACCGGGTTATGTGACGTCTTCAGTCAAGTATGCACTCAGTGATATATTACTCTTGATCAACTCAGGGCCAATGGATCATGATGTTCACACATGGATGATCCTTTATGGACACATGCTGTATCTTCAGGGAAACTGTATCTTCATTTGCAAATGACGTTATCTTATATTTAGTTTGTGATTAAACATAGCATTGGTTAAAATCCATTCCAAACAATTGTATACTGTATTTTTTGTAATAATATTCTGGCCTCCACAGCCGCCTGCAATTACTTTGAACTTCTTATTTTACAGTACTATGGTTATCTCTGACCATGACTGTAATTAGGATGATAGTATAAAAACTCTTTGAAATTCTATCATATTTTGATGTAATTTATACAGCTTTATAATACACCTTTTAATTTGAAGTAAAGGAAAAACCTTTCTCAACTTGTGAAATTTACAGCGGCCAAAACACCAAACTGTCATTTCTCAGTATGGGTTTTTACCGTATTTTCAACAGTTTTTGAACGCAAATTACCAGCAACATGTTTAGAATATTTCTGTTTCTTATTAGTAATTTACCGTTAACAAATAACAGTTCTGAACTGTGAAATTAAAAAAACATTCTGTGATATTTAATACGTTGACGCTGTCCTTTTTAGGTGGAGATCTGGCAACCACAGCTGCCAGTATTTCACTGTATTTTCTACAGATTTTTCTTTACAGTGTATCTGACCCAAGTTTAGTTCTAATATACATGCTATACGTAGCAAAAAACACCTGTATTTGTATTTACATGATTGTAAAGCTGTAAGCAGAGCTCGTGTTACTTTCCCCGGCTCTGTGTACCTGCAGTGAGTCATCTCTACGCTGTTTGGACGCTGAGCGGTTGGGAGGCTTCCACTTTGCCTCCCTCTTTCTCTTTGTGAAACCACATTTTCATAATGGTCACGTTCAATGCAGAACTTAGTAATACTATGCTGGGGAAATTTGGTTTGCAAGCAAGCATTGAGAAAACACATGGATGACGATGATGGGCAGGGATAGTCGAGGAAACGATCCGAAGCAGCACGTTCATCAGGAACTGGGCACGGCTCCATCTTCAGCTTTCTAAATGCTTTGTGTTTTCATTTGACTCATTTGACTTTCTTTTGTGTTGTATTGACAGCCACAGGACAAAGACAATTATACTTTACCTATTGCCTGGTTTGACAATCAGATCCCGACAAACTGAAGCGCTTATGAGTGATGAACAAAGAAATAAACAAAATAGGTTTAAATACATTTCCATTAGATTAATAAATGAGACAACATATCTCTTATCTGAGGGAATTCTTCTTCATGTGTTTCCCCAACACTTTGATTATTTGGATCAACAATGATAATGTTAAGGTAGTTAGTACAAAAATAAAATAGTATAACACACTTCTGCTTGTGGTACCTGACCTTCCTCACCTGCAAAGTAACCTCACGAAATAGTGCATACGATTTCCATGTGAAAGCTTAACTTCCCCATAGCAGTAGGACAATATTCCTTCATGTCCAACATACCTGGAAAATAAATGTTTCTGAGTTAAAAAAAAAGCCACTCTTTCAAACTTTCGCAATTTCTCAATTCTTGGGCAATGCACTCAAAAGTTTCATAATTATTTAGTTTATATGCACATAGTTGATGTCTGAGCATCAAATTAAATCTTTACAAGACCCTTCCCCACCGGGCATTCTTTCATCTTTAAGGGGAAATTTCATGAACCTTTCAAGGAAATGAAATATGTCTTAATCTAACATGAAATAACTCAATTACGTATTAACTATATAGCAAGATAAGGCGCCTCAGATATGGATTCTGAGCAAATCCTGCATGCATAGTAGTGTCACAAAAGAAATACGCAGCAGCACTGATAAGTAATCAGAAAGAGGCATTCAAACGCCTGAGAAACAGGAAATATGCAGCAGGATGAGGACGCAGCTGATAAAGCACCTCTGACGCTTGGCTGGGCCCAAAATAGCCTGCTTTAAGTGCTGTTTCCCTCTCTGCTCCTTCAGGCTGTTTCAGGGAGTCACTCATGGATTTATAAGTCGCATTTGTGGTGAACTGCGTCCGTCTTGCTCTTTATACCACACAAAGTCCCAGTGAGACTCGTGTAACTTATGACATAGAGCCTCTCTGCCACACCCGTCCTTGTGTCATAACCTAATGCTATCAAAACAAAAAGGGAAACTTTTATGGAGAGATTAATTGAGTCTTTTAACAGTAAAAGGCTGTTGAGTTTAAACTTACATGAGGTCTCAGGTATTCTTTCCACCACAAAATTGATCGAAAGTTAAAGTTAAACGTCACAGAGGCACATTCCTCTCGGCTTTCTTCAGGAATTCCGACAGATCGATAGCGCAAAGTAAAATAAACCCGCTTTATTAAATAAACCCTGGATAAACCTATGGTGATGTCTGTGGTAATATTCCATGTGAAGGTGTTTGCGCTGTCGGAGCTTTGTCGAAAAGTGCAGCTCAATATGATGAAGAAACAGATGCTACATTCTTTATTCCACATTTGTTAAACATTTCTTGTTGGCATCGGCAGGAGTTGTTGGAAGATTAACACATAAATTATCACAAATAACATGTTACCGCAGCTATAACCCTTTGTTTATTTCCCAACCATAAGTAACTAAGTCCTGATAAGTTAAAGTGGGATTCATTACAAAGCGATTCGATCTGTTAACCTGTTCATTTCTATTGTACATTTTTAACAAACTCGTCTACAGTGTAACCTCTCATGATCAATGCTACATGGATGTCATCTTAAATCTTCTACTTCTGACATTCATTGTTAGTAACACTATGAGTCTCTGTGGTTCACACTGTTCACTAAAAGTTAATTAGAGTAAGAGACGTTGTTTTTTCCTTTTTTTTTACCACCACAAAAACATTTTTGTGTTACCGATAAGTACCGAAAAATAATGGATAAGATGTGCAAATGCAATAAATCCCTCACTATGGCGGTGCTTTATTATATTTCAAAATGCCATTAGCTTGCTTTAATTTTCAGGGTTTCACTGGAAATGAATAGGTGTGGGGCATAACCAAAAAGTAACAGAAACTTTAGAATAGATAGTGTCTTCGACAGTGCGATGTATTTTTGGTTACATTACGGTTTGAGACACAAGCATTGATTCTAGTTTAACTTAACCATTTTCTCTGTTTTGTTTTAATGTTGCAGGTTAATTTGGAAATGATCCCGAATACGTCACATGTTTGTATTTCTCTCTCTCTCTGACGACAAAGAGTTATCAGCAACAGTGCTAGGGAGAGCTGGCAGGTATAAAAGGTCTGACCGAAACGTGGAACAACCATAAAGTACACGCCGAAGACCGAGATGGAGAAAACAAGGATGCTGGTCCTCTCTGCCTGCTTGACCTTCACGTTGCTGGGCTGGACGGAGGTAAGGGACACCAGTGTGACCACAGTCAAATCAGTCAGAGTGGAATGAAACATTCAAATACAGCTCAAAGTCTAGGCAAATTGAGGTCATTTCAGTTTAGTATAGAGACAGCAGACAGCATTTCTGCTTGAATATATTTTTGGTTTTAGACCAAAGAATCTTCCTAGCAAAGAGTGAATAAAACAATTATTGACTATCGGAAGCCGTAATCAATAGTAGTTAGTAACTTTATCTTGAAACAGCATGTTAAACTGCGATATTATTTGAGCGTTAATCATTTGGTTGAATGAAACTGTTGTACAATTTTCCTTAAAGACGGATTAAACTCATTTTGTTTAATCTCAGCTGTTCCCCATATGTTTAAACATGACCAGGCAATGTATTTATAGCTCTTCTGGGGCTCTACTTTTAGGGAAATTCAATCATTTCGGCTGTCCTTATTCACTTTTTTGCTTTTGCTTGGGGGAGCTAGTCGTTGCCAGCGTTTCCAGATAAACTTTAGTATACTGTGTGCAGGGGACATTTAGTTGAGTGCAGAGATGTACTGTAGGCCTCTACACCAGCTGCTGCAACATGCAAAGTTCAATGTCGTCGTACCTGAAGAGCAGCGGGGGCTCGACATTTGCATGGTGCCGCTCAGGTGATTTGTTGGGTTCCTATAAGGGGGAGAGTGGTGAGAGAACTTAGACCAGGAATAGAACAAGAACAATATGATCATTCCATCATCGATTTCTAATATTATCTAGTAATATCTATACAACCCCCCATTGTTTCTGGTTACTTAGATCATCTATTATAATGCTTTTGTTAAAGGGCTACTCCCCTCAAATTACATTTTTCCTGCTGACCGCTGGATCTAGCCGTGCAGATAATTCCGGTTTTATTTGCTCAGGTTTAAAAATGTCTATTGCATTGTACAGGAACATTTGTTTTGGTAGAATAGGTTCCCAGTGAAATGTGTTATTAAGAATATATCATATCTGCGCATCCAAGTACAGAGTTGGAGCCAGATGTCGTTAGCATAGCTTAGCTAAAGTTACTCACAAGAATTTCTTCTCGGGTAATGGTTTCCTGCTATGGCGAGGGCGTGACCCGATCGGATCTGCTTCTGATTTGGGTCAATCCTGCTGGGTCAAGCCTTCGCCATAGTAGGTTAAGTTACCAAGCTGCCCGTCCCGTTGTTGGTGGAAAATAAAAACCTGTACAAGCTACGGCAACCTGCGCTGTTTCCAAAGAAAAAGAACCTTCACAGAGGTGAAACTAAAATCACACATTGTCCTTTTAACTTCTCCGTTAATGCATGAGTTAAACGCTGGAGATACAGTGTGTAAACAAGACCACTTCATAGATGTTGATAAGCATATTTTGACCTTGGAGAGAGCAGAGCCGCCAGTGTTTATGCTAAGCTAGGCTGAACACGCCATGCTACCTCAGAATTTGACCCCCAAAAAGAATAAATAATAACTGTTTTAGTTCTTAACATTTGTAGTCATCCATCAACAATCATCAAGTTAGTTGGGACCACTCACAGAAGTCATTGTCATTGAGTGTAACCCTAACCCTTTTTGCAGGAGAAGTAGTCCTCATAGTAACATTTCACCGTATGGACATGGATAGATAAGTTACAAAATATGTTCGTATTTACATGCTGTTTTGTTATAATAAACTGAGCTTTTAAAATAATGATAATATACTCAGTCGGTGTGACTGACTGTTGAACTCATGACTTATCTTGTCCAATGCTCGACAGGAGCTGCCTGTTACACCCTCTTGTGTCTCCTGTACAAATGGAACAGTGAACGCCAGCGACACATCTGCATCCCTGGCCAGCCACCTCTCGACCCACGTGACCTCCAGCCACAGTCCAGCGACCTCCACCTCCACCACCACCACCAATGCTATGTCACAGCAGCCCACCCGGCCTCCTGTGGTCACAAGTCCACCTGGGTCCAGCGTTGGCACAAGCCACCCCTCGGCTTCCCCTCTGCTTGGGCCCTGCAGTCACCTGCTGGTATTTGCGATATCAGTTCTGATATGCGGTGCATTGGGCTAATATTGTATCACAGTGTCCTATTTCCCCAATAGATACGCTGGATATTTGACAAACAGTTTCTCATTGAATGTCTGATACTGTTGCTACATGTAAATGCTATGAAGTGCTTCGCCCGCATTGAGCTCTTTCCCGCTTTAGATCACCACTCAATCCCGAGACAGGATGTATAATGCCAGGGTTCAGATGTAAGCTATACAAGCACAGCATATGACAATCCTTTGGATGTTTTGGGAAATAAAATAATTGAAATGCCATTGGACTCTTAAATGGTCTGTTGTGAACCACCTGGTTTCCTTTTTTGTCACCACTGTGTAATCGTTGCAAACTGATGGTCTTCAAAGTTTATAATGCACCTGTTTTACAATCTGGGTCAAGTACTTTAAGTGCAAAAGACATATCTAACAAATATAAAGTGAGCATTATTTAAACATTTAAGTTTAATACATTCAGGCTGGTGTTTTTGGCTAAAATACAAGTACAGATATTTGAATACCTTCACTAATACCAAACTACAATATCAACACTGTGTTAATAATTAATACTTTACCTGAATTCATTCAAATGAGAAATTGTGCTTTACATTGAACCTCATTCAACAGTGTAAAGCCAAAAATACATTGTCTATTGTATAGTGAGTTTATTGCCATATTCTATACAATCACATCTGTAACAAGATAAAACAACTAGCTGCAGTTTAGTGATTGGAGAACACTGGCTGAACCAGCAGAGGCAAGTTAGCTATTCCTCACATCATTATCCAGATTGACTGGAACTCGCTTCTGCATTAGTGCTGCAACGCTTGGGTGTAGACTCAGGCAAAGCTTCCAGAACCTATGAATCTAAAAGTGTTCTCTGAGAAAACAACAACCTATTCTTACAAGACTAGGGTTCGAAAGCCAAATGTATTAATCAGGTAAGACCCTGAAAAAAAAACTTTTCCTGAGGCTGTTTCCACTGGCTCTGCTGGGATTCGTCTGTACACCAGTAAACATCCTCTTCACTGGCTATTAAAGTAGATAGAGGGGGAAATGTAATATAAAAGTAGAAAAACCCCCAGAATGAAATATAGATCGATATTAGTTTTAGTATTAGCAACCGAAACTTTACCGCAAAACTCCAATAACTAACCAATCATTTGGAAGTTTCTGCGTCTTTCCTTCTCAAATCAGAAGCCCCAGAACAGAGAAGAAAAATCCTGTAGTACCACAAACAAGTTTCACCCCCAAACCATCCAAGCCTCTTGATGACAACGTTGACAACAACAACAACAACCTGCCCAACTCCTGCCACCTCAACAAAGGGGACCAGACCCCCATCGATGTCTGTCATGGGGGCCGACAGTAAAGGAGGAGAGAGCCGCATCTCATCTTTGTCAGTCTGCTGTTGCTCTGTGATTTGACAATTAGCTCCCTCTGGAGGTCAAGCGCTGGAGTTCATCTAAACTACGACAGTACTCTACTGTACCGCAGCACATTCTAAAATTGCTTTTTAGGCACCTTCTTATGGATGGCACATTAGTAAAATAATTTACGTTTTTCCATGTATGTACAAAAACAACAATTGAATTGTATAAAAACAGATAAAACGAATATTATAAATGTCTTCTATACATGGATATGATAGCATCACACATTTGCAGAAGATTTTTCGCCTACACACTGTGAGATGCAGGTTTCTGTTTGTGTGTCTTTCATATTCTTTTCACTTGTAGAATAGATGTTGTGACCGGAAAAGAACGATGGGACCATGTAAGGCAAACAATGTGAACTGGGGAATGGAAAAGTACAGGAAGAGTGAAGATAAACCACTATCTGACAAAAAGCATCTGTAGCAGAATGGCACGGAGGGCACGAACTGGCCCGAACTAACTTTCAAGGGCAAGAGGAGGGTATAAAAGAGGTCAGAGTCCGGCAGCAGACAGACTCAAACTCGCTGTGATGTGTGTTTCAGGTCTTCAGGTACACCTGCGGAGAATTGCTCATGTGCTCTTTTTTCTTTTTTTCAACTTAATTTGAGTGACGTATCGGATTCTTCTCATCAACCAACTCGGAGGGAAAGGAATACCCGACAACACCCGGGATGGGAATCTCTGGTTTCAAGGTGCTCTACTGGATGGAAATCAGGTGACCGAGGCGGCATGCTGCTTCATCCCCGGGAAACATGTGGTCGTCAAATATATGCTGTGCTGCGGTAAAAAAAAAAAGAATTATTATGATGATCAAAAAGACTCAGTTAGTGAGGATCCCAAGGTCTGCCAAGGACATCCCCCCCCCCTCCCCCTTCACAGCCCCCCAAACCAGTATAAACCCAGCTCCAGACCTCAGTTTCCTGTTATTGAATGACAGGAGTGTCTGTTGGTGGGGCTGCTCAGCCCGCCTGCTTCAAGGTTCCAGCGTGTTGTGCATTACAAGATACTCTTCTGAAAGTATTTTTTAAACCAAGATAGGACATGTTTGGTCTGTCATGTCCTCTCTGATAGGCTACTGTCGCCGTAGCACCCGACAGTCAGTGATCTGATGAGGTGTTGTGTCAAAATGACATCAGAGGACACGGTGCAGAGGGCTAGAGTTTATTCAAGAGTGAGGCTCCATACAACCTTTTGTTGTTTGTTATGAGGTAGATTTGATCCTCTTTTCATATTTACTTTAAATATTTAGATAACATTACTAGAGATGACATGGTGGGATGGTCCATGACAGGAGGACAGAATAAACATACATGAATGATCCCAGCAGGGACAAAAATGACATCACCATATATTATAAAAGTCATTAACGCTTTTGTGCCACCACTCTCAGTGAAGGCTCTGGTAAAGAAAATAATAATTATAAAGAAAAAAAAAAAACAATTCCATAAAATGCTGATCGAGAGAGTTTAAATCTCTGATTACAATTAGGTATTGTTTCTGTCTTTTTAAAGATTTTTCCAGGACATTACCCTCAACAACAACCTCCATGCCAATACGTCAGCAGTCAAACATGAGGAAACAATATTTCAACTCATCAATTAGTCAATTATTATATGAAGCTATGAAGCTTTTACAGGGTTTATGCAATACAGATGCCTTTCAGGCGCAATAGCTTATGGTTAAAAATTAAACCCGAAATTAAAGCCAAATTTCTTCTGTTTACTAAAGGGGCCTCTGGCTGTAAAAGTATGGAATTGTAGTTTGGGATGAAAGAATATTTGTATTCAAAAGAGGATGAATTCATACTCTCTTATTCCAGTGCCATCAAAAAATGTGAATCCCTAGTGTATCATTTATGTAACTTAACAGGAATGTATTAAAGTGTCATGAAAAACACTTATTAATTAGTACAAGTACACCTCCACAACCAACTTCCTTGACCAGGTCCTGCTGCACGTCACAAATTAAGCCTCACCCCTTATAGAAGATGTTGTTGTATAAAAGCAACAACCAAACGATTCGTCCCACTTTCCCAAAGGTAGGAGTAGACAAGGTACCAGTGGGAGAAGTGCCGCTGCCCAGCAGACACAGCAGCCCGCCCTTCTATACAGCAGGACACTTTACTTTACATTTTCAGTTCAACTCTGCCTCCTCCTGACTCTCCACCATGAAGATCTGTTCTCTGGGATTTTGCCTAATGGCTCTGCTGACATCAACAAAGGTATTTTTTTTAAACCTTCTTTAAGAGAAAACTGGCTAAACACTTTACTATTGTTGTGGATATCTTTTAATGTAATTGGCCAATAAGAGATGATATGAAAAACCCTTGGCAAAGTGTGTGTGGTTACGTCCTCCCGCATATTTGTCCCATTGTCCTGAAAGATCGTTTTTTCCATGTTGTCACATAGTTTATGTGCAGTTATGAAATTATTATTATTATACCGCTGTAGAAGTAATTTGAACTTGCACAATGTAACCGTTGTAACATTATTTTGATTCAAACCAGTGAATCATGTAGCCTGAATTTTATAACATGTTCAAAATATAAAAGTGTCTAACAAGATGAATTGGCAAAATCATTTCCATTGATGGATGGATGGTAACTTAGGAAATTATTGTTGGCATTTACTGTAGCTTTATTTGTAATACTAACCTAAGTTTTTTTTTTAAACTGTTTCGAAATCAGATTCAACTTGAAGCAGCGCCCACAGTTTCAATTGCATCAACTACCCCCCTATCCACCACTACAAGTGAAGCGACCACCACCACACCGACAGCTACGACCGCTTCTCCTGCAACAACTACACCCCCCTCCACCACTACAAGTGAAGCGACCACCACCACACCGACAGCTACGACCGCTTCTCCTGCAACAACTACACCCCTCTCCACCACTACAAGTGAAGCGACCACCACCACACCGACAACTACGACCGCTTCTCCTGCAACAACTACACCCCTCTCCACCACTACAAGTGAAGCGACCACCACCACACCGACAACTACGACCGCTTCTCCTGCAACAACTACACCCCTCTCCACCACTACAAGTGAAGCGACCACCACCACACCGACAGCTACGACCGCTCCTCCTGCAACACCTACACCCCCACCCACCACTACAAAAGAAGCGACCACCACCACACCGACAACTACGACCGCTCCTCCTGCAACAACTACACCCCTCTCCACCACTACAAGTGAAGCGACCACCACCACACCGACAGCTACGACCGCTTCTCCTGCAACAACTACACCCCCCTCCACCACTACAAGTGAAGCGACCACCACCACACCGACAGCTACGACCGCTTCTCCTGCATCAACTACACCCCCCTCCACCACTACAAGTGAAGCGACCACCACCACACCGACAACTACAACCGCTCCTCCTGCAACAACTACACCCCCACCCACCACTACAAGTGAAGCGACCACCACCACACCGACAACTACAACCGCTCCTCCTGCAACACCTACACCCCCACCCACCACTACAAAAGAAGCGACCACCACCACACCGACAGCTACAACCGCTCCTCCTGCAACGACTACACCCCCACCCACCACCACAAAAGAAGTGTCCACCACCACACCGACAACTACGACCGCTCCTCCTGCAACAACTACACCCCCACCCACCACTACAAGTCAAAGGACCACCACCACACTGACAACTACAACCGCTCCTCCTGCAACAACTACACCCCCACCCACCACTACAAGTCAAAGGACCACCACCACACCGACAACTACGACCACTCCTCCTGCAACAACTACACCCCCACCCACCACTACAAGTGAAGCGACTACCAAAACACTGACAACTACAACCGCTTCCCCAAAGACCACGACAACCTCCTCTCCAACCAAACAAAGCCCTGCCCCTACATCCGGAGGCTCAGAAGTTAAAGCTTCTCTGATGTTGTGTGTTGTGCCATTGATGCTCCACATGCTCTTTAAAGCTGAAAATTTAGCCTGAAATTAGTTTAAGGTTTGTTTTAAATCAGCAGGTTAAGTTAAACATTTAAGGTGATAATCTGATGTCTGTGTGGAATAGGGGAAAACGTGTTATTGAGAAAGGACTGTAATGATTGTGGCTACTAATTTATATATCTCTTTGAGCTTCCTGTTCAGTCTAAAAAATACTAAATCTAGAAAAAACTTGAATAGCTATACCGTCTGTATGTGTTAATGTATTAATATGTTAACATTACATTCCTAAGTATAAAACAATGTTTTAAAATGTGTACCATTTGGAATAAATTCAGTATGTAAAAACAAAGTCATAATGAAGTAGAGCTGTTCAGCAGATGTATAAAGTAATACAAATTATGAAATAAAATTATTATTGTACTGCTGAAGAAGTTTTTTGAACTTGCCTAATGTAATCGTTGTGCCATTTATTCTCTGAGACAAACCAGTGAATCATGTAGCCTCAATTTCATAACTGTTCTTTTCTGCGGAACCAAACCCGGAATACTACAGGTTGGCAAAACCGCAAAGATTATTTTCAATTTACACCTTGACAAGAGAATCAATATATTCATATATATATATATATTTATAATAGTTACAGTATGGTAGTTATATGCAGTATATAATACAACTACCATATCATAATTTTTGTAAATATACATTATAAATACCATGAATACCATATAACAAATATATTATGATAAAGAATAAATATATTACAATCAGTGCTTGACATTAACATTTTTGCTCAACGGCCATCGTGGCTAGTGGTTTTCCAAAGTAACCAGCCACTCAGCAATGTCATTAGCCACAATTCTTCACGCTTGGGAAATTGAGTTTAATTTAATGAAAGTTTGCTACAATTTACGTGGTCAACGGAAATGTCGTCGTCCTTTATTGTTTCCACTGTGAAATGGCTTGTCTCAACTAACCTTCTCACTGCTGAATGTC
Source organism: Apeltes quadracus (assembly GCA_021346845.1). NCBI lineage: Eukaryota > Metazoa > Chordata > Actinopteri > Perciformes > Gasterosteidae > Apeltes > Apeltes quadracus. The sequence continues at coordinate 4,324,601 of CM037926.1, read as the reverse complement.
CGACAATCAGTACATTACATTATTTTCTTGGCTGGATCATAAACCAGCCATTCTCGACTGAACCTACACTTTTCATTGAACGGTCTTTTCTTTTTCTTTGGCTTCTCATCATTTTAAGTTTCATCATCAGTTTTTCTCTTTTGTGTGTTTGCCCTTCGGGTCTTTCTACACCTGCTCTGTGCCGCCACATCCTTCGCTTCCACCGAGCAGGTCTCAAGTTGTATCAAAAGCCTCCACCTGTCACATGTGTTTGCGAGTCTGTGTTGCTTAGTAACGAGCATAAAGTGGCCGAGAGGGGAAATCATACGTGCACAAAACTTTGTTAGCAGGACAACACGTTTGGCGTTTTCTTCCCTAGGTGTGGCGTGTGAACTCGTTGAAATGCGCGTGTCTCGCGGTCAATGTGTAAGACTTGAGAATTCTGCCATTAGTTTATTATTTCAGAGGAGGCAGGTCCACATGAACATCTGTCTGCCCAACAGTATTTGCAAATTCTGGAGAAAGTTTTACCCTGATTTTCAGATTTAACGAGATAGTTAATGTGTATTGTTTCTTTGGTAAAATGCTGATATTTTCAAACTGTTTCTTTCCCCAGAAGTCTACAACAACAACAGTCCGACAGGAATCTGCCCCACTCCTGCCGCCCTCAATCAAGGGGACCTTCAATATCTGACACGGATGGATGAAGGGAGGACAGAGCCACATGTCATCTCTGTCAGTATGCCGTTTGGATCAGTTGTTCTGTAATTTGACAAATAGCTCCCTCTTGAGGTCAAGCGCTGGAGTTTATTAGATTGTTATTAGATTGAAATAATTCATGATTCCTTATTCCAGTTAACCCACACTACATGCTTGGGCTTACCCAGTCTGTTCTGAGTCTTCCCCCATCCTCTGACCCAGATGGTGATCAGTTGCAGCTCTGCCCCTCTATTTACCCGAGTGTCCAGAACATGCGGCCTCAGATCAGACGATACGATTACAAAATCGATCATTGATCTTAGACCTAGTGTGCTTTGGTACCACATATACTTCTGAACATCTATATGAACATGGTGCTTGTTATGGACAATCCGTGACTGCGACCAGACGCTAGCTGTCGGGCCCTACATCTGGGCCTGGCTCCAAATGGGGGCCCCAGGCTTCCTCCAGGCGGAGGACGGGGGCCAATCGGAGACGGAACCGCTGGTTAAGAGGGACTGCGGGTTCATTCAGCGGGGGGGTCTCTCTCTCGCTAACGCTCACGGCAGCCGGTTGTTGCCTGCTCCATGAAGCAATTTGTAGTGCGCTACAGTCTGATTGGTACGTGTTTTTGATTATGTCCTGTGCTATGCCCAGTACTCCGGGATCAGCTGTAAAGCTACATAGGGGAAGAACGGTAGACTAGTATATCGCGATATACCTCCTGCCCGTAGCTGTTCTGTGTATAGAAAAACCAGGTAAGGGGTGAGCGCCACTCCCTGTATTTTTGTTATCAGTTAGGATGTTTAGGCGCCGGATGCGCGAAGATTTCGGTTTCCTTTCTACCTTTTTCTTTGCTTAGGGGTAGGTCTAGGTAGGGGCGTTTTGTTATATTTTGGTTCTTTCAGTTGGCGCCACTTACGTTCTTTCCCCAGTATATTCATTTATGGGTGTGTGTTTCTATCTGTTTTCTGCACTGTACATAGCGCACAAGCATTTATATCGACTGGGCTCAGTGGCTTCGGCCCGTGGAAACAATAAAATCCCAGTCAAGTCTCATCCAGAACCTGCCTGCCATGTCTCCTTTCATCTCTCCCTCACTCCCGTGATGCATTAACAGTATTAGTGTTACGGTTATCCCTGGACCGCCTAACATCGTAACATTAAATGGGGGCTTGTCCGGGATATTAATATATTTATATTTTCCCGGAATGTTGACTATTGCGAGTGTGATTGGTGGATTGATTGGATGTTCAGGGTTATGTTCTGCAGGGTTGGTGCTTGTGAGGTAGGGATTAGCGGATGGCTGATTTTGATCTGGACGCTTTCGTAGGTTCACCCACCGTGGAAGAGCTGGGTAAAAGTAGAAGGGAGGACCTGTTGGATATCGCTGCACATTATAAAATGGCTGTCTCGAAGCAGTGGCGTAAATTAGAGATTAGGTCTGCGGTAGCTCGGGGTTTGGAGGAACTAGGTGTCCTATTATAAAAGTCATTAACACTTTTTTGCCACCACTCTCAGTGAAGGCTCTGGTAAAGAAAGTAATAATAATAAAGAAAGAAAAAAAAATCATAAAATGCTGATCGAGAGAGTTTAAATCTTTGATTACAATTAGGTATTGTTTCTGTCTTTTTAAAGATTTTTCCAGGACATTACCCTCAACAACAACCTTCATGCCAATACGTCAGCAGTCACACATGAGGAAACAATATTTCAACTCATCAAATAGTCAATTATTATATGAAGCTATGAAGCTTTTACAGGGTTTATGCAATACAGATGCCTTTCAGGCGCAATAGCTTATGGTTAAAAATTAAACCCGAAATTAAAGCCAAATTTCTTCTGTTTACTAAAGGGGCCTCTGGCTGTAAAAGTATGGAATTGTAGTTTGGGATGAAAGAATATTTGTATTAAGAAGAGGATGAATTCATACTCTCTTATTCCAGTGCCATCAAAAAATGTGAATCCCTAGTGTATCATTTATGTAACTTAACAGGAATGTTTGACCACTTATTAATTAGTACAAGTACACCTCCACAACCAACTTCCTTGACCAGGTCCTGCTGCACGTCACAAATTAAGCCTCACCCCTTATAGAAGATGTTGTTGTATAAAAGCAACAACCAAACGTTTCGTCCCACTTTCCCAAAGGTAGGAGTAGACAAAGTACCAGTGGGAGAAGTGCCGCTGCCCAGCAGACACACCAGCCCGCCCTTCTATACAGCAGGACACTTTACTTTACATTTTCAGTTCAACTCTGCCTCCTCCTGACTCTCCACCATGAAGATCTGTTCTCTGGGATTTTGCCTAATGGCTCTGCTGACATCAACAAAGGTATTTTTTTTAAACGTTCTTCAAGAGAAAACTGGCAAAACACTTTACTATTGTTGTGGATATCTTTTAATGTAATTGGCAAATTAAGAGGTGATATGAAAAACCCTTGGCAAAGTGTGTGTGGTTACGTCCTCCCGCATATTTGTCCCATTGTCCTGAAAGATCGTTTTTTCCATGTTGTCACATAGTTTATGTGCAGTTATGAAATTATTATTATTATACCGCTGTAGAAGTAATTTGAACTTGCACAATGTAACCGTTGTAACATTATTTTGATTATCTGAGACAAACCAGTGAATCATGTAGCCTGAATTTTATAACACGTTCAAAATATGAAAGTGTCTAACGAGATGAATTGGCAAAATCATTTCCATTGATGGATGGATGGTAACTTAGGAAAGTATTGTTGGCATTTACTGTAGCTTTATTTCTAATACTGACCTAAGTTTTTCTTTAACTGTTTTTCGAATACAGATTCAACTTGAAGCAGCGCCCACAGTTTCAATTGCATCAACTACACCCCTCTCCACCACTACAAGTGAAGCGACCACCACCACACCGACAGCTACGACCGCTTCTCCTGCAACAACTACACCCCCCTCCACCACTACAAGTGAAGCGACCACCACCACACCGACAGCTACGACCGCTTCTCCTGCAACAACTACACCCCATCCACCACTACAAGTGAAGCGACCCCACCACAACCACACCGACAGCTACGACCGCTTCCCCTGCAACAACTACACCCCCATCCACCACTACAAGTGAAGCGACCACCACCACACCGACAGCTACGACCGCTTCTCCTGCAACAACTACACCCCCCTCCACCACTACAAGTGAAGCGACCACCACCACACCGACAACTACAATCCGCTTCCCCAAATACCACGACAACCTCCTCTCCAACCAAACAAAGCCTTGCATGCGGATGCTCAGAAGTTAAAGCTTCTCTGATGTTGTGTGTTGTGCCATTCTTGTTCCAAATGCTCTTCAAAGCTGAAACTTTAGCCTGAAATGACAAAAAATTAAATGTTTGAATCACTATGTGTTCAAACGAAGTCTAATTTGGACTAAATACATCCAAAAAAGGAGTGAAAGATTGAATAAAATCAATGTACAATGCAGCATTTAAAACATTCCCAGATTATTATTTTGTTGTTCTCACTATGTAACTTTCGCATTGAATTGAATGAGAAAATGTGTTCACACTTTTGACTGGTAGTGAATATTAATGAGTTTACGGTTTGTCTTAAATCTGCAGGTTAACTTAAACATTGATGTGACAATCTGATGTCTGTGTAGAAAAGAGAAGAACGTGTTTTTGAGAAAGAGTCGAGGTGATTGTGGCTACTTATGTAGTGCATATGTGTTGGACATCTATTTGAGCTACCTGTTCAGTCATAAAATTAATTAAAAGAATCAAGTAAAAAACGTTACTATACCGTCTGTTTGTGCATCCAAAATTATAACATAGCAATGTTTAAAAATGGCCATTATTTGGAATAAATTCAGAATGTAAAAACAAAGTCCTGATGTAGAAGAGCTGTGCAGCAGATGTATAAAATAATGAAAACAAATAACCACATCACTTGCATTCAGTTGTATAGATTTTTATAATTTATCAAAACAAATCATAATCAAATGAGATTCCATTGAATATGAAAAGTAGCAAAAAAAAGTGTATTGCTGTAATACAACAACCTTTGTCAAGAGGAAGAAGACAACTATATTGTTAATCATCTAAATATTTGGAACTTTTGTTCAATCTTCAGCTCGACAGAGGGCAAGCAAAGCCTGTAGATGATCTCCTTTGTACTGCTTCTGTTGGAAAGTATTGTGGGTCACAAGGTCACAAGTTTTCCCATTTAAAACATTAACTTATTGCACGTATTTGCACAGTGACCCACCTGTAGAGCCGTGTAGAGAGAAGTGCCTGTTAATTTAAGGTAGGCAGCTCGGATACACAGCAGATCTTCCTCCGCGTGTGAAACCATAATCCCTTGCAGTATTAGGGTCTGAAAGAGGGAGATCTTTTTTTTAGCAGAGTTTATGAATCCACTGAAATAAAAAAATATGTGTAAATAAATAGTAGTTTGGGATAAAAGAAGATTTGCATTCAGAGGATGAATTCAGATGCAGATGTGTAAATTAAGAAAAGCAAATAACCACATCACTTGCATTCAGTTGTATAGATTTTTATAATTTATCAAAAGAAATCATAATCAAATCAAACAGTCAGTGATCTGATGAGGTGTTGTGTCAAAATGACATCAGAGGACACGGTGCAGAGGGCTAGAGTTTATTCAAGAGTGAGGCTCCATACAACCTTTGGTTGTTTGTTATGAGGTAGATTTGATCCTCTTTTCATATTTACTTTAAATATTTAGATAACATTACTAGAGATGACATGGTGGGATGGTCCATGACAGGAGGACAGAATAAACATACATGAATGATCCCAGCAGGGACAAAAATGACATCACCATATATTATAAAAGTCATTAACGCTTTTGTGCCACCACTCTCAGTGAAGGCTCTGGTAAAGAAAATAATAATTATAAAGAAAAAAAAAAACGAATTCCATAAAATGCTGATCGAGAGAGTTTCAATCTCTGATTGCAATTAGGTATTGTTTCTGTCTTTTTAATGATTTTTCCAGGAAATTACCCTCAACAACAACCTTCATGCCAATACGTCAGCAGTCAAACATGAGGAAACAATATTTCAACTCATCAATTAGTCAATTATTATATGAAGCTATGAAGCTTTTACAGGGTTTATGCAATACAGATGCCTTTCAGGCGCATTAGCTTATGGTTAAAAATTAAACCCGAAATTAAAGCCAAATTTCTTCTGTTTACTAAAGGGGCCTCTGGCTGTAAAAGTATGGAATTGTAGTTTGGGATGAAAGAAGATTTGTATTCAAAAGAGGATGAATTCATACTCTCTTATTCCAGTGCCATCAAAAAATGTGAATCCCTAGTGTATCATTTATGTAACTTAACAGGAATGTTTGACCACTTATTAATTAGTACAAGTACACCTCCACAACCAACTTCCTTGACCAGGTCCTGCTGCACGTCACAAATTAAGCCTCACCCCTTATAGAAGATGTTGTTGTATAAAAGCAACAACCAAACGTTTCGTCCCACTTTCCCAAAGGTAGGAGTAGACAAAGTACCAGTGGGAGAAGTGCCGCTGCCCAGCAGACACACCAGCCCGCCCTTCTATACAGCAGGACACTTTACTTTACATTTTCAGTTCAACTCTGCCTCCTCCTGACTCTCCACCATGAAGATCTGTTCTCTGGGATTTTGCCTAATGGCTCTGCTGACATCAACAAAGGTATTTTTTTTAAACCTTCTTTAAGAGAAAACTGGCTAAACACTTTACTATTGTTGTGGATATCTTTTAATGTAATTGGCAAATTAAGAGATGATATGAAAAACCCTTAGGAAAGTGTGTGTGGTTACGTCCTCCCGCATATTTGTCCCATTGTCCTGAAAGATCGTTTTTTCCATGTTGTCACATAGTTTATGTGCAGTTATGAAATTATTATTATTATACCGCTGTAGAAGTAATTTGAACTTGCACAATGTAACCGTTGTAACATTATTTTGATTATCTGAGACAAACCAGTGAATTATGTAGCCTGAATTTTATAACACGTTCAAAATATAAAAGTGTCTAACGAGATGAATTGGCAAAATCATTTCCATTGATGGATGGATGGTAACTTAGGAAAGTATTGTTGGCATTTACTGTAGCTTTATTTGTAATACTAACCTAAGTTTTTTTTTAACTGTTTTTCGAATACAGATTCAACTTGAAGCAGCGCCCACAGTTTCAATTGCATCAACTACACCCCTCTCCACCACTACAAGTGAAGCGACCACCACCACACCGACAGCTACGACCGCTTCTCCTGCAACAACTACACCCCCCTCCACCACTACAAGTGAAGCGACCACCACCACACCGACAGCTACGACCGCTTCCCCTGCAACAACTACACCCCCCTCCACCACTACAAGTGAAGCGACCACCACCACACCGACAGCTACGACCGCTTCTCCTGCAACAACTACACCCCCCTCCACCACTACAAGTGAAGCGACCACCACCACACCGACAACTACAATCGCTTCCCCAAATACCACGACAACCTCCTCTCCAACCAAACAAAGCCTTGCATGCGGATGCTCAGAAGTTAAAGCTTCTCTGATGTTGTGTGTTGTGCCATTCTTGTTCCAAATGCTCTTCAAAGCTGAAAATTTAGCCTGAAATGACAAAAAATTAAATGTTTGAATCACTATGTGTTCAAACGAAGTCTAATTTGGACTAAATACATCCAAAAAAGGAGTGAAAGATTGAATGAAATCAATGTACAATGCAGCATTTAAAACATTCCCAGATTATTATTTTGTTGTTCTCACTATGTAACTTTCGCATTGAATTGAATGAGAAAATGTGTTCACACTTTTAACTGGTAGTGAATATTAATGAGTTTACGGTTTGTCTTAAATCTGCAGGTTAACTTAAACATTGATGTGACAATTTGATGTCTGTGTAGAAAAGAGAAGAACATTTTTTTGAGAAAGAGTCGTGATGATTGTGGCTACTTATGTAGTGTCTTTGGGTTAACTTAATTGTTTAACATTTGATACTCACCAATCCATAAAATCCCTTTTTCCAGTGTTCAAGAAGGACCTGGAGAATGAACTGAGAGGGGAAACCAGTGGAGACTTCACTAACCTTGTTTTGGCTTTGTTGAATGTAATTTTGATATTTATTTTATTGGCATCTTCAACCTTATAAGTAAAGCTAGTGGCATTAATTATGTCGTGAAATCATTTAAGCTTTAAGTATGGGAACTTATCACCCACATTTGATATTATTCAAACAACATATCTTTGGTATGAAATATCAATGAATATGTATTTAGATTTGTATCATTATTGTGTGGGTTTTCTATTTAGATATGACCTTGACATAAAAGTCTAAGGTGTTTTTTTTCTTCTCCATCCAACAGTAAGACAATCTTGCTGTTAGAATTCAAAAAGATATTGAGGTAATATTTTATGTAGTGCATATGTGTTGGACTACCTGTTCAGTCATAAAATAATTAAAAGAATCAAGAAAAAAACGTTACTATACCGTCTGTTTGTGCATCCAAAATTATAACATAGCAATGTTTAAAAATGGCCATTATTTGGAATAAATTCAGAATGTAAAAACAAAGTCCTGATGTAGAAGAGCTGTGCAGCAGATGTATAAAATAATGAAAACAAATAACCACATCACTTGCATTCAGTTGTATAGATTTTTATAATTTATCAAAACAAATCATAATCAAATGAGATTCCATTGAATATGAAAAGTAGCAAAACAAAGTGTATTGCTGTAATACAACAACCTTTGTCAAGAGGAAGAAGACAACTATATTGTTAATCATCTAAATATTTGGAACTTTTGTTCAATCTTCAGCTCGACAGAGGGCAAGCAAAGCCTGTAGATGATCTCCTTTGTACTGCTTCTGTTGGAAAGAATTGAGGTTCACAAGGTCACAAGTTTTCCCATTTAAAACATTAACTTATTGCACGTATTTGCACAGTGACCCACCTGTAGAGCCGTGTAGAGAGAAGTGCCTGTTAATTTAAGGTAGGCAGCTCGGATACACAGCAGATCTTCCTCCGCGTGTGAAACCATAATCCCTTGCAGTATTAGGGTCTGAAAGAGGGAGATCTTTTTTTAGCAGAGGTTATGAATCCACTGAAAAAATAAATATGTGCCCCGTTTTTTTGAATCATTAGCATTTCCAATTTAGGAGAAAGTTTTACTTTGAAGTTAGTTATAGTTATGGTATCTGGTGACTTTGGAAAAAAGCTGCTATATTTTCACACTGTTTTTTTTCTTCAGAAGTCTTAAATGAAACAAACAACAACTGCCCAACAGAAACCTGCCCCACTCCTGCCACCTCAATGAAGAGAACAAGACCCCCATCGATGTCTGACATGGTTGGATGACTATAAAGGCAGGACAGAGCCACACGTCATCTCGGTCAGTCTGCGGTTTAGATCTAGTTCATTTTTTTATATGAACAATTTTTATGACTGTAGTAGAAAAAGATCAATAATTGGCATGGACCATTTCCTTAATAATAATTGCATTTATTATTATTAAAACATATTCAAAAGAGTCTTTGTAGCGATAAATGCAATGATGAATCAATTCATCCGGTCACCAATAATTCACAGAACGGTTCGTTCATCTCATCGTCAATTTACACAATCAAAACACAAACAGGAACTGTTGATTTTGCATCTCACCTTCGAGTTAACTAGTCTTTTGGCGAGGTAGACACCAGGGTTTTGGATGCACTGTACTGTCATGGCACAGATATATCCAAAAATATATTAGTGACATGATCAACATCGTCAGTCTGTACTTATAACCCACACTGTATCTCAAACGATATCTACCTAAAACTTTTAAACCCAGCTGAATGTCTCCTTTGAACTTTGTCCCCAAAGCCTGATCCACCGCCTGTCCTCTCTGCAGCTCCAGTCCGTCCAGCACTGTCGACGAGGGGATCCAATCACGTTTAAACAAAGACTTCTGACAAACTGCAACGCGTGTGCAAGCACGGTTATATGTAGGGACCATTCATTACAGATTCACCTTTGTTAAGATGATCCGAGTCTCTGGAGGTTAGAATGTTGATCCACGGTCCCGCATCAGCTTTTTTCCCGCTCAGCGAAGCAGACAGAGACTGAATAAAAACGATAAAACTTTACAAAGAGCTGAAATCTCAAATTGTCTGCCTTACAACCAGTTTGTTGAAATACATGTTTTCAGAAAGAGCCATTTAGAAATGAGTAACACGCATGTTGATTTAAGGCAACCTATTTTCATGCACGTCGCTCGTATCTTCACTATCAATATAGTGCAGTGGAAAACTTTTATCTTCAAATGAGAGCTGAAAAGTATCATAGAAAATATTACCTCAATATCTTTTTGAACTCCAACAGCAAGATTGTCTTTCTGTTGGATGGAGAAGAAAAAAAACACCTTAGACTTTTATGTCAAGGTCATATCTAAATAGAAAACCCACACAATAATGATACGAATCTAAATACATATCCATTGCTATTTCATACCAAAGATATGTTGTTTGAATAATATCAAATGTGGGTGATAAGTTCCCATACTTAAAGCTTAAATGATTTCACGACATAATTAATGCCACTAGCTTTACTTATGAGGTTGAAGATGCCAATAAAATAAATATCAAAATTACATTCAACAAAGCCAAAACAAGGTTAGTGAAGTCTCCACTGGTTTCCCCTCTCAGTTCATTCTCCAGGTCCTTCTTGAACACTGGAAAAGGGATTTTATGGATTGGTGAGTATCAAATGTTAAACAATTAAGTTAACCCAAAGACAAAAGACTAGACTAGAAAAGTTCTGTGACTTACAAAGCTTGTACATGGTGCGGATTTCTCGAAGCTTCTCCCCAGATCGTGTACACAGGATCTCCAGCAGTGTTTCCTCATCTGTGCCCAGACCCTGCACACACACACACACACACACACACACCACAGCAAATGCTGTATTTGTATTGTGGAATCGACAGAAGGTAAAAGTGGCCCAAAACAACCACGAAACACCGACTCACCACCATGGCTTCGTGCAGTCGAAACGCTTCATACTGCAGAGGAGGCATCAACAACTCCAGCAGCAGAGTCTCCAGTTCTCCTGACGTTGCTTTCTTCACTCCAACTGCCAAGTCCTGCCACAGGCAGAATCAACAATGAACTCTCTGCTGACTCTCAGTGTACTGGATGCAACAAAAAATGTAGGTTACTGTAGGCCTTTTCTGCATTGAGAAAAACCTATTTTGAAAGACCAAAAGTCTAAGTAATTGTGCATTAACGTGTACCGGCCTTTGTAATGTATTGATATCAGTAGAAAAAAAGCATGACATGAAGGAATGCAAGTGAGGTAAGTATCATATCTTTTGACTTTTGAACAGTACTTGAGTAAATGTAGCCTACTTAGTTTCACATTCAGCCACTGGACAGCCTGCTGTTTTTGAATGTTTCATTCAGTTTATTCTTGTCCTTTCTTAGCCTTGTTAAGCCGCTTGGTAGCCACCACCTTTTTAAACACACGTAAAAGCTTCAAACCTACGGGCGCAGCCCCCCGGACAGCGCCTCAGGAGACTACACAGGAGCAGGGATCAGCACCAAGGTCAGGGGCACTGACGAGCAAGAGGTCAGGTGACCAAATGGGGAAACGCCCCCCCCCTGTCCTTTAACCTTTTTTTTTGTACGTGGAAATAAAACCGTACCTTTTTTTGGTGCAGCCAGTTGTGCATCCGAGTGCTCTCCTTTCACCTACACCCGTAGGTTGCCACAACACACATATGTTTATTTGCAGTACAATGTGTTTGACTCTTTTATGCTTGTGTTAAGCACAGGCCTTATTTCAGATGTATCACCAAAACCTATTGATGTGGAGACGAGGGAACCGGAAGTGAAGAGATGCTAAGTTTTACGAGCTGTTACCTAACCACATCCTTGACTCAAACAAGTGTGGTTCGTGACAATGCAACTTAAATAAGCTCTTTTTTTCTGATGTTGTTGTTACTGTGCAATTGAAAGAAGTTTCTGCCAGATGTGTCCACCTTAAGCAAATGAAATAGTTGGCTAAATATTCCCTTACAGTTTATGTACAAGACGCCCGTAACATGTTCATGCTCTGGGACATTACTTCAGCGTTTCCTGCTCCCTTTCTAAATAAAGGTGTGACCTAAACCTTCAAATTATGTTTGAGCAGCAAACACTTAGAGGTTACAGCTGAGCAAACACAGTCATTATCTACATACAGTGTTGTCATTACAACTCAACACTTGGGTTGTGTCTTTGAACTTTAAAAGTGTTGCTCCCAGTAGGATGTTTCCTGTGTTTCCTGACCTTTAGTGTCATTTCCTCGAAGGTCTCAGCGATCACCTGTCTCTGAGCGTTGGTCCGATTAGTTAGGATTCTCACCAGAGTCACCGCATCTGAGCCAGGTGTACAATGCTGACATCACTATATTAAACCATGGAGGGGATGGAAAAGTTGTGTGTAGCTTCATCCAACATTAACCCTCATTGCTTTTTAAAACCAGTTCTTTCAGCAGAGGTACCTTTGTTCTGCAGCGCTGTCTGGATCTCACTTGCATCCTTCTCAGGGTGAAAATTGGGAAACGGTCGGACTGTTCCAAGGGTTCCCCAACACATATTCTACGTGATGAACAGGGAGAGAGGGAAAACAACCAATTGTTAAAATCCAAACAATGAGGAGAAGGTTTGACCTAAATCCGCACACACATCCTCTCTGTCTGAGGATTTTGAAATATGATATGACGACATATAAGAACATATGATCAATGGAATGTGAAACAAGAGAAGATACGGATGTGTAAAGAAGTGTCATAAAGGTAAAAGATTGAGACGCTTGTAGATGACGTTAGAAGGATCCAGGAACACAGCAGACAGATCTGACAGCAGCAGATTATATTATCTCAGACTGCGGTGTCTCAGTAAACTATATGTCCCCAAACAAAGACAGACGGCGGACGGGGCAGGAAATAGTCTACTTACATGAGATTGGAAATATTCAGGGTCCATGGTTTTGTTTGAACTGTGAAGAGATTAATTGTTCATACACACATGTAGAGTAAATCAATAACACCTTCAGAGGAACAGAGCCAAAGAATAGAAAAACACTTAAACATTTTGTCAGTGTCACTTGCCTAAGAAGCCCAACAATCCAACTAACACATGAGCAAATATCATAGATAGGAATGCTTATTTCCCCTACCTGAAGAAGGTGCGGAGAGAGAGGAGCTCTCTTTTTACAACGTGTTATCAGCCCTGTACCTAAGTCCCACTCTGACTGTGCCACACCTGCTGCAAATCCATCACACAACTGACCAATCGGTGCAAAGCACCCTCACAGCTTTGTCAGCACCATTGGTCTGCAGAATTGCTGTGACAGCCCACTCGTAAAATCCTATCATTCCTCGCAGAGGAGGAATCCGGACAAGCAGGTCTGTTTACAGGAAATTACCCCTAATCTGTAGATCTTGTGGCTGGTGTCACTGAAAATGTAAAGAATTTTTGTTGTGTTTGACTACCCTGTTATTAAATGATTGTTCACGTAGTCATTTCGCACCAAGGTGGAACAGGCATCATGCCAGGTGTCTCAGAGAGGTGTCAACTCCGGTTTCAAGGGTAAAGCCGATTTCCCTGGAAGGGTGTGCTCACACACAACCCGTCTCATGCAACCTGATTGTCGTGTCTCGGACGCACAAAGGGGATTTCTAGCACCTGCATTTGTGGCTGCGGGTGATACAAATCTGATACTCCCAAAAACGCTTATTGGACCGTTTCCCCTCAAGAGAAGGGGGAAGAGACAAAGAAGACATATCACATTCATTTTCAAACTCAGGAGGCACAGATCACATGCCATACAAGTTATTGTCCCACTGAAACACACCAAAAGACCATTTGCCTCTTAAGGTGATGTCTAACAGGGAACGCTGCGTGACAAACCCACTGAGTGCTGCTCCCTCTTGTACCTACTGTTCACCTGCACAGCACAAATGAACAGGACACCTGTGTGGTTAGTACAAACAAAGTTGATCAAAAGCAAACCCTCATTTGTGTTATCTGTATACATTTCTTTCAACAAAAAATTCCAAGAAAAAAGTATGAATAAATGAAGGCACACCAGGTTGATGAATATGTAAATGAAGTATACGTTGTCACTTGAGGTGCAAGTGTCTTCATTTAAGATTAAAGCAGTTCATTATCAGAGTGGGGTTTGAACCTTTCTATTGTCAACTTCCTTCAATAACAGAAGCAATACAATTACCAAATAAAAAATGGTATGAATAGAATATTTCGCAAAATAGAGAAGTCCCCTCATCCCGTCTGGTATGACCGTCAATAATGGTTCACAGGAGGCTTCTGTCTACCTCTGCTGCAGTTCAGTGGAAGCGTCCCGGGTGCTGCAGTCGTATGTGATTGGCTGCACATTCAAACGCAGTTCCTCCCACGTTGTTCTTGAAAATTCCTTCCTGCTCCAAGACATTCCATGACTTCCTGTCCTGTCTCCATCCTATGGCCGCATGTGAAATCCCTATTCACTTACATTTAATGATCCAAGTCCATGACAGCGATATCACTGTTCTGAGCCCGTCCTGAACCTGTTCCTGTCCCTTGTTTGTGTTTTGAATCCTGAAATCTGCCTTTTTGGAGAATTAATCCCTTTTTGTTGTTGAACTCTGCGTCTTCGTCTCACCCCTCTTCCAGTCCGCAACTCGACGACTACACCTGATATTAATTTGTTATTTGGATGCTATGTTTGCTCAAACTTATACTATTCTAATAAACAAGAAAGTTGTAAATATGTCATATTGACATGTTTGTTGTTGGACATTTTTATTTTTTGTACTTAATTTTAGAAATGCTTCTACTACAGTTAATGTTTTGGGGTTAAGAGCTAACACTGAAATAGTCATTTTTAGAATTAGTTTAGCAATATAATTTACATTTTGAATCAACAAGTTACTATACATTTTACAGTATCTTACAAGTGAAACTTAACAGTAATGTGTTTTATAAACATTTGACAGTTTTACAGTAGAGTACAGTATAATTGCAATACAGCAAGTTGCTGTATTCCCTTGATACAGTAGGGAACCGTAAATATGACAGTATCTTACAGGTGAAACTGTTGCCGGTAAGTTACTGTAAATTTACAGTGAAAAGTTTTACAGTGTAGGGTTAGGGCTTCTTCGTGTTAACATAACAAATCATGCACAATATTGATATCATCTAATAGCTAAAATACTTTATTAATATAATATCTTAAATCATCACAGATGATCACATTTGAACCATTACATTTAACTCAGCATATAAGGTCCAAAATCGAAATATTTGCTTTAAAGGGCTGTCCTACATAAACAGCATGACAGGAGACAAAAACATCCAAAAAAGACTCTTTGGGCAGAGATGTGGAAGAAAACATTTAGTATTGAGAAGAAACATGTGATCAGTTCTGAACATTGATCTTCACCCGTCAATTAAAAGTACTACAATAACAGCTGATCTAGCAGCTTGTTTTTGAGTACACGTTTAGTATTAGAAATCAAAATGGATGTTCTTAGCAAAACATATTAAAGATTCTTTACAAATCAACCAGGAATCTTTATTTTTGTTAAATGTGTATGTTTTATTAAATATTTCAAAGCCACTCCCTTTTAAGAAAACATCCTCATATCTTCAGGAACAAATATTAACGCAGATGTTGAAAAACATCTTTGCAACAGCCATAAAAAAACCAGAGTGACTGCACACACGACTGCACCGCACGATTAAAAAAAGGATACACGGCAACATACATATAAGTGCGAAATTTCCCACAAAACAAACATTGACAAACACAGTGCATATAAAAAACCTTTTTAAAAAAGTGCTTCTGATTCCGACACTACAGATTTGTTTGGCTTCATTGGTCCACTGTCTGCAGAAAGGTCCCGGTAAGCATGTACATGTTCAGGGAAACCAGAACTCGTTTTGCTCCATTGTAGAGAACATAAAAAAGTGTTAACAACAGGTGCCGCAGCATTCAAGCAAACATACCAGCATATTCTACTATGAAAACGATAACATCCGATACAGGTTAAGTTAAAAGAACTGGATTCAAAATCGACTCGATACAAAAGATTGGTTCTTGTTTCAGGGATTGCATAGTTCAGTAGATTTTTTCCCAACTAAGCTGCGTTGCTGCGGTGCTCAAGGCACTGATGGGGTTCTGTTTTGTGGTCCTTGCATATATAAACAATCCATATAATGAGTAGAAAATGTCGAGACAATGCAACACAAAACTCTTCCTCTGAAGATCCTTTTTCCCAGAATATGAATGAGCAACTGTGGAGTTGTAGAGAGAAGCAATGTTGATAACTGCTGGCCAGAGATTAATGAAGATTAATCAGCCAAGATTAAAGCAGCCTACAGCAGCTCTATCTCCCACTGTTGGCTCGGCCTCTCCTCATTCTCTGGCATAATCACCACGTGGTCCTTGTCATAAGATTTGCCACCTGAGAATAAGGAAAAGAAATCAAGTTCAAATAATACTAAATGAAGATCACCCAGATGAACCCCTCCCTCCCACGCCGCGGCTTTTTGAGGCACAAAGTGGTAAATGTGTAACTGAGCACATTTAATGAACTGGTGTTGAATTTTAGAGCAACACTTGCTGACCGTAAATAAAGAGGTTAAAATGACCACAAAACATAGTACAGTTTCGTTTTAAATGCTCTACTCATCCATCTATAACAAATGTAAAAAACAACAGAAATGAAAAGCCATCAAATTCATAATCTTATTTTAAAGAGGAAACATCATTTGCATATTCTTTTAGCATATTAACAGAAGCACGTGGGAATATAAATGCTAACGCAAATGCCTGCGTAGTTTTTTTGTCCCATATACCTTTGACATCCAGGACGTAGCCAGGAAAAGTGAGGCTGCTGATGAGTCCTCTCATGTGGGCCGTCCAGGTCTGGACAGGCTGCCTGGTCTCCGTCCATAAAACCACCTTGGCCGCCTGCTCTATGTTGCCCATCACCTGAAGGCTCATGGTTGGAGACAACTACAGCACGCAGACAATCATGCACACACACGCACACACACACACACACACAGCACATGATTAACCCAGCCCACTGCTGTGTCCAATGACAGGTTTGGCTTGTGGTTGCCAACATTAATTACATTTTAAGGAGGCCTCATTACCTTGCTTTTGATGAAGCCATCCTGATAGAACCAGATGTCACTCATGGGCTCCACCTCTGGTAACACCACCACTCGTCCTGATTTCATCTCTTCCACGCCGCCCTGGACTGAGAGGTAGTGACCCCTCTCTTGGTTCTTGACGCGTAGAAAGCGGCGCTTCTGCACGAGGCAAAAAAACAAATCACAAAATAGTGGCATCTCAGGGACGCCCAGTGGAGCTTTGGCTTCTGTGACAAGACACAACTAAACATCTTTAAATAAAAAAACATTTTTCCTTGCCCCTAGTTAACATAATTTCCATCCCTTCATAGGAGATATTAATTGAGGTGCTGTAGAAGCATGAAACAAATGCTTCTTCACAAAAAAACACTGAATCTACCAATAATCCTCCTAAAATGGTACTTGAGCAAATCCATGCATTTAAGATCCAATTAGAAATGGAGTAAATCTGGTTTTTCTACTATT
Source organism: Apeltes quadracus (assembly GCA_021346845.1). Classification (NCBI taxonomy): domain Eukaryota; kingdom Metazoa; phylum Chordata; class Actinopteri; order Perciformes; family Gasterosteidae; genus Apeltes; species Apeltes quadracus. Next base: position 4,307,264 of record CM037926.1, on the reverse strand, counting down.
GAATATGGCCTTTGCGATTGGCTAACCAGCCACCAGTTACCTCAAGGGAACAGCTCAGCCAGCCAATGACTGTAGTTGAAGCTTACTTATTTAAGGGCTTTATGTACGGAAATACTACGGTGTGTAACCTTTGTTGATGTTCAACCTTAAGATCAATTAACGGACTGCACACTGTTTCACATTGTGTCATTGCTGACAAAAGTGTGACGTAAAAGTGCACAAAACCGCTTCTATTGTGACTCCTGCTGCTGCAGGTGTCTCCCAGACCACTATCTACTAGTGACACAGACGCACGGGGTGAAAACAACACTATTTGTGGCAACTGGTAAAGATGACCAGTACTACAAACCTGTCGGACTGGGAACAATGAGCCAATGGACTGTATTGAGCTGAACTTCGGCCAGTTGGTGATCTCAATTGGTTCCAGGAGGAATTGGCGCCCCCTGTAGTTGCTGTATTCACAGATCACCCAACTATAAAGGAAGAGAGACAACATTGAGTACTCAAATGCTTCCTACACAGGTAATGTTATCTTAGAACAGTTGACTATCATTTCTTCCCAAATGTCCACTTCTCTCGACTTGCGCTTCCGCTTGTTAAAAAAAAAGGGACAGCTACTTTATAGCAAAAATAACCCATGTAAACACACAAACTGTGCATCGACACACTAATGGAACAAGCCACCGTACAGAATGACACCTGCCCATCCGAAACTAGCATTCAGACACTGTAGTCATAGCTAAAGGAGCACATATGGGGTTTCGGTGTCTTAAAATTGGCCCAGCCCGGGGAATCGAACCGCCGATCCTCGGGTAGTAGGACGACCGCGGCGAGCTGAACCACTGCCGCCCCGTGACCAAAGAAAAGCCGGGGAGAGACGAGCACACACCAGCCGCTGTTGACTCTGACGGACAGGACGTGATTGTTGAAGCCCTCTTCCACCATGCTCGAGACCTCATTGTCGATGTCAATCTCTCTGCCCTCCAGACACTCGAGGCCAAACAGGGAGATGGAGGGAACCGAGAGCGTCTAGATTGGGCGAGACAGAGGATCAGTGCGAGGCGAAGGAAAGCGCACGGCGTGTTTTATGTTTTTCAAACACGCGCGCCGCCTCACCATTGGCACGACCTTGACGGAGCTCAGGGTGCAGCCAGGCGGACATCCCATGCTCGTTAGGTTGGGGTAGTCTCCTTCAGATAAGACGTACGAGTTCCCAGAGTACTGTTGATTCTCGTACAGCACCCAGCTGAAACACAGATTATGTTGTTGATCAGCCTTATCACATAATACTATTTACGCTCTTCTCTTTTTTTCAATCTGACTCCAGGCTCCTCACCTTCCCCCCGACACTCTGCAGGACTTGGTCAGTACATTTTTGGACAATGCTTCCTGGTTGAGTTTGAAAACGTTACACTCCCCTTGGAAGTCTGGCTCAGAATACAGTATTATCTGAGATGGAAGTAAAGGTTAGAGGTTAACACATTTATGACCTGAAGCATATTATTCTATTAAAAAAAATGTCCTTTTAAGTACTGGCTTCAATAGCTGCCCAGAGAAGGAATTAGAATTTATCATCCTACTTTGGGGTATCACAGATAAAGCAACTTTGGTGATTGCGGGTTCTTCTTAATGCAGAATATATTATTTATACTTTATATTTCACTTGCAACATTTATTTAGAAGTAAGTTGTGTAGACTAGACCTAGACACACTAGAGTTGTGTGTGCGTCTGTCATTTTAAAAACTACTTCCTGCTTTTTCTGACACTGGACTGCAAGATGCCTAACCCTTTGTAAAAGAGAGAAAGTCAACGCAAAATACCTCAGTCGAGGTCTTTGAGCTGTCACTCGGGGCCTAAAAGTCAACAGAAAAAAAATATAAGCACCACTGGAACACAAATACATTGATCAAATGAATAAAGACTTCAGGGGGGCCCTCACCCGTAGGATGGGCTGCACTGAGCAGATGCGAGAGTCCTCAGAGCCCCAGTCAGCACAGTTGTTATAGACGCCTTTCTCCAAGATGTACTGGTTACCAGAGAAGTCCACATGGGAGTACGCTACCCATCTGTAAGGGAGACCAACATTTACCGCCGGTAATCGTGATACATTTCCACTCCAGTGAATTGGTGAAGTAAATATTCTGTGGAATCCAGATCGACTTACGCCCCGCTGAGCACGTTGATGGAGCGCGTGGAGGTTTTGTACTCAAACAGCTCGACATCAGCAACGGCCTCGGTCACCTCGAAGTTGTTCTCCGGCGCGTCCTCCTGTTCCGGCTGCTCAAACAGCACGATCACGGGGTCCGCCAGGTCCTGCAGGGGAGAAAAAGGGATAACTTAACTTATTTACAGTTTGCTGTCTGAATCATCACTGATGTCCTAAATTGCAGTTTCATGCCAAAAGGTATGAGGACTGCAGCAGCCATTGTCGGAGCGCAGTCATTTTTTAGATGGGGTCACTCTGACCCACAATGGAGTTCATCCAAGAGCAAGATCAAAACCAGCAGTGCTGCATGACACACTTTGTGTAGCACATAAACCATATGCACTCCTCAAATTGATCTAATAGATTCTCATTCCCATAAAAACACATTGTAAACAATGATTCCTCTTCTTTCCCCTCTATATGCTGTTTATGTGTGTTTGTGCAACTGCAGTGGTGCTCGGGTACTGGAACAGAAACACAGTGTATGAGATAAACTGAAAGGGATTTGCATGCACCGTTACCACAAAAAAAGTACATGTCATTTGGTTTTCATTACACAGATACAATTTAATTATGAAGTTTGCATACAGCGGGAGCAATAAAAATTACTTATAAACAAATACCAAACTGTTTCCCAAACTTACCGCCCGTATCACCCTGACGGAGCGCAGCTCAGCATCTAGGCCTCCCCACACCCTCCAGTCATGATAGTCTCCCTCCTCTAGCAGGTACTGGTGGCCACGGAAGCCCTCCTTCTCGTAGCCCACCCATCTTCAGCAACACAGGAGAGGCACAGGGTTAAAAAGCACACGTCTACTCCAACCATTTTCAGCTAACTAGTATTGGTTTGTATTGGTTGGCATTGGTTTTACGGTAGTCTTTAAATCTTTAACGACCAATAAGATGTCTTTAGATGGCTCAGTGAATGTGAACATTGCCACTCACATTCCTCCCTCTACTTTGAGGGAGCCGGCGCTGCTTATGAAGGCGGTCTGCTGCCGGTCTGCTCTGGTCATGAAGTCCCTCGTGTTGGTGGTTATGGTCCTCGATTTTCCAGTGAAGTACGGCCTCTCGTAGATCACCAACTGGAGACGAAAGGGTGTCAGTTGCAATCAGAATACTTTGACTCAGCAGCAATTAATTAGCCGTATTTGTGCTCGCTTACCTTTGGCTGACTCATATTTTCCACTCTTGGTTCACCCTGGGACGGAAGAAGGAACAACTCAACTTACAGCAAACAATCAAGAAATACACCTTTCTACAGAATAAGGAAAAAGAAAAGGAATTTCAAGGCCACTTACTACTTTGAGTGGATGTAGGGAACCCACATAGGGCTGTTCCACTCCCCAAGCTGCAGGGTTGGAGTACCCCCCCACCTCCAGGACACGTGGTAGGCCCTCAAAGAAGGGATGTGCATACACGAGCCACCTGACCGGCAAAAAGACAAAAAAAAAGTAATTGTGTGAACAGCATTATGATGCCGATTCCTCAGATTTCTCATAATTCAGAAACTCACAGGCCAGCATTGATGATGATGGAGTTTGCCTTGATGGGGAAGCCATAAATCCTGGCATCTTCAGACGTATCTCTGAAGATGACCTTCTTCCCCTCTGCGTTCTCCTCGGGGAAAAGACGGATTTCTGGGACGCTGTAGTCCTGAGTGAGGACAGAGAGCATCCATCAATGTCACAAAACATGTATGCAGGGGTTACCTTAGTGGGAACTACACTTTGTGACAGACACAGGTCATTACCTCAACGTGAACCCAAGAATAAAATAACCAGCTAAACGCTGAAGATGTCGCTGCTTCGTTTTATAGTCACGGAACTATAACAAATGTGACTAAGCGGGGAAAGAGACGGGAATGACGTCAGATGGAAATAAAGCTTGCTTGCTTATTAAATAGATTACTCCTTTCATAGAAAGGTCAACCTCTGCGTGTTCCTACTTTGAACACCAGGTGGTGATCATGAGTTAATAAAACACATCGTCACTTTTAACGCTACAGTTAAAAAAACATCTGTGAGAACTTTTTTAGCTTTTCTTAATCAGATGACAATGTTTAGGAGAGAAGTCTAAAAACAAACCAGGGATTTACAATGTACTGTATTGTAACTGGACTGAAAGGAGCAACCATTTGAATTGACAGAGTGAGGTGAGGTTGTTTTACCCTGACAGCTCTTCTGAGGGATCCGATGATGAAGCTCCTGTCAGGTTTGTTGCTCGTTTCCTCGCTCTGCCCATCGGTCTGCTCCCCGGCCTCGTTCTCTGCGTTCTCCAGCTGCTCTTCTGGATTGAACGGGTAGGTGATCTCCACGTCTCCCTCATCCAGGGCGATCTTCTCCCCTTTGAAGTTAGGCTTCTCATACAGCACCCATCTAGGAGAAAACTAGATGGTTATGGTTATGACACTGTTATGATCGGTGCTTCTGCTCCTCTGTTGATTCTGCACCGCGTCAATGCATTTTGTGCACATGATGAAGGCAGGGTTGTTTAAAGGGAAAGTGTAAATCCTAAACATTACATTGTATATCATAAGCTTATACAATGTTTTGTATCTAACTAGTAATCAGGTCTATTGAGTAATGGAATAAAAGGAAATCGAAACACTTTGTAATCATAATAGGAATCCAATCAAGTCCCGACCTGGTGTTGGTGGCGATGTTTTTTTGTAATGACTTAAACACCTCACGTTTCAAGAGAAAAAAGGTGTGGAGGCGTCATCTTTAAACGTCGCAGGAGGCTTGAGGTTTGATGAAGTGCCAAATATGTGTTCGGTTGGTGTTTGTTTACTGCTAGAATTTGAGCAGGTCAAACAGTGTTAACTCCCAGACACTTGAGCCTGTTGTTTTGATGCATGTCTATGTTCTTAAAGACAGAAGTATTGTCCATTGTGCTTGTATCCTACAGGTAGCATGAGTGACAAAGTAAAGTACACTCAAAACGAGCCACTCACCCTCCTCTGACGACCCTGATGGAGATGGTCTCCTGCAGCTCCCAGGACGTGGCATCGATGACATCGCTGTGCACCTCGATCCTCTGGCCGCACATCCCCGGCCGGTCAAAGATATACATCTAGACAGAACGTGATGTAAGAATTGACAGCAGTTGAAGACTTTTTGTCATTTACTTGCATGGTGAGAAGGATTCATTGGCAGATGATACGATTAATGAAAAGTAGGCTTGGACCTCAACCTGCGCTGCTGCAGAAGAAACTTTTATGAAATCATGAAAATGACCCTTTGGTGCCAATTTCATCTGGTGGCATTATCTCAAGTCTCACATCAAAAGCATGAGTTTTACATTTCATGCAAAACTCATTCAAACATTTGATACGAGATTGCTGCAGTGAAGAAACCAACAGTATGCCGGTAGAGTTGCACGCTGGCATCAGTCCTGAATATCTATGATTGGCATTTGCTGAACAAATAAAGCGGAGTGACATTTCGCACAAATAAAGAAAGAGATAAAGACTTAAATCAGTGAAAGAAAAGAAGAGCTTTGGGTTGGACGAGCGTGGTTTGTAAAACAACCGTTTCTTGTCTACACTGCACACAGACATGTCTCGTCCATTCAGGCGTGAGGCCCCGGAGCATGGAAGGTAAGCCAGGAGCTGATGCTAAATGTCAGCTCCACCTCCAGCATTCAGGATTGGGACCATGGATAATCCGCAGCCACAGGCAGGAGCACGGCTGTCATTTGACAGTTAATAACGTAGGTGGCGTGGAAGGGACATACATATGTATATTTTCACTTATAAGACTAAAACTATATGTGGGGGTCTATGGCCCGCAATCTGAGCACTTTGGAACACGGTGCTTTGCGCCATATGCCGACATCAGCATTCCTAAACTGCTGACAATAGAAAGGTAGAATGTTCCCATTTTGGTTTAGCGTGTTAACATGCTAGCATTTGCCAACTAGCTGCCCTCTTGACCTCAAGATAGTGATAATGGCGCACAAAGGGCCTTTATTGTTCCTGGGGTTTATCCTTTGGGGATCATAGTTATCTTCACCAAATTTGATCGCAAAGTTCATATTCAGACACTTCATTATGTTTTGCCTTTTTTTCCATTCTCCAGTTCAGAAGCTCAAACATCAGCACGAAATCAAAATAAGAAAGAGGTGATTGTTGACCTGGCAGAGCGTGTGTGTGTGTGTGTGGCATGAGACTCACCTTTCCAGGACGAGGATTGAGCTTCCCATGCTCCTTCTCTTTAGTGAGCTACGGACAAAGAAAATGAATCTTTTTTAGGAAACCTTTTGCTAGATACACAGCAATGCATTTTTTTGTTTTTCCGACACACAAAAGCATTTTCTTTATATGATTATAAAGAAAAAGGGCAATTTTATTAAGTAAAAAAGAGTTTTTCTACTGGCTTCTTCCTTTTTTATTAATTTTCTATTTACAGTGTTACGAATCCATATGAGAGGAGTACTGTCACTAGTATAGTCTTTACAATTGAAATGAACGTACTCCTGCACCAAATAACTTTTTTTACATTTTTACCCCACCCCTGAAATATTGTTTTAAGTCACGAACTCACATTCGCGGAAAACAGCAGTTAATTGCAAAAATGCCGGACGACCCGCTCATAGTGTGCGTTTGTGTCACACATTTTTTACCAGGTTCTGGTGACATCAAAGTGAGGACAGACGGCGTCCTTTATGACAGGACACGCAGCGAGACAAACATTCCTCCCTACCTGCTCAACCTGATGCTCTTCAGTACTGCACCCACAGAGGAAAGCAAGCCTCAACCTCAGATCTGCGCCGATATTAAACTGGCTTTGACTCTCTTTCACTTTGTGTGTGTGGTGTGTCGGTATGCCACTGGGTTTTTAGGATTTCTGCTTCTGAAGCTTGGCATGTGGCAGCGATCCCATGTAATTTGCATATAACTTTAGTAGAGCCGTTGTGTGTTCAGAGTCAGGTGTCTGCTGGCCTCTATTCTCTGTAAGCTCTGTAGGAAATGATCCAGTTTATCACCTGGATCATGTTACCAAATAAAGAGGACCTGGTACTACAGCTCTTATTCAACAGCCCATAATCCCATAATTTTGCACCGTGTTTCAATTAGAGAAATTCTGAAATAAATAACAGATTTAACCAACGAAATGGGACACAATAGCTTTTGGACTTTTCCTCAAGTGCAACAGGACACCTTTTTGCATTTTCAGTGGGAGCGAGCCGGGGGCATGAATGGGGCCTTTTCACTAGTGACCTTGTAAATAAAAGAGTGACTCATTACTGTTCAATGAGATCCCATACAGCAACAAACTTTTCCACCTTAGACCGACAGTTTTAATTGCCCAGTCATCCTTTTTAAAGTATACTATTCCTCCTCAGCTGACATTTTATTCTATTCAATCACTAAATGTCATCGCAATCCTGCTATTGTCAACACAGGCTTAAAGTCAACACTTATATTAGTCATGCATAATCTGAACAGCTGAGTGACAAACACTTGACAAGGGAGCAGTATTGAAAGTGACACTTGAGTCGTTCTCCCAGCTGATTTATAGGACAGAGCTGTTAGACACAATGAGACGTACCACAGGAAGAGGCAAACTTTACTGGACATTTGTTGTTACCTGTGTAGCGATTGCAATTTGTATTGTGATCATTTGATTTTTTTTTGTGTTAACTTTTCAGCAAAACTGCATGCTTGTATTGGCTGTTTATCAAAATGTGTTTGTACAGAAACATAATTAAAAGTACATAAGTGGCCTATAATTATAAAGCATGCTGCTGTTCTGTGCATTTGTTGAAGTCATAATATTAAAATGTTATCATTGCATCGAAGCACGTTGTGGCGTGTCACATTTAAAATGCTTAATGAGCAACTAGCAAAGATTTTGATATTAAAAGTAATAACATATTTCAAAAAAGCATTCATTTATTTGAACCACTTTTGAGGTACACATAAACATACACATACATACCTCCTTCATAACTACACTCTGAGGCTGCACACGTTATATGCTTATGATATGTAATATTCCCACCTTTCATGCTGGAGAATTTTTATTTACAAATGCTGATTAAAGGATTCACAAAATGTAATTGTAAAAGGTTTTAACTGAACCAACACTATACTCTGTATTCCTCTTGTTTTTGGAAAATTCAGAATAAATGTCACAATTACTTTTTGTCATTTGCTTAGCATTTTGGATTCACGTGTGTGGAAACAAAGCGGAATATATACTCTTCCAACCAGGTTAAACAACTGCATAATTCATGGGAACGGTTGTGTTTACTCGATTGTGTAACTTTACGCTCCAGCAGACACTTTCCCCCTGTTGCACCTTTCACTCCCAGCGGCCTGGCACACGATCTGCTCTCCCATAAAAGCCATTACAGCGGATGGAATGCGCAGTCACAGCAAATCCCACGTAATATGCGTTTTTCAATGAAATGCATGAACATGTGCTGTATATAAACGTTTTTGATCAAAGCAAATTAAAAAAAACATCTATTTGTAATCTTTGCCCATTCAAATATCTCCCCGTCTGCTGTACTTCATTAAATAGGAAGCAAACAAGCAGTGAAATTTAAGGAAGAATCCAAATGGCAAGGTGTGGCTGTGTCTCTGCAGGACGAGACAGCTGGAATGTGTGCGGAGCCAGGTGGAAGGAATATATAAAACTGGGAGGATGAATTGATTGAGAAGTCTCACGCCTAGCGGGAGACGGCGTCACTCGATTTTAAAATGCTTGGATGCGTCTTATGCCATGTAATCCTAAAATGATTTCATGTGTAGGGATATGAATCAGTTGGCAACAATGTGTTTAAAATCCTATTAAAGACATGCAAATGTATCCTTGTGGGGGTTAAATTTGATAATGTTTTTTCTTTAAGTTGACTGGAGTCAATAACATAATAATATGTCAGCTTAGTCGTGAAACCGGGAGAACAACCAGAACACGCGAACCTCAATTATTTTTACGCAAAGGGATGTGTGCACACGTTTGAGCACACGCTCTCGACCATCAAGTCATTTCAGACATGTCTTAATCAGTTAAGTTCTTCCCGGGAATGCTTGAATGTGATTAACGAGTTCATACATGCCCGAATGTACTCCCTCCTGTGATCCTAAAGGAGTCAGAAATCAATCTGATATATTTTCCTTTTCCTTTCCAAGGACGCCACTGATGCACAAGGTCTTGCTGGAACCAACCACTTCTGGTTGGTTGGTTAAAGCCTGGTGTCGCAAAAATAATTGGCTATTGGACATCTCAGACACAGACACAAACAAAGAGCCCCACAAAGATGGACTTTCCCTCTGTGGCCAACAAAAGCACATATGAAGCGATCTCTGTCACATAATGTAAACTGAGCTGACATTCGTCTTCTTTCACAACACCATGGAGAATAGATCTTTGAGTGAGACGAAGAGCTGACAACATACTGAGCAACCAGAGATATTGTGCATATGTGTAGCTGTTTCTCATATTGTTACAATAATAGTTATTCTTCAACTGACCTGCGAATGTTTGCATATCATCCACTTAGATTTTTCTCTTTTGTTAAACAAGTGTGATAAAACTAGAAAACGGCTTCCACTAATGCATTCGTCCACTTACCATGTCGTTGGGGTGCAGAACAAGAGCATTACTCACTTTAAGCTATTTACCAAAAAAGGGAAACAAAATATTCCTAATAAATTCAAACAAATCACCTTTTCCGCCGCAACATCGGGCCTGTGCAGCTCGCGTAACTTTATCTATTTGAGACATTTCCTATCTATTTACATGTACTCACGCAACACTAAATACACAATGGTAGTGATACTCACATAAGCATCAGGGAAGGCTCTGTATTTTGATGCTAAATTCCTCTCCGGCTCAGCTGCTTGGCTCTGGAACTGAGGTTCTCCATTTCCTCTGTTGAACAACAGAGTCAGCTGGCCTCCCTCACTACTGGAACTCCTCAGCAACTGAGATTCTCCATTTTCTCTGTTGAACAACGGAGTCAGCTGGACTCCCTCACTACTGGAGCCCCTGAGCAGGGTGGGAGAGCCCAGGGCCCCGGTGCCTGCTCCCATCCCCATTCCCATCATCTGGCCAGACTTAGTGAAGGCGGAGTCCACGGTGGTGAGGGGCCGCTGGAGGTCTACGGAGCCGGTGGGGCTGAGGAGGCGGGTGGGACTGTTGCTGGATGGCGGCGAGCCGATGGGCCGCAGAGGGGGCAGACTCATCACACGGCTGGGGCTTTCAGCTCCGCTCAAGGAGCCCGGCTGGGAGGAAGACGGACTCGAGAGGAAGGAGAAACGCTCAAAGCGGGACGCCGCTGGTTCTGTGCCAGTTCCAGGTTCACCAAGCTCCTTCCGTCCCACACTCATGTGATCGTATGAAGGACCCTTGTCGGGCAGCGAGCTGGTACGGAATATCGAACGATGGGGCTTTCCATTTTCATTATTCTGATCTACGGATGTTGACTTGTTGCTTCCATAGATGACGCTTTTTTCCAGGCGGGAGCTGGGAATAAAGCCGTTCCCATTCAACGCTGGGGATTTTAATTCCTCAGGAGAACCATTTGTTGCAGAGGATCTCACAGTCAGGCCTCTTGTTCCGGGAGACTGCAGGAGAGAGGAAGAAAATAATATGTCATAATATGTCACTATTGTTTTGAGGAATGTAAGCATAGATTATATAAAGCAAAGACATTTGCTGAACTTTCTGTATCACTGTACCTGCTGGCTCATCAGTTCCAGTGGTGAACGAGTGTCTCTAGTGGAGTTCCTCCCCAGTCCCAGGTTACTGGGCAGAGTGTAAAGTCCCTTGAGGGAATCCGGAGGGTTGCCCGTTGCTTCCATCTTTTTTGCGGGGCTGATGGGGCAGGCCGGGGTGTCAGGGGTGATGGGGCTCGAAGCATCCTCGACAATCGGTGGCAGGGAGGAGAACAGCCCCGCGGGGGCCCCGCGCAGGCTGCCGTTACGGGGCCTTTGGGAGGGTCCCATACTCTTCAGCGTGTCCACCAGGTTGGCCATGTCAAACTGGTTGGGGGAGTCGTCCTCGGGGGAGGCTGGGGGAGTGGAGAGGGCTGCTGCAGGCTCGGGGACCAGCTCCACAAGTGTGGCCTTGAACACTCCAGTAAATTGGGATAGGTCGTGGTCTTCAAAACTGTCGAAGGTGTCGTAGCCGCGGGCCGATGAGATGCTGGACTCGGGGAGCTGATGTGAGTCCCAGCGTGACTTAAACCTCTCTGCCTCTGCCTCTGCCTCTAGTTCACTTGCAGGAGCAGCAGGCTCCACCTGCTCACCTAAACTCCTCCTCCTCCACTCATATGTTGGTGCTCCCGCAGGCTCGACGTCGTAGCTCAGAGAGGTTTCGGTCATGCCACTCAGCCTGTTGCCAATGGTAACCTGTTCCTCTGGATAGGAAGAGGAGTTGCTGAGGTGTTTGTATTCTGTAGAATAGAAGGGAGTAAAGGGGGAGGAACTGGAGTAGGAGCCAGACATTCTGTAACTCAGAGAATCAGAAAAAACGGAACCTTCCCTTTTGTCTGTAAACTGAGGTATCCCCTCAGATCTGTACTCCAAACCCATCTCTGTGTCATTTGAATCACTGACAGTAAAGCTATTTTGGCTGAAGTCCGACGTATCTCGGCTGACCTCGGTGGCATCGGCCTCATTGACCAGAGATAATTTCCGGAAACGAGACCTGGATTGATCCTCTTTGGGGGGACTAATGTACAGACTGGTGCTTATTCTGCTGTAGCCTGAAGTAATTTCATCAATCGATTCCATCTCCACTTTAGGCGGCAGAATACCCGAAGCAAAGAGTTCTGGAGCTCTGGGCGTAGTTGACGCTGTCAAGGACCTGGATGGAATACAAAGAAAAGGAGGCAAAGATGACAAAAAACGAAGAGTAAAAGTCTGCTTTGATGTGGTGTTTTCTCCAGATGGCTTTAATGGCTGCAGTTTCTTCAGGGTGTGGTTGTCAGTCAATGTCAACATTGCAAACCATACAAAGAAACTTCAAGTCGCTCGACCTGCATGCAGACCCGATCTGACTACTACTTATTCTGGTTTCTGACATGGTTGAAGGAATGTGAGTTTGTTCAAGAAACTGAGGTTTGAAACAACACAGGCAAACAATACATTTGAATGAAGGAAAGAATTACCTTCACCTGAATTATTACATTTACTGTGCAGAAACACAGTTGGTGAAGTCTGAAGGGTTTGACCATAGACAAGTGGACGCAGCCACCGTGACATCCCCCATTGGACTGTGGACTGCAGTTTAAAAGGCTCAATTTAGAATGAAACTGGTGCGTTATTATGGTGCTTCCCAACAAAATGGTGCTCCACGTGAGGCTATGCCCAACCCTTCATGAATCAAGTAATAATTAATGGAGTCAAGCTCAATTATTGAATCATTTGACCTTTTTGGGATTGGGAAAGAGTTCTCACAGGCCAATGTGGCCGTGTCTTCTAAACAGGTGGCATGTCGCAACACAATAGGTTGTTTATTCTAAAGGTCACGAGAACATGACATTTCCTTAGTGAGTGTTCATTTACCGATTGTGCTGCTACTTGAGAATCTAATTAAACTAAAACGTTATTATCATGACTTGACAGGTTTGCAATATATTTTTTACAATCATTTTTGTTCGTTTAAGAGGTCTTCTCTCAACAAGCTGTCAAAGCACATAAACTAAACATTACATGTAAGGCGAGTTCTAGCGCCGACGTAAATCCGATACACTGCACTCTAACATGCAAATGATATGCTGCCTCGCAACATTAGCCTCAGGGAGACAGGCATTTAAACCGGCACAAGTCGAACATTAGTACATACGGTTGTATGTACAGGGACATTATGTAAACCTGTGTACACATGTGCGAGGACACGCCTCAACAGGGATAGTACTTGAATGTGTTGAATGTGTGCATGGCACATCTAAGTAAAACGTAATTGTGTGCGAGCGTGGTCAAATTTGAAGCTGGACATTTCGCCGAGTTACGCAGATCAAAGTATCAACTCTTCATACATTTTATTTCTGACAATGAATGTTTAACTTCTCTTAACAGCAAATGCTCTTCTTTACAAACGATAAACATCCTGACAATATTTTGCTTTTAATGCCCCCAGGTGGATGAAGAAAGATGTTGGAATGTAGTCGCCATTCTCTACTGTAGAGCCTTCAAAACAAATGCAAAAAGAAACACTCCTTTGTTTAAAATATCTCACCTGTCAGGGAATCATGGTTGGAGAATGTCAAGCATGTGCATCTGGATGCTTGGCATATTTTTTCTTTGTGCAGAAATACACAGAAGCATGGCATCAGGTCCCATACTGTAAACAGTGTGTGTAGGGTGGAGCCTTTGCTAACATTGATTTTGCCAGTAAGAGTTCTCTGCACTTAGATGAACTCAAAGCAAGCAGAACACCAGTAGGCAGAATGTGCTTTCTGCAAGTCTACAAACATGTGATTGCTCTCCATCAATCTAGGAGCGAGTGGGGGGAAAAAATGGCATGTGCTTCACACTAGCATGACATTATGGTTAGCCTTCCCCTGTCAACACTTGACTGCGCCGTAGTCTTGTGACGGTTTGGATTTCTACCATTCGTGAAGCTGACACCTATATGAACTGCAGCCTTGCTAAGCTTAAGGATCAAGTACAGTTAACATACCATCAATCACTGCTGTGTTAAAGGTAGCTGCAACCAATCCTCACTCATGTTGAGTCAACGCCTAATGTAGAAATGTGCTACATGAATAAAGATTGTTAGATTGATGACATGAAGCAATATCATTGTACTCTTATGGGTTTAATATTAAAAAGGGGATGTCTGGGACATTTTATCATGATTACTGGTCTTAGAGGAATGTTATTGCATTTGTGATATAAAAATCAACATGATTCCTTTTGTGGCTCCAAAGGGAACTGTGCAAAAAAAGTGATCTTGATGGGTCTGAAGACCACAAGACTGGAACTGGATTAAGCACCTGGACGAAACGGGCTAGCAGATGTAAAGACGTGTGGTAACAAGCTATTTTGCCAGAAAACCCAACTGACCGTAAGACAGCTGAATGTGCAGCATGAATACTACACTATGAAGACTTGCATGGCAAATTTGAGACGATACAAAATGAGAGAAATGGAATATCCTGATTAGTCTGAAAATTGTTAAATGGTATAATTTAATAGATGATACAAAACTGACTTGGACATACACATTTCACCTCATCCTAGATTGTTTTCACCCGTTCACTAATTATCTTGTCATTTCTTATTCATTTCAGATGCAGCCTCTCGCCCCCCAATCAGCAATCAAATCCCTCCCCTGCAGCCCATCCCCTCATTGGTCCCTCACTATTTAGGTCCACTCACTTCCACTCATCCACTGGCCAATTGTCATCTTGCCTGAACTGTCATGCTTTTGTTTCCGAGTACTGCTTAAACCTTACATTTTGATCTTGAATCTTCAATTAGGTGAACAGTATTTGCAACGAGTTTGTTGTTCCAGGTGTTCACAGTAAGCAGTCAGGCAACAGCCAGTCTGCCGTACGCTTTATGTCAGACACACACAAAGAAGATTGAGAATATAGCACAGATCTGACAGATCTGCCTCTCGTTGAAAAGGTCAGGGAATACTTTTTTTTTTTTTCACTCCACATTTTTTAGGAGGGTGGTTCTTATGTCACTGCACTCTTGCATGGAAATCTAGTGTTCCTGTCGTGGCAACATTGCAGAAGAACAGGTGGAGCAAGCCAAATAACTCACCCTTCGATAAGCATCAGCAGCCTTGTTCAGAAGACGTGTTTAAGTTACTAAGAAATATCTTACCTTAACTTAAACTTCATACAGTATAGCTCCACATAATCTGTCCTCTCCATTTCAATTGCACATTTGTCATTTTAATATGAAAAAAACAACAAAACCTGTATGTACACATATATTATATATATATATATTATATATATATATATATATATATATATATATATATATATATATATATATATAAATATATGTATAAATAACCGCCGATAAAGTTATAGCTCAAAATACAACTATATTTTGGAATTTATTTGGAATTTATGTTTGATATGTGTCTACTTGTGAAATATGTGTCTTTGCTGCCACCCTGTGATTCAAAACGAATAAATTCAATTAGACTGCTGCACCCTTACCTGACACACAACTGGTTATACAACAGTCGTACAAACTATCCATCTAAACAGCGTATATGAAGTGATGTATCAAAAGCCACAGGATTCCTTCATATGGCAGGTAGAGGAAGGGAGGTTATCTGAGCTGTGTGCTAAATTTATATTGAATCTGTCATCATTTACCACAGAAATCTTCTGTTATCTGGCAGAAAGATAACGATGTCATGATGGATCATGTCATAACATTTACTGCAATAATTACACACATGGAAGAATGCTGTGGCACGAGAAAGACAAAGCATGACAAAGCATGACGGAAATGTAAAGGATGAGCATTCAGCGGAAGAGACAGTGGGAGTTATTATTGCGGGAAATAATGCAGTACTGCAATAAGTGCTTAAATCTGTTCATATCGGTACCAAATCAATCCTGTCAGAATTAACCAAAGGAGCCTTTGCTTGAAAGGGGAATGTAAAAACAGTTTTTTTTCTTCTTAACAGAGACTTGTAGATGAAGGTGACTTTAATTCACATCGGTAACAAGAAATCAGTGCGTCATGTTAATGGTAACACGGAGGCTTGGTAGTGTTTTTCCGCATCAGAGCAGAAAACAATAGTTTATTGGTGGATGGAATGGTCCTCTTGTCCACGGAGGAACTTGTGATGTGAAATTTCTCACTGATATTTATAATATAAATGGTTAATTGATTAAACAAAAACATAATTACTTATGAATTAAAACTTTTCGAGGACCCCCTCTTTGAATGCCATGGACACAACTTTGAGAATCTGTGGTCAATTGTTCAAGATTTCACGGATTGATAGCTCAGGGTTGAAAGAACAAACTAACCTTGCACTGTACATGGATTCAGGTGAGGTGAATCTTTTATCCCTCGACATGTAGCGCATTTAAAAGGGTGTGTTTAAAACTACACTCATAGACGTCGCTGTTGTTAAACAAGACTTACTTTATCGGAAGAAATGTCGAGCTATAAGTGAAGTTCTTCATTTACGATGCCTCATCTTGGCTGTACTTTATTCATATTATGCTGACAACAATTTAACACTCACTCATGAGTCCTCCTCAGGCCACATTCTCAGGCACATTCCATCACAGAAGCCACAGAAACAATTTAAGTAAATGACAACCTCTAAAATAACTCTCCCAAGTGTCATTACGCCCCCTAAAACATAAATCTTACAAGGGCAAACGACAATTTACACACCGAGGTAAGGCCTGCTAGACCAATTACACATATGATTTGTGTTAATCTTCAGAACCTTCCTCCTCTCAAGAAAGACCTCCCCCTCCCCTCACCCTTACCTCTGAGTCGGGTCGGGTTGCTCTTCTGACGGACGTCTCTCTGATGGCGTCTCTGCCGCCTCCGAATCAGGACGGCGCGTGTCAGCATCGACTGCCACTTGTTCCCGCGCCGCTGTGTTCCTGTCTGTGCTCTGAGCAATCGTATCCGCCCCCTCGCTACTCAGCGTGGCACTATTATGATCAACCCCTGGGGCATCGGACTCTCCCCCAGCAGAGGTGTCTGTGACTGCACTACCCGGGGTGTTGCTGCCAGCTTTATTGCCTTCTTTGCTCGCTTCACCTATTTGTGCTGCGACCTCAGTCAGCGAAACTTGCTCGTCTGCTTCATCTGACGTGGGTGTGATCTCGTCACCCGTGCTACTTGAAGCGACGTTTGTGCACTCGGAGCTCATGGGGGGGTTGTAACCCACGCAGGGAATCTCCCGGCTCGGGAGTTGCGTCTCGCCATCAGGGTGGTCTTCCGTTTCCAGCTCCCCGGTCAGGTTTCCCTCCGACCCCTCCTCCCGCTCACTGGAGGGCGGAGCAAAGATGCATACCATCGCCGTGTCCACCTGCTGAACCGGTGTGGCAGGTAACTCCCCCTCATCTGTCACCTGTGGCAACACCGGGGCTGCTTCTTCACTCTCCTGCCTCTCTGTATCGCTGCCAACAACAAACTCTGTTGTTTCAATGTCCTGCACTGGAGTCTCTGAACTCCAACCTACATGTTTTTCCTCAATTTCTATTTGGCTAGGGTTAGTAGAATCCTCTTGTTCTTCAATATTGGCCAGTATGAATCCCTCATCTTGCATTTTAACTGTACCCTTCTGAAATTCTCCATCTTCTCTCTCGTCTATCCATCTACCTGCAATCTGCCCCTGCTGTAGGAACTCCTCACACAAACCAGCCTCTTTCCCCCCGTCTGCCGCGTGGTTTTCCACTTTTTCATCCGGTGTGCTATCCTCTTCGATTCCGCTCCCCTCTCCATTGTCCTCTTCAGCGCTGTAGTAGATTTCTCCCATGCTGCCCTCTTCCGATCCAACGCTCAAATATGCTGGACTTAAGACCCTTTCTGACCCATCAGGCTGTCTCAAAGTAGTAAAGAAAATCTCATTTGTTACGATCCTAATCTCAAGGCGCTTTGCTGCACTCATTTCTTCCGGCATGGGATAGGGACAGACAGGATGGGTGCTCGCCTCGTCTGTGACCAACTCTTTGATGAGGATCGCTCTCCGGTTCGGCCGAGTAACCCGATCGTCTCCCCCTTGGACGGTTCCATAGTCGGAGTCGGGAGGGGTAGAGCTTTGAACAGTGAGGACTGACCTTGCATTGTCTTGAATGAGGCTGTCCCATTTCACCTCCGAAAGGGAGCTAGTGGTATCAGCTGGTTCAGAACTTGAATTTAGTGAGGGAGGGTCTCTAAGTGTCGCATAAGCAGTATTTGTTTGGCAAGAGTTTAATCCGGAACTCTCGCTAGAATAAATCACCTTTCCCTCGCTGAAGGTGGTACTTACGTTATTATAACCATCATCCACTCTGCGAGAAGCAGAGTCAAAGTCAACATTAGTTTGACAATCATTAAGGGTTTTAACCATGAAAGGTTCTGTTTTGTTTTTCAGAGGTTCTCTCTCTGTAATGATTTGAGGCGGTGGGTTTGAGAAGGACGCCTCTGCAGCCGAGCTGAAGCCCCCGGGGAACAGCGACTCATACAACGCGCTATACACTGCTTCTGGTCTGACAGGCGAAGCGCCTTTCTCAGTGCCAACGGTCAGGGGAGCAGATCTCTCAGCGCTAGAAGTTGACTCTTCCTGATGGATGGATGCGGTATCTGGGTCAGCAGGAGCCGAGTCGTCGGCGTGAGGGAGAGGGGTCGGCTCCGCAATCGCAGTGTCAATTTTGGAGTCTGTTTTTTCCAGAGGCAGTTCACGATTTGGACTGTCAGCTAGGTCGGGGATGTCAGGTTGCCGATGTGACGGTGGGACTGCGGTAGATTCAGTAAGAGAGATGCCTGCGTTTGTGTGAGACGGCTGAAGAATGTCATTTTCAAACGGACCGTCGGTTGTGGCAGCGGAGTTAACAAGTGCTGCTTCGTGATCTGAGGTCTCGAGCCCGGCCGCCGTGCTGGCCGGAAGGCTTGGTACCGTCTCGTGGTTCACAGCAGGGCGGGTTTCTGTTAGAGTCGTGGAGGCAGACGGAGTGGAGCTATAATCTGGCTTTTCCTCTGACGAGTCCTGATTATGAAGCTTCAGCTCAGGGATGAAGGCAACCGGTGCTTTCTGCGGCTCCACGCGTACATCGAACGTATCGGAGACAGCGGGCAGACGCTCTATCGTCTCTGGAGGGGTGCTTAAGGCGACGGATGACTGCGCTTGGTTAGGGCAAGTCGCATGTGACTCCGATAGGTCTGTGGCCACAGGGGGAGGGGAGGGGATGTCAAATGCATCGATGGTGTCAAGCTCTGGTTGAGACATGCTGAAAATCATCTTGGCTTGATCCAATTCTAACTGAGGAGTCTGTGGAGAGACGATTTACAGAAGTTTATTTGTAGATATGGAGGACTCAGTTTGTATTCCTCTTATTATTGCAATGGAACCAAAGGGCCGAGCATCGTGCATATCTGAGAAAAATATAGTATAGTATTTATTATCTTTAAACTGTCGTTTTATCAGCTTTCAGGGAAAGGAACAGGTTCTAGAAATATGTATTTCATAGACGCAGGTCAAGTAGCCAACTTGGTGGCAAATATTTGCTCATTTATACATCCCAAGTTTTGGGGGGAAATACATTTTTTTCCTTTTTTCTGTATTGTTGGTCTTGATAATTCTTAAGTGGAATTCTGACTTTTCAGCTACAAGCTCCACTATGTTCAACTGCTGGCCGCTAACTACACATTTTTCTGCTGTTTGTTGCCGAGCAGTTTGCATCCGGGGAGTTTTTAGTTTTTCATAGATAACAGCTGCTTATTATACCTGCAAACTAAAACAGTAGTTTTGGTCAGAGAGCTGAACAATGAGCTGAACCAGACATAAAGCTCTGTGAAGCAAGAAGGTCGCTACAGATTTGGGGCAATGAACCTCCATCACTGTGGTATTAAATTGTGAAATAAATGTGGTTTCTCGTTTTATGATATGCCATTTTTCAGTTAGGTATTAGCCAAAGCTTAACCCTGCATTGATTATTACACAAATATGATGATACATAAAGGAGACAAATTGGTGCTATTGATAGATCAGACACAGGCGCACCATTGAATACGTGTTAATTTGAGAAACACTCAAGGAAGAGTTACCTCCTCTTGCGCTTCAATCCCAGCACTGCGAAGGCCATAAGTGCTCTTAGAGATACTCGCTTTATCATTCTTCTTCCTCTTTCTCAGACGGAAGGAGAACGTGGCAAACTTCTTTGGTTTACGGAGATCCATCTCTGAGTAGCTGATTTCTTTTCCCTGAGAGGAAGAGGGAGAGATGGAATGTGAAAACAGCTACAGTAAGCATGATATGTTTCCGACTTTGATTGGATTTTGAATTTTGTATACTGATTAGTGATTGGGAGTTTAATAAACGTTAATAAAACATTGATTAACATGGAAAAAAACTTTCCATTAATACCGAAAAGATATAATAAATTAAATCCATGGCAAGACAAAGAAACTTTCACAGCTGCTTCTTTCAGTGGCAAGAATGAGGCTACGGTACAATGAAAAGTTAAAGAGTTGACACCCTAACTTCATTCCAAGCATTTTGAAACTGCTCCACCCTGAAGAAAAACTTTGCATGATCACCTGGTTATGACACAGTGCCTGCTTCCGTCCAACACAGATTGCGATCGAGGTAAATAGAGGTGATGCTATGCTATTGATTGTGTGCACGTGATTCGTTGAGCCGCAACAACAACAAAGGTGAATGGAACACGCGGCCGTCATGGCTGTCACCAGTAACTGGGTGTGCCTGTCAAAATTCCTCCGGTGATGAAATGTTTCCGAAGTAAACAATCGCTGTGAAGTCTCACCTGATGGGGAGGGGGCTGATAAGATTGATTTATCAAAGTGAATATTATACTTACATTACAGGTCATGTTATGCTTGCATTTGAGAGGAGACTTTTAAAAGCAATGAAGGAAACACACTTTCTCATTGAATTGAATCTCACTGTATAATCAAATGCAGATCCATAGATACAATTGATGCTGTTTTGCACAAAGTTGACAACACCAGTGGCCATGTACTAGTGGCCATGTACCAATTCAAGTCATGAGTGGAAACGTAGAAAATATTTGTATATTTGTCAGTGTTGTGTCCATCATGTGTTTTATAATGTAAATCATTTTTATGTGAGGATCTTTACATGATCCAAAGCCCTTTAAATTACACGTGGCCTCTTTAGGTTTCCTACTATATTGTTGACTTTATATACAGTATCTTATGCTTTTGTCCAGCGGGGATCAAACTCACGAGCTGATTATGATGCCCTTTTTTATAGACTTTATTATATGTTCACGCGCAAAGCAATCTGTCCACTATCCACTTTAGAAATAAGGAGATGATCAGCTCAAGTTCCTCCTGCCTCCCGCTGCTTTGTAAACCAAATTTGCAAACAACTGGCAAACATGTGAGTGGGATTACTTTGTTTCAGCACAGTCTGTAAGGCATCTTTGCAAAAACGGTCAGACCAGAATTAATTCTCAACTATGCTGCTGTTAAGTAGCACTAGTTCCCTCTTGTGGAGGGAACAAATATTATGTGCATTTCCTTTTGTTGAACTCATGTGCGTCATATCTACTGCTGTCATACATAAGAACAAGATCACTTTTTTAAAGATGGTATTTAGGGTGCATTACAGAGTAGGCATGTACTGTTGATTGACCTGCTTTGTGTGGAAGTGATGATCCTTGTAAATGTAAGCCAAACCGTGGTGTTTGATTTTTACCTCTTTACTCAAGATTTCCTTTTTCTTTTCCTACTGACCCCTAAGCCTTTACCACAGCAACGCATGTGATCTGAACACGTGGGAATATTCCTGATAACGGCTTTGCCTGCAGTCTGAATGTTGCTTTTACCTCTACCTGTGTGCTTGTGAGCAGGACCCAGAGGGAGAACCCTGCGGGGTGGAATGCTGTTACCGTTAAACTGGAGCGTGTTCAACTGTCATCGAACAGGGGTACGCAACTACCTCATCAAGTGTTACCCTGAAGGATATTCTTGTTTGGACAAGTACAGAGAGGAAAGGAACCTACAGGCCCGTTCTGCTATCTAGGAGTAACACGCTGATTTGAATACACACAACGCTGAAATATAAAAGACTTATTTTTTTGCATCATTTACATTTAAACAGTGTTTAAAGTGTGTCTTGTAATATGTAAAAGTCTGGGACCGTCTAATAAGGAACCTAGATTAAATGATGAAACTAAAAAGTTGTCTTACTGGTAACCAGACTGGCAATTGGCGTCAACACCCATCAATCATTTACACCTTTGACTAAACAGTCAACATATTTGTACTCATTAAAGGTGTGGTCATAGTGACCTTGAGCAATTAAAGGACATATTTTATGAATGAATGCTGATCCTCAGGATGACTCAAACTATTTGGTCTCTCTGCGTGTCTCACACGTAAAAGAAAAAAGGGATGGCTTTTGCAATCACTTACAGATACTCGAACATTAGCCTTCCAAATAAAAACACACTGCAATATGCAGACCAATTATCTCCTTTAAGTAAAAAAAATCTAGTAAAATATAACTTATTTTTGGCAGAAGGTTTCTGGGTTAGTGAAAGCACGGTGCTTACTGAGATATCAGCAGTTTATTTGATATATCAAATAAAATTTGATATATCAAATAAACCACGCACAAACACACACGTGCACACCTGCACACACACTCACTCACTTTTTTCTTTTTTTACTTTTTTCTCCACTTGCCGCCGAACGTTACCATCATCATCAGAGGAGAAGTCTCAACACATGATACGTGATATATACATTTTTGGACAGCTATTTATGAGAAAGGGTCAACATGGCAAACACTGTCACTGACCTTTGACCCTGATGTGGTGCCATAGATAGAACTCTTGTTGTCCGATGAAGTATTTTGGACCCAGGCCTCTGCATCCTTGGTAGTGTCACTGGGCTCACCAGCACTGAGAAGTAAAAAATATAGGGAAGTTTTGACTGACCAGAAGGTATTTTATGAAACTTGAAGGATATAATAAACGTATTTAAGCAATGTTTCATCAGTTTTTAAATTTTTTCAATTCCTCTTTTTTCTTCTTTCTTATTTTCTTTCTTTCAGAAAGATGGCATAGCAGTTTGAGAAGACTTGGCAAACCCTTACTTTAATAGCCCCAACATATCAGCTGTTAATGTAACTGTAATGTGCATCGTTTTCCTAAAATGTGAAGCTAAAAGCGTCATTTCATACATTATGCATACATTATGCATACATTTACTCAACCTTTATTTAGACGGGCAATGTCATTGAGAGACAGATTCATTCTCAGGAGGGACCTGGAGAAACGGGCCGGGCACAAGAGGCCACCTAAAGGGGGCCACAAAGGACATCTTTGGGGCCAAAGCTAATGTCAAACCCTGGAATTATTATGTTTAGTGTGCAGTATACTATACTAAAACAATTAGTGAGAGGAAAACTATACATACAGGTTATCCTTTTTTAAAACAGTATAAGCAGTGGCTTTAAAAATAAATTGCTTTTTCTGCTTAACAATTTAAAGTAACGAACCATTGCTTAGGGAATGGCTAAGCACACAGTGAGTTTGTGTTTCGTGAAACAGCGTACCATGTTTAATAGGACTTTTACTTTTAGCACAGACAAATTATGCAACGAGGATCATGTTTTTTTTTATGCGGATAATTTAATTTTCCGTCCACTTTGTAGTGATGCAACCTGATTTCGGCCTTGTCAAGTTATCGGCCTCAATGTGAGGCTTAAAAATCCATAGAGAAGTTGTGATGACAGCTCACGATTATTTATACATCGGACAAAGGTCGCTTTCAACACACAGGCGTTTTTTCTGGATGAGCAAACATCAGATCCACAGTTCATGGACCACTTGGACAAACCCATGGGTGAGCACAAGTCTGCACATAACAAACATTCACGCCATTTGCTGTATTGAAAGAAGGAAAGGCAGCTTTTGCGGTACGCATGTAGGTGAGAACTGCTCAAGCTCTTTCTTGTATGAAGGGCTGATGCGGCTTCAACAGGAGAGATTCCAAACTTCTATCTGATATGACACACAAATACTTGCAAATAAGACAAAACGAACCGACAAATACAAACACTTCTGGAATTTAAAAAGCTTGCAAAAGTGGTGCGGCTATCTCCTGCGAGTTTGACATTTATGTGTTCCGGAAGAATCTTGATTTGGATGAATATCAACAGGATGTAACTGCCTTCTTTACTTTCTCTCTGGCTGTGCAGTAAAAGTGAGAATGCTTGTTTGCATAGCAACGACACTGATAAAAAAAGAGAGAGGGGTGGCTGAAGTGAGGCCTCTAGCAGGGTGAATTATACATTTGCATCTATATCTGCAAACTGGCACACACTTGCTACGGCCAAGTGACATGTTTTCTGCATCTCGATTGACTTAAACAGGCACAACCTTGTTTATATAAAGAACTATTCAGAACATTTTAAATGCATCGAGTAAATTGTGTAGATGGAGTTAGCTGCTCGTTAGCTTAGCATAAAGAATGAAAACCGGGGGCAGCCGCTAGCCTTGCTCTCTACTAACAGAACAGTATCTTTGGCCACGGCAGCGCTCCAGCCTTTACGCTAAGCTAAGCCTAGCGGCCTGCGAGCTCAAGCTTCATTTTTACTGTCCAGAGCCAGCTGGTATCCATGTTCTCATTAATCCCCCCCGCCCCCCACCCGCAACTGCACTGGACTATTTCCTTCTAAAATCCTGCTGCTCTTCTACTGAGATATTAAAAGTAAAAATGACTTTTTGCCAACAAAGTTGAACTACATCAGTCCGTGTGTGTATGGTTAGGCATGGTGCCACGTTCAAGCTCGTCAGACATGTGTAACCAGGATCTAAGGACGACGACGAACAGCATTATGTCATCCCACTCTTTATTACAGTGTGTTTAGTAAGAGGATGTCATGGCTGGTTAGCAAACAATGACATTTTAATTGAACCTAAATGCCACTAAATTCCAAAGCATCACAATGTCGCCTTAATTGGCCGAGGGCCTCCCGGCAGGATTCCCACATGTGCTATGACCATCACACAACTGCTATTGCTGCAAGGGGAAGTTTCACAATATATAATATTGTAAATAATATAAAATATTTCACAATATTTCTATTGTTCAGAGCACACAGCTGATGCTGGGACTCATTATCACAGTGATTTGTTTATTTTCATTGATACTGCCTGTTACACTGCGGTGAAATGTACAAGATGATTAGTTGAAATTCACGTTGTACAGAGGATGGTGTTTGTGCCTCCTCTTTGGATGGACAGACAGGACTAGCTAAACAGAAGCAAAGCAATGTAATCACTTGTACATCATTCCTCCCCGCAATCAGTCAAGCGTTTCTTTTGTTCGCTGTTTGGAGTCAATACCCGCATTCAACAAAAAATGATCAATCAATGGAATGGATAAAGCATGAATCAGCAGAAATAATTCTACTGACCAAGCCATCTATAATTTCAATGCGACCTGCTCTATGAATCCCTTTTATTATAATTAACCTAGCCCATCAATACAAACCACACAAGAGTGAAGAAAAGCAAAACGTTACTGTATTACACTCAAACATACGTAAAATATTTGAAGAAATTAAGCAGATCCATACTGTAAGTTCTATGATGTTGCAACGCATTTGTCTCACACTTGGATAGAATAACAGATCATTCTGCTTCATCAAAAGTCTTGAGTCTCCAGAGTTGTATGAAGACCACTCACTTCCTTCACCTGTAACAGGTTCAACAAGACTGACATATTATCGGAATACATGTTTCCTGGTTTCGGATTCCTCAATTGTTCTAAATAAACTCAAGCAAAGTTGATACTTCCAACCTTCAAATGTGACTAATATGTTGCAAATGTGCCCCTGACACATGGTGATGAAGTAGGCATGTGGAGCAGCAGGTTTGTCTACACAGAACCTCTTTTGATCTACGAGTCTACTCGGAAGCCCAACAAACCGCGCCAGACCTCAGGGTGTGTTTGAAAAGGCAAGTTGACTGTTTCTTCTATCATTTCACAACACATTTATCATTACAACACAAGTGATCATTGAAAATGACTCCAATACGACTTTGACATGCGACGGGGTCAAAAGGTAGAAGATACCCTCATTTCACCCTGAAATCCTCCTGTAATCAATAGAATAACACCAATGTACAGCGGACTGTATCCAATGTAACGTAATCAACCAAAATGCACGCATCTAATACTCGATAGCACCACAACTGATATTGACTGAGAGACATTCGAAATCCGAGCTACACTGAACTCACCAGGAGACCACTCCCACTGACTTTCACACCTTTTACGGATCTGTATGAATACCTGTAGGCTCGCATTGTTCTCCAGTCCGCTGGCGGAGGCAACAGACCAGCGGCACTATGGGAGGTCAAAGGGCCCTGCGGCCTGTTTGGTGGCAAAGAACAGCTTCTCCTCAGCCGAGACAACACCTTTTCCTTTATTAAATACTTTTGATTTTAACTTAATTACAAGTCTTCTGTCCGTCCGGTGCTTCTTTATTGTTTGAACATTACAGCATGCACTATCAAACTTAATCCTTGTGTAATCCCTGTCTGTGAGCTTTTGTGTGCGAAGGTGGACCTCGCAGTGTCAGCCCATAATTTCTTTTTGCCACTGTGCAAACAGAAACTGTCACTGTGTCTGCTCGACAACCACACCAACAACACGATTTCACTGTCTGTCATGTAAATAGGGGCTCAACCACCCTTTCACCTGTACGTATGTTGACACCTCTTTGCTTATATATTTACCACTTCACAGTCCCCTCTTCAACAGAAATGTCCATAAACACAATCATTTTCAAGTAAAGGATAAAGCCCCTTTCAGCTGTCATCAACCTCATTCATGTTCACACTGACTGCTGGACAGACAACTGTAGGATGAAATATAACTTAACTTCCAAGGGCGCGTCCCATCGCAAATATTCTCCCTCAGACGCACGCAGTTTGTCAACAGTGGACAACAATAAACACCTCAGTACGGCTCCATTTAAAATGGTCTTTAAAGCGCCAGAAACTGCTTCACGACAAGACGCCGGTTACCGCAAATCCCCGACATTCCGCAAGCATACCTGACCAACTCCTGGATCTCATTGGCCGCCTTTACTGCGGCGACGTCATTCTTCGTCTTTTTTCTCAACTTTAAGAATGTAAACTTCCTCTTCTCTCCGTCATGCTGGTCCTTTTCCACCGCTTTGTCCAGGCTGACTTCGCTCCTGGAGAAAAAGCTTTTCAGAGAGCGTCTGGATGAGCTCTTCGCCATCTCCGCGCGCTGCGTGATGTCACCGCGAGGCACGGCGGGACCGATGATGCGCGCGACCAAAAAGCTTCCCCCAAAGATGATCCGTTCATTAGAAGCTGATGAAAACAGTCGCGGGGTGGGACAACACTGCACGTATGCCACCTGATGACAGATACGGAGTTGACCAGCTGTCTCCTCCTCTGTGCGATGTGCAGAGCTCAGGTGTTGACACGCCCACGGTAAGCTCCGCCCATGCCGCAAGAAGTCCGCGAGAACAGCTTAATGAACGGTGGTGATCGGCAGGGAACCGCATCAATGCAGTTGCATTTCGTAGGTCATGCGGACTAAACCCCAAAAACGGGAGATAGGACAGTTTACGTTGAAAGTATCTTATGGAATCGTATTATGTTTACGTTTCATCAATACGGACAGTGGATATGGTATTACCATAACCAACCCCCTCACGCGCATCTTTGTTGCTTTATTTTTTCACGCACCTCGCGCGTGGCCTCATCTGCGGGACACCATTTGTCAACAGCTTCACGTGACAATGTACTCAAGCCCGTTAATGTGCTGGATCCTCTACATTTAGTGCTGCCATCACAGCTACTTTGTTGCTAGATTCACTTTTCAGTAAGCAGCAACTTTTCAGACCCTGGCACCCTGTTTTTTTCAAACAGTAGTGACAGATTCAGCTATTTAATCATTTCAGTTTAGACTCACTTTTCAGAACAATTGATAGGCTGCGATGCGCCCACTTCCCCTTGTCATTACCATTTTCATTTAAAAATGAATGTATTCAAAATACTTTGTCTATTTGTACAATTTATTTTTCTGGAGATAAAGGGGAACGCATGTGAGTGCTGTAATGTGTGACAATCAGTTTATATGTTACTGTTGAAAAAGATATATCAATATTACACACAAAGAAAATGTCATACACAGCTCACGTTGATAGAGCAAGTATAAACTACTCTACAGAAGTATGTCGGGTTAAGATCCAGGCCGTGTGCAAACGATCCTGCACTTCCACGGGCTTTTATTTTGAAAAAGGGGTAGCGCGCCACATATCACTCGAGATTTCTGATTGGTTAACAAAAAGCTGCCGTCTTGCACACGGGGTAATGTGTCTCCACGGCGGCCCTACAAGACCTCATTGCAAAAACCGCGGATTAAATCCATGAATCATGTGAAAAACAACAAAGATAAGACATATTTATGATTTCCTCGCTTCCATGACTTGATGGGTTTTGTACTGGAATTCGGGATGATTTGTCTGAGCAGAATGATACTTATACACCGTAACCACGCTAGGCTGCTTTTGGAGAAATCTCTCAATTTGTACAACTATTTCATTTTTCGTACAGGAGTAGTCACAGAGGTCCCTAACACAAGTATATTGGTCTTTGGCAGGAATTGTTGAGGAAATTGGTTTTTATTGCAGTTCAAATATGGAGAAATTGTGTTTTTGAACATGCAAAAATAGGAGAAATCTTTCAATTTATACAGTAAAAATACTTAATATTCCGTATCCTAGTAGTCCTTAACACGTACATTGGTCTTTGCCTGGAATCATTGAAAAAAATATTTTTATTGCAGTTCAAAAATGTCTAAACTTGAACCACTTTATGCACAATTTTTGGACACATTGGACCACAGGTAAGGTTGTGTTTGGATTATTTTATTTTGACTGGGGATTTTTGTAGCCAGGACTCTAATGCTTTAAAAAAGCTAAAGCATTCACATGTGTTCATGATGAGCACACAAAAACATGTGATAAAACTGACGAAAGTAAAGATAGGATGAGTGTATAATGGGATAGATACTTAATTAAATACTTAATAAACAAAATTTGTTTGTAGCAGCAGCAGGGCCAAGTTACATAGCCTGTTTGAAAGTATAATGTATACTTGATTACGAAGCTGCAATGTTTTTGGCTCTAAGCCAATAACGTGAACAAGCTGGTACGACTTGTTTAAAAACAGTGGAGATGAAAACAGCTACCACAACTAAGCCCATCCGTCTTTCAACCAGACGGTCTGTTCCTCTGGACTGCTTGTTCGTCTCTTTTATTTAGGATATATTTTTTCACATTCCAATTGTAATGTCTAAATATTCTGACGAATAAAATGTGATTCACCTTTGCCCGTAGCAACGGATAGCATTGCGGTGGCATTCGTAGCTTTGTCTGAGGTTTCTATTACATTTAAACTAACAATGTCGAAATGAACGTGTCAATCAATGAGATTATTGTGGCTGAGATTAATGCGTTAAAATATTTAAACCGCAGTTAACGCATCTTTGTTTACGTGCGGTGCGCGCTGACTAGGGATGGAAATTAGCAGGGTAAACTCGCTTTACCTATACCGGCCATTGTGGCGGGTAAATAAAAATAGCATACTGTAGCATACTAATCAAGTTCTGCTTAGGACCCCCAAGAGGCTCGGGCCGGCACTGGGTCATATTTACGGATTTCTTCCGACAAAAGCTCTTCAATCTGATTCATTCTCCCGTAAAATATCTTCGTTTTAATAATGCCGGAATTATGCTATGAAACCGGAAATGTGAAACTGCGGCAAGGATGTAGTTAGCAGACCAATCTGATTCTGTTGAGCAGGAGTACATTATACTGGGAGTGGGGAGGATGGGTGGAGGAATGTTAGTTTTTTGTTTAATCTGCCCTACTCATTTAATGAAATGTATATCCGTTCGTGGTTTATGTCTGTATAAGAGAGAAAGTGTCAGTGTTTCATTGAGACTTGAGATTAAATAAACTGCTTAAGTATTGTAGATCTTGTAGTATTTTCACATGCAGTTACACATTGTCGGTTAAAAACAAGAAAGTGGCTGGTAAAAACATTGAGTGGCCGGTAGATTTTGAAATCCAGCAGCCACAGTGGCCGGTGGACAAAAAATGTAATTTCCATCCCTGGCGCTGACCCCTGACACGAGCGCCTCCAGTTACTAAGGAAATCTTACACCGTTTGAACTGGTATACCGCCCTCAGCCCGTCCGCAGGTGAGCGCGCGCCGCACAGAGCCCCCCTGCCCTCCCCTTCCGTCAGACAAAAAAATAATTAAACAGCATAAAATACACCTGATGCAGTGATGATTTGTCAATTTAGGAGATTTAGTCTTTAAGAGAGACTCATTTTTAATCGGCGATTGTTTGCAAATGTGAGATTAATTAGTTTGTTTTTTTTCCATCCATTGGCAGCTCTAATTTAAACACTTCTCCTCCATTCGGCGCTTGCTCGCCCCTAGCGTTTGGTATTCGGCCTTACACTGATTCTCTGGCATTCTCGTCTCCCTCGGGGGGTTTGATTAAACAGTCTTGCAGTACTTGTTTCCAGCTGGTCATTTGTTTCAAGTCACACATTTCTTATGTGTTCCTCGTTCTCAGTGGATGAACGGGGACGTCTTGTGGTGGCTGTGCAAGTTGCAGGTCCACTGACAGGTGCACTCGACCAGAAATCGACGCGCACGTGGCTTTCTCCGCCTCACGATGGCGCTGTTCAACTGCGTGCTACTTGTTTAATAAAGACATCCAAATACTGAGGCAATTATTCCCACTCTCAGTAGCTCGTAGAAACGACTGCCATTTCTGGGTATAATTTACTATATAAAAAAAAATAATAATCGACAGTTCTACTGTCTACTGATCCCCAGGTCAACGTATACAGATTCATATTTGAAAAGAGTATATGACGTCAACTGTGAGACTAATTCAAACACTAAAGTTGCCTTTTATATGCTCCTCAGTAACCGTAGCAGTGCACTTTGGTTGCATTGTTATTCCTGAGAAGATAGGAGACTGAAAATAAATCTGAACGCTTACTGATAGTGAGGGTCATTAAAGTGAAATCATAGTATGCCTCACTGTGCTGGAATCCCCCTGAGGCGGCCTCAGGTGAAACTGAATAGTCAACAAACTGACCCCAACCAAAATCAAATAACTACACTGAATTGTTCATGTTGTTTGTTAAGGTTGTTAAGGTTTACTGAGAGCTTTTTGCAGAGCTCCTTCCTCTAAGGGGGGGTTGCTACATGCAGGTTGCTACATGTTTGACATGTCTTTATCTGGTGCTTATTTGTTGCAATGTGCTCCCGTTCGAGGTGTGAGGGGACTGACCTTTGATGAGAGTGGCATCAATACGCTAAACTGTGTGTCACAGAATTAATTATACAGCTACTTTTTGTCTTGGACCGACAAAATGTTGTAATAAAAAACAGCATTTATTACATTTTTAAATAGACAAGATGTGTCCAAACTTTTGACTGTTACTGAATGTCAAACCTTTAGACCCATTTAGCTGATAGCTGCAGTGCAACCACCTCGTGCTATTACTCAGAGCACAACACCCATGTATATGGCTTTTACTGGAACCGAAAGTCAAACACTGAGGACATACTGAAGCTAACGATGAAGGGATGAACCCCGCTGAGATGTACGACTAAAGGCGTGTCTCTTTTTTTTCTTGTCATCAATCAATCACAGTCATTTATTTGCAACTTAAACCAAGTGAACTTTAACGTCAGAAAATAAGTATTTTGTCTCTAACAATTCACCCTCATGAGCGCACGCACGCACACACACACACACCCACACACACACACACGGTCATTAACTTAATCTTTGGGTCAGGTCATTATTACTTTTGGTAATTATGTGTTAATTGAAGTTTCGCTAAGCGTTCTTTTTCGTCATACTGTCATTTCACTCGGTATTTTCCAAGGCTGTAGATAATTGGACAATGTATTAGTTTTACCATCCCCCTACTCTTCTTTTTGAATATATTGTAAATCTCTAACTCATTGAAAGGTTTGCAACTCCAAAAAGCGTTCAAAATGTCAAATTTTCACAATGTACCCCGTGAGGAACACGTTCTGTGTACAACGGGTCCTTATTTTGCAGTGTAGGGATCCGATGTAGGTACAAAAGGGGGGGGGCGGGCTGCGTATGTGATAATGTTGCAAGAAGGCTGAAATTTCAAGTTAGGGCAGTATTGATATAAGTGGCTCTGTAAGTCAAAGGTACAAACCAGTTTTGTGATGCACCTCGAGTAAACGTTAATTGATTCGTACAACATTATTAAAAAAAAAAAAGATATGAAGATATTTTAGAGTTGCTCGAGTAAGTATTTTAAATAATGAATAACAATTTATAAAATGTGTATCTTTGTATTTGTTTTTACAAAGTTAAGAAAGCAATGTTTAAACTTATCCTGATGTTGCCACAACATGAAAGCATGAACACAGCCACTTGCCTACAGCTGAATAATCAAACACTTTGGTGCACATTATCGGCTGATGGCCGAAGCTCCAGTGTCGGGATGGAAAAAGTCTGATCTGTGTCTCTACAGCGCCAACTGCTAGAACACATCCAAGTCCAAAATATGTAGATATTCTCTATTTTCCATTATAATAATATAATAATTATTTTCATTCTTTTAAGGGTCATTGTAACTAATAATAATAATTAATTATTATTATGATGCGATACTGATAAAACAGCAATTTCCTGAGCATAACATACTTCTCTCCCTCTCGTAGAGTGATTCGCTTCAGTTTTGTCATTGTTTCTGAGAAGATAATTGGATAGGATGTCTGGTAATGGTGGTCACCTTGGTGACGTGGATTATGTCCAAATAACGCTGGTGAATTTCCCCTTCTACACAATGCTGATGACACACTTGTCCGGAATTGATGAATTGCACTAACCTTAAATCAGTCTGATGAACTCCCGCAGGAATGCAAAGAGGCCGCACGCTAGAATCAAGATTTTGCTGCAACAGCCATTATATGTAAGTCAATAAATAAATAAAAGTGGGCGGGGTTTAGTGTTAAATGGAGTGGCGATGGGTTTTTTTTGTAAGTAAATGTGAAGGCGCAGCACCTTGGGTTTTTGGCAGTACTGGACTGAACACAAACGTCTAACTCTGTTCACTGAGAAAGGAACTCGAAGCTGGAACATGTAAATGACATGCATGGCTGAACCTGAGGCGAGATAGTGACTTCCCTAGAAGTTTTGGTTGACACAACTTCCTCATGATGAACATACCAGATTGGCAGCATGTAACGGCAGATCTTCCCGGGAACTCATTGGAAATTTTCAAAGCACCCTGCACGAGGGTGTGTGGATGGGTGCGTTTTTGGCGTGTTGGGTTTAGTTTTCTTCTCCATCATTTCTGCAGCGAGTTGTAAATCTGCGTATTTGATGAAATTGCGCCTTCTTGTTCTTCTTAGTTTCTATCCTTATGGTTCGAAATGCACTTGTTGTAAGTCACCTTGGATAAAATGACATGTAATGTAATGCAATCATTTCTGTCAACCTACTCGGTGTGTGTAGGTTAAAGGATGTCCTGTTATGATTCTCAGGGGACTGTGAGAAATTGCTGAGGGGAACTATACAATGTCTGTTTTTGCAGAATAAGAGGAAGAAATTATAAAACAGGATGTCTGCTTTGCGTTGGCTCTCTCGTCTTAACCCCAACGCTACTCCCAACGGCCATGTAGTTTATTGACTAACAGTGTTTCTAATTGAGGTAGCTTTGTCTCATTTTGATCGTTTACTTCAGCCTTTTTTGTGTGAGTACAACAGACATCTAACAGCAGCTTTTCTTTTAATTTGAATGTTTGAATGTGTATGTTTGTTTTTCAGATGTTTTCCTTTACAGTTAGTTCCCTCCCAGGACCATAGAAATCTATTAAATTGATTTTACTTGTGGATTATTATGTGCAAGTCAATGACCTCATCTTTCAAAGGATGTAGTGCTTAAACATGGCTCTCTGCATAATTGGTGTTTTTCTTTGGTTCTCTCCTGTGCTTCATCAGAACAGCACACAGGTATTTCACGCTGTCTCTCTCACTACAGATTTTTGCTTCTATTGCTTGATTGCGCAACAGGGTGAACGCATAGCTGGCAGTGCAGCTGGGAGCCTGCGAGACGTGCAGGATTTCCTGTCACCACAGCAGTTTGACTGTGCATTTTAGGTCTGAGATACCTATATTCTGGTCAGCGGAGCGTAGGTGTTCGCTGCGGGGTTCTCCCCCACTGCACAGATCAGAAGAGGAAACACTTTAGAATGAGGAGTTGTCTGCAAAATAAAGGGGAGAAGAGACAGTGAGATTATTACTGTAAAGAGCAAACCATGCTGGCAATAACTTTTGATTTTGTAGATGAAAGCGTCTTAATGTCATGAGACGACAATGAGTATGTTAAAGTCATCTTTTGGGGTTTCGTGTTTGTTTAGGTAGGCCTGCTGTGCCCGTAAATCCCTCAGACGGTTTCTGTTTTTTTTTTTTTTTTGAAAAGCAGAGGGCAAGATTCAATTTAAAAATCTACAAATGTCATGTTGGACAAGAATGGGCTCTAGAGGAAATAATCAGTTACTTTGCAGATGCTGCTGAGAGCAGTTCTTTTAATTAAACTCCAATCTGAGTCAGAATTATAAAAAAATCAAAAAGAATATTGTGTACTTCAAAACACTGCAGATCTGTTTTTCACTGGTGACCGGCTAGTATCATTTCCTGTATTTTCAAAGAAAGAGAACCTGAAGAGCTAAACAATCAGGGGAATGAAACTTATATATATATATTGCCAGCAAGCGAGGGAGAGTAAGCAGGATGATTCATGGACGTAGACATCCTGTTGGAGCCAACGACAAACCGGTAGAGTAACTCATCAGTTCATGGGAAGAGCGTTTCGCTGGAATTTCCACTTCCATGAATTTCTCGCTCATATCATATGAGATGTCGGTAGTGGTTTCATAGTGTAACACAACAAGTAGTTTTACACAAAGGAAGATTTGTGGCCGCTGCGGAAAGTTAACATATTGAAAGGGTTACAATGCATGCATTTCAAGTCATATTCCGTGGCTTCCAATAGCATGTGTATAGACTGTAAAGCCCTCTGAGGCTATACAAAATAAAATGAATTGAATTGAATAGTCACTACGCCTAACCTTCATGTTAATTGTTGTAACCATACATAAGATGTCTTTGACCTTAACGTAGAACTCTTTTAAAATTGGGATACACAGATGCAACTTTACCAGTTCCAATGTGATGCCAGCATTTCTTTTACAAATTTGGATGCAGATCGGGGTCTCGTTGAAAATTTAATGGACAAACAATGTACTTTGTCACTTCTTTTGTTGCGGAGTGTTGACTGCCTCACCAGTTGCTGCATTGTTCCACCAGTTGCTGCATTGTTCCCCCAATCAAATCTGAACAACTTACACAGGAATAGAAACCCACACAAAACAGGACGTATAGAAACAATATCTTTAATATGCTACATCATGTGAATATAAAAGTATCACCAAAATAGTCTCTCGCATATACATTCTTAACTTCATCACTCGTTTGCAAAAATAAACTACATAGACAGACATAATGTACCAGGTAAAAAAAAGCTACACAAATCATGAAAGAAGTAGATCACTGACTCAGTAGTACGAGTTTCAGCAACGGCACCTGCCTAACCGAAAGCACACAGGTTGAATTATTTTCCATTGCCAAAAAGATTAATGTTCAAAAACGATGCCCCTGTGTTGCTCGTCTTTGTCGTCCAAAACTTTCCCACAATTATCTGAAATATTTGAATCCAGTGAAAAGCAACACAGCAATCCACCTTCTTAGTCAGTAGGGGCATAACGTGCTGCAATAGGAAAGACTGCGACATTCTGCGATCACGTTGAATAGGTAGTTTGGTTTCTTTTGTTGGTATTTGGTTTGGTTCAGTACGTTGTGTCTTTGATTTTTTGATATTTAAATCAACTGCCAGAAGTTGCTGGAGAATCAAAAAAAAAGGGGTTATGCTTTTTCTTCTTACCATTAAACGTGCAGAAAGAGGTTATCAGTTGAGTAAAGGGCCAAAAGACAAACCCATTCATCTTTTTTGATTGTAGTTTTGGCAATTGCTTATTCACAGACAATTTTTACAGACCTGATTTTTTTTCTCCCTTTTTTATTATCATAAATAAATAAAATAGTTGCAAATGTGGTTTGTGCCACCTTCACTGTGCCCTGTCGTTCGCATACAAGTCCACTCGTTGCAGCGAGAAGCTCAAACACGCCGTCACACAAAGCCGAACACGAAGCCGAGCACTGAACAATTTAACAAGGAAAGACTCTTCCGCAGGGTTGTGCCACCATTGTTCCGAAGTCCAGTTATGATTTTTCTAAGAGCTCAAATCTCTAGTGTCAACATAGAAAAAACACCAACAGTAAAAAAAAACGAGCATAAGCTAAATAAATAAAGACAACTCAAATTTTAAGAAGTAATAAGTTAAAGCACAAAAAGCAAACAATTCTCTACCTGAGTGAAAAGAGTCAATATTTCACAGCTTGACGACATCTTCCTCCTTTCAAACTGGGTTTTGGGAGGAAGTACAATAACTGAATACTCGCCCAGTCTTTGGAATGCTCTTGTTTTGGTGCTGCGCTTGTGAGATCATCAAAGTTTACCCTTAATGGCCATCATAAACTATTTGGGGAGTTTTATTTGGCGAAACGTCTGTTTTCTTGGTTTATGGAATGCTGTATGTCCTTTTTATATACCTTCCTCTCTCGATACCATCTCACTGTCCTTCTGTCTTCACCGTTGGCCGGTGGTGGAGGTGAACAACGCTGGCTCTCTCCTGATAGGCCACCGGGCCATGTGACGCGGGTGTCGCTGCTTGGCCCACGGGCGCTGCCGGTGAATTAATGGCCGCCACCAGGGCTTTCAGCAGTAGGGTTGCCTCCTTCTGGTCCTCCTTTCCCTCGCCCTCCAAGGTGCGATCCAACCAGCGCTCCACCGCCTCCTCCACCTGCAGCGCCGACGCCGCCTCCGTGAGCATGTCCGCCTCTTGGCTGGCGTCAAATCGCTCCACCATCTGCTTCATTTGCACGTCGACCGGCGTGTTGGAGTTAGCCAGGCAGCAGCTGCACTGGTGCATGCGGAGGGAAAAGCGGTGGAAGAAGGCCTGGGCGCACAGCTGGCAGCGGTAGGGACGATCGCGGCTGCTGTGGAGGCGGCGGTGAAGTTTGAGGTGGATGTACTGGGTGAACTTGGTGTTGCAAAGCTTGCACTGGTAGGGTTTCTCCCCAGAGTGGAGGCGGAGGTGTGTTTTCAAGTTGCTGGTGCTGCTGAAGCGTTTGTGACACACCTGGAAAGCATGAGTTAAAAGGTTAAGGCTTCTTAAAGCAACAGTCACGCGGGCTGATCAGGAACACGTTTGGATTGTGTTTGGGATTATTCTAGACGTGTTGTGTTGATGTGTCATTTATGGTTGAACATGTCATTCCAGTTCTGCGGGGTACCTCCATAAAACCACATCTCTTTCTGTGTTCTATTTGATCTACACCCACAGCATCACAAGTGTCAACATTACATGACCAAGTGAGTAATTGTTTTTGGAAAATAAAACAGAAACTCTGCCTTACCAGAAAGGTATGCGCGTCACAAACTACCTGGGTGTACTGCGTGTTTACAGTGTGTCTCTCTCTTGTGTTTTTGCCACTCACGACTTTCAGAAGAAAGACCATAATAAGATTGTGATTTACGACCTACCTGACATTCATGTGGCTTCTCCCCCGTGTGGACCAGGTGATGTTTCTGGAGGTGTGCCAGCTGAGTGAAGCTCTTTTTACACAGGTTACACTGGAACGGTCTCTCGCCACTGTGCACTCGGAGATGCACCTGAAGTCACAAATAACAGGAAAACATACATCATGAGCACTGCTATCAAACGTTGTGGCAAAATTTGAATAAATCGAAATAGACGTTCTCCTCAAGCAGAGGACAGCAGTGTTGAAGCAGTTACCTTGAGGTTCGACAGCTGTCCGAAAGTCTTTGAGCAGATGTTACATTCATACTTGATCTTTCCATTCTGCTTCTGCAGTGGGTACGGCAGCGATTTGTGGCCGGGGCCGTTGCGCGTCGCTGCTTTGCTTTTGATCGTATCCAGGCTTAGATTCATGGCTTCCTCGAAACCAGAGGGGGACTGCTCGGTAGCATGATGCGGAGCGTCGGGTCTGGGGAGCGGGGAGAGCTCCGGTGTGGCTGGTGCACCTCGTGGTGGCGACATGTTCGCTTTGAGTTCTTTCAGACTTCCCTGTGAAGACGGAGGGTAGGGGAGGGACACTGGCAGTAAATTAGCTTGGCTAATGGGTGGGTACGGAAGGCCGTCGGTGCCCAGGTAGCTGTTGTATCGGAGGTATCCTCTTGAGGGCAGCATTCCAGGAAAGGGAGGGGAGTACGAGGGGAGGAGGAGGCGAGGATAGTGCTCGCCGTAGGGAGGAAGGAGCTGGTAGTTCGGCTCCATGGGTCTGGATTGGGGGTAAATAGGGTAGGATGAAACACCTTCCCTGTAGAGGCCGTGGAGGTGAAGAGGGAGATTTCGGTGCTGGGATGGCAGTGCAGGCTGGGGATCCGGCGAGTAACGGTAATCTAAGCCTAGGCCTCTCTCTCTGTGTTGGGGCTTAGGGGATGGAATTGTGCCCCGGTCTGCTGCATCCCTGACGCTCGCCTCCGTCTCCACCTTTATGCTGAAGTCCATGATCTGGTTGTCGGGCGTGTCAGGCGGTGTGTCTCTTTCCAACATCTCCACGTCAATGTTCTCCTCTCCATCCTCATCCCTCTCCTCTTTCACCTCCTCCTTTGTTCTGTCTGTAAGCCATGTCGTCTGAGGTAGGTGCTGTTTGGGGAACTCTGGCTCTCTGTCTTCATCTGAGTTTGTGTATTCTGTAAATAGATTCAATTTAAATTGAGAATTCTTGCAGCATTTATTGTACATACATTGCATACATTGAATAACTGCACCAAATAATGGAAAAAGATCATTGTAATATCTGGTTGGAGCTACGTAATTTCACACACTCCAACAACCACCCACCCACAAAAGGCCCTGCCTCTTATGGTAAATGATAGTAGTTTCACTCGGACTTCTCGTGTCCATCATAAGCTATAAGTTTCTGTTTGTCAATCACAGTAGTGATTTTGATGTGGGAGAATACGTTAGGTGGTTAAGTGTGGGACTAGATCTGTCATGTCAAGATTGAGAGTTTCATTTGCGAAACCTTTTCTAGATACATTTGTCTCACATGATAACGTGAAACAGCTTTTGTTCCTTTTTTTTTGTCTCTTCAGTTACTGTATATGTTGTGTCATGTTATCGTGCCATCATCACTACGTAAAAATCCATACAGGGTCATTTAAAATGCTGCACCACTCAGGATACGATAACAGTTTTAACAAAATAACATCATTTTTCAAATTTAAGTGGCAAAATGTACCTTTTTAAAATTATGTTGGTTTTTCCACTGAATATTAAAATTGTAACGTAGTTTCCAAGTGAGACTGCCTTCACTTAAATGTATCAGAACAACAATAACCGGGATGGTTAAACAATGAGCATACCTGAACTGGAAAAGAACACTAAAGCTTTTAAGATCCTATAAATTGATGAAACTTAGTTACCAAGATGACTAACAACCCATCTGGTGTATCCAGTTGGTATGAGTCATCGCAATTTAAGGCGACAGATAAATTCGGGATAACTTGCCGTTCTACAACTGGCTGCAAACAACTACTTTGACCGGGCTTCATTCCTCTGTCCTCC
Source organism: Apeltes quadracus (assembly GCA_021346845.1). Classification (NCBI taxonomy): domain Eukaryota; kingdom Metazoa; phylum Chordata; class Actinopteri; order Perciformes; family Gasterosteidae; genus Apeltes; species Apeltes quadracus. The sequence continues at coordinate 4,267,548 of CM037926.1, read as the reverse complement.
TTAAAATATCACTTCACCACATCTACGGACATCCGTTTGGTCTACGTTTGTATGCATTCCCCAATGATGTTGCATAGGTATTTCCCTACAATCAGCCAGGCAGGAAGAAATGTCCATAAACCAATTATCTCTACTGTCAGATAACATCATGTCTTATTCACAGGAAGGAAAAATAAACATGTCATGAGCATGCGTCATTTAGCTGATAGTAGACGTCGCCTTCTGACGCAGTATTCAGTCACGTTCTATCAGATGAAAAATCTGTCACTTTGTCCGAGTGGCATTTTCATGCATCACATCTAAATAGTCCCCTTGGTACAAAACTAGTAAAGCACGTCCTCCGGCTGCACTCACTCAGTTTCATGTCGACCTGCTGGCCGCAGAGCCTCTGGGCAAACTCCTGGCTGTACCAGACCAGCAGCTCCTGGTTGGGCTCCACCGGTCCAATGGTGTAGAAGTAGATGTCCCGGCCGTTCTGGCACGCCACCAGGTTCTGTTCGGCCAGAGACCGGGCCGGGTTGACGTAACGCATCCAGTTGCTCCTGTGGACGTCATAGCCATCAATAAAGTTCTGGAGCTGCTCATTGCTGTAAATCTGCAGGAGAAGAAATGGAGAGATGACGGGATTAAAACATATTCACACTTGAAGCAACTGGGTGTTCCTTACATTCAATTATCTAATACTTCACGTCCATTAATTATATTACTTGACGATCTGTTGTTCGCGTGGCAGTGGCCACGTCCACAATTAAGACATTTCAGCGTTGATGCTCAAATTCTTGGAGACGAAATCCACTGACAACAATTTGACAAAACGAGAAAATAGTCAGAATGATCACCTCTGCCATGTACAGTTAAATATCCGTCAGCTTTCAGTCACTGTGTATTGTTGCTCCTTTGGCCTGCTGCACCCAACAGCTCTGCTCTTTGCGCCCTGAGTGTGTTTGTGTCGGTGAGTAGTGTTTAAGTACACACGCCTGTTAACGCCTACTTAGTAGGCGTGGAGGCGTGCTTGCCCACTCACCACAATTGCTGTCTCTCTCATTTCCCCCTCTTTCTTCCTTATCTCTGCTCTTTTTTTTCTCCTTTCCTTCTTCTTTATTAGCACATTATATGCACGGCGGTTAACTTAAGTATGTCACGATCTTCGATGGCTGCCTGCCAGCGCGTCTGTCTGCCTCTCAGGCGGCCTAACCCAATGGCAGCTATGCCTTCAGCGGCACGTCAGCCCCGCATCCGTGTACCTGTGTCATGAGTTTGAAACATAATCCCTCCCAGAGAACGTCACACTTTCACTATTGTACCGCCGCAACACCCCTCGCACCAGTTTACAGGAAGGAAAACGCGTACATTGGGAACAAAAACTCTGACTCAGCAGAATTCCTCAGTGACATAAGATTTCTGCGTGAAAGCGAGAGACAGAGAGAGGGAGAAAAGAGACAAGGCACGTGAATACTAATGGGGACAGGAAAGATGAGGATAGTCTGAATGTTTGCAACAGTCCCTTTGTGTGTGACGGTAAACTTTGATGACTGTGGTGTGTGATAGGGAACCCATTACTGGCAACATTGACTTCCCCTTAAAAGTTTGACCAAAATCCCTTTACAGTAGTGGAGTGTGTTGACGTATGGATTTGTGAAACTTCTAACGGTAATCTCTTTTTTTGTTTTTGTTTTGTGAAAACCGAGGAAGTTGGTCCTGATTAACGCAGAAATGCAATCGCCCATAGAGTTTGAATTTAGGATTCATATAAATTTGTATACATTGCATTTTTTCACGTGTGCGTGTTTCGCTTACCCGCCAAAAGTATTTCCTGTTGGCCTGTTTGGGAACGTTGTCTTTGGTGTAGATGACTCCTTGCAGAGGACCGAACCGAGTCCCCTGAGGAATGTACTCTTTGCTGTAGACACCCGTCACCTGGAACACAGATCGAATCCATCGTTAGATTTCTCCATCGTTAATCTCTCATGGAGAAAAATCACACATACAAAACACAGAACAGGTAGATATTTTTACAAATCCACATAGCAGAGTGAAATACTGAAATACTGTGTGTGTCCATTGTTTTTGTGTGTTGTGGTTGCTTTGCCATGTTTACCCAGACAGCCGGGTTAAAACCCACAAGGTGAGACACTTTCAACACTAACTAGCTAATGAAATAAAGAGAATTACACCTTCTCTGATCTGACCTACACAGATCAGAAACCTGCTGTCGTCATAAACTCCATAGACCGAAAGCGCTGGCACCCGTTGATTGTCTTGTAACCCTGTGAAAGTTGAACTCTCATTTTATTGGTCATGTTAAAAAGGAAACAAAGCAATACATTCTAGAAATGTTTACACTGCTTGGTCGTTGCATCACAGCTTAAAAATCCAGGTTGTAAACTGAGTCACACCCAGTACATTGAACAAGTCACTTTTGTGAGAAGGGCAAAACCTGACCTGAAGGTTATTGGATAATTTCTGGAAATTGGAAGCGAGTTGGAACAGAAAAATGTAAAGGAAGGACGGACAGAATATGTCCGTGTCCTCTTTGTTATGCACGACAGCTTCATGATTCACACTTGCTTAGAAAGTGGACAGGCTTGGGGTCAACGCCTCTCAAAACGAACCCAAACACACGCACACGCACACAAGCCATCCGGCAGAAGCATCTGCGGCGTTCGCTCAGTCTCCATGTCTTGAGGAGCTTTGTCTTCAATTCTTACTCCCCCCCCTCCTCCTGCCCTCCCCCCACTCCCTCGCATCAATAAATACACACTCTTTCTTTGGAAGGAAGGACGTGTATTTATTGAGGCATTCTAATTCCAACGGACCCTCAAAAGCTTTTCAATGGCGTCCGGTATAAAGGTCAAACACGAGCCAACAAAAACGACACCTCCACACGCTGAGATGCTTTCTAACCCCACCAGGGAAAGAGTCAGCTTCGCAAATGATGTACAAGAAGTTGATTAGAAGAACAACCGGTCACCGAGTGCAGCAGGGGGGGGGGTGTGTCTGTGTGTGTGTTTGGGGATGCAGCGGCCAAGGAGGCGAGAGAGGCTGATTCCCGGATTTGATGAACCATTGTGACAGGGACATTGTGCTCTGCTGGCGTTGCGTGACTAACGAGTCGATTTGACCGCCGCTGCAGCTTAACCGCTCCGTTCAGCCAGGTTGGGAAGATGGGAGGGGGAGGCTTTGGGCGTGGTGGGGCGGAGTGTTGAAGAGAGGAGGATGAGCGCTCTATCACACTTCTAAATGCTCCCCCCCCCCCCCCCATATTCTCTGGCCTTCCCCCCAACCCCCTTGTCTTTTCTTAACCCCCTCAAAATAGCTTGTGCGCCTGCCAGGATGGCTGCCTGTTCCCAACGAAAGTTAATCATCTGGTTTTAACCTAAATCCCCCCCCCCCCGATCCGTGCCCTACGTTGCTCGCTCTCCCAGCTCACTGGCTAACAGCCCCATCTGCCACGTGCCCCCTCCAGCCTTCTCTGCATGTCCTGGCACGCTTTGGAATGGAAAAAAAGGGGAGCAAAAGGAGTTTCGGAAAAAGTGTGGGGAAGTCCCGGGTTACGGAATAAGAGGACGTATGAAATCCTCCAGGTAGTCACACAGGTGCCAAACAATGACAAGGCGTTTTATGACCGGCTCTTTCAACTTGACTCATCAGGAACAGGTGTCTCAGACGTCACAGGTGTCTCAAATTCCTTCCTAATAAACGTGTGAGCTGTGCGTGCAGCTGTCCCACCAACCCTCACAAAGCAGCGGCTGTGTTTTACGGTCATTGCAGGCATCAGATTTTCCAACTTTAGCTACAGGGAGTGGAGGATAAGGATCCACATGATCATATTCAGTGAGGCAAACCACTCAATGGACAAGGGCAAGTTTAAGCAAAGCAGATTAACGGCCAGGCATGTGAGCCTGTGCTCGTGCTTGATTTTGTGTTGCTGATCACATTATGCACACACCTTCCCCTAATTGCCTGACGTAGCAATGATGCATGTGAGCACAGGCCAAACGGCAAGTGAAGCCTGAATCCATCGAGTGCGAGAGTCTCTGAAGTGCTCGTAAGATGGGTTTCAACGTTAAGCAAGTGCCGGCCCGTTTTGAAACAAGCCCTTAAAGTGATTCTTATCACCTTGGTTTGCACGCTTTTCTCCTCCTGCAGCAGTAACTTCTGCTTAGTGGAGGCCGAGAGAAGTAGAGAAGGGGAACGACAGCAGAAAGTGTTGCCTGGGAAAAGGACAGAAAGAGGAAGACGAAAGTGAAGTCAACCACAAGCATCAGAGTGTAGACTCCAAAACCAGTGAGTGTGACATCTCTCTTTCTCTCTCTTCCTTTTTATAGAACAACATTTTGAAAATCGTGCCTCAAAGCCTGGCGGTAACGTGTGCAGCCAGATGCAGGAGCCTGCTGCACTGCAAGCCAAACAGTCGGCCGACTGAAATGGCTCCTACTGATTTAGGAGGCTCCGGGTACAAGTGCGTGTCTCGAGCAAGAGGGGCTTGTGTGCGTTAAAATGTATGCGTGCAAAGAGGCCGCGCCATGGCTAAGAAATGTTGAGACATAAAAAAGGCCCCTGACCTCAAGCTGCCAGAGGCCACATCCCCACATGCCCACTTATGTGCTTCACTCTACTGTAAATGCAAAGAGCTCATTAGTCAGCACATCTTTTGTTTTCGAGGAGCCAAATGCAGATGTTAGGCAACAGAGATTTAAAACTTCAAAGTGTGAACACAGAAACTAACTAAACTGCCCGTTCAAGATCAGCATATGGGTTCGAGCAAACTCAAAGGAGAGTGAAGGTTTCAGCATTTTCTATATGATTTTAGATCAGATGTAATTTGGCATTTTTATCACATTTAGGAGAAGCCCATTCTGTATCTCCAATCTGAAGAGGTCGAATGGGCTCTTACCTCGTTGTCCGTGCTGTATTCGAAGGTGAGGTTACGCGGGATGGATGTCATGGCTTTGGGCAAGCTGAAACTCGGGTCCGACACCTGGTCTGGCACAATGTAGGTGCAGTTGAGGACGAAGTCCACCTCCCTCCACCCGCTCATGTCTCCTAGTGTGCTTTCAAGCTTCATCTTGACAATATATATCAATATCAGCTTCTGATGGACTCAGGCTTTACAGAGCTTTGGTTTAGTTTGGCCCCCGTTTGGTCCTGGTTTGCTTTGGTATGAAGTACTTTGGTTTGGTCGGGTTGGTCCCTTGTCTTAGGTACGCTGGTTAAAGATCGGGATCTGGAAAAAGAAGAGAGAGAGAGTTTTAGTGCCACAGAAATCAGCCGTCAATGTGAGTTTGAAGAAACGTACGTTTGAAAATATGCTGTTGAATATATTAAATCTTTATATCCAAAGTAAACTTAAACTGCCAGAAATGTTAAATCATTTTAAATGCCTCCTGGCAACCTTCTAGTATTCAGGAAACCGGTTTCATTCTTGGAAAGTCAAAGTTCATTAACGGTTGTCCAACTTCCCATGCAGCGCTCAACATTCAGTTTAGAGACCCATTTCTTATAAGGTCATCTCGGGCTTTTGCGCTCACTCCATATAATTTAACTATTTTGTTGTCCCTGTCAGCAAGATAATAGGAAAAGGAGACATGACTTACTTGCACACATTCCTTTAGCGGTAGGATCCTCATGTCTTTTTTGTCAGTTTTTATCCTGTTTTTAACTCTTCACACTCTCTCTTCCTTCGCCGGTGTATTCTTCAGGGATGGGTTATATCCTTTTGGTATCCACTCTTGCTGTGGTCACTCTGTCACCATCACCAGTAGCTCATGAGCCTGCATTGCGCCAACCTGTTTTAGCTCAACACTCTGGCCAATCACAAGCCGCTGTGGTCACGTGATTGTGCCATCTGACACACAACTGTTGGCTTTGGACAACAACATCAGTGACGTCGTACACTTGCCCAGCAAGTGGCTGTTGTGATGAATGCTTACACATTGATACGCGCGCACACACACACACACACACACACGTCCATGTGCACACAAAGAGGACATGTTAATGAATGAATAAAGGAAGAGCAGATGGCTGGCCTGTTGCCACTGAAAAACACACTCATAGACTTTTGCTTGGTTTGGCACTTAATGAGCAGTCGGCTGCCACTGTATCTCCTTGACCTACATCTCACCAGAGAGCATCTTTAACTAGTCCTAAGACCCTTACAACACACATTATGACACAATACATCCACAACTTATACAAACACACAGTAGCAATTCTTTATTCTGTGTTTTTAGCCTGGGGTGAGGTAGAACGGTAAAAAAAGAAGAATAATGGAGTCTCTTTCTTGTGCGCTGATACCGGCCCTGAACTGACGGGTGTTTTCGCTCAATCACAGGTACAGATTTAGGGCAGGTCATCCCTGCATGCAGGACCTGCACGTGTCTGGCAGGCATTCCCCTTTATTTTCAGACACACGCACAGTCTAATTATACAGAGCTGTGGGTCACTTCACCTGGCGCGGTGCATAAAGATAGGACAGGAGAAAGCTGTTGGAAGAACATGTGGGTCTTAAGAAAGAGATTGTGATTCTTCTATATGTGGCGACACTGCCTGTTGTGAGAGAGTTTGTGTGAAATGCCACAAAAAAACAGTAATGAATCATAGTTGAAGGAGTGTTTCTTGACATGATAAAAAGATAGTGGTGGCCAAAATGATTTCAGTTGTTTTTGTTGAATTGGCCAATAAACAAATAAAAAATATACAGTCAGCATTATGTTGTATGAATCATAGAATAGAGCCATCATAAGGAGAGTTAGGTCATTTATTTAAAAAAATCAAATGGAATAAACCCCATGTTGTTAGCATCTCAACAGTGACTGAGATTTAGATTGTGTTACTGCCATTTTTAAATGTTACATAACCTGTGTTCTAAATGTTGAAGACGTCAACATAACCGATGCCAGGCTGTACTCAATGTCCCAATTTCACAATAACAAATAAAATGATTATTTCATGGCTTACATAAAAGTTAGATGTAGAGCTTCTTAAATATTATAAGTGCAAGGAACAGAAAATGTTTTCTTTTCGCGTGGATATAGCGGTATATTCATTTAAAACACTATATTTGTGTCGATCACAAATACCCCGTCCTCTCTCCCCCCTCTCCCCCCTCTCCCACCTCTCCCCCCTCTCCTTCCTAACTTGGCCGGTGAAATAGTAAATTGGCTGCCATATGGCGAGACCGCTATTCCAAGAGTGGAGCTTTACTGACCAGTGTGGCGTGGGGGCTTGGGGGGGGTGTGTGTGTGTGTGTGGCATGGAGGGAGGGTGGGTAAGTGGGGATTTGGGTTCTTTCACTGGCCTGCGCCTGGCTAGGCTAATTTCTCTAATTTGTAGACAGTCTGGGCTCAGGCTCAGGGCTCAGAGACTAAAGACCCGGCACTCCAGGATAGCCGCGCATCTCACACTGGACATCACATCCGGGACATTAGATATTTTCAGACACACGCTTTTTTTTTTTTCAGCAAGGGAAACCCCGACATGCAGTGCAAAGGGGACTGGCCCTGTGCACAGAAGGGGAGGGAGAGAGGTAACGGCAAAAGGATGACCAGGGGGAAAACCTGACGTCAGCTGCACTGAAGCCGTCTGAGACGGAGAAAGTTTAACGCAATGGGACCAAAGAATTGATTAAACTTCTTAGAACTTTTGAAAAAATTGCTGTGTCGAAGGAGACCCTTTAAAAGTACTTATTTAGAATAAAAATCCAAATACACAAAAGGTGGTTTGGGGTGTCTGTCAAGAGCTTCTCTGACTAATACAATGTAATACAATTACATTTTGGATGTTTGGACCACCAACGTGATGTAGTGAACCATATCAACACGGGGCCGGGGATCATTCTTTATAACAATTTATCGTATTTCATGATGAAATCAAATATCCAGCTGTTCTGATACACAAGTATGTTTTTCAATAAATAATAACATTCATAACTCAAATTAGTGTTAGTATATTTCCAGATTGTTTATTAAATAAGAGGATACTTGGTAGTTTATTATTTGACAGACCAGCAAGCAAACAATGTGTGCGCTCAAGTTGTTTATTTGTTTTTGCTTCTTGGAGTCAGTACACTGTCCTCCTGTGGCGGAAATAAGCCCCAATATATGACCATGTCTTTCTCTGTGTGGCCCCAATCCATCTGGTTTTACTGGCGCTCCCCATCTTTACGGTTTTGCCAGTTGCCCTCGTGGTAAACAGTAAACAGCTGAGCGGCAGAGGATTATTTGCATGATGGTGTTTGTTTCTGTATATGTTTTCCCCACTGACTGAAGCGGATGACCAGCAGCAAGTAGCCCCGGAAAGCTCACTTTTTTTTCAGGGGGTTGTTGTTTACCGAGTCGGGCCGGCTTAGTTTTACATGAGATCCCTTTAACCGGAGGGATTATCCCCGCTGGCTCAACCTTAAATATGTAAGATTACAGTATTGCATTTCAATACCAACAAGCATGGGCAATTGTTTTCCTGGAAGCATCTTTGTTTTTAAACGGATCGAGGTTATTGGTGATTCAGTTGGTGTGGGACATCAGAGTTTTTCAGTGATCTTTAAACTCTGTTGTGCAACCAAAAGACGTATCAATTACTTGTAGCAAGGTATCTTGTTATACCGTGAGGTGCTTTGTTACATTTTCAAATTTATAATACATATACAAATTTATTTTAAACACGTTATACAGCATCAACTAATTTAGCACTTGTCCAACGAGCTTAATACTTTGGTTGCTACCGGAAGATTTACTGTAAGAAGCTGTAAAGACAATGAAATGACAAATAATTAGTGCCTTACAAGCTCATGAAAGCAATCATGTATACATATGGTGGAACAAATACTATAGGTCAAGTAGGATAAACATACATAATCCAGGTATGATTTGAAACATAATCTTGATTCATAATCTTTATAATCAGTGCAGGCCGGTGGGCAACTCTGGTGTTCTAAGATGTGCGAATGATCGTTTTATAGGAGGTAAAAAAAACAAACAACAGACTTAAATCTTTTCTCCTTATCCGTGTAAAGATTTGTGTCATGAGCTGAACATTGTTTTCGTCGGCCATATTCCACCACATCACCTTCTATTCTTTTTCTGATCATTGTTGAATACTGTGGAACTACTCCGGACTCTTTGGTCCAAAAAACCCAACAAAACGGTTCAAATACGATCACATTTAATGAAGAGGACTGTTTCTATTTCAAAAGAGGTTTAACATGAGTAGGTAAAAAAAGGATCAATGTGGCTGGAACAGGTTTACGGCCTCAGAAGGACTATAAGAGATCTTACCTTTACTTATTGGGACTATTATTAATGGACAACCATCAGTCTGACGCAGACACACCGCTTTGCAGGTAGAGTCCTGGGCACTTATTTTATTCCGAGCATGTAATAAAGCTGAAATAAAAGCTGATATTCAAAAATGATGACAAAAATGACAAAACGACGCCAATCCACACCAAATAACAGTAAATCATGAATAAAAATATAACACTGTTATTCATCGTGGCAAAACAGGTTCAACAGCTAAAAACCAAGACTTTATAAGCCAGACTGAACGTTTGGGATTTTAGTTTATGTTGAAAAATATTATTTCGCTCGTTGCCTCCCCTTTTCATGATTGACACAAAAATACTCAACGTGAAGTGAGAGCTCACACTTTCTCACCATTATATGTCGCAATATACCAAAGGTTTCTGAGAGGCTGACTGACGAACCAAAATAACACGTATCATTTTCACACCTCAGCTGGATTGCACGCCATCAGAAGAGGAAGGAAGAAGATGGCCAGAGGCTTCAGAACAAGCAACATCATTATGTGCAATCATCTTCCTCACTGGACCAGTGAGGGGTTTTTGAACAATGCGGAAACATTTAGGGATTTGACTCTGTTGTTGCATGACATTGGACAACAGTGCAAATGAAATATAATACTATGGGTTAGTAATTTAATAATCACAACAGAAAGAAAAGTATTTTACCAGCTTACTTTAGCTTTACCTGACAGACCTGATTTCTAAAACTGCAATAAAATGCTCCGCTACCCATTTAAAACCTTCAGTCTTCTGTGGTTCTTCCGTTACCTTGCTACTGTGTTATTTTTACATAAACCATGATCTTTTACCAAAAGTACAGAATGTGTCATTGTGCATTTCTGCGAGCTTGCCATGAGCTCATGTGAATTGGAGAATTAAAACTTTTTTTAAAAACGTTTTTTTGTTAAATAAAGCAACGCTTTGATGAGATGACCAATGGCAAATAAATTGCATGGTTATCAATACTACATTCTAATATTACTTAGACAAAGTAGAAGTAGCTGCAAATGTAGCACAGGTTCCCCAAAACCTTCAGTACAGTATTAGATTGTGTCTAATACAAATATTGACTTTTGATTGATTAGGGGAAATAAACAGTGTATCATTTTGTAAATCTATTTGCTCCAGTTGAATTATGCCTTTGCTGACAGATTTTGGTTTATTAGCCAGTGCATTGTGCTTTTGAGCTTACATAATCTTTCCATGACACTTAATTACCATCTGAATCCCCCTCTCTCTCAGCTAATGAGACTTTAATAGCCTGAAACCCTAATTATTGCTAACTAGAACCCACAGCACATGCAATTAGCATCGCGCCTGCCCAAATTACGTGCAGCTCCAACTGCAGCGAGGGGCTGCAGCGGGTATTTGGAGACTTAAAGATGTTGTGATGGGGAGAACAGGGATAAGAAAGGGGTGATATAAGCGCGTAGCAAAGTCTGCCAGCTTCTGGCTAGTGATCAACAGGTGGGCTCTTGCCCCCCCCTGGCCCCAACGCCCCCCTCCTCAATCTCACAGCCAACACCAGCCAAAGAAGAAGACTTTAGCCAAGATCTGTCTGGCAGACAGAGAAGGGGATTTCAGGAGCAAATCCAGCAGATCAATACAAAATGTCTGCTAATTAGGCCCTCCACAGAAGGAGGCGGGGGGCGGGACGAGAGTGAGACAGAGAAGGAAGAGGGGAGAAAAGAAAAAACATCAGATCAGCTATGGTTCTGATTCAGAGGTCTAGACGGATAAGGAAAATCCCCAGACGGGCGTGCAGCGATGGAGTCCGGTGAGGCTCATTAGGTGACTACTCACCTCGCTTGCCGGATCGAGCGTGTAATTTTTACCAGGAATCCGTCTGGCCCTCCCCCCCCCTCTTCATCACTCTCTTCCTCAGTCAGAGGCGGCCTTCCGGGCTGCGGCGATCAGTTTCTCTGACCCCAATCCTTCCTCCTCCTCCTCCTCCCACCTTTTCCCCGCCCTCCTCCTTCCTTCTTCTGGACATCACCACTTTGACCTAAATCCCCTCATTTAATCTTCATCTTCTTTTTCTCGTCTTTTGGATAACAATCAACCACCTAATTGTCTTAATCTCACTGGTCTTTTATTGTCCCCGGGGCGTCAAGCGCACCGCCGAACAAAAACATTAACCACAGATCAATACTTGGCATCAGGCCGCAACTTCCACCACCGTATTTATTGATTTTTTTTCCCTCACTAATTTAAGTTTAGTCCGCACTGCTTATGTATTTAATTAAAATACAAAGGGGGCAGGGGATGTCCATTCTGATAGAGAAAATAATCTTTATTGTTCCTCAAAAATAAATTGCATAGAGCTCTATCATTGAGAGGATCTGATTTCATTCAGCGTTAAATGGACAGCAGAATGTAATAAAGAGATGAATGAATGTATTTGGGAAGAAAATGTCCACATTTTGTGGATCTGTGCAACAAAAAAAAATGGGAAAAGTCCCACTTGAAAGTAGCAGCACAAGCCAGCAATTGCAAACACCTTTATCAAATCTCCCCCAAGCCCTTTTTTATGCTCTCTAAATAAAACAAATCTGCATTGTCAATTTCTAAAATGAGAAGCTTATGGAATAGCACTCTCGGTTATATTGAAATAAGGCGTTAGGCCCCGAGCCAAAGATATTAGCCATAGAGCAGCGGTAAGCCTTGGATCAAACTGAGGTTAGGCGGTGATTTGTGTATGATTTTGAAATGACAACCAGGGTTATAATCAAAATATTCAGAATAATAACGGATTATCTCTTTCGGTGGCTGCACTTGGAACCATCTGTTAAGGGGAAGGGGGTGATCATTTGTGTGTCTGTGTGTGTGTGTGTGTGTGTGTGTACTCTTCTTCTGTGTCATTTTGGGTCTATTACAGTATTTACCAATGTTGTCTACAATAAATACAAAATCTTTTTTCCTTTTGCATTTTTGGATTACCTCTCACTCCCTGGCACGTTGTTTTTATTATTTAGTTTTTTTAGATTTAGTCTCTAACACACCTTTATTCACACACTTTTGTCATCGCCATCCTAGTTTTCTGTCGTCCGTATCAACGGCTCAGCCCCAAACCCCCCCATTCCTCCCCTCTGTCTCAGTGGGTGAGTCTGGAGCTGCGTAACAGTCCGATGACACTGTCTGACTCGGCTCGGCTGTAATCTGACATGGCTAATCTAATCTCTCTGTCTTTGCAGATTGGCAAACTACCTGGGTCCTTCCAGCCAATTATGGCCCATCTGTACAGCACGCCATGCAGGTCAAAGCCAGGACACCACACAGGCCGGCCGGGCGGGCCTATCCGGGCCACTGCAGGGCTCAGGCTGCCTCTGGGCCCATATACCTGCGTCCATAACGGCCCATCTGCACGTGGCTCTGCTCGGTCTACTTTCATTAGACCGAGCAGACTAACTTTACTGTTAATTAAAGCACTTGTTGCCATACAGTGGTAAGGCAATTATCAAAGCACTGATGGCTATAAGCGGGCACATTTGGCAACAAATGTTTCTTTGTTAATATTAAGATAGCGTGAAATTACACAACGTGAACTTTTAGCATTTGCATTATTAGATGTGGCACAGAGTAAAGTTTCTTTAGCCTCAGCGGGTCAGAAATAAGTAAACCTGTTATCATAGAATGTATTGAGTGTGGCTGTTATGTTCGTTTTCATTATATTATTCATTAGTGTCTTAAAGTCTCTAAAATACTGAGCATGTAACATGCATTATTTTATTATTTATGAAGAATAATGATGCTTCTTTGCTTTTTTTAAAGATGTAAATGAATTCTAATACTTTTTTTCCTTTAAATAAATTAGTTGTATTTTCTACTGCCGAAATACTCCTTTGATACGGTGTTGCAATATCAAAGATTCGGAGAGGTAAATACCGACACAAGGTCAGGGGCCTTCTAAGAGCTTATTTTCTCATCAAGCCAGTCTCACTTAATCACCTTAGCTAAATTAGTTTGAAATTAGCCTTCTTTCTAACTCCCTGTCCTCCATCTTTCCCCTCCTTTCCATCCCGGTCATTTTTCCAGCTTTATGGATTAGACAGATTACTTGTCTGAAACTCTGTTTTTGTTCTTTCTCTCTTAGTCGTCGTCCTTACATCGCCCGGGAAGTTAAGCCACGGTCTCAACGTGTAGTTGTGCCGTCAAACCTGTTCATGACACAACAAATACTCTCAGTCACAGTCGTAAACAGATTATGAGACAATGCGCAGACAGTTTTATAATAGGGTTGCTGTTTTTGTAGTTTTGTGACTAAGTGTAGTTGTTTTGTATGTCTTTGTTGTCCTTTTGTTTGCATTTCTTCTTAGTTGCCAAATGTCTCTTTGTGGTTTTGCCTCCCTTCTTAGTTTTCTTTGAGGTGTTTTTGTGTGTCAGAGTTGTTTTATGTTTCGTATTGAGAGACAAAACTGTGACTATTTACATCTACTGGTAAATACGGAACCCATTATCTTGTTCTGGAATCATTTTCCGTGGTTTGACATTCGGGTGTGCCAGCAAGTGTTTCTTTGGACAGGGGATTATAGTGTTGTTTTGTTTCCCTGCCAGTTAATCCAGGTAACACAAGGGCCCTAATTGTGTTGCAGGAAACACAAGAAATGGTCGTTTTAATATTCACCAAAAACTATGCCTCTCTGAAAGAAATAATGAAGGATGGATGAGTAAGATGGTTCGCAGATAATTCAGTTTGACTCCCTCTTTTATGTTCATTTCAATTAGGAATCATAATTCACCATGAAAATATACGCCAGGCAGGTTCACATTATCAAAGACAGAACAGGAACTGTCGTCTTAATTGTTGTTATCTGTAAAAATCTTGATTTTAATCATCAATAAATCATTGAAAGAAAATGTCAACAAAGAGTGCCAAACATCTGGAAGTTGCTGTATCCGTCTGGAAGATATACTGCTTCTCTTTGTTTAATGTCAATGTGTGTGAAATAGCTTAGGATTCCTGAATGATGGTTGGAGAAAGCAAAGCTTAAAAAACAGCAGTTTTAGTGTGATTTTTCACTTTTTTACGAAACATTTTTTTGGATAAATGAAACAATCCATAGAACATTGGTTAGTGCTGCGGGAAGCCTGCCAGGTTATGAGACTGATGATTGGGTTACCGTAAGTAGATTAGCTCGTTTTACTGGCAAACTCAAAGCGATGATGCCTCATCATCACCACAAGCTTAAATAAAGCACAACTTCCCCTTGCTCCTCTTCTGTCACCAGAGCTTGCTTGTGAACCTGATAAAAGCACATCCCCTTTTCTTTGTTCAGTTCAAGACTCAAGACGTTGACGGATTGTAGTCAGCCTGGTTTGCATTAAGGCCTCCTGGGCCCTTTCCACGTTGTACTTTCTCACTACATTTCTTTTTAAGCTGCTATACATTTTCACATCAAACGATATGCCTTCTGCCGCCCCAGTGAAAACGATTTTCCGTATTATTTTTTCTATTATTATTTTTTGGCCCGGGAGTGTTCGAAATTGCGCAAATTATGCTCTAATAACGAAATGCGAGTGTCCACACGTACTACGGCAACGGCTCGCCTCGGGTGACACATCATTTCCGGTTAAGAGGGCGTGCATAAGGCGCGAGCACGAAACGCGCGCGTGATTCTCCGTGTGCGAAAATTGTTTCACTTTCACTACCAAGCCTCCGTTGACTCGGCGGTGACTCGACGTTCAAAACAATTCAAAATAGAGAAAAAAAAGCCCTTCACAACGAGCCCGCCATGGCGATGAAGTACCCGGATGCACGGAGAGATGAGACCACGGTCAGTGTCCCGAGTCCTGCTGCTCGCGCTGTCGCTCTGTCCCCGCCGTGTCCGCGACACGGTGAAGAGAAAGGAAAGCGAAACGCAGCGTTAAAACGGCGGAAAAAAAAGAACTATATGAATTGTTAACTTTTCCCAATTGTCTTTTACTTCGACTCTTCGTGACAAATGGGTCAAAGTCCGAAAGTCGCAACATGTGTCCGTAATGCGGAGACTGAAGTAGCTGGTTCAGCTCCGTTGTGGTGTGTCGCAGTTAAAGAAGCTTTACTTTTGGTTTCCTAACATTAGCTGTTCTCCGCTAATGCTGTCTTACTTTAGCCACGAGCTACTTCCAAGCATCCTTTGTTCCACCGATAAGGCCTTAAATACAACAACTCCCCCCAGCACGTCCTTCAGTTTCTCCTTCTGATGATTAGTTTGACCGTCGTGGGTTTTTGTAATTTGCCCACATGGTGGTTTAAATGCTGTTTTGAGAATAAAACAATCTTTGAAATTCTTGCTTCTGTCAAAAGTTTCAATTCTGATAGAAAAAATAAATGAACAATTTATTGACTTTATTTTTGTTTCTATAATTGTAAACTGAGCTGAGCATTTGAAACCCAACCTTCAGGGTTCAACGTAAACTCCTCTTAAGTTTCTGACCGGTGTCCTCTACCGTAGGTACGGTCCTGAGTATATGTTTTTATGTTTTTGTCATACCCAAAGTCCTAGTTTGACCCTGCACACAGTTCTACCATGTCGCTGCATGAGAGAAAGTTTGCATGCCAAGGATTGAACACAGCTGTGCTGTGCTTCTTCCGGTCTAATTCATAGGTGGACGACTACCATGGAACCAAGATCTGCGATCCCTACAAGTGGCTGGAGGACCCGGATGCTGCGGAAACAATGGTATGTATAGATCTCTGGCAGGTAGCTGAAGTTGCGTCTTTATCAGCATCTCTGCAAATTGCGTCGCTCACCTCTCCCCTTTTGCATCTCAGGCCTTTGTTGAGGAGCAGAACAAAGTGACCATGCCGTACCTGGAGAAGTGTGCTGTTCGGCCTCAGTTCCACCAGCGTCTCACGGAGCTCTATGACTATCCCAAATACAGCTGCCCCTACAAAAGAGGGAAGAGGTACTCGTTCAAATTGAAAGAATAACTGCACAGACGGAAAAACACTTTCGAGAGGGACTAACTAACCTCACGCCTGAATAAACAAGAAATAAAAGAGACCATGCTTGTTATGTTATCCCCTGTCTTTTATCTCCAGGTACTTCTACTTCCACAACCAAGGTCTCCAGAACCAAGAGGTGCTCTACGTGCAGGACTCCCTGGATGGAGCGCCCACTGTATTCTTTGACCCCAATACGCTCTCTGAAGATGGCACAGTGGCCCTGAAGAGTGAGTCAAACAGTGAGTGAGTGAGGTGAGATGTCTGAAGCACTCCTCATTGTCCCCGGTTTCTCTCTCTCTGTACCCAGTGGGCCGTCTCTCGGAGGAGTGCGAGTACTTTGCGTATGGGTTGAGCAGCAGCGGTTCCGACTGGGTGACGGTGAGTTTCATGAAGGCGGACGATCTCAGCGCGCTGCCCGATGTGCTGGAGAGGGTTAAATTCAGCTGCTTGGCCTGGACTCACGATGCCAAGGGCATCTTTTACAACTGCTACCCGCGGCAGGAAGGCAAGAGTGACGGTGAGCGCGATTCCCCATCCTCCCAACTGCATGCTCCATCCAGGCAACAGCACCTTTCCTACGAGCCCAGTGCAAGTGCATTCAGGACTTCACCCGGTTTTGTTATATTTTCACTAAAGGCACAGAGACCACCTGCAACATTAATCAGAAGCTCTTCTACCACGTCATCGGCACCCAACAGTCAGAAGACATTCTGGTTGCCGAGTTCCCCGAACATCCCAAGTGGCACAGCTCAGTGACCGTAAGTCTGTCTGGACGTGTGTGTGTGTGTGTGTGTGTGGTATCCAAGGCTATGCGTGTGATTTTTGACGCGACTCAGGGGTTCCACGTCTACTGTAACAGCCACCTTTCTTTTGACGGCAGTGAAAATGTTGTCTTTTAAAATGCCAACATGAAGTGAGGCCAAATGTATTTGTCTAATGTTTTTGTATTTTCTAACTTCGATGAGTCAAGACACAATCTTACAGACACTAGTTGTATCTATTTCTAGCTGATGGCATTGGTTGGCCATAAACTCATCTGCAACTTGCTTCCCTTTTCTAGATCTCAGATGATGGCCGCTACGCTGTCCTGTCCATCACTGAGGGCTGCGAACCCGTCAACCAGCTGTGGTACTGTGACCTTCAGCAGCTCCCCGATGGCATCACAGGTCTGAACTGGCGAAGAACTCACGCATTCACGTATTTTCCAAGTGGGATCCCGTTGCAGAGTTGATCCTCAGGTCTGCTTTGGCACAAATGACAATATAGTGCTACAGTTTTCTTTCTAGAAAGCAATATATCTCATTTTCCCCCAATAGTTCTTTCTGCTCACAAAAATGAAATGTATTCTAAAAATATGTATTTTGACTCTTAAATTTTGAAATGACGTAAAACTAGCTGTCATCTAGACAAGATGTCCTTCTTGAATAAAGCAAATGTTGCTAGAAAAAGACATGATTAGCATAAGTATCTATTTGGTATCAAGTATTATTCAGGGGACTTTTTTACAAAATAATTAATTTAACTGATTTATGAGGAATAAATACAGACAAACTTCCTCAACATTGAAAAGTCAAACTGAAAATAAGTTATAATGAAATTATCAAAATAGTTGATCATCATTCTGACCCACCATTACTATTGTAATTAATTGATAAACTTGTTACACCTCTAGAATTCTAAATATTTTAGTTTAAATGTTTAGTAACAACAGAACTGCACTATTGAAATAAACTATACCTGTCAATTTTGGGTCACCTTATATCTCGTAAATTATTAGCACCACATACTATGTTGATTAGCATTAAAAAGTGTTTCCAAATTCAACATGGATTTTAGAAAAGCGTGCTGATGTAAAAGACCAGGCCACAAAATGCACATGGCCAGTGACTCACTTTGCAAACTGCTTCCTGGTTTGAAAAAAAAAAAGAAAAGAAAATCCTTCACACGCAAAGGAATGTGGACACTTTTTAGTTTAAGCCTCTTGAGAAAGTGTTGTTGCTGTTTAGGTTCAGGTAGACTGGTGTTTAATTTACTGCAACTTCAATGATAGAGATGGGAGGACCACGATCCAGCTTTTCTAATGAATTCTTGTTTTTTTTGCTGTAATGTTATTCATCTTCTGCTCCAGGTCTCCTGCCATGGGTCAAACTTGTAGACAACTTTGATGCCCAGTACGCGTACGTCACCAATGAGGGAACTGTGTTCACTTTCCGCTCCAACTTGGATGCTCCTCGGTACTCTCTGATCAACATCGACATCCAGAAACCAGACCGGCACAACTGGACTACCCTCATTCCACAGCACGACAAGGATGTCCTGGGTGAGACTGAGCAGAAACCTCTGTATGTTATGGCAGAAGACCTACGTGTTTAAGTGTGAACAGCTTGTACAACAGACCTTAGTTCCCGTGTGCTTGTGTTAGAACTTCCAAGAAGTCCACTAAGCGTGAGAAATGCGTTAAGGGCTTGTATGAAGTCATAGTTACACAATTCTGCTTAGAAAATCTTGCAAAACACTTCAGAGAATGCATGTACTAATGCGTACTTCGATGAAAGTCCGACCACCGCAACTGGGAAGTTCTGTACATGCGGTACATAGATGTTTGTCAAAGGGGCAAAAAGTGAAACTTGGCTCGTATGCACTTTGTCTGCATTGTTTGGTTGATTGACGGTAACTGACAGTGACCGTCTCAAGCGTCCGCTGAAATACGTCACAAAAGCCAGGAGAAATCTGTAAGAAAACGAAAAGATGCAAACTATGAGAAGGAAAAACCCCATTTTAAGTCCCCCATTGGCATTTATAAACTGTTCAATATTCACTACGTTTTATAGCTCATTCCAACGTTGTTATACGCAGACACCACCATCACATAACAAGGAAACTTCTGTAATAATGTGAAATAGTTGTAACATGGGATTATTTAGTTTTGTGCTTACTTGAATAAGCACAAAAAAGTTGGCGAATAGCTGTGTACAAAGTGCTATAACGCAATAATTTGATTGCCTATTTGGATACATGCTAAGCAGTTATGTGTAGCAGATCAGTGATTTGGTTTCATTAGTGCGAATTATCCTTTTGACCACGTTTACAATTAATAATTGTATAATGTTACATGTGTTCATTTCTTTAACTAGCTGTTTGCACGCCATGTTTGTCCCACCTGGGTACAGCTGCACAACATGCTTGTTGCCATGGCATCAAATAATCACTGAACATCCAGTCACGCCCGATAACATATTATTCGAAAGCGAACTTTACCTGTCTCCTTTGACGTAACGCTGTCTTGGGCTTAGTTGCTACATTAGCCTAGTAAGATCTGTAATGTTTTAACTCCCAAATTGACCCTGATGGTGGTGAAATATAATGTTACTGCTATGAGTTATGAAGTCACTGATTTACTCAATTCATGCTGCATTTTCCTTGTCTTGACATGGACTGTTGTCAAAGGTAAAACGCCATATGTGGATCTGTGGTAACTGTGTGTGATGAAGAGGTTGGAGAGAAGACGGCTCGTAGCACTGGCTGCTATGCCGCCGTCCTGCATGCATTATATCTTTAAGACTGCCTCCTGCTGGCAGTTAATGGCATTTCATTTTCCAGTCCAACCTGTAATCGGTCTTGCCCTACCTGTGCAGTAGCATCTTGATTAACAGTTTCCCCTAGGTTTACAACTTAAGGGGGGCGGATGGTTCGCCTGAAGGGGAGGCGTGGGGGTATTTAGTATATTGCCACATAGAAAGGAAAACCGGCCCCACTTGCACGGTTTCCTTGGATACAGGCTTTTTAATAACACAAGGCAGATTTCCTGTGCTGTTGTGTATCCTTTCTATCGCTTCCCTTTATCCTTCTGCAGGTTTCGTGTCCTGCGTGAACCAGCACCACCTGGTGGTCAACTACGTCCACGACGTGAAGGATACCCTCCAGCTGCGTGAGCTGTCCACAGGCCAACTGGTCAGGCACCTGCCGCTGGATGTCGGCACAGTGGCCGGAGTGAGCTGCAAGAAGGCACACGCTGAACTATTCTACAAATTCACCTCCTTCACTACACCTGGTGACTCTTCTCAAGTTCATAAATTAGAACTATTAGAATAAAAGAGCAGTCAGAAAGCTTCCCTCATGATGAAGCACTGGTAAAACAACCATCAATGCATACAGTTAATTAGGGGGTGATTAACTGAGTCACAAAAAAAGATTTTCTGTTGAACAATTTATTGTTTTGTCCCCAAAATATTTATTCATTTTTTGCTTCAAGTGCTGACTGGTTCCTGTAATGTTAACTTTTAAATGTTACATAAAATGTCAGAAACTTAGTATGTCATTACATATGAACTAGAAGTTGTTAATGTTTTGCCATGCAATGAGTTAAACATGCAGTACCCTTTGGTTCCCTGGTACCCAGGAATCATTTACCACTGTGATTTGAGGGAGTCCAACCCGCAGCCCAGCGTGTTCAGGGAGGTGGAGTTAAAAGGCATCAAGCAAGGAGAATACGAGATCAACCAGGTGACGTTTGACGTTTGTTTTTTACTTCCCCGTACTTACCGGTTGCTCTTTGTCTGTGCCGTCATCTTACAGGTTATTCTTGTTATTGTGTCATTGCTGCATGTTCAAATCCCGATTCAGACTTCCCACAATCATATGTGGCTGAGAAAGTGGTAAATGGTCTTTGTGCACAGCTCGTCTTTACATTTTGGTGAAAACTCCATATGGCATGTGTGTGTATGTGTGACATTTTTTAGGTATTTTATCCAAGTAAAGATGGAACCAAGATCCCCATGTTCTTAGTTCACGCCAAGGGCCTCAAGAAGGATGCCTCTCACCCCGTCTTCCTTTATGGCTACGGGGGCTTTGAGGCTTCCATACAACCATACTACAAGTAAGGACACTGGGAGCCCTCTCCTCTCCTGTTTCAACCACACAAATGAACAGGCATGTGGGGGATTGGAGGACTACCAATTTCTCGCTAAACAGAACTGCCGGGTTTGTTCTCTTCCGTTGTATTGAACGGATGTGTATTTGTAACCAGCTGAGAGCGCTTCCATATGACAGTAACGTAATTTACCGAATCGTCTTTCTCTGCTAGGTCTGACTACATCCTACTTCTCTACATATATTCTTATTGTAAAGCTTTAACGTTTGTTCAGATGTTTTTTATGCTGCTTATCTCCCAAATTGACCCTGATGGTGGTGAAATATGTCACTGCTATGAGTTATGAAGTCACTGATTGCTCAGTTCGTGCTGCATTTTCCTCATCTTGACTGCTTCATTTCTGCCTGTCTGTCAGTGTGTCCTACCTGCTGTATGTGAGACACCTTGGAGGCATCTTGGCCGTGGCTAACATCCGAGGAGGAGGAGAGTACGGGCTCACCTGGTACAAAGGTACACACACCCAAGGAATGTACTTAACAAAATAATGCTACATTAATGATCCATTAAAGGGAACAATAAATCTGAAATACGGCTTTGCTCCTCACAATGTGAAAAAAGATACACGACATCGGGTGTTGTTATCTACTTTACATTCACAGGGACATTGAAGGCCCCCCTGTGCCCTCCCCCTCTTTTTGAATTCATTGCATTATAAGTTTCACTTTCAACTTCATTCTTTTTTTCCTCACACACCAAGTGCAAATAAACTATTATCTTTTTCTGGCTATAGACAGGACTTTAGCAAGACATTGAACACAATTTTTCTAGTCTGATTCTGTATTCACAACTTCTGCTGATGACTTTGTGTGTTTTGCAGCTGGCACATTAGGGAACAAGCAGAACTGCTTTGATGACTTCCAATGTGCAGCAGAGTACCTGGTGCAGGAGAAGTACACCACGGCCGGCCGCATCGCCATCAACGGCGCCTCCAACGGCGGCCTGCTAGTGGGTGAGTTCAGGGCCGACTGTGCCTTACGAAGGGAATGTGTTATTATGCACGATCCATTACGTGTTATATTTAGGAGCTGGACTGCAGGAAGTAGAGAAATCTGGCTTTGTACGTTTGCCTGAATAATAATTACTACGAGCAGTAGCAGTGACCACGCAGAACAGCAGCATGCGCAGGGACCTTTCTGTAATCCTCCCAATAGCAAAGTCACCAGGCACAATAAACAAATGTAATATCTGAGGCCGGCGTGCGGATGTTGGATATCGCGTCTATTTCCTGCTTATATTTCATCCCAGATGCATTGATCACAATGTAGTATTCTTTTACCTGTAGTTTGCTGCTTAGCTTCAATTGATCAACTAAACGGCACATTAAGCAGAGCTTGGTCTCCCATATGGTGTCACACAAACCCAACTAATGATTTCCCAACTAATGTCCTGTGCGATGTGAAGGGGGCATTTATGAATTTCTTATACAAACACACAGCGGCATGCGTGAACCAGCGTCCAGACCTGTTTGGCTGTGCTGTGGCAGAAGTGGGGGTGATGGATATGCTCAGGTTCCACAAATTCACCATCGGCCACGCCTGGACCACCGACTACGGCTGTTCTGACGACCCGGAGCAGTTTAAGTGGCTCATCAAGTATGAAAACACATTACTGCATTTATCGTGTGCTCACTTGCGTCTCGCTGCGCGACAGATTACAGAGTGCGTTGATGGTAATAGATTGAAATTTTATTGTAGAAAAGTAGTTGTAGCCCCCCATCAAGTTATAAAATGCCAATCATTTTGCATCTTGGCTTTTTTAAGAATTAAGGATTCTACGAAGTGTGTGTGAAGCATAAAGTAATATGTTCTTGACTGACATTTTGTCACATGTTGATACTTTTTCTGCTCAGATTGAAGCATGATTTTAGGAAGGCAAAGTTTTTATTGAGGTCTCATAGTGTATGTTGTCATTTATATTCACTGAGTTGGTCTAGGATTTCTTTTATTGGAATCTCAAGACTACAAAAGTCTGCGTATTTTTGTTTTAGTGGTTGTCAGCCTCAATGCTCTTAAGGGCTGCACCAGGATATTTTTCAACCCATGACAATTGCACACATGTATAATATACACAAGCCTTTTGGTCAATACTAAACATTTAAGATACCAGAACGTAGGCAGTAAAGAACCAAACTCGTGACGTTACAGAAAGGTTGAAGCTCTCCTCGGGTCACGCTGCTCCTGCACATGTATTGAAGGTCAACGCATCTGAATCTGTGCCCTCGGATTCCCTTCCAAGCAGCCGTTGTCATCCTCCCTCCAGGTACTCCCCTCTGCATAACGTGCCCCAGCGGCCTTACTCCGGCCCTCCCTACCCTGCCATGCTGCTCCTGACCGCAGACCACGATGACCGCGTGGTGCCCCTCCACACCCTCAAGTACTGTGCGGCGCTGCAGCACGCAGTAGGCAGCAGCTCGGTGCAGCGGCAGCCTCTGCTGGTCAGGGTGGACACCCGGAGCGGCCACGGTGCAGGGAAACCCACCACCAAGGCCATCCTGGAGGACACGCACATCTTCTCCTTCATCGCTGAGACACTTGGGCTGAGCTGGATCGATTGAGAAGATAATAGTGCCAAGGATGATTGATTTATTTGAATGTTTGTGAAAACACGCTGTTCTGGTACAACTAAAGTAAATGGTTAAAGGAAGAAACGTCTTCGTAAAGAGAATCTTAGATGCTAACTAATGCCTCTTTTGAAACAACTTCTGTCTAATGTGTTACAATAAAGTAGTTTTGATTTTGTTATGATTCATATTATTATGGAGGGGGGGTGGACTCAAGGTAATGCAGGTAGAGTACCAGCAATTTGAAAAGTACATTCAAATCAATTTTTCTCCTGCAGTTTTCATTTAATTCAGCAGGTGGCAGTATGGGACCACACGAAGCACGCTTCACTCTGTGCCAAACATCTCAAGGTCAAAGCTGGGTGTCAGGTGACTGTCACTCAGCTCTGCTGCTTCATGGAAGCAAGACAGACTCTGCTAAATCCTTTTTATGGTCCAGTAGGATGCGTCTGTATTAACGGTAGGTGAAATACTACAATGAGGGCTTTTCTAAGAGGGGGAGGACCTGGCCAGCTGTGAAGGGTTAAAAGTCAGGAGATGAAGTGATGATAGACGGCAGAAATATGGTTGACACAGTGAGGCGGAAGGAGACTGAAAGTGCACTTACAGAGTCTCAGGACGGATGGACGTTTAAACTGTCAACAAAAAGAAAAAAGACGTTAACACTGGCAGCCAACAGACGGAGAGAAGTTGTCCATTCGGTCACTCAGAGTTTAATCTCTGCTCAGTGGAAAGTTGTGATTTCGTCAGACTGAACCCCGGGCTTTATCTAAGTAGCCTCTTAGGGGAGAGCTGGGATGGGGGAAGGGGGGGGAAAGGATTTTCAGACAATGACTCTTTGCCACAGGGGCAAAGTGGTTGAATGAAGCCGGGAAAGACAAAGCCAGTAATAAGCTGGACATATGAGAGACGGAGAGAGAGAGAGGTTTAAGAGTGCTGCTCGGTGTCCCGAAGGACCAGACAGGCGTTTACTGCTTCATTCCCTTCAACACACACACACACTCTTTACAGCTCCTTTTCTCTGGTGGAACACAAGCTTTTACCTACAAAAGCCCCACCGTCTCACACTCGCAGGTCCCCATCCTGTCCTCCGTTTGTTTACTTCGCTCCCCCCGTAATGCAGGGATTAATTCCTCAAAGCCGATGTGAGCTTCGGCAAAGAGCAGAACTTTTGTGCCGGGGAAGTTTCCCCTTCACACCAGCTTAGAGGTGGACTGCTCTCCCCTTTCATGCCGCTCGCTTTAATCTTCACACGGAGGACGAGGAGGGCAGCTGGGAATCACTTCTCACCGACGTGTCGTCTGCTTTCCCTCCTGCTTCTTCCTCGTCCCTCTCTGGACTCATTTGTTCTTTGCCTCGGCAAGTCGGAACAGTTTGTTTTATTAGAAAGGCTGTATGGTCGTATATCCTATGGTGATAAAGTAGATCAAAGCGACTGGTTTGTGGACTAAACCGATGCCCAGGGCACCGGGGTGTTATTAGTTTCACAGAAACAAAGGGGAGATCTAAAAGTTTTTTCTCACGACACCGTCAAACGCGTATTAATATTTAACAGCTATTGATTAACCGAGTAATTGTTTAGCACTGGAGGTTCAGATTGTTGCACCAGCGTACAATATTTCATTTGAAGTTTAAGGCCAGGACAAGGCTCCACCCCTCAGTGGAGGAGGAGAGGATTAAATGCACGTTAAGGCCCCATAAATCCATCTGACTTGGGCCCCGTAGCCTTTTAATCAGTGAATGATGTGTGGGAGGGTTCAGGTTGAGCTATCGAGGCTGCTGTAAAAGTATATTTAGAAAAGGGTTAGTATCGGCCCTTTTGGTGTGGAGTTTGACTAAAAGGAAATCCACCAGCAGCTATTTAAAGACATTGAGTGCGGTCTAGATCTTGAAAAAAAGTTATTTGTTTCAGCATAGCAGTCTGTGTTTTGCATCCACAAAATATTGTTTAATCTCTCACAAGAATCCCTGCTCGAGTCTCGCAAAACTAATCAAAGATTTCAGCTCAAACTGTGAGAAGCGTGTTAAAATACTAACTAAAAGCCCCCCCCCCTCTCCCTCCGAGGTGTTACTGTAGGAGATGTTTGCATACTAAGGCATCACACTTAAACTAACAGCATCCATAATATTATACCACATGGGAGGGATCCTGGGAGCAGCTGAAACATGGCCCGTAACCCCCAGCAGGCAAGGGTCAAGTGTCAAGGCCCCTAAAATGTCATCATTTACATTACGTAGACAGCAGCCAATGACATTATTAGAAACGGAACACAAATGGCACACTTTAATTCCAACCCATAGTTTGTCTATCCAAAGGCATTTAGAGTCTTTAGAGCAAGCAGCTTCATTCTCATACACAGAAACTTGATAAGCTTGACGTTCTCATTGCATCTCAAACGCGTACAAGACAACGACTGGAAGCCTCCGTTAATTCACGATTGAAATCCTGCGTTACTGCCACGCAGCCTCAAAGCGCCGACGCGGCGTTGCGTGGGCGCCTCAGAGCGCCGACGCCAACGACGACTCCGAGATGAAACTCATTAAGTCTCAAGCTCCAATCCTCAACTCAAATAAGAAGTTAATATAAAAGTATGGATCGCTCCTAGAACTGTATGAGATAAATAAAACATATTGCATCCGCAGACGCATCCCGTGGATGGTGGAACTTGAGTTAGATTTGCACACATGATACGCACCTGCCGACCTTATTGGGTCGTCACTGACCTCTGCGGGCTCACTCACTTCCACATCTATCCCATAAGAACTTTATTTGCATTTACAATAATTTCCCATTCGCTCAGCACTAGTCCAGAGGGGGTTGTTTTTTCTAATAAAACCCGAGTAATATAACGTCTGTCCAAGAGACAGAAACTTATTACGTTCAGAGAGAAAATCAAAAACCACAAAAAGGTAGGCGAGGAAAGTTAACGAGTTAAATCCTGTCGTAGGGAATTCGACACTTTAACCTTTCACAATTAGATAATTAAGAAGTACAAGAGGCCCAGGAAGCCTTAAGGGGGGAGGGTTGAAGGCCTTCTGTTCATTTTAATCTCAATCTCATTCACTTATAATGTAGCTGCTCGAAGCGTCGAGCCTGTTCCTGGCAACACGCTGCGAACCACAAGGTCGTCCTTAAGAGATGCACAAATGCCACTCAGAACTTTGGCGCTAACCCCGTTCACCTTTATTCACAGCCAGCATTAACTATTCACACACGTCAACAGCAATCAATGGGAGGAGAGCATGCAGAGGAAACGTGGGGATCGGGTGGTCCATGTGTCGTGTGAAGTCGGCTCATGGGCTCCCAGTGGATGGTTGCTCATGTGTGCGTGTGGAGGTTGTTACCTGGAACAGATTGGCTCTGGCCTCCAAGCTCGAGGTTCAAGAGGCCGGCTCCCCTCGGGTCCTGCAAGACCGTTATCCTCCATTAAAAAGAAAAAGAAATGCCAGTCAGCATGTTGGAATGTTCACATTGTAGGGTAGGGCTGGTGGCATTTCGGTTTAGCCGCTCTAATCAGGTAGACAAGCAAGACGCTTATTTATTGTGTTGCAGTTGAATCGCTAACGTTTCTTAAGCTTTAACCTGAAGAACAGGCTTGCATATAAGCACGTTATTCGCCAGAAATATGAAATAATATAATAAGTCTAGAGTATCAAAACATGTTTAGAAACCAATGTGTTCATTGTAAAGAAGGAAAAAAATAATGTGCAACAAAAGGTAAAGGAGAATTAAGTTGAGAAAGCCATGCAGTATGTTGGAAAAACTATCAACATAACTTAAAGTAATTGCATAAAATGTCTTTACAAAAACATAATTTAGTATGTAAATAGAAGTTAAATATAAGGCGAGTATAGCACATCATAAAATATCAGTGTAGTACATCAAAGAAATGCATTCATAGTAGAGCTTGTCAGACAGAGTAATAGAATTAGTTTAGAGATGTTAATTGCAAACAATTGCACAAAATGAACAGCGTTAATAAGTGGCTCACTCACCTGCCTACCTGCTGTGGACCCAGAGGCTGCAGGCTGAGAAGAAAATGGAAAAAAAAAACCTCCAGGCGGATTGATTAGGAAAATATGTAAACCCAGTAAGGATAAGCCCTCAGCCATGTGTGTTTCTATTTGACTTGTCTTCACTTGGAATGTTGTATATGTTTTGTGAGACTTAATGTCAAGTAACTTTTTCTAATACTTTTTTTTTTTAAGTGTGTGTAGCATGTTGAAAAAAGTAATAGTTACGATCATCAGAATGTAAAAGAAATTAAAGTAAAAAGCCAAACCTTGTATAGAATGTCAAAACAAGTCAATTAATAGCATATCCAAAGAAGTAATAGAATAGCATGTAAAAAATATCATCTGTCATGCATTCTATTCATTTATTTATTAATCTTACTAATGAATGTTGTTTTTCTTCTACATATATTGGATGATTCTTTTGCAGATATGCATATATATGTCACATGAAGTATGAAGGAATATTAGTGCAGATTGAAACCCCAAAGCTAATTCATAAACATTCCCATTAAATTGGCTTCCCAGCAGAAGTCACTGAAAAGTTCAATGTAACACCTCAAAATATGCCTCTCAGTACATATCTTATCAAAATTGAGTTAATTATGGTTATTGCAACAGATTGAGCTGCAGTGTTGTTAATACAGTTTGAAGGTTTACATTCTAAAATAAAAGACAAGGGAAAAACATTTGCCTGTATTGGAGATTTTTTAATAACACTTTCAATATTGGAACAGCCATCAGATTTTCTTTTAAACAGGTAAAAATCATCAAAAAGCTAACAAAAAGGTTTTTTCTTTCTTGGCTATGGCCCTAAATTCAAACAAATGAAACCCTTACACAGTGAGCATATATTATATTCAACACATTGTTCTTCAAACAAATTATAAAAATAGATTTAGCCTTTTCAAATACATATTTACAGTATTAAACATATACTGGTCACAGTTACATGGAGGGGGGAAGAGTTTCATTCATCATGGTGAGGAGGTCCATGTATTGTGTGTGTGTGTGTGTCTGTGTGCGTGTGTGTCAAAGGACCTTCAGAGTTTTTTTTCAGATACTAACGTGTGTAATACCATCTATAAGGAAATATGAGTTTACTTATTGGACCAACGGGTACAGCGAGGGGACACACGGAGAACAAACAAACAAAACAAACCAGTAACCACATTCCAGTTCGAAATGTCTGCACGTTTCTTCGGAAAATGTATGATAATCAAATAATGCCCTGAAAAATTGATGCAAAACATGAGAATCCAACAGCTATAAAGAGAAAACTAAATCCATTAGACATTCCTTAATACTGTGTCCTTACTGTAACACACACTGTAGTGTGTGCAGCAAATCCAATTAAATGGACTTAAACTGAACTGTACCAACTCCAGTATTGAATACACAGATACTGTGTGCGGCCAGTAAAATCCCTCCAGTGTTTCTTTCACTTCCTGTGTACAAACAACTCATTTGTTCAGCTATAAACTCAGCCATATAAAAACAAAATGACCAAACGGAAACAAAACTGACTTCACTCCTTTTTTCATACACTGCAAGTTAAATAAATTCTCCTAAGCTCTTTTCTACAGAGGCTCTTGTTACAATCTGTAAAGATAAATAAATATCTGAAGCAGGTCATTAAACATGGGAGTGAGAGAGGCTTTGTTACCGAGATGACCAGCAGGCTAAAGGGAACAACAGAAAATAGATGGATATAGAGGACATTAAAAGTAACGATAATTGGATGTAGTGAAAAGGACAACAAACCACAAATTCAAGGACAATCAAAAAGTTTGTTCCTGAAAGTCCAGCGTATCGTCCCCCATGACCTACAGCAGCTGTGTTCATGACATCAGCGCACCTCACACACGGGACAGCACAGTCCTCCTGCTAGTGCAACAATGTTTTCTTCACCATCCTTAGACGATGAAATGATCCTGTATCCGTGTACATCGTCTCCTGCTAAAACCAGAGAGCGACTCCACCCAAGAGCAGTGCAGTCGCTCCTGGCTTTGGCAACTTGGGAGTTTTTAGTGGCTCAATGCGGCCGTGAGGGGAAAATCCGTTTAATACGTCCAACACGAGCAGCGGTCCACGAGCCCCGTGTCGCCTCCCGCAGGTCGGCTTCAGGCCGACGGATCCAGAGCGGTGGAGGTATTGAAACACAGAGGTCACAAAAAGAGTCAGGTGACCCCTCTGCTATCCCTCCAGCGTGATGAGCACACCGCTCGTAGAAAAGAAAGGAAGTAAAGGAAGGCATGAGCTCTCTCTCTCTCTCTCTCTCTCTCTCTCATATATACACACATCTCTCAGACCTGCACACCGCGGCCGTGCATTTGGATGACCTGGGCTCTAAGGGTCTGGATGGCAGCCAGGATCAGCTTCTGGTGCTCAAGGGAAGTGATGCCAAGACTCAGTACATCTCTGTAGAGAAAAGAGGCAAGAGGAATGTCATTGGCTCAGATGAGGAACTACATGGAAGTATGTCTGTAATATCAAAAACCACATTTCGGTATACAAATTTGGTGCAGTCCTGTGTGAATCTGCATTAAATAATTATACACCATTGAAGACGTTGGCCAGGCAGCTAGGTACTGTGTCTATTAATTTTAATACGATAATTATGCCTACTAGTTTCTCATTTAATTCTTTGTTAAGTAATAAAGCCAATTATACTTCCCTGAAGGCCACGGCGATGCTAGTTACACTCTAAAACAGCGTATTACATAACACATCTTATAATATTCTGTTCTCTTAATTATCTTCTCTGGAACAGGAAAGGTCACATGGTTACGTAAAGCCACTTACTGTACAGTCATCCGGGCCACAGACTCCAAGTAGCAGTAGCCTGCAGCAGTGAAGTTGTCCTTGTACCGGCCCATGTCCACAGCGTCCAGCCACTCTCCCACCGAGTTAAAGGACGGAAAGGAGGGCAGAGGCCTCTCCGCTATGGTAATGGATGAACTCAGGGTTCTGCAGGACAAGGAGCAGGGTTACGCTCAGGATGACAGAAAGTCCGTTGGAACTACGGCTCACTCCAGCGTCCATTGGCTGAGGCCGTGTGCTACCGGGCCGTACCTGCGCGCCAGCGTGGAGGAGCCAATCCCATCGGGGGAGCGGACGCTCTTGCTGAGGGCTGAGTGGATCTGGCTGAAGCTGGGCCGCTCCGTCCTCTCCTTCTGCCAACAGTCCAGCATCAGCTGATGGAGATGTGGGGGGCAGTTAACGGGAGCCGGCAGCCTGAAGCCGTCCTCGATGGCCTTAATCACCTACAGGACGTAATCAGGTTAGAAAGAATCTGCAGGTCTTACTAGTAGTCTCAAGTCCTAAGTAGTAGAATACAAACGTGCCGCAGCTTTTGTTTTCCATTGTCACTAAATACACCACCTATAACATTCCATTGCATTGTTTTCCTTGTTTAGCTAGAAGCATCCGTTAAGGTCAGCTTGCAAGCACCAACTGCAGAACACTGCTAACCCAAGCTACACGTATGCAGCGATGTCTCGACTCAACGCTCAAACACAAGAGTGGTGAAGCGATTAAGAAAGAGAGAAGAAAGGATCCACTGAGAGGCTGTCTGCGGATTGAAAGGTCACTGTTCATTGTCTCAGTGTCACTTCACAGGATATTTGATTGGGTATTACAATAGTTCTATTTCAGTCCAACACTTTCATTTCCTATAGTGTAATTTGTAGTCTCCCTGTGGATAAAATAAATGAATAAAAACCAGAAGATACATTAGAGACAAAACAAAGACCACAGGAGCTCTTACTTTGTTACACCCGGGACGGTCTAAAAGATAAGCAACTAAATACAGCGAGTCAGACACAACGCTTCATCTCAGCGTTTTTAATCTAACCCTGTGAGGCCACACCAGCACAGCATGGCAAGCGTCCCCTCAACGTGCCTTACTCCTCCATCAAACCAATGATGTCTCCACGCAGAGCCCATTCACTGAGACACCTCGCAGGAGATCTCCTCTCAGGATATCCAGGGACCCACAATGCGTCCTCCAAGAGATACAATCTCCTGAAAGGAGGAAATAGTTGGAGCACAATAACAGAAATGCCATCCATCAGCCGCATTATTTCCTGAAACGCTCTTTCTTCTCTGCGGCCGAGCGGCGGCTCCCTCCGCCGTCCCCTCAGCCCCTTAAGCTCCCATCTCACTAAAGAGCGCTCATAAAAGGATTTTCACCGTTTGACATTTTCCATTTAATCAAAGCGGGAAGGTAAAGGGCACCGCGGATCACAGGTGGACTGCCCGGGCAACAATTCCGTTATGAAATAATGTATCAGTTTAAAGTGGATTAATATCCCCGGCGCTCTACAACACTGACCTTTGGCCTCACAATTGGGAAGTTTGATAATATGAACCAGGCTGAGAGGAAAGTTTCTGCTGTGGGGAAAAAACTAACTTCAAAAAAGAAACATGCTAATAATCCACTGATTTTGCACTAAGAGGCCTTAATTGCCTGTAATTTGAGAGGGTATAATTATCCTAAAAGATCCTCCCTTTGCTGCCTTGTGTGCTGTCGGCTTAACAACAACAACAAAAACCCCACAGACACGTTACAAGCCAAAAAGAAACGGGCACCAGCCCACATTTGATAGGTTTCTAGTGAAGATCTACAGAGTCCTGTCGACTGGTCAATCTCCCCAACCCTTTACTGGAATGAAGATTTCTTTTCAACCCCAGGATGGCATTCTGGGCCGGGTGGGGGGGCAATAGAAGGGGTTCAATGCGTTCTTAAGAGAAAACAGGATTGGTCATGGAGCTGATGGACTTAAAAGTGGGGGACTTGGCTCGGCAAAAGCTTCCAGAGGTACTGTGGCTTCCTGGCCTACTTTTAATAACATCCAAGCTGGGCATGAATACGCAGTGCATTGATAGAGGGAGGGAGACTTTTAAAGTGCAGATATTCTATAAAAAAGGAAGGGAGGCGAGAATATAAAGCACATGACTGGGGGGGGATTAATGGAAAAGCACCCTCCTATCTCGAAGCTTTTCTCTCACAGACGGCCACACACACACACACACACACACACACACACACACACACACACACACACACACACACACACACACACACTCACGTCCTGGTTGCCCATATCCCAGTAGGGTCTCTCTCCATAGGACATGACCTCCCACATGACAATGCCGAAGCTCCAGACATCTGAGGCCGAGGAGAAGCGGTGGTACTGGATGGCCTCGGGAGCGGTCCACAGCACCACGCTCTTCCCTCCGTGCTGCAGCGGGAGAGCAGAGTTCGTAGCACTTGAGCCTAAATATTCTTTGACAAGCTTTTGAACATATTTTCATGAAATCAAAAGAATGGGTGCACCTGGAGTGGAACAGGAAAATATTCAGGGAAATAATATGTTATGGTTCCTGAGGGTTAATGATATTATCTGAACAGGACGTGTGCTAACTGTCGCTTAGTACGGGGCTCATTAAGAACATCAACACTGCCTGTGTGAACTTGAGGCTTTGTGCCACTCTGATGGTCATTAATTAGAAAAAAAGTTTTTGGTATCACTTTACATACTGAAAAGGCTTTATTAGTTTATAATTGTTTCACGGTATAATCCCAATTAAAGGCACTCACCAATATCCCTAATACTTCACAAAATGAACAATGGCCATAGCTAATTCTAAAGTATTTCCCAATTTCACTTATTAAGTCATATGTCATAATACCTTCTTACTGCTGGTCATAGTTGGAATGCATTGTATTCTTATCATCCTCTAGGACCCTTTGTACAAGCTGATTATGACCCATTATAATTGTGTTTATAATGCACTTTGTTACCATTGTGTTCTTACCAGTGAGGTGTAGATGGCCTCTATCTTGTCCTCCTGAAGAGGTCTGAAGCCGGACACCTTGCAGCCCAGGTTGGAGTTAACCAGCACCTGATTGGTAACGTTTGGAGAGGAAATTATTACAAATTGTGCTGTGCCTCATCTGTCTGCAACGTCACCCCTGCGTGTGCAGTTCCATCAGGGAAATCACACATAGTGACACCAAAACGTGACAAGGCAATTTTCAACAGTATTGTCTCTTCTTTTTCAGCTTTGCATGTTGCAGTAACCAAAACCTGCAGCCAAGTGATTGCCAAAGACCCTGTTGGACCCAGATGAATTGCATTCTCCGACCCCCCCCGCCTCCCTTACCTTGTGTGCAGCCAGCCGTTTGTGGATGAAGCCCATATCGGTGAGGTACTTCATCCCCGAGGCCACACCGGTCAGCAGATCCATCAGCTGCATTACGCTCAACTGGCCTTCGTGTTTCTGAGGTCACGTGTGGCAGAAGAGAAGTGAGAGAGGAGACGGGAAAGTGAAAGAAGACGGGAAGGAAGTGAATGGCAGAGGGAGAGAGGGGAGTTCAGAGTAACAGTGTGGATACAATCATCCGAAAAGAACCGCACATCTGTTACTACAGTACAATGATGTGCCCACTGGGCTAAATCCCTTTATATGGAGAATAAAAACAAATAGGCTATTAATTCCTATCATTATAAACCACGCCACAGTGGTTCACAGAGCAGAGGGGCACAATAACAGTTTACAGAGGCTTACAGCAGAATCACTCCATTTGTGCCGTTAATTATGCTACATTTCCTTATTACTGCAATAAGCCCAAGGACAGCTGCCCCAGGACTGCATTATAATAATGCTGGCTATAGGATCATTAGAGCAAAAGGCCTTGTTTGTGAAACGGCTCCAAAACGGACGATTATGACTGAGCTTAGATAAAGAGCAAACACGTCTGCACAACTTACCCGGAGGAAGGAATCTAAGGCCCCGTTTGTCATGCTCTCCACTATGATCATCATGGTGTTACCTGGAGACAGGAGGGCAGATGAACACGTGAAAGTGAGGTAAAGCGCAGAGAATCAAGGGGTGGGAGAGTGAAGTGAGACGGTAATAGAGACAGAGAACCAGAGAAGGAGGAGGGGGGGGGGGGGGAGGATAAAGTAAGTCTGGTCCACTCGGCAGCACGGCATCCATTGTGCAAAGCAATTCTTCACCCAGTGAACTGTGGTGAAGCCAGAAGAACCAGTGTGATGCCCCAGCCGACTCAAAGTTTAACAACCCTCAAACACTCACTCACACACAATCTGTGCAACCACAAATGCACACAGTGTGCGCGTTGGTACACACCGCACCCAAGCACCACGGACACACACACACACACACACACACACACACACACACACACAGACACACACACACTGAGGCCAGGCACAGATGGCAGAGATCCAGCAGTGCTATGAAGTGCACAGAAGAGGAAAATGAGACTGCAGCAGTTGGAGTGGAGAGGAAACACGGAGAAAGGGGGAGTGGATTATGGGAGCTTGAGAGAGTAAAATAAGCCTTTATGGATACGTAAAGCGCTAAGAATGATCCATGATAAGCAATCAGTCCCGGCATTTTATGGAGGCACATTGGAAAACTACCATGACTTGGCATTAGTACATCCACAATTAATGGTTTGCCAGATCACCGGGCTATCAGGAACAACATGTGCACTGTGGGCCAATCACGTCCTTGATTTAGAGCGTTCGACCGTGTGTGGGTTTGTTGCTCAGGGTGGGAATGACAAGATGGAAAGAGCTACTTGACAGAATTATACAGTTTATTATACAGTTTGTGTCAGGTGATCTCCTGCTAAAAAGCTTTGTGTTTCAGATGTTTAATAGAAAGGCGGAGGGAGGAAAATTGATTGTCTGACAGAGAGGGGGAGTCAAGTAAAAAAATGCTTTCCGCTTCCACCCACTAATTCAGACAAAGTCTAACGCACTTGTAAGTCAGAATCTGAATACACATCGAAAAAGCAAATGCTTACTCTTCCGCTTCAAACACAGGTCAATATGAGCTCCGTCAGGCTGTCGCAGGAGCAGAAGGAAACTGAAATATCACCCCGAAAAAATATCCCCACATCCTGAGCAGAGGACAAACAGCGTCACAGGCAATCATACTCGACAAAGCTACATAGTGGACCCTGATCTTTACCGTTATGCGCTCAAGTAGCAGCCACATCGGATCGGTTTAACAGCTCGGTAGATTCTCACACCGAGGGTTGAGACACGGCGGTAAGAGCAGTGTGGTCCCTGTTAAAATACTACCAAATCACTGTATTACTATATCATAATAATAATACATTTTATTTGTAATGCACTTACATTTGAAACAAATCGTAAAGTGTTACAGTTAAGATCATAAAAACATCAATATAAAAAAACTTAATTAAAACTCATAAGTTTAGGGTTAGGGGTTATCTGTCGGGATCTTATCTTAAGTTATGGCCTGGCACTTTATGGACATAAATTTGATAATGATCGAACTATTAAGAGCTGCACATTTTTAAAGCAGGACACTTTTTACATTGTGCTTTTGGTACCTTTTAAAGCAAAATACCTGTTTGACAGCTCTGGCTGTGAAACCTACGCCGGACAATTGTCATTAGCACTCACGATTCCCATTTGTGAACACATATTTTGTGCAATAGTAGGCTTTTAAAATTGTCAATGAAATAACTGTCCCCCAAAATTCTGAGTTGATTGGACAAACTGATGATCCACAATGGTATTAAATGATGGCGAGAGGGTGAGAAAATGCGTTTGGAGGCTCCAAGATGGCTCGATGTGGTGGAGGAGAAGGAAGTGGGCTGATGTAAGGTGTAAGTGATGTAAAGCAGGTGGTTTGTACTCTAACAGTATGCAGTGTGTGTGTGTGTGTGTGCCGTTTATCTGCACGCATGTGTGATCTCATGCCAAGAGAGGAGGCAAGCAATTAGGTGTGTGTGTGTGTGTCAATGATAGTGAAAGAGAAAGTGTGCATATAGGACTGTATGTGTGTGAGGGAGCATGCACGTGACTTGTCTATAAATTACGGTGTGTGTGTGTGTGTGTCCGTACATGCGAGTGTTTGTGCACGTGATGGTGGAAGAGATTGGAGAGGATCTCAGTGCCCCGCTGGGTCTCTAGCACCAATTACTGTAGCCTGCACA
Organism: Apeltes quadracus; assembly: GCA_021346845.1. Taxonomy (NCBI): domain Eukaryota; kingdom Metazoa; phylum Chordata; class Actinopteri; order Perciformes; family Gasterosteidae; genus Apeltes; species Apeltes quadracus. The sequence goes on along the minus strand of CM037926.1, from coordinate 4,230,802 downwards.
TCTGCTGCCATCCTACTGAGCACAGAGTGTGTTTGGGCACCGTGCCCCTCCCACACACACACACACACACACACACACACACACACACACACACACACACACACACACACACACACACACACACACACACACACACACACACACACACACACACACACACACACACACACACACCCTGACCACGCATCACTGAGGCAGTAACTGAAACTTCACAAACTCTTTAAATCTTCTCCCTTCACCTGCCATTCCCATTAACCTGTATCTCATCTGATCCGTCTCTGATGTCTCTCCCCTCAGCCTCCTCTAACGTTTTTCTTTTCCCCTCCGTCCTACTTCGTCTTCCATCCTGTTTTCACTCTAGGACCTCAATTGCCTCATGTCTGTCAAAAATGGGCCTCGATGTAGCTCAGATGCGGATGGCCTATGAAATCCCTATACTCTCTGCTATTAAGCCCTTTTCTTCTTTTCCATCCTCCCGTGCCGCCCTCTTTGCTGTGAGCGCTGACCCCCTCCACGCGTGTGATATTCATGTGTATCGCAGTGCTCTTCCTGATCCTCTCGCCTCCAGTGATACTGAAATGGTTCCCGTTCTGCTTCCCTACAGCCTTCCTTTTTTCCCCCCTTCCCTTCCTCCTCTCTAACGGAGGTGGTGACCCCTCTTTATGAGCGTGGAAGCGGTCAAACTGTCCCACACCTCTTTTGATCCTTGGATACCTGAGATTTTCCCCCTGCTGTGCTTCTTTTCATCTTCCCCCACTTGCCTTCCTCACCAAACTGCCTTTCGCTTTCTGCTTGATCTGCGTCACCAGCCTCCGTACCGGTTGTGATGACGCCTTCCAGCCGGATGATGTTGCCGTGGTCGAACTGCCCCAGGATCCCGGCTTCGCTGAGGAAAGAGCGCCGCTGTTTTTCGGAGCAGCCGGCCCGTAATGTCTTTATGGCCACTGGAAGCTCTCGCTTACTGGGGAGCTTCAGGCAGCCACGGCATACTTCCCCAAAGTCACCTGTAGGGGAGGAACGGACAAACAGGGGTCACGAAACCAGTGAGAGCTGGGAAGGAATATGGCACAGTAATGGGGAGTAATACCTGTGCATTAGTTTAAAGGAAGGGGACAAGGGGTGAATAGCGTGTGGTTCAGGGGTCAAGTTGGAGCAGAATCAGATGCAGAAATACGAGAGGGAGGACACAAATGAACAGACACTATAAACTGAGAGGAACATGAAACGCAAGGGGTCAAAGGGAGATCAAAGATGGCGGCCAGGGCGCAGGTCATCGGACATCTAGTATGGCATAAAATGATTTTGCTTCCGTTAAAGAAAAGGAGTACTAATATTTATTTGTCCTACTGTAAAAACAAAGGAACACTTTCCCAAGTTACACTAGATCATTTGACTCTTTTCAAGTAGCACTAACTAGGCCAGTTACACCGGAGTAAAATGGCTTCTGTGTCGCTCCGAAACACTGTAGCGTTTGATGGGCATGGCGGCAATTGTGCGTTGATAACGTGTGAACAAGAACAATCACGTACCTGTGTGCACAATTCTCTCTATCTTAATGCTGGAGTTGTCCAGCTCTTTGGCAAAGGCGTGCACTGCCTGCAGCAGGTCATCGCAGGTCTCCGGGTCAATGTAGGTCCTCCGGGTGGGGATCTTAACTGCACACACAAACATGCATTATAAGGCATCGCTCTGAAATCATTAGTTGCACTGCCAAGGCAACATTCGGCTCGAACATGGGTGCCCCTTCAAAACGCAACTAGTTTAGACTCCATCGGGAGTCTTTGTTCGTGAACTGTGACATCTGTGGCAAAATAGAGATGGCAATAGGACTGTAACGATAACAGATTTTGCTTGACGATTAATTGAAGTAATTATCGCGATAAACGATAATATTGACATTTTTAGACCATTTTCAACTAATATAATGATAATGGAATAATAATGCAAATACACCCTTCAAAGATCAATAAACTTTACTTTAAGAACAATTGACACAGGAACTGCAAGACCACCAAAAACAATATGCCTAAATAAAATAGACTTATTAACATAAGAATAGCCTAATGTAGTCTGGCGTACTTTAGCAAGGACTTGTAAAAATCAAACAACCAAAACAATAAATAAAATGGATTATTAAGTCTCTGTAACATGTTGGTTGTATTGATGTTTTTTGATGACACCGTTTTACCACAAATGCGACATACTGGCTCGCACATGTCCAATCAGGGGCAAAGAGGATTAAGAGTCTCAGAATGGTGGGGCAAGACACGACGAGACAGCAACCCATAATGTGTCCTCCATATGCTAGTCAGCGCTAGTCTCTTTGGTGAAACGTCCATATGATGCACGAAAGAGATAAAAGGAGCCACACTCAGATTGAGATATCATTAAAACTTGCTCAACACAAAGCATTTCTCAGTCGGGAAACAAATTGGCATCGCTGTGTCCGTGAAACAAAGCATTTGTCTCTCTCATAAGATTATTGAACATGAGCCCCAAAATGTTGCCAAGGAAAAAGACTGGGATCAATATCTCAGAGTAACCACAGACTTTTGAGACACCGTATTCCGCTGTCAGTACGCTTAATTTAAACATCACAGTTTGACACGTTTAGTCATTTATCTGTGGTTATACACAGCACAGAAACATATAAAACATGTTTTGCTGGTAGCTGATTTTTGTACAACAAAATGCTTGTGTGTTTTCACAACTTGCCTAATTCTCTGTTTCTGTAAGTTTTGACCTTGCACATCTCCAGAGGGAGAGAAAAACCCAGATGAAAGGCTTTTAGTGCTCAAATCTGACTTTGGGTTCCCTCCATGCAGCTTTAGTCAGATCACAGGGCTCCTCCACAAGGCTTTTTGTCTCTTCCTGCTTGCTTCAAAATGTTATCTCACTGAACACACACATATGCAAAATAACAGACACACACAAACACTATATAATCTTCAGGCAAAAAATGTGGACATTCTTCGTAGAAAGGAAAATGCAGAGGATGAAATCCCTCAAAGTGCCACCACACTGGAAGTAGGCTTGCTCCTTGGTTGCTTGCTACTTTCTAAAAATATTGACGGTTTGGCCAAAAGACGTCTCCAAAGATAGAACTACTCTTTGTCCTCCATCCATCATGTGACATCTGGTAGATGTCCTAATAAGTATACAACAGTGACGCATTGTGGGCTGTAGCATGTTAATACACAACAAGGCTTAACATCAGTCAAAATAGAAACCGAGAGTCCAAATTCAAAAAAGATTAATTCTTTCATGTATAAATGATGCCATGGGATAACGTCTTTCATAACCTCAACAGGATCTCCTCCATCACGGTGATGAGACGCGGCAAAAGCAACATTCAGCTGACATTCAAAGCTGGAACTGATATTGACTGTTTGACTGAACACAACGGAACAAAAGCACCATCTGATTCCACCATTCGCCTCTTGTTGTCTTTATCAACTGCCAAACACTGTGTACTAACAAACTACAGAATGAACTCGCCAGCACATCGACAGATAACATTTACCGGTGAACTACAGTTCGGAATCAGATGACCTTTGACCCTGATTACTGCATGTTAAGAATAGTCCTCCCAGGAAAAGGGCTCGTAATTTCCCCAAAAGCGGTGCCGAAATGTGATTACAGCTCTGGATCGACTTGAGGCATATAGTGGCTGCCTCATAACAACTTATTGATCCAACACTTACACACACGCAGGTCTGCTGGTGAGTACAAACACCCACTGAAATACAGGATGTTTGAGCGCACACATTTACACACACAAATACAGCCAAACGTAAACTACGCGGCCAATTCATCCCTTTTCTGTTTAAGGCTGAGGCTGAGTGAAGGATCAAAAAGTCTTTTCTGTCAAATGTTTCACACTGTGGGGCCCCACACACATACACAGGACGGGGTGCTTGTATGTCTACTATAAAGGGGCAATATGCTCATCTATATGGTTACAAACGTGCAGATACACAAATGTGGCTGATTCATTTTTAGGGTTAACTGTGTCCCTGTCATGAGCGATTGAGGGGAAACTAAAGCATATTCACACTCGGCTGGATAATCTTTAGTGGACCACAGAGTGACTGTTTCCAGCCCCCATATATTTTCATTCTACACAAAAGGCCTCCATCATGCCTCGCTATCTTTCTCCACTCAAACCGGCTGATGAATAAATGGGGTCTATTAATCCGGATGGCGGATGAGTCTTGATCCGCTCTCCCATGTTTCTAGGTCACATACAACGTTATGAGCGGCGTCACTGACGATGTACCCCCCTGCCAAATCACCTCCTTATACAGCGGGGCTCTCCCCAGTCACTGTGCCCGTGGCTCCCTCCTCTTCCCTTTCTTCCTCCTCTACTCTATTGCTCTCACACACCCCTTCACTCATGCACCCGTCTTTGCACGGTAATATACGGGCGAGGGTTGCGTTTTCAAGGGTACTGGCCAGCGAACAGATGGGAAGAAAAGTCTTAGTGAAATCCTACCGCTACCTCTCCCGAGTCAGGGGGCAGGAAGTGGACTTTAGAGAGCGTGTGTTGGATAGAGAGACACAAAAAAACATGTCTTTGTGCCAATTTATGTAAGTGTTCGTGTCCTACAAAAAAAAGGTAGCTGTGTGTGCGCGTTTGAAAAGCGGGCCAAATGAAATTGCATGTGTGCGTGTATGTGTGTTTCTGTGAGTATTGCATGCTTGTCAGCTGTTGACATGTCTTTGTTTGGGCAGATTTAATTCCCAACCGCATGGCTTTGGCTCATTATTCATCAAGCATAGTGCTCCAAACCTCTCCAGAGGGCCCAGCATGCTGGGAGATTAAACAACGAAAAATGAGCACGCTATGAGCCCCCCTCCATCCCCCAACACACACACAGCATAGCATTGGCACGCACACTTGCACACAAACAGGAAGAGAGATGTCAAACTGCCTCCATTCTGTCGCTGTTAAACAGAAAAGCCTATTGGGAGCTTTGGGAGTCGAGTTAAAAAAAATACACACAACAGAACACACACAACAACATTTAACGTCTGTTTTGGAGGCGCAATCTCTGCCGATGCCTGCTTTGTTCTCGAGCTCTAAGCAGTCTTCTCCCCTCCTCCAGGTTTCAATCTCACACCCACCCACACCCCCCCTAATGGAGTGTGTGTGCAGGCTCAGCGTGGGCCTTAAGTGCGGTGTGATGCAGAGGAATGTGTGTGTTGAGATGCATTCCAGCACATGCAATAATAAAGAATCGATTGACAGATTTCACCCCCCTTCCTGCGTTCCGTCCTAAACATGTGAACAAACAGGTATTCGGTAATAGAGTGATCAGCGCTGTCACTTACACTGGAAGTAAAGTTCCTCGTCTCCCTCTTGAGAGGCTTTGCTGTAGCCACATTGTCTGCAAAGAAAAACAAAGACAAGCATCAGTGGGGTTTTTTTCTCCCTCAGTTGGCACACAAACAAATAAAAGCATCAGACGCTGTTGTATGATTACATGGAATGTGCAAAACCCTGAGATGAGAGAACGCGATATTGAGATAAGAGACCCCCGATGCAACGGAGCTGATTCAACAGCCGGAATAAGTGAAATCCTGCCTGATTTGACCGAGCGAGTCACAGATACACACCGATAGGCCGCTGTTGTTTCACCCTGATGGAGGTTTTATGAGAAGATGCACACACATGCTTTCAACAGGCAGAGGCACACTGTTATCTCTCATCCGTTACCACCACATGGGGTCTAAAGAGGAAAGAGCTTTCTATGATCTGACTGCGGATGGTTATTCCGCTTAGAGAGGAACTTAAGAGAGGGCTCTTAGTGGTAACAAGCGCACACGTTCGCAAACAATCCACCAAAACGCACCCTGTTTGAGGTCAACAAGCGATGAACGGACACCGTGCTTACTTGGATTAGAGTGAGTGATGGAAAAACGAGACGAGCGGGTTGCAGCCGAGGAACTGAAAAGCGCTAGTCGATGAAGCCGGACGGGCCGCCGGGCTGCAACCCGGAACCACGTGGGCCGCACCGAGGTTTAGGACATGATGTTAGTTGGGTTTGCATGGGTGTGATTCATGGTAGCGGCCGTGGGGACATGAGCCTACCGCATTTGTAAATATGATAGTATAATATTATAGTATATTCTTCATTTCTTTTGTGATTTTGTCCCTGTATTATAAGGTGTTTCTCTACTTTTTCCGTAATTATTACTTTCGTTCAAAATGTTGGTATGTTGGTTTTCAATGTGCAAAGTTTTGAACATCATTGTGAGCTATTGAAGTCCAGGGGTGTATAAATTCATGGAAACATTTACCATACATTGAATAGATGCCACACACATTTCAAAATGTTTCTTTCCCAAAATGATTCAAAAGATGACAGAAGAGCAAAATGCCAGAAACTCAGAGATAGCATTAAATACGAAGAAGTAATTTAATCTGAGAACCATACGGCATTTTGTGTTTTCCTTTGGACAAATGATGCCATTTAAAGTCCACACAATGTAGGAAATGATGCATTTGACGTTCACAGGGTCCTGGGGGAGGACCCACAGACCCCCATCTTAATATGGGCCCTCGCCTCACTTACATTCAACATTGCAAGCATCATATGATGCTCATGAAGTGACAGCGTAACATGAATAGTTGTGGCCGGTTATGTTTCCGGTGTCTGGTAAATGAGCTGCTATGATTGATGACATTGCGGCGCACAGTTTGTACATGGCAGAGTCAATGGGTGCGGTTGTCTATGCTTGTGTCTACGGAGAAGTGTGCGGGTGTCTGTGTGTGTGTTTGAGAAAAACAATAATATGTGGGAGCCCACAGATCTACGTGTGTGCTCCTGGTTCTTCACAGGTATGCACATGCCGGTAAAAGCACAACAAGGGGTTACGCAGTTATATGAACAAAAGCTCACATTCACAGGGTTGTGTGTTGTATGTAGGGGGAGAGGGCTGTTACATGTGAGTGTTTGCAATGGTGGACGTGATCGGCTGACACATCCCTCAGACTGTGCAGCAACAGGGTCAGGACCCTGGTCAGCACCCCGTCTGTCAAAACACACCAGCAGACACATGCAGCACAGATCCTCGGGGCAGGTGATACCAGACAGGGTAGAGGAGACCAGAATATATAGATAAGAGCACAGCGGTTAGGGGGGGGAGAGGGGCGGCACCAGGAGGAGCGAGATGCAAAGGAGTAAGCGAGTAAATGGTTAACAGGAGGATTGAGGTAAAGCTTGGAGGAAGTCATGAGACATCCTAATAATTGGGCAGAAGGGTTTGCAACAAAGAAGACATAGTTGAAGAGGCACGCAGAATAGCCCATGGAGTACAGAGAGAGGGGAGGAAGAAGAAGCAGGAAAGGAAGAAGGAATAGATGGTAGTAAGGAGTTCATGTCCATGATGGATGGCAAGGGATGAGTTACATGGAATGGAAGCAATACTGCATGCAGAAGTAGAGCAATAGTCGATCTAAGGGAAGAATCCTAATGAAAGGAAAGATGCGAGGAGAAGGGCGAGGGGCTAAGCTTTGGTGAAAGGAAATAAGGATAAAAAAAATAAATTGACAGGACTGCCTGAAGTAAAAGTTGCCTGACTTGATTCCATTTTGCCTTTTGAAATGTCACAGATGTGACCGAATTGAAATGGCAGATGCAAAGCAGGTCTTTCTGGAGGGCTGCACCTTTTTGCGTATGAATCCAAAAGACTCATTCTGTAGAGCACAGTACTGAGGATAGATGAGGAACTAAACAAACACTGGGTTTGGCCTATTATCATTCCCTTAGTACCAAGAAAGAGTGGGGAAGAAAGAAGAGGCAGAGAAGAAATGGAAAGACAACAGGGAGGAAATGTAAAGGGCAGAGGAACGGTTTGGGAGGGTTTGGGGGTGAGGTGGGCAAGAGGGGAGGGCAGGCATGCCAGTGTACCTGGGCATCAGCTGTGTGAAGGGAGGAAGAGGAGAAAGAAGAGGAGGAGGAGGAGGAGGAAGAGTGGAGAAGGAGGTCGAAAGCAGCACCACGCTAGCAGGAGTTACATTGGAGGAGCTCGAGCAGACGCTGCTGGGAAAAAAACAAGGCAGAGGAGGAGGGGGGGGGGGGGGGGGGGGGCATGTCAATTCTGGCTCGTCTCATTTCTTGGAAAAGATGGTCAATAAACACATTTTTGGATTGATGATTAGATTAATTTCTCCCAAACCGAATCATGATGGCTGCTGGCAAATAAAAAAAACATGCGGAAAAGCTATGAAAACATTTATTCTCTGTTATGAAAATATATCCTGCCGTTTTTTTTTTTAATCACTTCATTACATTTGCTTCCCAAATTTATATTTTTAACAAGAATTCCGGACCATTTTGAGTTTCACACAAGAACCAGATGGCTGGAAGAAAACACGGACGATTCTGGCCAAATCCTGTCCGCGCCAGATGAGTCTCATCGAATGTTAAAGCTTTGAATCATCATCTTTGTTTCAGTCTCGTGATTTAGAATTAGCATCGGCTATTTCTACTTATAGATTATACTCAACGGACACTCATCTGTCAAGTACAGGCAAGGGTCCACTCGCCCGGGAGCGATAGGGCAGAAAAAAGGAACGGATGCCATGTAAATGAAGCCTATGCTGCCTGCCTGCGCTTTCCTACTCACAAATTCTCCTCTAAAATAAAGCGCAGTTATGGAAATAAAATGCTTACGAGGTGACACAGCAGGAATGGAATCCTGGATGACGTGTGAGCGTGAAGCAGATGAATTATGCCAGCAGAAAGGCGTGTGGGGCCAAATACATGGAAGATTCAATTGAATCCAGTTTTCTTTCATCGCATTGGGAGATGCTCCTGGAAAGCAGACTTCTGTGATCAGTGCTGGAGCATTTTTTTATTGGTCAAATATGTTAAACAGGGAATTTTACATCTTTTGTTGACCAAACAGCAGACATTATAGCTTTGGGATTGGCTAAAAAAAAATGTCTATGAATATTGAATGGTGATATACATTTTAAGAACTGACAGCGCGTTTAAAATGAAAGATGTCTGTCTGCTGGGGAGGGGATTTTTAAAACTACACACGTGTACTCATCTTTTTTTTCCCCATCAAAATGTTCCTCCATATTCATTCCCATTCATTCATGCCACGTTGCTCGTGGCAGCTGTCCATGCACGTACAGGGACTATTTTTCTGAAAATAGTACTAAGGATACACAACGTTTGGTGGCTACTAATTTGTGCTGAAAGGCAGCTATTTACTTACTATTTACAATTACATACAAGTTTGAGGGTTGCAGGTACTGCTCCGAATGGGACAGCGGTGAGGTTTGTCGCTCATGCGTGAGTGTTTTGGACGACGGGGGAGAAAAATGCTCCAAAAGACAAAGCGCCAACCATCAAAAGCGAGACAAATGGGCGAGCTTGTCGGATGGAGTGCGGCCGCCATCCGTGCGAATGTGCGCCTTCAAACGCGCGCGACCACCACCCGTGTCCCCGCCTTAACGCGCGCGCTGAAGGACTCATTTGCATGTGCCGGTGCGCGCCGGGCCGATCGATGTAACAGAGATCCCTCCAGCTGTGACCGGGAGCCGGCTGCCTCTGCGAACACCAGAGCTCGGTAATTGAGGCATCAAGCCATTCCTTCTTTGTCTCTCTATGCAAAACATGACGAGCAAGTTAATGGTCCAGCAGGGAGGAACAAGGCAGAGCGCTTTCAATGAATTCAGCGATGGAAATAAAAGAGGGAAAGGAGAAGCATCGTTATTCATCACTAGCCTGCGTCCAAAGCATGTGTGTGCGGCTGTGCTGAGAGTACGCACATTTTTGCATATTCTGTGTAGTCCTACTGCAATGCTGTTTTTTCAGTGTTTATCTATGTCCTGTTTATCCTTCTATTCCTGTGCAGAAGCTTGACTGACAGCAGCGGTTTGTAAGGGGATCCTGGTGGTGAATAGAACCAATTTCTACACCCGGTTGACTCCATCATCGGGCCGCTTGTGTTCATGTCGAACCGGGCTGCTGGTCTCTATATCACTATCCCCTCGTTATAGAAGCCTGCGTTGCTTCATGGGGATTTGAGTTGGCTCAAATGCAGATTGGTGGGTGTGCGCATTTGTGTGCGTTTGTGTGTAGAGGATAGAACAAAAGGATGCACTCAAACTATGCAAACAAATGCTTCCACAATGTTTCCAAAAAATCTCCCTGGACAGATATCAGTTGAACGGCAGCCAAAGGAAATTTCTGGCCTTGTGGGGGAGTAAGAGATATGTGCTCCTCACGTATGTGCTTGCATGTGTGAGGGTGTGCACACCGCAGACTGTGTCAGTGTGTGTGTCTGTGAGAAGCGAGCTGGCAGAATATAGAATTGGACAGGAGTCAGAGAGCAAAGTGGTTGGAACGGTAAGCCGAAATGCACTTCCACCCTGTTTATCAGCACAGCTGAATAAAACATGCAATATGTACTCATTGCAAAAAACAAGACAATAAGCGCCTGATGTTACACTGAATGGCAATTGATTTAATGTTTGTGTCTTTTGGTTTACTAGCTCTATCTAGCAACTGTCTACGCGAAACATTTCAAAGAGGGAAAGAAAACGCTGCTAAATGTTTAATTGTTTGTGAGCCATCAGACGCGGTGTTTTAAAACGGCCCACAGAAACGCCCTCTCTCTGAAATGATGGCTGGATTTTCTAAAGCCATGAGCAGGTGTAGAAGTTTACTCTTCTCTCAGATTACCAGAATTCAATTGCGCTGAAAGATTGTTAAGGATCAAAACCTCAGCTTAAACTGCACTTTTTCTAAAGTTTCTACTGTGACTGAATTCATGCAATTTAGTTATAATAAGCACTGAAACTGAAGAGCTGCCACTGAATTAAGAAATGAAGCCTCTCACTCTTCTTGCAGAAGTCTCAACGGTCCCTTCAACCACAAAACTCTTCCAATTACAAGTGATGTTTTGATAAGACTAACAATATGATCAAAAATTAGGCCACAAATAATAGAGGAGGTGGTGGTGAAACTCCAACCATTTGCATAAAGAGAAATGCTTCAGTAGCCTCTCATCCTCCAAAGAGAGAAATACCGTCCTCTCTAATTGTACGAAACACAAACGAGTTTTGAAAGCCGAACACGTTGGTCTGAGTAAACCAGGCGTCAGCTGTTATGCAAGTGACGCTGCGTTAACCTCTCTCTGATCCTCTTTGCCGTTCCACGATTCCTACTCATCTATGCGAGAACTAATTAGATAGCGATGAACTGTGAACTCCTTGCCAAGAGGATGATGAAAGGAGGCTGTGACCGTGGCAACGCTCCTCCCAAACGCAGACGGCTTCTTTATGCTGCATATTAAACCATGAGCGTTATCGTGTCATTTCAGCCATTCTCTCGCCGTCGCTGCAGATTCCTTTCACAGGAGGGATTTCCGACCATCACTGGATTACTGTAATCTGGATTATAACCGGGTATCATGTGGCAGTTCACTCGATAGGTGATTGAGTTCATGATTGAGTATCTGCACACACGAGCGTGTCAGTGTGTGTTTGTGCAACGTGTGCCGAGGGAATTAAAAGCTGACAGAATGAATGAAGTGCACAGTGGATAATGCATGGATGTACGCGTGTGTTTAAGTATTTACCTCCTCCAGATGAGCAGGCCGAGTCCCATGGAGAGCAGCACGATCAGGGCGGCTACGGACACCACCACGATGATCACCACGGGACTCTGTTCGCTGGACGCCAGCGCCACTGGAAATGAGCAAAGACACTTCATCAACAAATAGCTGGGGAAGAACCGCAGAGGCATCTAAGCCACACACATGCTGATTCAGTCAAATAAACACAGGACTTTCCACCATGAGGACACGGCGTTGACTGTCGTTAAATGGACTTGCATTAGGTGCTTGAGGTTGTTTCCATCAGTAATGTCACATGCAGGAGTAATGTAACACATTAACAATTTTCAACCCCAAACCACAATCTTTCCCTAAACTTAATGTTGTTTGGGTTTTGGCATCAAAGCTACAAGTACCTGAACAAGAGATGAGATCAAATAACAATGCGATGACCTTTGGTCATTGTTGATTTGTGTCGAGTAAACTAAAGATTATCTATTTTCAAAAAAGTTATACTAAACTTGAACCTAACATAGTACACAGTTTGAATAGCATTTCTACACACTGTACTTCACTAAAGATTCAAAGGAATAGGAATCGTACATTAATAAGACAATGCAAGTTATACTGAAGTACTACTAAAGTAATCTTAATAATCAGCAGATGGTAGTTTTGCAAGTTTGTCAGTTGTTTTAGAATTATTTTTGTGGACGGTGTCATCTATTATTTAAAATAGCAATAAATATTTGAGTACTTTTAACGTACTGGTCCAGCACTGCCATGCTGTCCTGGGACGCCGCACAGCATTCCTTTCAAATTACTGGACATGGATCCGTTAAAAAACTTTCTTAAGAAACATTCTTTTTTTCTAAATGAATGTATTATTCACTTGACAATCACACGTCCCCATCAAGTGATTGTATCATGAATATCGTTATAAATGTGTTTGCGTGCATGCATTTTTCATCAGGTCATCACTTATTTGACTCTTGATCCATCCTGTTAAAAGTTACCCTGCAACAAGGAGCCCACACCCTGAGGCCAAACAAAGAAACGCTGGACTCCGTTCTCCTAAAAAGGAATAAATAATGTGGTAGAGTTGGTCCTTGGCCAAGACAGTGAACAAATCCCTTTCCTGGGTAACTAAAACATTTAAAACAAAGGCTTCTTGGGAAGTACAAGGTTTGAAACCGACACACACACACACACACACACACACACACACACACACACACACACACACACACACACACACACACACACACACACACACAAACAAAGATTGCCAACCAGACCCTGATACGAGGGACACGGTATCAACTCGCACAAAGAACAACCATTTCACAGCTCACTGGTAAAGTCTTGCGTCCTCACACATAATCTCAGACCGTCACATCCCGTCTCTCTCGCTCTCTGTCGCTCTCTCAGCAAGCTTTGTTGTGTGGGCTGGCCAGGTGCCTGCACCACACTAAACCCCCACATGGCAGAGAAAGTGAGGCGGAGAAGGGAGGGCGGAGGCGTAAAGCGGCTACTCACACTCGCCAAGTGTCTGCAGCTCCAGGGGAGCGCTGTACGCCCCGTAGTCGATGGGCGGCGGAGAGGAGGAGGAGGAGGACGACGACGAGGAGGAATTGGCGGATGAGGACGCAGAGGAGGATGACAGAGGGGAGGAGGACAGGGGGGAGGAGGGGGCCGGCGTGGAGAAAGGGCGGATGAGGAAGACGTATGTGGTGCCGGCCTTGAGGTTGTTGACACAGATCCGCGTGGCGGCCGTCTTCACCGTCGAATAACTCTGATCCTTTTGTTCCTGCAGAGACAGAAAGTGCAGTGAGAGGCAGAGGAAACAACAGAGCGAGAGACGCGGGGGGGTGAGCGGGAGGAGAAGGGAGACGCGTAGGTGGAATCCATTTGTGCAAGGCCGTGTTCATTTTCATGGCACGGCATGTAGTGCTGGGAGACGTGCGGGAAAATGCAGTTATCAAATCAAGGGCTCCGGTAATGTTTCACGTATAAGACGGCGGAACAGAGTTCCAAAGAGTTCGAGAAAGTTTCCAGACAGTTTGCAAGGAGTTTGATGTCTTTGGAGGAAGACGTAACACCCACACAATACAACGTAAAGAAAACCAGAAAGCAATCAAAGCAGGGCTCGGCTCATTAGCGGGATTAGAAGAGAGAGAGGATGACTCACACAAGTGGACACGCTGGGGTCGGAGAATAGGTGACGCATCAGGTTATTGCTCCACTACTTGTCTGCTATGTTTGGGTTTGCGTGCAATCAGTCGCTTCATATCGCACATCATACCACAGCACGTCAAAATGATCACTCCCATGGAGCTGCGATGATAAATCAGATTCATTTTTCAAGCGTGCACACAATGATTCGTCCATCACTGCTTCAATGGCACGAAGAAAGCGGAACAAACGTCAGCGAGAAGGAGTGTTGAATGGCAGCTACTTTACAATGAGCTAAATCAAGTACATGAAACGATGAAACGGAGAACAGACGGAAAGGTGAGGATGAGGAGTCAGAGACGAATCATCGTTAGTCGTCATCGCTGCTGGTCATCACTGCCGTCGCAGATGACTTGTATTTTCATTGAATGTTTAGCAGGGGATTTCAGAAATATCAGTATATGTGGTGCCATGAATAGCTGATAAAAAAGGAGGAAGAGAAAGACTACACACAGACTAAGCAAAGCCGTATTTCATACTTTAATGGGCTCTTTGCTGCAGTGTAGTTGCATTGCCTTTTCATTTCATGGCCTGTCACCAATTTTCCTGTCTCACTCTCAGTTATTCTCCACCTATCCTTTACTCTCTCTCCCTCTCTCTCCATTCATCAGCCTCCCTGGTTCTGCCTCTCGCCTCCACCTAGCCTCTACATTTAATTTCTCCATCGCTGTGCTCCTACAAGCATCGTTCCACCAAGTCATCTGTTGCTAATACCCTTTCTAACCTTTTCTCTCCATCAGTTATCACACAAGACCGTCATTATCTCAGACTGCTCTAGTGGATACCTCGTTAGCTTTCCTTTCTTCTCGCCCGTCCCTCGTCTAAATCCTCCCCCTTTTCTTTTGGCGCTAAATCAGTGGGAGTAGCGCAGTGAGGAGCAGGGCTTTAGTAAATATGGCGAAGTATAGAGAGGAGGGGGAAGGTGGGTTGATGCCGCGAGTGTGACAAATACAAAAAGCCTGGCGTTGTTAGAAAAAAACACAACGTATGAAAGCGCAGAAGTGTGAGCATGACAGCTGTGGTTTACGTGCATGACAGATTTACTGTGAAGACTGCAGCTTGGGGACGAGTAGGCCGCAATCTGACTAAGTGCCACGTCAACGCAGCGCAGCAAGGCCGATGATCGTACGGTAGTTATCCATGAAAACAAAAGGAAATTCGACAGTAATGTGGTGTCTGAGTTTTGCATAATGATAATTATTTAATCTCATGGGAGGGATTGTAATAGCACGTCCATTCCCCTTAAAAGTTTCATATGTCAGTGCTACATTAAACCTCACTTGTGATGGGCTGATAATTAACATCAGCAAAAGGGAACAAATAGATCATTTGGAAGTCTGTGCAGTCACCATGGAACCCGAATAATAGCGCCAGGATTGTCAAGTCAGTTGCCGATTTTAATATTTGAGAGCTACAGAAACGCCACACACGAACACGTTTTTCCCGCTTTGTCAAACACAAGAGGCTCCAGTTAAATTCACGAAGGAGACTTGATTTAAGATCGACCAGCTTTGATGAATCGCGTTGATCTAAATGTGCAAAATTAGACATTTGTTCAAGAATATTTTTGCTCCAGGGTGATTATGCCACGCTCTTCTTTGACACAGTAGTCACCCTCTATCAGAAAAATGTAAAAAAAAACTTTTAGGGGACATGTTTCAACAGCTTCAAAATTGCCTTTACTCAAGTTTGGTCAAACCTGAGCGCGACAAAACAGCAACAAGCTTACAAAACTTTAAAAAATGTGCAAGGTGAATTGTATTTTATGTACCGAGCTTGATGTAAGTGAGACTCGCAGCGTGAAAAACAGAATCGGATATTGTATTTTAAAGACTTGCTTAGAGAGAATAGAAAATAACGACAGTGAAAAGCAGCGATGGAACCGGTGAACATACCTTCTCATAATATTTGACTTCGTACTCCGCGCGGCTGCTGTTCGGGTAAGAAGGCTCCCTCCACACCAACGTAATGCTCTTCTGCTCGATCTTCTCTGCTCGCAGTTGGCTGATCAGAGACGGGGCTACAGAGAGGAAAACAGAAGACAAAGGGGGATGAGTTGCGGGATTCCAGTTTCTTGTAAGCAGGACTTTCACCAAGGGCATCAGAAACAGTCTTTACTCCTGAGGAGCGCTGCACATTTCAGGGAGGAGATCAGGCATTAATATGTTGAGAAATAAATAAATGATCATCTGACAAGACGGAGCAAAAGGAGAACAGCTTTGGGGAAATCCAACAAGGCTGTTGGCTTGAGAGGAGAAGAACAAAGGGAGCGAATGAACAGGGACAGGAGTAGGTAAAAGAGAGGTAATGACTTCATTATTGAAGCTGATCTGTGTGAGAGCAGACGGCTTCATTGCACTCCATGAATGGCCCTTTGTCTGAGCGCGCGAGTCTGTGTGGCATTGGCCAGTCCCCGGGTCGGTACGCTGGGATTGACAATAGATCAATACAGGTATGGATTCACTGACAGGTCTGTACTGATACGAGGCTGAGACCGCTCTTACTCTGCGACTAGACTCTTTGACTCGAGAGGAGCCGGTGTGATTGAGCCCGACAGATATTTCATCTCTTATTGATCACAATAGAGGGAACTAAATTGGATATGCTATCCACATCCAGACGCCGGGTGTGATGGAGGGCCGTGCCAAGCAAACAGTTAAATTACCGAGAAAAAAAGTTCTTTGTTTCTCTGTCAACCAATGACAGGCAGCCCGGTGTAGGATATCCAGCAAGCACCACCCACACTTGCTTAAGTGCTAATTATGCAATGCATGATGAGGTAGCAACATGTGTTGTCACTAAAAGATACTAGGTAAAACAAAAGGGTGCAGTTAGCGAAGTCAAAAGGCCTTTATGTGACGGAGGAGGAGCGCTGCCGTCGGGGCACGCAGGGCCGTTTGAAGGAATTTGGGGGCCCTAAGCAAAATGGACATGGAGGCCCCCAACCCCCCCGCCCCGCACGCACTCAAAGCCTAGAAGAACCACAGCATAGCCATAAAGTTTAAGTTCACCCACACGTGCCTGGGGGCACGTACAAGGCGTCCTTCCTGTAACCTTACGACAATCATCTCCACAAGGAGAATCGTTTGCATCGCTGCGTCTGTGAGCGAGTTCTCCTCAGTCTGTCCTCAGATAAATCGATTTCCGCCTCAACATACTTCTTCCTATTTTGCTGCTCGCAGTAAGGGTGTGGAACAGGTTCGCTGACACACCTGGGGTCAGAGACAATGTGAGGGGGGGGGGGGCAGCCATAGACACACACACACAGGGGAAGTGCAGACAGATGTGTATAATACAATAAGACGTGCGAGTGAATAACTTCTTGTGTAGGTGGAGGGACTATATATCAAACATTACGGACGTGGTCCTACGTGTGTGTGTTTGCATTTCATTCCATAAGATGATATGGTCGCAGAGCATATACAAGAAAAAAAAAAGAAAAAAGATATTATAAAATCAGCAAAATATTGTGGACCCCACCCATTTTATTATGAACTTTTTATGAAGTTATGAACTTTTTTATTTAGTTTTTTTTTCCGTTCCAAATTAAATTACAACCTTTGATCGATTCATGATGTATTTCTTTCCATGGCATTTAATTCCCCTTTTACTAATTTCTCTCAATTTCCTTCTGTCACAGATTCTGTTACTGTTACTTCTATTTTTATGCCGTGCTTTCTCATTTCAGCCTCAGTCCCCTCATCAGTTGACAGCTCCTCTTCCCGGCTTATGTCTTTCCTGACCTTTAAACCTTAATTCATTTCCTTTCTCTGTGAAAACAGCCACTCTAATGAATATGTTGTGAACGCTACTCACACAAGAGCGGAACCATAGGAGCAAGCAGAAGTACTCGTGTACACACACACACACACACACACACACACACACACACACACACACACACACACACACACAGCCAAAGCATCTGCGCCTCCTTCAGTGCTCCTCTCGAACAGTGGGATAATACAGTCATTTTAGGCAGCGGATCAAAGCCGTGCTCTGCCATCCTCCTCTCACTGGGTGTCCATCTCCATTTGTCTGCGAGTCGATGGCGGAAAATACAGGTATTATCTATTATTCATGGTGACTTCTGTATGTATCGTACCATCCGTCATTGCATTTTAAGTCAGTCCACCCAGACGGTATGGAAGAAATCCCAGACTGAATGATAAACCAGCGCCAGTCTATGTGTGACAATAAAAATATAGTTTTATCCTAAAAAAAATATGACTACACTCTTTTATTTTATTTTAGATAATGTTGAATTAAGTAAAAACATATTTCATTATTTAAAATTATGATCATAAATCAGTTGTACTTTTGGGACCTTTGCAGTTAGATTTAAGGTTTGAGGCCATAGTGAAAAAAAATAATGAAAGGAAAAAAAAACAATTTAATACAGACACGGCACCTGACTAGACCTTGTCTTGGGCCATTGTTTTTCTGTTCTGACAAGATCGTTTGGTCCCATTATTATTTATAAAAAAGCAGAAATAAAAATGCCAATATAGTACTCACACATGTGATAACTGTGAAATTAGAATGACAAGTTTTGTTTGGAGCCCAACAATGTTTTGATCTGTTACTGAAAAAAATAGTAATTCAACGGCTCATTGGGGGGAAATAATTGTTTGTCATTTGTTTTCTAAAGCCTTCAGAAAACCCTTTAAATGCCAATTAGTGGCTTTTATAAAGTATAAATACTTTGCTTTGAGGCATTGAGCTGTTCTATCCCCACATAATGCAACATAGGAGGTGAAAGGGAGAATAGAATTGAAGCAGCAGGAGAGACGCTATTGAGCGGCATACAGTAATGACACTTTGTGATTAATAACATTAATTGGATTCCGCAGAGGAAATTAAATGCAGTCTGGCTCCTTAAAGCAATTATTCCCCCAGTACACAGGAAGCATCCAGTGGCCAAGATGAAAGTTGTGAGTGAAAGGCAGTTCTCACAGAAACGCCACCTTTCCCCCTGCCGCCCAAACACCAGGAGAGGCGAATAGAACAAGAACACCGTGTCAACCAGCCTTCTGCAGGCTATTGTTTGCTGTTCCCTTCCTTCTGCGACAAATGGTGCAGACAAGTGGCGGCAACCCACCAAAAATATCAGCTCAATCCAACATGCACAAACAAGTAGGCATGATTATTATACGAGTAAACACAGACACAATCAGCTGAAGGCTCAAATACAAAAGTGACACGGCTGTTTAAGAGATTCTTTGGGGTTTTAGACATTTTAACAGTTCAGCAGTATCTCAACTGTTAAAATGTCTAAAACCTTTATAGGATAGATGATACAGTATGCAACATGTACAATAAATATGAAGATCCCAGAAAATCTGCACCACCCCTTCTGCATTCAGTGTTTCCCCCACCACAGTGCACATGCACACCGACACGTGCACGCTCACACAAGTTAGCCCACTCCTACCAGCGGACAGAGAGCGCCAGTAGGAAAATACCAAACAATGATGGCCCCTCCTTTAAGAACTTCACATTTCTATCTATGCAGGTAAGTTTGCCATTTGCTCTCTGATGGTGAAGCACATAGACACGTGTGTTGCCTAGGCATGGAAGTCAAAAAAGAGTCAATTTGAAACCCGTGGCAGGAACAAGACCCCAGACCGAAGCGCGTGTCAGTCACTCGCGGTACCGACCGGACAGTTAGAAGGCCCAAGGGCTCAAATGCCAATCAAATGAAAGTGTGAATGACCACAACCACAAGGGGTCAATAATCACACGTCAAGGAGCCCAACAACAGTAGGCTGATGTGTCCAGCCAGCAGTGTGCACACTCACGCACACCCTAACCCAAATACATATTCCCCGAGCAAAGATCCCGGAAACAAATGTGCAGTGCATCGCATGTCTACTAGGTACAAGAAGTCACAACACATAATGAGAAAGGTTGTTTTTGGGACCATCAACTACATTTCTGTCAGAGTTTGCTCATTACCGTTTCACATTTCAAAGCAATTTGGGCATCTATGGGGAACATGGAGACAACCACGGAGAAATGGCTACTGTGTGGACATGATAGATTCCAAGTCATTGTGACACGTTCAGCTGGCATCAGCGCGGCTAGCATGCGCGCCCACCGCTTTAACTCACACAAGTGTGTGTGGCAGCAAGTGGCGGGTGGTGCTGGTTTTGGCATTTGTATTTGAGAGGAAGAAATCTAAGCAGACTACCCACTGAAAGGGCTTTTGTACCCACATGTACGTGCACACAGGGACACAAAAGAGGCGGAATGATTTTTACAAGTAATACAGGAGAGGCGATGGCCTTGTGGGCATTCAGAGGCCCTCGCCACAGACATGCAGCTCCTGATGACATCTAGTGTGATATCTTTGCTGTGCACACAGCAATCGCCCTCGAGATAATGATCTACGGACTTCAAAGGAACGCTCTGATCAGCGCCAAAAAGTGAGGCATGATGCATGTGGAATACAGTGATTGGCAAAAAAATGGCTAAATGCGCTTAATCTTGAGTAAGCAAAGGTCTTGCTCGCTTTTTAGGTTTCAGCGGTTGGAACAGTCTGACAATCGAAGGACAGAAAACACACTGGACTCAAGAGTGGCCTACAGTCATCTATTTCTTTTTATTACTATATACTGGCTCTGTGGCAGATTCTTTTGAATCAGAACGCAGCTACAAATAAAATGCCTTATCATTATTATTAGTATCATTATTACCCAGCTTTGGACTCCAGCTTGCAGAGTCCTTTGCTTGTTTTTCGCATCCACTGTAGCAAAGGCTTTTGGAAAGAAAAATCTAAATCAAGACTACCACTTCAAGAGGAAAGGCTCACACCACACTGCAGTACATGCTGCATTATGTTTGCACAGAAGGCACAAACGTCCTGTGAGAAACGCATTTAAAAAAAGCTGAAGTAAAACACGCATTTCTTACGGTTCCGATGAGCTCCGAGTTGGACCCCAGGCTCAACAGCCACCCCGAAGGCGCCGGAGGTTACATTTTGCAGCTTGACGCTCGGCGCTCCATGGCAGGTAGGTCTATGAATAGACCGCGGCACAAAATGGCAGCCGCGCTAGAGGCTCCTGCAGCTGCGGTGCAACTGGCATCTCGGTGTGTCCTTATCAAAGGAGACAGGCACAAGGAGCCGCTCTCCCCGGGGGGGCCGCGGCAGGCCTGAACGCGTCGCATTCATCGGTACTTTTCCCCTCTTTCTCTTCCTAACTTCTATGGGTCCTCTCTCTCTCTGTCTCTCCCCACCTCCCCTCTCGGGGGACTGCGCTGTTCCCGGCAGGCCTGTTTGTGCCTCTGCTGAGACGACATCCATCTTCTCAGGAGGGGGTTTCATCGTTCTACTTTGCACCACGTTTGCCTCGCGTGTTATGTTCCTTCGCATATTAAAAAGTGAGAGGCTGCCCGCGTGCTGGGAATGAGGAGAGGGAGTGTTATTCTTTGTATAGGCAGGGAATTGAGAGCGCTGCATCGGGCGTAAGTGCTACTGTTCAAAGGGTTAATGGGAAGCACGAGCGTTGTTCCCTGTGGGCACGGCGCCTGTGGTTAACCGGATAGTGACTGACGGCGGAGTCGCCGCACCGTTTTGTTTCCTTTCCTGTGGCTTTACCCGGGGCTTTCTATAAACCTACTGAACCACGAGCGTTTGTCAGTGGTTCTGAAATCCCAGTGGAGCGCGCATTTATCACATTCATCTTAAACGGACAAGTTTGCGGGTTGACTTTGCCAACTTTCCTCATTCATCGTAAGTTGACAGTAACGTGTGTTTTACTCGGTGGCCCTAAGAGACTAAAGCACGGCAGGTACACAAGAAGAAACGGCTCCAACTTAACAGATGAACATATAGCAACTTCACAGCACACAAATATTAAATTCTCTCTCCCCGTGGAGGAGCCTGTGCCGCTACACCTTTGTTTGAATTGCCAGTCTAATAATAACCTAAAGGGCAACGCCAGGCGAACAGCTGATCTGCAATCATCTCTCAATGCAGCGCAGGTGTTACCAAAGAGATCTCTTCATTTGTAGTGTTGTGGCCGTGTGCCGTGTGTTAAGCTCTCAGGGACGCCACAAAAAAAGAGCTAATCAGGAAATTAGTTGTGTGTCATTGCATTGACTGTAGTTCCTCGCCGGATTCTACTGAGATTGTGATTATTTAAATTTCCTGCCGACAGACACGTGATAACCTGATGCCCAAATGCTGCTCAACAATCATCTGTGTTGAACACTTCTGCAGTATTCTCTCTGCTCGTAACCATGAAGAAATGCATTCATAAACTGACAAACTGAATGTTTAAAAGTCTCAACACTGTTACTTGACGCTTCACCAGGTGGTCATGTGTGCGTGCATGCGATTGCTACCTGATCTTATGATGTCGTATACAGGAGCAGCCCCGTCCAGCTGTCACTATCTTGCAACGCGTCCTGCCGTGACAATCTGCGGCTATCGGCCTGCCCGCCCCTCTCTACACGCCGCTAACTAATCTAATCTGCCCCATCAGTTCCAAACGCACAAATGCACACACAATTATTCAAGGACAGGTACTACACACAAGCACACATTGTGATGTTTTTTGTCTGTGAGGGGGAAGAATGTTGCAGGAAAGACACCTGAATGAGGCACATTTCCATCTAAACCACAAGATTACATGTTGCAGGGACTGGATCCACCGAGGCGTGTGTGCGTTTGTGGGACGGTGAGGAGAGTCTGGTGATGGCATGATTAAATGTGTCTGTCAGTCGGTGGGTGGAGGGGAGAAGTACCAAAACGGGGAGCGAGACAAAGAGCCTCTCCCTGCGTGACATATTCAAAAGGGCTTGATCAGCATAATGCAGCTGTGCATCAACACCCGGACATGAATATCACACTGCTGCAGGTGCACGCCATTTAGGTCAAATGATAGGATGTCGGGTCGTATTAGGACTGTTTGTGTGAGAAAATCACCTGTTAACTAAACCTGGCATCCCACACTCTCACCAGGGGGGGCGAGGGGGGACTAGGCAGACTTGCTTAAACTGCTCTTGACAGCTGCTCGCTGACCGATTCTGAAGACTCTTCAGGCTCAGCGTGCTTTCGCTTTCAGGCAGAGGCACAGTCTGATCACGACACATCCGTCAAGGCAGACTGAGAGTTTGCCCGGAGCCTCCGACAAACACAGGTCGCAAGCAAACACACACACACACACACCGAGCGGCTAACCCAAGCGTGCTGCAGGAGATGGGCTGTGAGGGCGAACAAAGCGCTATCTGCCCTTGCGTCCTGGCAGAGAGAGATCTCTCTATGGGAAGAAAGAAACATTAACGTGTTACGCAGTGCTGAGGGAGTAGACCGTAACGTATATTTACACTCCTTTACCTTCCCTTTGGATATACATAAATACCTCAATACTAAGAAAGATATTAAGAAAGAAACAAAAAGCATCATTGAACTGCATGTGAATATATTACTATTATTGCTTCTATGTGGCAGCAGCGTGGGGAAGCATTTTACTGTTGGAATTGTGCCGTGATTGTAAATATTTAATATACAGGAGCTCATAACAATAAACCATCAAGGTGATCCGGGACTCTTGGTTTCTATAATAAACTAGTAAAAAAAAAGTTTTTTTATTTTTTTAAATACAAAAAAATACAAATATACACAGCGGTGGATAAAACCCCGCTGAATGTATTGTTTTGAGGACAGGGAGGTGTGCTCGTGTCCGTGTGCCGAACCATCTGGCACCGTCCTACTGCTGTATCAGCGAGACGTACGGCGTCATTCCCAAAGACAGCGCTCTCTCTCCCCCTCGCTCCCAGCAGGGCGCCGCCAACGTCCCCAAACCCTGCGGCAACACACGCCACGAAGAAAAGATGGCACACGCACACAGACACAGCCGAGCTCTCTCGACGGAGGCGCAGTAAAGACCTGGCAGCGTACAGGAACTACAGAAGAGAATGCATTTTGAGGTTTGATCTTTTTCCTTTCTAGTCTCCTCGCGACAAAAACGGCTTGTGTCTTGTCCCGTTTTCCTCCCCTAGTGGGGTTGGCAGAAGAGTGTCAAACACAGCCCTCCAGTCTTTCATAGAACTCTGATCATGAGGATAAGAGTGTGTGTGTGTGTGTGTGTGTGTATGCGTCATCAACTACCTCAAAGCGTTGTTTTTGTTCCTAAAGTGAACGCCACAATTCCCCTCAAAGACCAGAAACAGCCCAAAAATCCACATACTGAGCACACATACTAACGACCCTGAGAGTGCCTCTTCATAGTCTCCAATTATAAGCCAAGAGGTAGGCAATTAAAATTCCCATCACAGGGTGAAAAAGCATCTTAAGTGGCTGGGCTATAGTCCTGAAAAGTAGCTTGATGACTCTATTCATTTGCTGCCTGCTGAAGCTTCACCTTCCCATCACTTCTAATTAAGGAGGCAAAGAGGATCCGAACGCCTCCATGCAGACGGCTGGATGAGGGGAGAGAAGGTGCGGCGGGGATTGGAAACAAAGTGACAAAGAGGATGATTTCTGTACGGTAAGAGCTCATTAAGTGGAGAAAAGAAAAGAAAATACTTCTGTCACAATGCAGGGAAATAGTGATCCAAAGTTAATTCAGGCTCCAACTTATGAATATTCAAATGGTTAAACTGAAACGTGCGCTCAGACGTTGTTAGAAAGTCAACAGTCAGACGGCTCCATCCTTTGTATCATCCAAACAGCCAAAGACTCCACGGAACACGGCCTTACAGGGGGCAAATATAAGCCCCCAAAGAGCATAATTAGTAAATGTCATGCTTTACATGCGTATAGAGTCCCGTATAGACAAATGTTGTAGAACAATAATGTTTCCCTTCATACACCACTACCAAAACAATATAATAATGGGACCATTTTTTTCCACCCCGACTTCAGGTTGGACCCCTTTGAGTTTAGTTATTTTCAGGACATTTAGCTGGGTGGTTTTAGCCGTCCGTTTGGACAGAAGCCTAATTCTCAAACACCAGAATCCCCTTAGAACACCTTTCATTTTCCTGCAGCGCGTGAGACAGTCTGCTCCCCACAGGTCTGGTGCTCCTGCGCCTCCCTTCCCTCCGACAGGCCCAATAATACCAGCTTGGTTGCCATGTGCGTTTAATTGTGGAGGTCATACACATTTTTATTTCCATTTTGTCTGCTTCCCACGACATAACACAGTGCAACCCGTTCCACTCTCAACCTCCTTGCTTCCTTCGTCGTTGACTCACGGTACTATTCTCTCATTTCACAACTTAAATCCACACCCCCAAAAACGTTGTAAACGTACATAATACTAAGTTAAAGCACCAAGTGGTTCACACGAAAACTGTTTCTACTGCCTGGACACCATTTTTGAAAATGTTTTAATGCTTTCACTCCTCACCGCGTGCTTGCTTTCCCCTTCAGCAGAAGACATTCTGCTCACAATGCCACACCGCTCACCTCTAACCATCTCTCCCCTCCCATCCTCATCCCTCTCTTCTCTCCTCCCTTTATGCATCCACCTCTCAGGCCCATGTAACTCCACGGGGACCAGCCATCTGAAGCCAGGGCAGTAATCCTCTCAGGATATTGAAATGCCAATCCTTCCTCCCTTCCTGACCCGCACCTCCACCCCATCTCCACAGCCTCCCGACATCCCTCTATTCTTCCATGCCTCAGCTGAAGCGCTTTGGATGTACCACTGGGGGCCAGGACATTCATCCCGAGTGTGTTCTGAACACACACACACACACACACACACACACACACACACACACACACACACACACAAATACAAATACCAGGACTCAAACACCGAACCATCCACAGGCAATATGCCGTAATCTCATCCTTTCTTGCCCAAGCACAAATCAAGCATGACGCAATGCACAGCGCGTTCTGCATGCAAGCATGGTTAAGCATGCACATTAAAACGCCCTCCTGCATCTATAGCCTGGTGCACGAAAGAGCAGAGACTCACACATGCATCCCTAATCCACAGCTGGATAAGGGGCCCCATGAGCCCGGGAGCAAAACCTGAGCCCTCATTTAGCGAGCCCATGCCCCGTCGCCTCACGCATCTCCAGTCATGTTCCTACCCACAACCCCTCTCGCTCCCTTTTATCCATCCAAGCATCCTTGACACACCATGCGCCATGAGAGTCCTGATAAAACCCCATCTGTCTGAGGGAAATCCACTGCTCCCCTTCTGAGAAGAGAAGAATTCAATTTGGTTTCAAATGGAGGATTTTAATTTCCCTATATTTAAAATCCCATCTCATAGTATCTGCATTGATGTAAGTGGACCCCCTGTGTTTCTGTATGCGTGCTCTTTTTTTGGCCTTAATATGGCACCCGTTTGCACCTTGGCTCCCAACTTAAATCCTTGGGCTTTCTTGGCCCTCAGCTGCCGGCTAAACCGTGCCCCCCGCTGCTAACAAGCTTAGCACAGGCAGAAAAACAAATATGGTACTGTAAGGGGAGATGGGGGGGTGGAGGGGGGGAGTGAAGGAGAATGTCGGTTGCTGTGGTTATATCCAGACAGGCAGAGGAAATAATAAAAAGGGAATCTGGTGGAAAGAGTGCTTTTGTATGTAGTGGCAGGAAGGATGAGGGAAAGAAATTATCATCTAAGAATAGTATGTTCAGCAGGAAAGAATGAGGTGGGGGAAATGAGGGAGGAAATAGAAGGTATTAAAAAAAGAAAAAGGAGAAATCGGAAAACACAGGAAAAAAAAAAAAAGGTCATATAGATGATGAGGCTGCAAGAGCGAAAGCAGAAGAGAGGCCTCCCTGCTGCAGTATTCATAAAGGTCAGTGAGCTGGGATGGTGTAAAGACTGTGTGAAGTCCGCAATTACGCGTCTGCGTTATACCAGGGGGACCAGGTTGTTCACCGACGCAGCGGTCGCTTCTGATCCACTTGTTTCTCCATGCGCTTTGCGCTCCCGGTATGCAGCGCTGTTGTTCCGTTAGGTTACGTCTACCGCTCAGAATTTATTATTATTTGCGCTAACTGTGCGGGAGGGGGGGGCAAAAAAAGCCAGACATTCTTGACTTGCCTTGTTCAAATGGTGGGGGGAAATGCACAAACACCCGTCTCCCTCACCGGCTGTCTCGCTCCCTCTACACATGGGCAGCATTAAACACCACACCGAATGTCATTGTAAATCCTCCCTGACACAGGGAGTCTTCTGAAGCGCCTGGAAGCGCACTCCCATAACACCTTGTCCAATCCCTCTGGATGTCACGGTTAGCAGGACCACTCGCACCCTAACACCCCGTGATAACCACAAATCAACGCCGCGGCAACTGCTGACTACACAGACGGACGGGGAGCAGAGGAGATAAAGAAAGAACTTGTGGGGACAGGAAAATAAGCTCTGGCAGGTTTGTCCCTTTTCTCATTATAGTGTCCCTAACCTTGGGCCTCAGAGGCTTCTTCGCCACCTAAATCCCCTCAGGGAGCTGGAGACGGCCGTGTCGGATCTTTTGAGCCATGTTAGCGTCAGTCGGGCTGTCGTACATTATAGGGCTGGGCGAATATTAGGGCCGTGTTCGTACTTTGTAAGATCCTGGCGGTTTCACGGTATAGCCCGGTGTTCGTTTTTGGAGTAAACACACACACACACACACGCGCACACGCACGCGCACGCACACGCGCACGCACACGCACACACACACACATAACGCCAGCCAACTGAACAGCCGCTTGCCTCTCAACACTGAACAGCTGTTTGTGTGGCGTGTCTTCCAGGAGCGATAACAGCGGCTCCACAAACTTCGTTTGTTTCTGATCCACGTCCCATTTTTCAAAAACAAATAACCTTCAAATAGCTCCTCTCTTGGGCACAAGTAGTGTTGGGGCATCCGTTCGGCGGTGTCATTTTATAAACTGCCTGCCTTTGCAACGGTATGACGGTTTATGAAAAATTGATACCTTATGGATATTTAAAACTTGTATACTGCTGAAACCGGTGCGCCACCAAACCCCAATACATGACAACTATCACACATCTTGTCAAAGAAGCTTTTTCTCAGGATGTGGTGCACTAAACAAAACGTTAACAGTACAAATGCGAAATTTGCATTAAACCGTGAGGCATAAAAGGCCTCTTGTTGGTAGTCTGCATTTAATCTCTCGCCCCTTACTGTAAGTGGAATGCAAGCAACTTGACGGGGGTAATGATATGAAGATTGTAAAGCTCTCTAAGCCAAAATCACAGATTTTGCAAAGTGGGGTGATTTTCGGCTGCACAAATAAATTGAATAGATTAAGAGGTTGTGTTTGTTAAGCCCGTTTTTCATGTGCGGTGATGTTGCCAACTGTCCGCAACGCAAAACCTGAAACGTGGACGTTGACCAGTGAAAACGTGAAAAGCAGCGGATAATTATTTGGGTTCAGCATCATGGTTACACAAATACACACCTGCTATGCCTCAAGTCTGGGACTATTTATCAAATGCAAAGAGATTGGGTGCTTGCCCCATGAAGCTGCCTCGCTCACTCTATGTGGCCCTAGTGTCCAGATGTTACTCTTACGCAACACTTCCAGTTGGCCAACAAGGAGAATCTGGGCCACTGGCAAACAGATCTCCACTACAAATACGCACAACATCAATCTCCCTGAAGCTGCCATCTTCGCAGCCGGCACAGAGAGGCCCAACCTCAATCACAAACCCCATTTTCACGTACGAAAAAACGTCTTTCACCTTTTAACACACATCCGAACCGCTTAAGTGTCAAGGCATAAAAAGTGTTGTAGCTCGTGCAAGACCCACACTGCACTGCTGCCACCTCAGCAGGTGAAATCAGCGGTGAAAACCAACACCGCCGTCCTCATTGTTTCTCCGTCATCTGCTTCCCCGTGCTGCACCTTCCAGCCTCTCTGTCCGACTGCACGCCTCATCATGCCATCACTCTGTTCACAATAATATTCATTTCAGCAAATAAGCAAACATTAGGTGTGACGGGTAAATGTTGGCGTGCATTTGGGTAGTAGAGAGGGTTTGTCGGCGTTTCAAGTCTGGAATACGTTCTTGTTAATCTTTCTGTGTGTGTGTGTGTGGATGTGTGTGTGTGTGTGTGTGTGTGTTTGGTCTTTTCACACTTGAGCTCCTTCAAATAGTGCTGTTGGAGAGCTGGTTGACAGGGCTACTTGGCAAAGTGCTTTTCAAGCCTCTGGCTAATGGTCTGCGGAAGACTTCTGCTGATGAAAATGAGATCACCTCCACCGCGCCAGACATTTTGCTCCGTATGCAACGGCAGGCGCACTGTGGGGGAAGGAGTGAGCGTGCGTACACAAAAACGCAGTCTGTCTGCATTGGAAAGTCCCTCTGTGTGCGTGTGCAAACAGCCGCACAGAGGTGACCAATGCTTGTTGAAATCAACATGGCTTAGGAGCATAACCAAGGGTCGCTGTGCATGAATCTCTTTGTGAGCATTAGCCGGCGCCTGCATGTGTATCCGCGAGTGAGCGTGGTTAGAAAAGGTTATATAGGAAAGATTTTTTTTTTTTTGCCCTGTAACGGATCACAAAAGATAAAAAATCCTTCCAACTTGTGAAATAACTCAACAGCACAAATATTGCATCCCTGTGGACTTCCCTTAAAAGTGGCCTACTACAGGATATTCAAATTGAGAAACACATGCAATGCAAGCCGATTTAAAATTCATTCTCCGCTCAGCCTGCGCAGCGTGCTGCTATGTGCCATTGGAGCACTCGTGCTGCATTTTGGAAAATGCGGCGTGAACTCGTTCTTGCTCAACTGTTGTTTGCTTGCTGACTCGACGGTTTTACTGTGAAATGGGCGAAGGGGCCCCCTTTGGCAGGCTGTCATGTGCCGTTATCGTCAAAGGTCTAACGGGGACTCACCTGGCAGGCTTGTGGACACGTTGACCTGCGTGTAGAACCTCTTGCTGGGCAGCAGCTCCGACACGCTGTTCAGGGCCTCCACGGAGAACGTGTAGTTGGTGTTGGGGAGGAGATTGACCACGGTCACCGTCCTCTCCGTCAGGCCGACCTGCTGCGGCACGAAGCCGACGCTCGGCCCGCACGGCTCGCACTGCCGGCCGGCGCACCTCCGGCAGCCCACGCTGTAGGTCAGGTCCACCCGGCCTCCCGCGTCGGACGGCGCGGCCCAGTCCAAGATCAGCGTGGACTGCTTCAAGGTGTAGACCAGGTCTCTGGGCGGGGAGGGAGGCCCTGGGGAGACGAGAGCATTTTGGTTCACTGTAGCATCCGCAGTCTTCCTCAGTGTAAAAACAAAACGGAAAGGCCGTTGATCAAATGCATCTAATATAACCAGTGTAACCGTTTTCCGTAAAAAGTGGCTACTATAAAACTTCCCAGGATAATCAAAAGCAACGTTTAACCGCAACACCTGAAGTATTTCCAAAGCGTGGCACTGAGGTTTAACTCAACTCAGTTGGCTATTTTCAGTTTTTCTTTAGGCATTAAGAGGTGGAAAATGGCCATGTCGCTCACTTTGAGGTGGAGATGAAACCCAACTGATTGGTCCGAGAGGATCACTGCTCAAACCCGCCTTGATTTATCAATCGCGGCCGCAGGTTTGTTTTTTCACGGAGTCGAGCCCTGCAGTGGAAAATGCTAATAGTAACCTGCATGGTTTCTTCTCAGGACCAATAAACTAAGAGCATTGGGTATCACAGTGTGATTGCATGGGCTCAGTTTGCACATTATGATACGATGACCCTGTTCCATCACGGATATGGTGATGAGACATAATTGGTTAAAAAAAAAACAAAAAAAAGTCCATTTCATCCTAGTGGGGCAAGGCGATTGGAAATGTGGAGTTGTAGCTGGAATACACTGTAATGTATTGTTGCAGTATGTTTGGTTTGCGGTGGGAGTAAAAAAAACAACTTGAAACTTGATTGTGCTGGAGGAGGGATTATAGATGCTGCAGAAAAAACACCTGGGAATGAGAGGACGAAAAGCAGTAGCTTTATGTTGTGATGACTTAGAGTAGCTTTTGATTGGGCATGTGTGTGGGATTTGAGAACACAGGGCTTTGGGTAGTTTCAAACCTATAGACATCCAACAAATGTGAATTTAGAAGAATGTTGATACAGTCCTGTAATTAACGAGGCTGTAAAATGTCAGCTAAGAGGACTGTATCTCATCACTTAGTGTCCTGACTGCCCTCGGCCTTCTGCAGGTCTTTGCACATGCACGCTGAATGAAGCCGAGCTTCCATTAAAAGGTCATGCATTTTCTACGCGTCCCTGTGTGTCCATGTGCTGTGTAATGAATAAGTTAAGGTGTGCGTGCATGCTGCAGATGTGTCCTGCTCTCAGACACGTGGAATCAGAGTTGCAGAAGCCAGGAGAGCATTCAGCGCATAGACCCACGTACATGCAGATTAAGTAGAGACACACGTGGCTCTTGTGTGCCTTCTCTGCCCTGCGGTCCCTCTTTCTCTTGTAGTTTCATCCATGTTATGTCGTGGTTATTAAAACCTGACCTGCCAAACTATTTAGCCTCTCTCTTGCCCGTATCCTGCCCTCCACCACTCTCCATCGGTCTCTTCCGAGTTCACATGCCTCCCTCTCCACTGGCGCTCCGACAAACAAACATATCAAATCACAACTTTCTCTTGATGTTGTATTTAGAAGAGTCATGATCTCTCAGAGCGAAGGGCCTTTATGTCAAAAGGAAAATAATTAAATTGCGATGGTATTAGTCAGTAATTGCACCGGTATTAGTCATGTGCATATTAAACCTTGTTTGTCTAACACAGTGCCTTTTTCTTTCAATTCTAGCTTTGTCTTCCCCTCTCTTTTTTCATCCTAACCCGGCAGTGGATTAGCCAAATCTGGGGATGATCATAATTAGCGAATCAATAGTGTAATTAATGTGATCATTAGGCTGCGATAAAGGTTATCACAATGGGATCAGAGAGCTTGGCGATCGATGCAGTAATTACACCTCCTGCATTGCAGTTACTATAAAAGACAGCATGACCACACACACATATCAGCGTGAATGTACAGAAAGACACCTGCATAGACCTTGTGACCCCACGCGTATCACCTTGAGTGCTCACAGGCTTTGGAGCCCATTGTTCCTCCATCTAATTACCAAGTCATATCAATAGGTTGCTCTGCATGCAGGAATCAATAGGGCTGTAGCCTGCATGCTCTTTGTCTTATCAGCCCTGTAGTGCATCTTTATTGGCGAAGAATGGCATTCGGTATGTGAGAAGGGGGGTGAGGAACGGCAAGAGGCCGGGGATGAGATCTCAGAGTTTTTCGCATGAAGACAGAGGGACGCGGTTTCCGATCGACTGGAGGACGAATGGGGTGATAACACGTGCAACCGAAATGAAGAGGGACGGAAATGGGAAGAGGCGGTATGAAGAGAGTGATGAGGAGCCACGTAATGATGGCACAGCCGAGAGAGATAGAGGGCAGGAGAAAGCCTGGTCAAGGGTCAGGAAGGAAGAGGGAAGGGGGGAGGAAGAAGACCGGGTGGTCTCGTGCAGGGTGGGGTAATGGATGTATAGCTGAAAATGGGTCTGCAATGTCAGAGCAAATCTTTGGACAAATGCCCAATGTGGACCTAATGTTAGGAGAGGTGGTAGGAGGTGAAGGATGGGTCTGTGCTGAAAGGGCTAAGAGACAGAATGGCTGCAGCCGATGGACACTTAATGTGTGGACGAGCACGGGTCGAGCAAGGGAGGTGGGGTTCCACCTAAAAACATCGTAACGTGTATGATCATGTGGACGACACCCGTAACGGGAATGACACCCGTAAAATACGCAAAATCAGAGATTAATTAATTTAAATAAATGTCCAACGCTCGTTTAAACAAGACAGCAAATGTTCTGTGTTTGCTGATGCAATCAAGGGAAAATGAGAGAAATCCTAATAAATCCTTTGAGCTGGTCGCTGTAAAAAAAACAAAGAAAAACTTCATCAATAGATCCGTACAAGGCACATATCCTGTCTGGTTTCATACCGGGACGACTAAAGAAGATACCCGGCGGGTTTCTGGAGGGATTTTTGGACTGGAACTGGTTGCAATCATAGAGAAGAGGATACGAGGAAAAGGAGAGGTGAGGCTTGGGTGAGAGGAGACATGGAAATTAGGGAATGAGGAGGAGTTATAGAGGTCAGATAATGACGATAGATGGCAAGACAGAGGACAGAGAAGGTGGGTGCAGGTCAGACAAAGAGGCGACGAAATGAAAAGAAAAAAAAGAGGGGAGGGGATGAAAGGATCCGGATTGAAGGAAGAGGTTAAAGTGGTCATTAAGGACAAAGAGGCAAAGGGCAAGGGCAGATAGACGAGAGGCTGAACTAGTGGGCGCGATAACGATTGGCTCACAGACGCGAAATTGCTCGCTTAATGCAAAAAGTTGTCTCGATGAAAGCGCAGGGTGCGTGAGTGATGCGGCGAGACAGAGCCACACACAAACACAAACACGTATCATCTTCTTACTTGTGCACGGGGCCGAGGGTGTGTCCAGGGGGGTTCTGAAGTGGTCCTCCTCACACACACACACCACAGATCCTTCCTCCTCTGACACACTATTGGCGGGACAGGGAAAACACTCCTGCTGCCTGGAGGACATCTTATAGGACCCCCGGGGACACGCTGGTAAAAGAAGACACAAAAACATAAAGCATTAGTTATCTCCTGGATCACAAGATATTTTTTCCCACCTGTCCCTTGGGGCTTCCATAGATATTACTAGTACTGAAAATACAAATTCCAAACCTAAAGCATTTTTCATATAAATTACATTTTCATTTCTTGGCACAAAATCTGCAGCACAACACATCAAAACCCAGAGAAAGAAATCTCACTTTCAATGATAGAGAAAATTAAGAATGAGAGGAGAAAGCGAGTCCGGAGGGGAGAAAAAAGATTTTGTCTGAAGCCATCTGAAAAACACAACGCGCAGGCACGACTCATTTCTCCTTCACATGTCCAACTCGTCCACGTGCAGTGGGTGAGAAGCTGTGAACCGCGGCAACGTGGGCGGGGCAGAGAAGCACTATACGTGCAGCACACGAGAATGCACACAGAGGAACAGAAGCCCATCAAAGAATGTGCCACACGCTTACAGAAAAACACTCAAAGCGGTTATTTTACACCCGCCTTCTACACAGTTTCATTTTCCACGTGCCGCGCCAATGTAGCAGGTGATAATGGGTGTGAAATCGGGCGGCCGACGCTCTGTTCTCCTCTCTTCTCCAAACAGCGGGGCTACATTAACAGCTCGGGTTTGCTCGCTCTCCTCCGAATATACCGCTCTCCGTTATCCCGCGCCAACTTTTTATGGTTTTGTTTTTCTTCTCTGCTTTGGTATTGTACTTCTCTCTCCTCGTCTGTCACCTTAGTGATGAGAATCTGAATGTGAATGCATAACTGAGGGCGCCACACTGTGGTTACCGCTAGCCGCCATCGGCGGCGCTACCAAGGTTACGCACACGGCAACTTCTGTTACTGAAGTTTTGGAAAGTGAGCGGACCGGTGTTCAGTTCGCAATCTGCAAACCACGCCACTGGGTTTCCCCAAATCCCACACGCCGCCACTCCCAAGCAATCGGGAACCTTTATGCGAGGTTGTCGGCTGACTAATATCTGCAAGCTATCCTATCGAGATGAATCATCACCTTTTGTTGTCTCGGCTAAGCAGGGAGTGGGGTTTTGGGCAGACCGATCCATCACCCTACTGGCGACGTGTCGACACTACAGTCAAAACGCGGGGAGGAAACAAACAGGCCCGTGTGCAGGCAGCCAGGCAGCTGGATGCAAAGACACAAGCAAAGCTGCCGTTGGCTTATTAACGCTCACCGAGACGCGCTGTTAATAATAACTCGGGGTCCCGTGTTATCCCGACTCCGTCACAGAACACGCGCACAAAAAGGCCTGCCATCACACATCGATTAGCAGGCCGCGTCAGCATCTCCTGACTCAGTCTGTGTGTGTGTGTGTTTGTGTGTGTGTGTGTGCGCTGGGTTTTGCGCTCTGTGTACGTTTGTGCGCGTCTGGGTATCCAAGGCTGTAAGAACCTTGTAATCGACTTTCTAATGTCTGTCATTACACAGAGAAAAGCCTTTCGCTTTAAGCTCAAAGCACAGCCAAGCATGGGGACATAACAGAAACACCCACACCCACACACACACACACACACACACACACACACACACACACACACACACACACACACTTCCTGGCCGTGCACAAGCCTTCCCTCAACACGCCAGGGACATCAAGTGTGAATAGCCTCCAAATCATGCATAGATCTATGAAGACAGAAATGGATTCTACATTCCCTCCCTATCATTCTTAAAAGCAGGCCGTAGCTGCCTTATCGCTTTAATTCAGTGTGGATACACGTTTGGCCAACCCGCAGAGGAAATGTGTGTCCAAGGATAGGGGTGGATCAAGACAATATGTGCTGCTCAGATAACAAAAGGAGCAGGCTCCGGACCCTGCACATGCCTCTGTGCGGCATTGGGATCATCCGAGGGCTCGGCGACTGCCAGTGCCACCGAAAGGTCGCGTCAGTCAAAGCGGGCCGAAGGGAGAACCTTTCGAAGGCGTCCAACAGAGGGGGGTGGGGGGCGGGGGGGGAAAAGACGCTTGTAAGGGAGACCACTCCAATCATTCGTTCATCCAATCTTAGCAATTTCATTGCCAAGGTGGAAGCGTGAGCATCACAGAGAGGAGGAGAGCGGGGAGGTGGTGGGGGGGGGGGGGGGGGGGTAGAGAAATAAAGAGACAGAAGGAGAGATCTGCCAGGACAGCTGGCAAACCAACTGATCAATTTGTCCTTTGTGCCAACAGGGAGCCTTGATTAAATGAAACATGGCAGCGAGCACACACACACATAGACATTTCTTCAAGGTGTAATAATGTAGATACGCAGCAACATGCCATGTGCTGTGGACTGTACGGGCAGGGAGGGGGCGGGGCGTAGGCTGAGGCAGGAGACTGCTGCCGTGAGAGATAGTTAGGGGAGACGGAGACACACAGACAGACCGACGGAAGGCTACTTAATGTACGAGGAGTGGGCATCAAACGGGGAGGGGGGAGACAGACAGACACAGCCAGCAAACAGATAAGCAGTTAAGACCTGCAACGCATACAGATGAGGAAGCTGTGACGGTGAGTGAGACTAAGGTCATCCATAGTGGTGGCAGGATGAAATGAGGAATGTGAGACTTGCTATGGACTCTAATCAGAGTAATGAACGTAAAATGCTCATGATCAAAATTACACTTTAAGATATGCCAACAGTTTGACCAGCTAATGAATAAAAACAAAAAAAGGCCAGGGAATCCGCATTTCAATGAGCTCACAAATTACTTTAATAGACTTCTGTCTTTGCAAAGCAATTCATTTATGGTTTGCCCTTCCCTCACTTTCCCTTCCTTCTCTTTCCCCTAACCTTAAACATGGCCATTAATAAATCACAATGCACTTAGTACAATAAATGTGAGCAATTAATTGTTTCTTCGCCTCCTTGACAGCACTCATTTATTAATATTAATTCGACTAAAAGAGGTTTGCTGCCGAGATTTACACATGCTGCTCAACCCCCTCTTTCACACACGCACACACACGCACACGCACACACACACACACACACACACACAAATAAACAAATAAGCTTGCAAAAGTCTTTTGCATTTACAAAAAACACTTTTATATTGGGTACGGTTTTACTTGTTGGTGTTGTGTTGCAGAGAAAAGCGTTGTGAGCATGCAGGAGTGATACTATGGAGACAGGATGTGAACCCAGTGGGTGGAAATCAATAATTCAGAGAGCTTTAATTCAGATCAGTGCCCTCTGTGAGGCCGATTCTGATGCTAATTCTTTCAGCTGGTAGGCAGCTTTAACATCCGCAATATTAATTCTCATTACCATCAAACTGTTTAAAAGGTCTCTTTTATATAAAAAATCCACACACACACACACAAATAACAAGCAATACATTTCCAGGTCAGACAAGTAGGCGGGTTGAAGGAAAATGCTTGATTGGGATGTTGAAGTGCTTCTGGTTGAGTAAAGTTATAAAACCGTGAAATGATGAGATTATGGAGCCGAGATGAGTCTGGCTGGACCAGTTGAAATTGGATTGAAACAAATAGATCCAGACCCGGCCTAATCCCAGTTCTATAAAATGGGCTTTTGGTTCAAGTGGATTGGATTTGAACCACAATCGACAAAAACACATAGTTGGACACCGAGATACAAAATCAGAAGCATAACTATTGCATCCTTACGTCTCTCAGCAGAATTTAGCAAATTTGAGGCTAATGTTGCTAACAGTTAGCCTGGCTAACGTCATACCCTGATCTCAAATGAGACTGGGTTTGAGAGCAGTTTATTGGGCGCTACGGATGTCTGTCAAATGCGCCTGTTCCTAGCTCATAGCCAATCGTTTCAATTATACCCGATGACTTTTGCCAAAGTCTGTTGGTAGCAGGGCAAAAACATCCTTCTTGGTCACGAAATGTTTCAATGCCAAAAGTTGCTCTTCTTTCAAAGTAAACTTGCGTTCCGAGCTACTTAAAACACTATCTAAGGCTGCGTCGAAAGGTACCTTCGCTTCGGCTGCCAAGTTGGATGTAAACAAACTGCTTCGGCGTGTCGCATATTCGACGTCATCGCCTTGCTGCACCCTCCCCGCTCTGTGATTGGTCTCCTATCTCAGGCGAAAATTTGCTCCATGGTATCCAGGAGGTATGATACGAATTAAATTGCGAATTAAATTGCGTGCGCAAGGCAGCATGGGAAAACCCAGGCTAGCCAACAGTGGGAACGACGGCAACTGGGCTGAAAGAGGTAACCGTGGGTACCTTAGGGGGAACCGGAGGGTTGGTGCTACACATCTGCAACAACCTTTAAACCATTTTTTTTTCATTGACGCCTCCTGGGCTTTATTCAAAACAACGCAATTCAACCGCAAGCGTGTCTAAGCACCACATCATCGTAGGTTATCTAGTGCCAAAGGCAGACATCAAGTGACTGGCGGGAAAAAAGCAACTGCATTTTGAAGACAACGATTTCCTCCTGCGCCGCACGCAGTGCCATAACCTGTCGGCGCATCTCGTTGCTTTGAAGATATGACCAGGCCTTGAATTACAGCATGAATCCCTTTTCTTAGCTCAAGGTAAAAGATCTCATTCAAGTCTACCCAGTGACTGGCTGCTGCCTCACAGTGCAATTCAGGTCAACGCTCTGCTTTATCGACGTATCCTCCATCCCGCCCTGGTTAGAGCAGGCCGACGCCACGCAGTGCCGTGTACGAGCTTAACACCAGAGAGAGGTACGTACGCCGAACGTATCCACAGCGAGCGCTGCAAGCATACGCTAAAGCACACAATTATCATGTGAGAGGGAAACCACCCACAAATTCAATTTTAGGCTTTCTCACCCAATAGCACTCAGACACAGCACATCCAAAAACATCAGAGTGGTTACATCACAGAACGGACACAAAAAAGAGTTGCTGTGTTACATCATAGCACCAACGGGGAAGGTCTGGCATCAGATAGAAAGCGCAAACGGGAACATGGGATATGTGACAGAGGAGACTGAAGGAGAAACACAAATGCACTTGGCTCTTTATTCGGTCATTAACCAATTATTGGTAAATTCTCTGGGCACCATGACCACCTCTGGGCGCCACATTGTTTCCTCCTGTGGGTGTGATGGCTTCCATTTAGCTTAACCACATGGACAATGCATACCTGTCCCTTCTGCCATGGCATAGTACCCATTTGGGTCGCACACCCAGACATCACGTCTTAAAATAATTACTAGAAGGCAAAGCAGCACCGGTGTCGAAAAAAATCCAAAGTAGGCCGACAAGACACGGCCCTCCTCTGGCCGAAGGACACAGGCGAGGAACATGTGGGAAGAGATCCAAGAGGAAGATGGTAAAACTCCCTAAAAGACAAATTAAGCGCGGATCTGTCAAGCCTTGCAAGGTGGCCTCACGTCGCGCTGATACCCATTATCATCATCATCACACCCAGATGGACAGTGTCACCGTCAACCCCTTATTACACAAGTGTGTGTGTGTGTGTGTGTGTGCGCGTGCATTTGAGCGAAAGCAGGCAGCACTCCATCCATTTACATGATTACCACATCAGCCACAAGTCATGTTTGCATGTGAATTTCAGGCAATTTCAGGTCGAGTGCTCCCAAAATGAGATTCAATGTTCTGCTCTTTTTGAACTGACATGCTGTGTGTGTGTGTTTCACCTGTCACACTTTCCCAAAAACACAATTCCTCCCTCAAACAGAGCAAAATAAGTAGCATTGAATGTAGTGCTGCAGAAGGTTTCATGGTACACACAGCGGCCTGTTAGACACTTACATCTCGCCCTATTTGCAGTTGCAATGTGTAATGTCATTATTCACTAGGTGAAATATTTTCATGCTATAAAATGTCGACAGCATGTCCGTACTGCGGGTTGGGAAAACTTGAATGAAAGTGCTGTCAATTTGTGTGTGTATGTGCGTGTGTGTGTGTGTAAGCCGGGGGTACGAAATAAAAACTAGAACCCGGAGGCAGAGAAAACAAAAAAGAAATGTTCTTGTTGTAGTCGAGTCGGATCATAATTCAATGCGACACATACGCGTAGATCCTACATACAAACAGCTAATATGTGCAACGGGAAGCTCATCACAGTCAATGGTGGACGCATCAAGGAGGAAACAGAGGAAAGTTGGTTTTAGTTTTTTTTGGCTGACCCCCTATATGTGTGTGCTGCTTAGATTTAATCTGGTTATGGAAATTCTCCAGCATAATCTCCAGCCCGCAGTCTGCCGTGACAAGCCGATTTCTTTTGATTCTTTAAAAAAATCTGCTATTCAAATCTGGGACGTGAACTTGAATCATTCGCGACTGCTAACGACGTTCCATTCTCAGTTGCCTCATCTGAATCAGCCACTCAAAGACCGTGACCCAGATAAGACAAAATGGCCTGATGAACAAATGGATGAGCGCCTCTGCGTATCCTTAAGTACAGCGCAGAGGAGAACAGAGGGAGACAGAGAGTGAGAGAGAGCGTGGAAGAGCGATAGAGAACTGTCCAGCAGTTAGTGTCTTGTCCAGATGTTCATCAACAGGAGGTCAAGGATAATCGGATAGCCCTTCAACTCTGCAAGACACACCTATTAGAGGGACTTAGAATGAACGCGCATATGGAGAGGTGTTTATTTTTTTTATGCTTATGCAGAGTAATCATGTATATCACAGCCTATACGACGGCGCCGCGCATCTTTTTAGCTTAACAGAGCCGATGGTGTGAATGGAAGAAGCGTCCGCACACTGAATGGATTAGAGGTTCAGATTCCAGTAGTAAACAGTCTCCTGACAGCCTATGGAGAGTAAACAGCCATGTTTATAAATGTGCATTGCAAGGCCTTCCGATGCTGCAGTATTATAATAAACAATACAGTGTTTCTGTGTTTGAACGTTTGAAGACTAGATGTGTGATAGAATGTATTAAAAATGGCCTTCATCAAGTGTCATCAGCATCATTGATAGGATGGCCTACGGATCACCTTTAAGAATACAAGGTCAACATCGACTGGCCATGGTGATTACAGTGGGGAAGCATCTAGTGTGAAACCAAAAGTAGGCGTAGACTATATTACATTACTTACATACTTCACTAACACCAAGTTGCATTGGTCGGGTCTAATCATTTGAGCCCAAACCACCATTTTTCATTAGTTTTTCTGTCTTGACTGGAAATAATTTAGTTCAAAAGTGGAGTTCGAAGAATCCGAATGGTGGTGATTACTGCTGATGATGCTATCAGCCTCCTGATAGCATTCATAGGAGGCCAAGGTGTGACCAATGACCTTGTTCAAACGCGACAGTATTTAATGCAGATTTCATTCATTGTGTTGAATCATAGGTGTCAATTCTTCTCCTCGGTTGTTTTTTCTCTGCTCTGTCATGATCGCACTGACAAACAATGAGGCGATCAAAGGATCACTCACTCGATTCACCTGCCTGACCCTCGTGTGACACCTGACCTGTATGCGTTAACAAAGCCACAGGGTCTCAGACATCACATTCTACACAAACGTAGGTTCTGCTTTCCTGAGGCATTTTGTTCGATACAGATATTAAAGAGAATTTCAGCGGATTTAAAGACATTTTCTTTTGTGCCGGTGTTTGTGGAGGCTTGTTCCAAATAGCAAAAGTGATCTTTTTCCTCTCCATCGGGCTAAAACTCAAACACGAACAACTCATCAGTAACTATTCATTTTTTAGATGTTACAGGCACATATTTTTGCAGGTTGTAAAAAATGTCTGTTCAGGTTCCATGATTTCTGCACCGTTAAGTCCTGTGTCCAGTTGACCGTCTAAGGAAGCCCTAATCCCTGCTCATCGCTCATTCCACGCGACATTTGAGATCCAGCGTCCTGATCCAAAGTTATTAACACGCCGAGCGGTTGCAGAGATGGATGGAGATAGCAGTAGGGGGTCACTTGGACCATAAGGCTGATTAAGTGTCTTCACTGGAGTAGGGTGGGGGGAGAGAGTCACAGTCAGAGCATACGACAGTTAAAATGTGTTTGCACGGTGTGTGGATATGCGAGCGTGTGTGTGCGTGTGCGCACAACACCCCGTGTGATGAGGAACAGTTGGTCCATCAAGAAGACGGATGAGGTGGGCCGATTCTCCACCCCCTCCCACTGGCTTCAATGGCCAAGCTACAGGACCACAATCAAAACAGGTCCACACAGACATGGACAACACGCATGGAGAGCTTTTTGTTTTTGACTCCAGACTCCAAAAAAAAAAGCCCCAAACTCAAATTGATTCAATCTCCCAGCATCCAAAAAGAAAATGATCACCGCAGTTTACTGTACCAGGTCTTTCTGCGGCAAACAAGAATGAGACAGCTTCCCCTAATAAAGGGCTTGAAGACATGCAAATCAGCCGCCGATTGTGCAGAGTCCCTCTGAGAAAGTAGTAAAAACAAAATCAGTCTAGATGTTTGCACTACCAATTGTATTTCCGAAAAAAAAGTCTCAAACATAATCAAAACAAAGCGCTAGATTATAATGCTCTCAACTTCCAAAAAAAGACAGATTTCTTTAGATTAACATTTCTTAACAAATTGCGTATGTGAAATGTATTCAATTGAATAATCGGATACACACTCACACAAACAGCAACAATTAATGTTTAGTCTGACTGCTGTTAGAAGCAAAATCGAGGCCTTGCAACACAATCAGGGGCCGCAAATAAGCTATGAAGGTAAAGCGGCCCTGACCTTGTTGTATAATTAACAGTCTTCTTTAATTAATCCCTGCTGCCAACAGCGCCCCCCTTCGTTCATCCAATATCTCCCGCTTTCTAAGCAGCCGTTTAATTAAGACATGCAAGATGGCTTCACGTTGAGTCGGGACAAAAGTCATGAAATTAAGGAAAGGAGGGATAAAGGAGGGGGAAAGAACGTTCTTTGCATCTTGATTGTTTTCTCCCAACGGCAGCTGTTCTGTTACAACACACCCTCCTGCCCCAATCCTTAAAAAAGGAATGATTGTATTTAAAATCTTTGAATGACTGTGTGTTTGTTTATTCTATGAGTAAAATCTCCCTGCTGGC
This sequence comes from Apeltes quadracus, assembly GCA_021346845.1. Lineage (NCBI taxonomy): Eukaryota > Metazoa > Chordata > Actinopteri > Perciformes > Gasterosteidae > Apeltes > Apeltes quadracus. The sequence continues at coordinate 4,188,406 of CM037926.1, read as the reverse complement.
ATGCAAGGGAACATGCACATACACACACGACTCTCGGAATACTCCTCTGAGGTCTTACCCAGGAATTATGGTCCAGACGCTGCAGCATGTGGAGACAGATCCAACTAGACAGTGAGTCATCGAGTAAAGGCACTCGAGAGGCATTAGAGTGAGCCTGTGTATTTCCCGTGTGGGTCCATTCTTTTCTTTTTGTGTGAGTGCGCGTCTGTTTATGTCTGCGGGTCCCAGACCCCTGGGGTTTCTAGAGCGGGCAGACAGCAGACGCAGGGAGCCATTGGTAGAGAGCATCAGACGCAGGGAGCCATTGGTAGAGGGGAGCATCAGACACAGGGAGCCATTGGTAGAGGAGAGCATCAGACGCAGGGAGCCATTGGTAGAGGAGAGCATCAGACGCAGGGAGCCATTGGTAGAGAGCATCAGACGCAGGGAGCCATTGGTAGAGAGCATCAGACGCAGGGAGCCATTGGTAGAGGGGAGCATCAGACACAGGGAGCCATTGGTAGAGGAGAGCATCAGACACAGGGAGCCATTGGTAGAGGAGAGCATCAGACGCAGGGATCCATTGTTAGAGAGCATCAGACGCAGGGAGCCATTGGTAGAGAGCATCAGACGCAGGGAGCCATTGGTAGAGAGCATCAGACGCAGGGAGCCATTGGTAGAGGAGAGCATGATGTTCAGCCTTGCTGCGTGCCATGAGTCTTAGCTTGGAGCGGTTAGGCAAAGAAGGCAGACATGTGGCCAGAGACTTGCTCAACAGTCAGATCTGACTTAAAGTTTGGTTAGAGCAGCCGTGAGTGTGGTGAGAAACCATCAAGCATCGCCTTATTTTTGTTGCAGAGATTGAAGCGTAGAGTTTTGCTTCATCATCTGTATTATTGTGGCAGTGCAGAAACCTCAGCACTATCCGACTCATTAGCTTCTTCTAATCTAGTGTCACACATCCTCAATACCCCAGTGGTTTCATTTCACAGGCTTCAGTTTCAAGCATAAGGCTCGTCAGACGGACCACTGACAAAGCAGTAACTCCGTGGCATTAATGGCACACGATGACATCCACTGACTAAACAGCCACGTCGCCACTGGTTACAATCAAACATGAACTCTGGTTGACCGGCCTGCTTCACACTCGTTGCTGCTGAGCAGTCACATAGCTGACATTAACGCTAAGCTGGTAAAGTGTTCCTGATTGCTTCAGTTTCACTTCATTATAAAGAGAGGTTCTGTATCATGGCTGCTCGGGGCGACTGCAAATAGTCAACTATTCAGTGATTTAATCTAATGAGCCTGATTTGATTTCCAATCGCAGTCGGATCGCAGTGGTGGCAGAAGAACTACAGTTATGAAAGAACATACGGACTCTGGCTGGATCCAAAAATGTTGAAATGGGCTGTTAAATAGCAGCCTCTTAATACCATTTACCAACATTTGAAAAAAGTCTTGGTTTTAATCAACCAATTGGCAGAACCTGGATCTGTGGGACAATCGGGGCAGCATCTCAGGCCTGGGGCTCGTCTCTCCCCCCTTCTCTCCCTCCCTTCCCCCTGCCTTCTGTGTGTGGATTGTTACACTGGGTGTAAAATGTATTTGGGGCCATGTACAACCACGAGAAGCAAGACGGCAAGTGTCTGTCACTTCGTATCGTGGCGGTGTAAGTCTGCGCTGTACAAACCGTGTTTGTTATTCTGAAACAACATCTAGCAATAGTCCTGTGTCGCAACCAATGTTTTATGGATTCCGCTACTTTTCTAAAAAAGGTGGCGACAACATGCAGATTTGACTGAACTCTAGAGAGCCCAGGGAACACCCCTGATGGCTACTAGGTGAATGTTTTTCACTGGGGGACCCAAGGCTTCTCAACCGGTTTCTTCCTGGTCTACAACTGTTCAGAAACACGCAAGACCTTGAAGTGGTAGCGGTAAGGCTGCATCTTAGGGCACATTTTGGACAAGGCCTTTGGGACGGGACAGCAATGTAAACAGCAGCATTCTGAGCATTCAGTCTGAAACGGCAGACTTTGAAAGGTTCAGATGCAGCAGCCAAAGACGCCACACTCTTCTCTGGCAGCCTTGTTTCTGGCAGAGGGAGGGAAAGGAGGCAATAACCAAAATAAACTCTGGCCAACAGTCAAGTTACTTAGCAACAGCCATTGGCCACGGCTGGAGCTCAGACTGTACAATACTTGGACGTTGTAGCTATATCTTACCAACGTGTGCTCGGAAACCACCGAATTGATGCTGCACCTTCGACCTAGACAGTTATTGACGAAGGTTTTTGTAAATATGATGGAAAATTACTGAGACCAAGTACGAAGTTACATTAGTCAAAGCAAAAGTCTCCCCAGGACTCAAAAGGTGAAGTTTGACAGTAACAGAGTTTTTCCCTGAGCACGTTTTGTCAATTTTGAGCAAAAGAAAAATGAGTCCTTCAGGAGACTCGCAAGATAATATGTAGGGTTTTAATAAATAGTTACAAAGAACGGAAAAGAAGTTTGGAAAAACAACTATTTTACTTTTGCAAGATTTTTTTGTTTTTAAAAGCACGTCGAGATGACAGGGGTCACCGAGGGGAGAAGACAAGACAAGCTAGCAGCATTATTTTGCTGCTGCGTGGGAGTATTATGGGTGCGTATCGATCGGTCCTTCCCCTGAAGCGCTGCAGCCACGGCCCTCCCTTTGCATTAGTTGGGCTTCCTCCTCGCTCTCCCAATGCTTTCCTGTTGGCTTGCACCGTCCACACATGGAGCTCTCTATATATTGCTGGGAGGCAAGCTAGAGTGGACTGTGAGTGTGGGTGTGTGTAAGCAGAGTGGTTCAATAATCCCTCCCTCTCTCCATGTATTTCTAACTGAGCCTCGCTGTGGGGCCACCGCCTACAGAAAACGGCTACAGTGATTACTACATAGTTTGAATCAACCAAAACTGTATGCAGTATCGATCCAACACTGTGCTTCCAAGGGATTTATTGTAGGATATTCATGTGCTGCAGAACCTCTTGATCATTAATGCAATACACTACTGTAAGTCAACGTTGAGTTTTGTCCCAATAAAAAGGCTCAAGAATGCCGCGAGGAAGAAACCTTTAGTAATGTCCTCAATGGTGACGTGGGACACGTGTTGTCTGTACTCAGTTCTTCACTGTCAGCCCACTTTTACCAATCAAGGCGAAAAAATGAGTATGTTGGCAGACCGAGGCAGCTTGTGGTGTAATTGATTTTTGTGGGATTCAGTGATCAAGGTCTGTAAATGCATTTCTTTTCCCAACATTTGCGCACCATAACCTCATCCATAGTCATAAAGTCATCCATAACCTGCAACCTTTTTTTTTCCAAACATCGTCAAGTCATTTCCTGTAAATAATGTTTGAAAAAAGGTCCTGCGATGCGGTTTTGGATCGTAAAAAGTCTCTACGGGTGGCTGAGCACATTTAGAAACTCCTTAACTGTCTACACGCACGCGCGCTACTTTGCGCCTTTGGCACATCAACCAGTTGTCCTCGCGCGCAGGGTCGACCTGTGGTACTTGACGACTCGCTTATGCACAGGCAACAAATACTCAGAATCCATTTTTTCATTTTTCTAAGGATTTCTTGCACCATCCAGCTTACATGTCATTACTTCCAAGTTTTATTTTTTACTTTTACTGATAGGGTCATGTATGGCGTAAACGTAAGGGGAAAAAAGGCGTGGAAGATGAGCACATAGAAGAACTATTTGAAACTGATTGAAAGAGGTCTGGGAAGAAGCGAACTAAGTTGCAGGAGAGCCGGTGAGTGAGCGATTTGATTACAGAGATGAAACTACTGCGTGATTGCTTTCTGGCGGACCAGGATAGGTCATAACGGGCAGTTTCTGCGGCGGGTGGGGAGCTATAGTTTCCTTCACATCTTCCCATCGAGAACCAAGCCTCCGCCTCTTCTGCCTCTCCTCTTGCTCGCTGTTGATCTGCATTGCCTCTCCATCCATCGCTTCTCTCAGTCCGGCATGTTTTCTCCCACCTGCCCATCCCCTTCTTTACTCCCACTACTCTCTCCATTTATACCTCTCGCAGTCTCCCTGCCCCGAGGAGAAAGCAGCGAGTGAGTAGGATCACTCAGTCTCTGTGAGGAGGTCCAGGTTAAAAATGAAAACACATTGTGCACACACGCACACACACACACACACACACACACACACACACACACACACACACACACACACACACACACACACACACACACACACACACACACACACACACACACACACACACACACACACACTCTTCAGGAACCCAGAAGCACTAACACCCACCGCATATTCTTCTCCTGCTAAATAATCTGCAGCCCTTCTCCAAGTCTGCTCCTAGCATTCATGTTGGCACTTAAGAAAAATCCCAGCGCCGGCAGTTTGCTCAATGTGATTTCCCTTCTGCGAGCTTGCAGCTCGTCCAATTCTACAAACTGGATGAAATAACGAATTGGTGTCAAGAATAATACACACTTTGATGGAATTGAAAGTTGCAAAATAGTAAGCATCCCTGTTGCCCCCCTGGGGATTGTATATGCAGTGCAGAGCGCAGTTACAGTCATAATGAGAGTTAATTGCAGTGTTACGGCTATAACTGTAGAGGAAAGAACAACTGAGCACGAGGAATGATTTCAATGGTTACCTAGTGAGTAACATCATATTAAACCAAACATTGGTTTTGTTTTCTCTGTCCAGGATGCATTCCAATGAATTTGTGGTTTGTTTTTGATTGTTCACCTCCAGGCCCAGATATTTATGAAAGACAAAGCAATTGTTTAAGATGCACGCATAAAGCCTAGTTTATGCTTCTGCGTTTTCGGAGAAAGGCACGCACAAGCGCCCCTTGCGTGTCCCTTGCGTAGAGTCCTGCCCCCCCTTGCGTCCTTGCGTGTGTCAACCAATTTCTCCAACCCTTGCGTCGACGGATACACAAGCTCGCAACGTTTTATGTTCTAAGAGCAAAACGTAATGTAATAAATAAACTGAAGTTTATAATGATTGAAAGAGGGTAAACTGAGGCCTTACCCAAATTCTTTTCTTTTAGAATTTCTATGAAATCACAATTAAGTGTGTCTCAAATGTTCGTTTACAATTTCAATTAAATTACGAAGACATCATATACAAATTCTTTGATAGAGCTCCTACACGTTAATGTGGCTGCCAGGCATGTTTACCAACCACAAACGCTGGAAAAAAAACGTTTCCGTTTACGGTAATAATTTTATGCCAATTAAAACAGTCTTACAAGGCAAAATAACCACATGGATTCATTTCATATATGAAGATCATGTCCCGGCACAAACCGATCTTCAGATACACGCTCAAAAAGGCAAATGGTCCTGTGGACTATAATCTGTCACCTTGTGTTAAACAAGTGGGACTGAATCTGCATTTATAATCAAGCTATGAAATGAGTCATGAATCCAGCATTTTCTTAGATCAGTTTGCAGAGTCTGTGTGTGTCTCTATGAAGTGAAGAGTTGGTTGCATTCCCGGGACATTTAATAAACCTTGGCTGGAGATGATGGTGAGGAATGACAACGCACTTACAAGGACAGACTGTAATTGAGCTCAAACAGCTGGCAGCAAAGATTGGGATCGGAATCAAGCATTTAATAAATGGCCTTCACATGATTGTTTCTGCATCAAGTGCTAATGAAGCCAAACCGAGGATCTTGTTGGCATTCAGTACGTCAGTGAGCATGCCTCTTACAGAAATCAATAGGTAGTGGTACATGCAAGACAGAGGTCGTGCTTTCAGTTTCCTTTTTCACCTACATATAGAATATTTACAATAAATTACTGTCTGGACTGCAAAGTAACTGCTTTCATTCTAACAATTAACATAATATGGAAAATCAGATTTAATTAATAGGGCACCAAATTAGTTTGTAAATGGTTTGGATTCACTCGTAATCACGGTCTTCAAAAGAACAAAATTCAATGTAATTATATATATATATATATATATTACACATGCATTATATAAGGGCGGTCCAAGTTTTAAGCTGTGAGATTATTAATTAGATAAAATATTTTAATGCAGTTAACGCAACTTTTTTTACTGGTGTGTGATGAACGCATTTATGATTTTATATACACACACACACACACACACACACCATTTATCCTTCTCCTCCAGACACATGCGGTGACGGCGCCAGCTGGGCAGATTAGCCGGAATGACAGTTTATTAGAGAGGAAGTGACACGAGCAACACTGGGAACAGTGAAGACATTGCACATACAGCCAGGTCCACTTCTGCTCAGCGCAGAACACCCACACACTTCAAAAGATGCAGATGTCAGCTCTGTTACACCGTTATCACAGGATGCTGCAATATGTGCGCGTCCCCATAAAGTGTCCATATGACAATCTTTCAGTTTATGAAACATTTATACTTGACTTGTCCAGCGTTGCAGCCTTTCACCGAGTCATTCCAACTCACTGGAAAGAGGTAACCAAGTGCAGACTGCAGAAACAGGACCACTGAGCAACAGAAACCTCCCGGCTCAGGCGTCTGCTCCTGAAAAGAGGAGTTGTGAGGGCCATTCGATTATTGGGGAGGCGTAAGGAGCAGGGCTGGGTGCCAGGTGAGCAGAATCAGGGGCAGAGCAAAGATCAAAGTTCTGGAGTTCAGGTCCGGCCTCGTGCAGCAGAAGCAGGAAGTGGAAGCGACTCCCTCGGGAAGCCGGAGTACGCGAGCGGCACAAGGGAGATGTGCTCCTTCCGCCCCGGCGTATTACATCCAAACACAGGACAATCAACACGAGCGCATTAGCTAGCAAGTTTCGGCAAATTCATTCTTCTCTTCTAATAATAGTCAAACTATTCAAAAACATCCACGGAGCCCGCAAACTATACAGACATTCATAGTCAGTAATCCATGATTAAACCCCTTTTAACAGTTAGTTTGTTCAGAACTCATTGTTCTTTCCTAAGATGTCACTACGTAATGAGTTGCTAACAGCAGTCGGTAAATCCAATTCAATTCGCCCCGGCTATGCTGCTCCGTGTACCATAATATTTTGTTCTGCTCGGTTTGTTTGCAGTGGAGCATGTGTGCGCCTCACTGTGCCTATGAAGAGTCCTCATTAGTATTTCCTCAAAACACTTATTGTGCCACTACGATCTCTACCACAGAGCCTTCATGATCGGACGAGAATGGGATGTGATGACTGACTGGGCCCCGTAACCGTAGTGACGGAGCTAAATGGCCACAGAGCCAGCTGGGTAGTATTCAAACAAAAAGAACACGCTCGAAGGTGATTGGACACAACACGAGCAGCAGCTTTACTGCTCGTTCTGCAGCGGACACAGAGCCAGGCTGACACGCAAACACGCATGAGGAAATGAAGAAATAAAAAGAATCCACAATTGGGGGAAAAAAGGGAGATGAGTCATATCTTCACTCTCCGGCAAGAAAATAAAATGCATGACCTTTGCTTTGCTGTAACCCCCCTCACCAAAAGACACATCCCCACAACTGTAAAAAAAAAAAAAAGAAATCCACAAAAGACAAAAACCACAACATGCTGAGAAATGATACACAGAGGTCAATAAACAACTAAAGCCATTTGTTCCTCCTTCCATCCTTTCTTTTAATTATACCTCTTCAGTCATTTGTGTGTGTGTCTGTGTGTGTGTGTGTGTGTGTTGGGGTGGGAGCTCGCGAATGAAATTGATCTTTGAATGAAGGCGTAAACAAAGGTTGTCAAGACAACAGTTGGCAGTGGGGATTGATTAAAGATGAAAACCATTCTGGTTTGAGGCATGAGGCCACTCGGTGGGGCAGACACACACAAACACACCAGTCTTTCCCCCACCGTTAAACTTGGGGGTTGCGCGACGCACATGGCGCTAATAGCGGACAGAGAGCACTGTTCGCCCGACTAATACCCTCCCCCCTCAGGTTGCAAACCTAGGGCACACACACACACACACACACACACACACACACACACACACACACACACACACACACACACACACACACACACACACACACACACACACACACACACACACACACACACACACACGAATAACTGATCGAGATGTGGAACATCAATGCACAGACGAGGGCCGCCCGGATGCACGCTCACAAGCAGGAAGCGGAGCGCTGAGATCTGTAGCGTGTTTAAGTCGGTGTTTTCAGTGTTACAGATGGGCCTGCAGGTAATCTATCAGCTCCAACAACTACAGAGCGTCAGCTCAGTGTGATAACGCCTCCACCGTGTCTGCGTACCTATTGATTCAGCAACCGGCACACAAACACGCAGCGGCAGAAGGAGACATGTCGATACACAATCTGGAGAATTTGCACCTAATTGTGTTTGATCGCGGGCCACGGCTGATCAATCAAAGGCAAACGACGGCCACACGCGTTTATACACACACACACACAGGAGGAGGTTCTTTATCTGATTTATCCAACGAGTAGTCAAACACAATTTGTCAGCATTACGGCTTGAGGAACGAAAAGACAAAAAAATAGCTGTATCTTTTTGTAAAAACACCTCATTATTTCAGCTCAGGGTGAGATGAATATTTGGTATGAACAAAATAACATACAACCAACGTTGGACAGAACATGTGAACACAACCAAGTAAAACAAGTAACACGAGGAAGAAACTAACTCCCCCCACCATAACTCTCTGAGAGACTAACTCGCTCTTTATCCTCAACCTCCACCACCCCGCATGCCCAATCATATATTTATATTTACATTTTAAGTCTTTATATACCCATATGTGTGTGTGTGTGTGTGTCATGCTGCTATGGCATGAGGCTGATGGTCAGTGAGCAGGGTTAGACAAGGAGAAGGAACGGGAGTTTAGGAGAAGAAGCAAAGAGGGAATATACATGCTTCATGGGGAATTCCATCTGTGCCGTAGCGCTAAAGACACTGACTTTAACACACACACACAGCGTGGGTCACTCGCAATGGAGGGATTACTGCGCTGCCGTGACAAGTCAGATCTGATCCAGAGGAGGTGCCTCAGGCAGAACAAAGGATGGAAATGCATGTGAGGGAACGCAAGGAGGGAAGGAAAGGAGGAAAGCCTCCTATTAGGAGGGCAAGGGGCTTTACAGCTGTGGGCATCATCCTGATCATCATCATTATCTCCACCCATTCTCTTTCGCCCCCTTTCTCAGTGTGAGGAGTGTTGATTCTTCCTTGCCCTATAAATAATTTGTTTCTTTTATACATTAAAAAAATAAAGATATGCGAGAGAGAGTATGTTTTGATGTCATGCAACAGACATTTTCCTGAACTTGAGGGGCGGGCGATGCGAGTTGGGTCCTCCGTCGCTAGCCGCCGGCAAATCTGGTAATATGGTAATAGGAGGAGCTGAAATGCTACAACGCTTTCATCTCCTCTCGGTCTACGTGGCGGCAGGCGACCCTGGCTCGGTCGGAGGCGCTCGGATCTGCCGCGGCGGGCATCCCATAGTTCGACAGCTACTTGAAAGTCAGATGACATTTTCAAAGCATCCCCCCTCCCCCGGCTCTCGCTCTGAACTCCCTTCATCTCAGGGTGTTACACCGTCACTCGCGTTGCTCGCTTTTATCCGTCTACCCCGGGATTCTAATGGCAGAGAGTAATGGAACGCAAACAGATGTTTGTGTACTACACAGAGAAAGAAGGAGAAAGTGCACACAATTAAAGAGAATGGTTCAGTCAGGAGCAGCAGGGTGCTCGTCTCGCTCAGTGGGAGACAAATCACTGCAATCTAACCAGCGGCACTCACAGCACAACGTTGGACACACACACACACACACACATCAAAATCAATTAATCAGTCAATACACAACCAAAAAAAGAAGGTGGACCGCCCCTCTGTTGGTGACCCTGACCTTTGACTGCCCCGTGGAATCCTCATACGCTAATGGGATCGATAAAGCATCACATCAGTGTACCCCCCCTCCCACTATAATGGTAGGGGAAACAAGTACGTTCCGCTGTGACATGTAGGAGAGTTTGGATACAAAGAGACAGTTCATCAAAAAAATGTAAAAAGGGAAACCAGAGGAAAGAAAAGGATAAAAAAGAGAAAGAAAGAGCCAATAAAAACAGAGGGGGGGAGAGAGGGACCAAAGGATGACAATGTGAGCTGAGACAAAAAGACGAAGACGAGAGACGGAGCGAGAGACAGACAGAATTCTTTACAGCGTATACAGAGCGTGTCCTTGACTTGGTGCCGCTGTTGTCTTCCCGCTTTATCAGCGGCGTGCTGACCTGTGCTGCCGAGGCCACATCCCAAGGACATTCAGCCCGGCCCGTAAACCTCACGCTGCTGAGTCGGTCGAGGGACGTAAACATTACTAACCAAAAAGACGCCATTGCTTTTGTCGTCTCACAGTTCGGGAGGGAACGTGAGAATTGCTTCAAGCAGTGGAGACACAGCGGCCGGCGGGTACTCATCAATACCTTTTCTAAGTATTGATGAGTGTTTGTCGGCGGGGGAACCCATGTGCGTCCTCGTATGCTAATCAGGGGCGCGTGGAGTGCCTCACATGCCACACGCCATTTTGTGACTCTCTTTTTTCTGTAGCTAGATATGTTGTGTGTGCTAAATTTTGCCTTGATGCTGCGTCTCAGATATCCCTTTTCCACCAACAAGAACCAGGTGCCGGTTCGGAGCCAGAGCTGGTGCCGGTTCAGAGTTGGTTCAACCGAGGAGCCTCCAAAGAACCGGTTGCTTTTCCACAGGCTAAAGATCCAGCGCAGAGCCAGGTCCCCCTGTAGTTTTTATTTCCTGGTGGTATGGGCCGAGCTGACCGGGCATATACGCGCCGTTAGCAGTTAAATAGCAGTTGAGACCGTACAGTTTTCTTTCCGGTACGCCGTACCGCACAGTACCGGCTTACTTTCCGCGCAACGTTAGCGCGGCGGCGCCAAACACAAACACACCATCAACAATGGCAGACGTTGCTTTGCTATTGATGTTCGTGGCTTTGCGGACCTACATCGGCATCCAAACACGGCGGCTCTAACGTGTTCGCGCGGCTCGTCTTTATTCGTAGACGGAGATTTTTAAAAATGCCGGTCACAAGTTTCTCTCGTCTCACGGTAACCCCGCCCCCAGCAGCTGACGTAAGCGGTTCTTACTTCTAGCCCAGCAATGATATGGTGCTACTTAAGCACCACTTAAGAACCACAAAGCTGGTGCTTTGGCGGTGGAAAACCAAAGAACCGATTTCTAACTAAGCTCCGGCTCCGAACCAGCACCAGCTCTGCTTTGGTGGAAAAGGGGTAAGAGTGGCTGTGCGCTAAAGGAGGAGATCCAAGAGGACGTTAGACGTGTCTCTGACTGTCCACTGGGGACTCAAGCCTGCCAAGGCCCTTTTCCTTTCCTCTTTTTCACAACTCCCACTTTCCCTCTTGCACTGCAGGTAGTCTGAAGCAGCACACGCACGTCTCTCTTAATGTTATTGCATGAAATGCTACATAAGCTCACATGCACACACATAAGGTGATGAAATAATTATGCCATCTACTCTGGGAGGGGTGAAGGGAGGTAAGAGGTGGAATGAATTAGTGATGGCCATAGTCCTGAGAGAGATAAAGAGCAAAAAACAAAAGGGACAAAAATAGAGGAATTAAACTTGTATGCTCACCCAAATGATCAAAACTTTGCGTGTCTCACACACCTCGGGAGAATTCAGCTACTCCAGGTAGGAATTTCTGTTGCAATAGCGTCCTAACTGACATTGTTACATGAAGGTACATTTCTATAAATATTTGATTAATAACTCCACGACTAGTTACTATTTACTTACATTTTTAAAACCTGGTAAAAAGTGAAATGTTCACTTGACCCATGTGGTTCCTCAGCAAATGCTAGCACTCAATTTGCTGGATGGAATACAGAGTGTTTAGCATCATTGCAGCAAGAGGATAAACGAGTGCGACAGCGGAACGAAGGACACATCTCCGGGTACCGATGGAAAGGAGGGCCGCGATCACTTGAGTTGGGGGCCGAGGGGGTGTGAAGTAATGGGTCCAGAATGAGGCTGCAGCTGTGGCGCGTCTAGGGGATCACACATACACACCAACTGAAGCCAGCCAGCCGCGGGGACTCCAGAATGACGAATGACAAAGTGACAAACGCGCCCTGAGGGAGCAGGAAGTGAGAGTTGTGCAGGGTGAGAGGAAAACACAAACCCTGCACAGCACCAACGCAGACGGACAAGTAAGAGTCGACAGAGTGTGTCAAGACACGGAGAGACTGACGGAAGGGATGAGTGGCTGGTCACGCACACTGCCACTGGGCGAGTGTCCAAGTGCAGTGGTGTGCGTGTGCGAGCGTGCACATGTGTGCATGATCAGTCAGACGCGTCGATGCGCGTGATCGAGGGTTGACAGCGCGCATCACTGCAGACTCAAACAGCATTTGACAAGCTGCGCCAACACACAAACACACAGCCGAGAGCTCAACCATGTCAACAAAATGTGCTCTCTCCTTTATTGATTTGTTATTTTTTCTCACTTTGTGTGTTTTGGTTCCTCTTACGAGAAGTGTTTATACGGCGTGGAAGCGAGGGAAGAGAGGAGAGAGGGAGAGAGGAAGAGATGGGAGATAAGGTTTGCCACCCAGGGTTATTGCCTTTCTCACCCTGTGGATCGACTCGCCTTATCGGAGGGGGGGGTGGACTTTTCTGTGCCGCTGTGGCGAAATACGTGCACACCCCCACATGCGCTAATCCAATGGACGTTGCGTGGGTGCATGTTTGTCGCGGTTTACACCGAGGAGTCGATGGAGCGGGAGGCTGCGTGCAGCGTAGCATTGCGGCCGCACGGGGGAAGGCCCAGACAAGCGGGGAGAAAGGAAGCAAAGGTATCGATCAAAGAGAGCGCGAGAAGGATTCAGGGCCTATGGGAGTGGCGGTTAGAGCGACGGGGATGCAGAGAGAATCGAGGCGTAGTCCCCCCATGCGGGGTGAAATGGTTCGGCCCCAGCGGTCAAGGGCGTCCGACGGGAGGCCTGAAGACGGATCGATCCAACCCCTCAGACGGGGGTGGAAAAACTTTTCGCCTTTGAGAATGAGCGGCTGAAGGGTGTAGTAGGAGAGTGGTAAAAGTTGGTATGAGGGTGAGCGAGCAAGATCGCTAAAGCGAGAGAGAGAGAGAGATAAAGTTGAAAGGACACTGGAGGTGGAGAGTCGGGTGTGGTTGGAGTTATAAGAATTAGTGGTGTAATGCAGTGTGACCATGCAGAATGGCTGGGTGACGCAGAGCCGGCAACACGCCGAGTGCGTTCTTCCCCCTCACACTCGGGAATCTGACACACGAAACGTTCCCCCCATCGCTTCTGCACACCTCCATGTCTCCTTTTACTCACCAATGCATCCTGACAGAGCAGATTACAGTCAAAACTAGCACCTAGAAGAACCCTTGTGTTAAAACAGGATGTGCCGTTAACAAAAAATACATACAGTACTTTGGTTGATGCAACTTCTCCTGGCAATATTAGCACCTTTTCAATGTGGTATTTTAGAACATTCTGGGATCTTTTCAACACGGGGAACAACACGTAGTTGTAGAAAATCATGCCGAGCAGTGAGGCCAAAGTCACTGTGTGTCGCTGATATGGGTCGACAGCGTGAACAAACTAAAGAAAAGGAAAAATAAGCTATAGGAGGGGAGGAGTAAGAAAACTTTTTGCACTAGACTCCGCAGGAAACAAACCTTGGTCTTTAGAGAAGAACAGCTGTGTACAGCTATGTCATATATCTATGGGGGAAAATTGGGATATTGTTGGTAGGTTGTCCAGTCTGGGACAAACTACATCCGTGCCTTCCTTTTTGAAGAAAGTGGGTGATACTTAATGCATGTGAAGGGTTAATGGAAATGCTCCCCACAATCTAATATTTACTTCCTTTCCCTTTCCACAGATAACATTTTGTCACATCCTATCCATCTTCCATCACTCACCTTTTACCCCCTGCACCACTCCATCCATCTGCTCCATCCTCACATCCCTTCTCCCGGTGTAAATCACATCAGTGAGCGGAACAAAGAAAGCCCTTCTGTCCAGGGGTGGAGATCAGGACAACTGGATTTAAATAAAGATGTCCTTCCCCAAGGGGTTTGTCCCAATACTGGGAGCGAGGACGGACCCACTGTGGACACCCAGTATGAAAGTGTGTGTGTGTGTATGCGCAAATGATAGCGGAAGCAAGGAAAAGGTGTAGAGAATGTGTGTGTGTGTGTGTGTCATGTTGAGAACTGCGTTATAAAAAGCAATCTGCATGGAGCATCTCAACCGGAATATAAAATGATTTATTTTTTCTTTCAAAGGAACAAATCACATGTGCACAAACACAACGCACACCTGCCCGATAGACAAATGCAAATACCGACAGCCCAAGGTCAGCTGCAATGCGCTGTGGGAAAGGCATAATTTACTATCCGATGTCACCGTAAATTTACCGCCTGCATCGGCGCCATCCCACCAACGTGAGCTCACGGCCATGCCCGGGTCACATCAATGCCAACATGCCGGGTCAATTTAGGAGACAATTCAATTATTCGTTGTAAAAAACAAAACAAATTCAGAACCTAGGAATATGCAAGTATTGATATATATATATATATATCAAATGTTTAACTGCTAGACAAAAATGTTTCCTTGAAATGTTTCTATTCAATAAAAGTTATCTAGTTATAAAATCATGCTCATACTGTAAACATCAAAAAAGTACATTATAAGTTTAAGTCGGTCTCTTTGGAATTTAAGCATATCTGGTTTTCACATGCTTCTCAACATGACGACCACAGCAAAAAAAAAAAAAAACAAACTCAAAAGGTATAAAAGAAATACATTTAAAATACATTATTAATGGTATTTTCCGAGAATGAGTCTCTCTGTGGGTCGATTACTGGTGTGTTTTCATGTGCGCCCTCCCTCCTCGGCATTGATGTCGTTGCATAAGACGATTCTGTTTATCTCAGATTTAAGCCAAATCTCTTCCCCTTAATCAGGTGGTTTCTGCGAGCATTTAGAGCTTTATTGCATACTTTTCTCAATGCCACCCTATTCATTCCACCATTTACATTAGATTGATGAGGACAGGAGGACATTTCTCATCCCGCGGTTCTCTCTGTGGGCCCAAGAGGAAGAGGTTTCTCTTGGTTTAATCCCTGGTGAAAAATAGAGAAAATGCCGACTGAACACTCCCACGTTACGAGCGAGGGAACTCCCATGATCTGTCACTCAGATGGAGAATCTTCAATCTGATTCTTTTTTTCCGTGTCCCAGGGCAGAGCCGGCTTTGTCCCAACCCTTCCAGCGGTGGCAGTGGCCTGCCGCTGTATTTGCCGGGGAAAGTGATGCACGTTGCAATTGGATGAGACAGTTTCTTCGTCTCAGGGAGGGGGAGTTGGAGCTGAAATGTTGATGTTGCGGCCTCAATCAAAACGTGGCAGGTAAGAGGAGAGCGCAGGCGCTTAAAATCCTCATCCTGACAGACATGGTGGAGTAGCGATGGTTGAAGTTGGTGCAGGGGTAAAAAAAAGAAAGAAGAGAAAAGTGTGAAAGGAAATGTGCTGCTGACTACTCCTCCCTCGTACATATTCAGGGGGTGAAGCAGAGCGAGCTTTGGAGCAGAAGCTTTGGGGAGAAGGCTTTATGCAGCGGAGGAACGAAGCGAGGGAGTGAAGTAAGTGAAGAGGGACAGCGAAGCAGAGGAAGGGGACGGATGGGAGGAGAAGTGTTGTTTTGCTTGCCGGCCCTCCTCCGGCCCATGATTCATTGCAAATGAAATGTCACCCTAGCAGGCAGTAATGCGGGCCGCCCCCTCCCTCCCTGCCTCCCCCCTCCCCTGCAGCCTAATTGAATTTTACAAACAGTCAGTCGGCGGAGAGAGAAGGAGAAGGAGTGAGGGAAAGGTTATTGATGCTTGTGTTTACAGGTGGACGCTTCTGATGGGCCATCAGAGAGCGTCTAGGGGCCCCTTGGGAACCGAACACGCTACCAACACGGCTCCCTCGAGACACATGCACAAAAGGCACATAGAGCGGGACACTGAAGTCCTTCTGCCATATCCAGTAAAGCCGCCGGTGAAAGCTCGCCAACCAACGAGGATGCAATATTATTACGAGCAGACTCATTTGCGCTTCTCGCAAAAAACTATTCCTACGAATAAACTTCTGCATGGTTTGTGGAGCCAGTATTGGCCGTTCTAAAAAACAAATCACACACGTTGTGTACCGTTCCGAAAAAGGTTTCATCATGGAATGCAACGACCTGTGAATTGGTTAGCCACTTCGTCCTTGCTCTGGCGTGAGGCCACATGCCGAGCACTCCCGGACGTTTCAGTGTAAACTAACCCAGAGTGTGTCCTCCGCGGCGGGCTAAGTGAGATGTGCTGGCAGAGCTTTTCTCTGCAGTTGACAGCCACAGAAGACGGTACAGGAGGAGTCAGCAGTGTCCCCTCAGGCGGCCCCGGGGGCCCAGGTCAATTTGTGCTATCCTGATAAAAGACATCACCTCCGTGACAGCCAGGCATGGAGAGGCATCCGCTGCACCACTGAGGACAGATTCCTGCAGCCCTCGACAAATTATTTACAATCAACGAATCAAAGTGAGGGGATGGAAAGAATTCTTCCTGAGCGGCGGCATTGAATATTGAGTTAATTAGGGGCATGCTACAGATTCTGTTCATCATTAAGGGTTATGCTGCTTTTATTCCACTGAATTCATCCAGTTTCTTTCACTGTTAGAAATAGCAGTCCCTTCGGGGTATGCAGGAGAATTACTTAAAATAGTGAAACAGTTTAAACATTAAAAGGTTAAATTAATTCAGCGAACTCTACAAAGGAAATCGTATTGTTATAACCATTAACAGCAAAGATTGTATATAAATCTTTAGCAAAGTTGTATATTTTAAACTAAATTGTAAAAAATGACAGTGGCACAAAAGTTCTCACTGGAATATCAACTCCGGGCTCAGTTTCATCCAGGAGATGCAGGCACTGGAGGATGAAGAGAATATGAAAGAGGAAGCCTCCACTTCATTCCTTTCCTTACACAACCTTGTGCGCACTTACAGATCCCGTACAGGGGAGCAGCCTTTTACGACACAGCTGTAACTCTGAAGCTAGCTGCTTAGGAAATCAGAGCGCACACACACACACACACACACACACACACACACACACACACACACACACACACACACACACACACACACACACACACACACACACACACACTAGCCTGCTTCCATTCTGTCTCAAACATGTCACGCTCCTTCCATCACCCAGCGAGCGGTCGTCTGTCGCCCATCTGTCTCTGCGCTTAATTGTTCAGCTCCCGGCTGCATCTACCTCTATCTGCCTCGCGGTTGTCTCCTCATGGACGGGGGACCAGGTTTATCCTCTCGCCGAACGGGAACGACGACGTGGAGCTGCTGGTTGGATCAGACGGCGGCGAGAGGTCGCCTGCTCGCGTGCATGCGTTGCGTTAGAGCGGTGCGTTGCCCGGGGCGATGAGCCGACAGTAAGTGTCCATCGCGCGCCTTCGTAACGAGCCGACTACTCATGTCTGATTCGTTTCATGTATGTTTGAAAAGGGAGCTGATGCTCGACAGCGAGCGGCAGAAAATGTGGGACCATTTTCAAATGGGGAAAAAAAGCGGCCCGTGGGAGCTTATGCTACGTGTCCCTGGCTCAGCAGGACTGGGAGCCCCCCCCGCTGACTGTGACCTTCGCTCCAAGCAGGCGGTCCCCCACCCGTCTCTTCCCCCTTTCTGTGGCTGAATCCCTCCGTCGTCCCTCTGTTCTCTCGTTATGTCGCGATGATCTACCCGTCCATCTCTTTCCCTCACACTGGATGATACTGTGTAGCCTCAGATCCAGTGTGGCTTCATTAATGCGCCGTCCATCACGCTGGGCCCCGCCGGTTTAAACCCCCTGACGTGCACAACAGCACGTACAGCATCTCCTCGGTAAAGAAGCTGGAGTACGAGCGTCACACACACAGATCTCTGGAATGAGGTTTCCGTGTTGAAGGATTGTCTGGTGTGTGTGTGTTTTTCCAGGAAAGTTAGAACACACACGGGCAAGGCATGTCGGATTTCGCTGCCCAACCCCCAATGTACCGTTTCCAATGTGTGCAAACACTGCGATGGCTCACTGCGCCGCGCGGACTCTCAGTGTGTCGGCTGCGTGATGGATGATAGGAAGGGAAAATAACTAATTCAACAGTAGATTTACATTGTTCTGGATGGTGAGCTGACGCATCAGCGCAGAAAGGCACACAATGAGGAGGGGGGGACTCAGGCACTTATGCCACTTAGTAACGCAGCTGTGACACGCTGCGGTTTATTTGTGCGTTTTGTGTCAACGGTGAAAATAACATTTTGGAATGGAATTTGAGTTTTTTTTAAGCCTCAATTTACTTAGATCCACATGCGGTGTCTTGACAAGCTAACAACACGCACCTCGGCTGACTGGGACAGGCCACACAGGCTCCAGGTCAGTCGAGCACAGCCTGCCGCCCTAAAGGGGGAACTTTCAACACTACTCGGCACGGGGCCATTCGGATGGGAACCTCGGTATGCAAGTTCCTATGTATGCCACAAGGCATTGTCTTAGCATTTCCCTCCATTTCAAGACAAAAATTGTGCTCGCATCTACTCAAAAGAGCTTGGAAAACACCACAAAGGCTTTGTTGTTTTTTCAAGGCTAGCGTGTTATCTGCGCAAGCCGTTCCAGTATATAGAGCAGTGTGAGTGTATCAATAAGATCGGCAACATCATTTAGGATTCAGATACAAACAGCGAGAGGGAAACAAGAGAGATTTGGTTGGATTTTTCTGTCGTGCAGTGACACTTCAGAGAAGATTGGATCCTCTACTCACAAGGCCAGTGTTCCTCTTTGTTGCTCAGCGGTGTTGGGACATCACAGGAAATTAAAACGCGTAAAGAGAGGCACGAAAGCGGCGAGGCTTTCAAGCTGTCATCTCTCAATTCCTGTGTGACTGTTGGCCAGCGCCGCTCGACTATTCTTGAAAGAACTAGTCTGACAGCTTCAAGGTAATTTAAACTAGTCCCATGTGGTGTTGTGGTAACAATAGGAGCCCTCTTGTCACGACATGAGACAATAAGCGGCGGAGCTTTGAAGGTAAAAAGTGTCTCTGTCTACATGTACAAGTCATTACCCATCTGACTCTCTCACTCGCTGACTCTCCCACCTAACGCCCCTCCTCCCCCCATCCTCCCCTCCCCGTCCCTCTGGGTGGCCAGTGGTCCAGAGGCGCTGCAGGAAACCACGGCACTGTGCAAATGTCACCCGCCACACTCGCCTCAGGGTGCCAATCTCTTCACACCGCTCCCCACTGTGTGTGTGTGTGTGTGTGAGTGCATTATAAAGGGAGAGAACCGTGGAGAGCGATGGAGAGACTGAGAAACACGTCCATGTGTGTAAAGGGAGCACGTAACGATTATTGAAACAGTGTTCACACAAAATCCCTCACATCTCTAAAAAGAAAGATTTAGTGGGAGTGGGGATTTATGCCGTGTTCGCTCTTGGCGATGTGGGAGCGCGCCGAGTGTCTCTGTGTGCTAACGAGCCTGTCCATCCAAGGGGATTATGGGTTGTCTAGTCGACGTGAGGACTACAGGTGTTTGTGGAACTGTGCATGATTACACACTTAAACAATAAGAGTGTGAGTAGGCAGTAGGCGTGATCTGTGTGCGCCTCGCCGTGTGGAAGAAGAAGGTGTATAGTTGCGTATGTGACGGTGGGGGAGGCGGGGGGGGGGGCAGTGACAGGGAGGGGGAGATGACAAATGACAACAAAATGAGAACAGGGGGATGGAAAGCCGAGCTGGCACAGGCTCGCTGTGCAGCCACAGGGGGCATGGGTGGGGGGGTGTTAGGCCCCTTAGCCGGACTGTGACACAGGAGACAAAAGCACGTCAGGGTGGCAGCAAGCAGAAAGGGCATTTGCATGCAAACACAGGCCTCGATGAAACGTGAAGGACCACTGCACAGTGAAATGACTCGTGTAACGACGCGGACCATCTAAACTCGATAAATACCAGAAAGACGCGTGGAAATGGAACTGGTGGAGGGGTTTCTATGAGTGACAAAAAAAATTGTCAAGTCTAATTCTGCACATCCAATCACCTTTGACTTTTGCACTTCAAGAACAATATGGCACTATGGCCTCCAGTGACCACGAAGACACCTGCGTGCCAAAAATGATTACTGCTTTAATGGCATGCCTGTTAAGACGTACTTTTGAATGAGGGCGAACGCTCTGAAAGCGTTGAACGGAAAAGTGCGTTTCTCCGGGGTTAAGTGGGGGCAGACAGATCTATAGACTGATCCCACATCAATTTTGAGCAGATGGAAAGTTATTACAGAGGCTGATTGGGGCTGGAGAAAGGGGATTGCTGAACGGCGGGACAATTGCTCGACAGTGCCCTCTCACCTATGATATATCATTTTAAACAAGAGGGGGAGGGACCCGTTTGGCAGCCAGGTGGCTCGCATATGTGCCGATCCGTTACGTCTGCTGCATTAAGAGCAAAATCAGGATTACTTTTAATTATATCGCTGTTTTTTAATCATATATACAATATATACATACACAAATACAAAAAAAAATGGATTATGAATATATTTTATGATAATTAAGATCAACCTACTGCAAACTACTACATATAAATATTTATCAATAATGAATAGAAATAGATAAACACATTGTAAGCCCTCTTAGGCTCAGGGGCATCTGGTCTGTTCACCTGATTCCCAGTCTGCGCCTTATTGGCAGCTCTGGCCGCTGTCACCAGTGTCAACTTGCATTTGACTCAAAAAAAGGGAAGGTTTCTTGTTGTCTAGAGAGGAATGATCGTGTATGGTCTCATCAACGTGTACCTATTGGATCAACTGTTGTTTACATCTTTTTATATCAAAATGTCCTTTGTAAGAGCTAAAAAAACTAAATAAAAAAAAAAAACCGTTTATTTTGCATTGATGGTTTGAGGAAGCATCGATGCGTAAATAAACGGTAAACACCTCTCCTACGGAGAAGGAAAAAGGTGCATTTATCAGCTGCGTTGTTAATCTTCCATCATTGTTTCATTTTGATTCACACTCAAATGTCCCATCTGTACATCATCCTTGTTTACCGCTGAATAACAAACCACTCCCCCCCCCCCACAGGGATGCCTCTACATCTCTTACAATACTAGGTTACAATTGAGGCGTTTACCTGCTGATCTAATCAAAAGCAACAAAATTAAGAGCAGCTAATTTCCACTCACACTGAGAGAAGCATTATACCCTCCTACACGTTTGGTTTCATTGTGGCAGTATTGTAGAGCTCCTCAAAGGATTATGAACACGTAAAATACACCGACAGAGAGGGGAAAGAAAAGGAACAAAGCTGCCTCATCTTTTTCTGCCTTGCTAACATCCCCACCTGTCGCTTTCTGTCAGGATACTTTGCCTCCTTAACGGAACGCTTGACTCAGCTCAGTAGTCGCGAGTCATGTCGGATGAGTTAGCACCATGATTAATCCACAGGCCAACCTATTCCTACACAGACGCAATCGTGCAGGCTGTATTTACTTCACCCGCCTGGTGTGAAAGGTAGACAACGGCGCGAGGGAGGCAGCAGCGAGGTGGGGGGGTGGAGGGAGGGATGGTGAAAATGTGCAGGTGTAACCCACCTTCTCACTGATTCTGCCCGTGGCCAAAACTTCTTCTCCCCCCCATCTCTCCACACCGCCATTGTGCGCGTTTGAAATCGACCGCTTTTACAACTCATAGTTTATGCATCCGGCTCCGACGGCTCTTTAGTGCAACACACTGAAGCCCTTCCCCTCCTCTTCCACCTCTTAACGTGTTCATTTCCCCCCGTGGCCCAGAGGGCCTCGCTGGCTTTTCCTGGGCTGCCGTCGTCCCTCTTGCCATCCTCGTCGATCAATGGCGAATGCTTGGCCTCCCTCCAGCTCCCATTTTCAATAACCGGGGGACATTTTAATGGTCCGTCTGCGGGTGAGTGTGCGCATATGGTCCGAGTGTGTATTCGCGCGGCCTTGACCACGTTGGCCGGCTTCATAAATACATCGGCCTCCAAGGAACACATTTGTCTCCTAAGAGAATGTGAATCATTTCAAATGAAAGCTGGAGAGCGAGATGACTAAGAGCAGACGACGTGGCTGGTGAGAGAGAGCGATATGGAGAGCAGGGCGTAGTGGGGGGCGGAGGGAGGCGACCAGATGGGCAGGGGGGGGCACGGAGCCAAGAGGAGCTGGTATAAAGCAAATGGAAGCAGAAAAAAACAACAAAAGACAGGAGTGCGATTAAAGACAGAAGGAGAAGGAAAGCGGAGCTGGAGAGGGACGGTGCATATCGGCTTTGAGGGGATTTTGCATTAAAGAGCCATACATTTATTTGTCTGTTTACGACCACAACAAAGGGGGGAGGCGAGTGCGACAGAGGGAGGGACTTTGGAAAACATACGATTGGGCGCTGGGGCCAAATTTGGAGTGCGCACACACACACACACACACACACACCAGCAGATTCCAGCCTGTTAACCCGCCTCACCCTGCCACATGGTCTCCGCGGGGGGTCAGGGGGAGACGGGTGGAGACACAGAAGCGGCGGGTTCGAGGGGAAGATTGAAAAGAGGACGCAGAGGACTGGACGTAGAAAGAAAGTCATAGAGCACCGCTGAGATCAGTCGGATTAAAATGGAGCCCACACTTTGTTGAATAAAGGACTGCATGGGGGGGGGTAAAGAGGCATGTAGTAAATTACAGCGGGAAGAAGAGAAATGGGAGACGAATGGCGGGGAGGCGAATGTGCTTAGAGACAAACCACAGATAAGAGAGTCTGCCGAAGGCGCGCTACACTCGCTAATTATATAGAGAGCAGCCTGCCTTAATTAGAACAGGATGGAGCTCACGAACGCAACTGGAGTAGACACACACGCACACAAACGCACATGACACACGCATGTGCGTTTGTTGAATTGTTACATCACCCCCCCTCCTCTGCGTGTTCCTGCTGCCGGCATTTCGAAACAAAACAATTTGTGACTGCATGCGGGGTCCAAGCGTATAATAACAACCCTGTTGTCGTCTCTTTTACCTGTAAAACACGAGAGGAAGCTGAGTGGGCGCACATGATCATATTAATTAACAGAGTCCTTCACATTTACGCTCCTCTTCACCGTCTTCCAGTCTTCTCTGACCATGGGGATCGAGTGCGTCTCGTTCACTTTAGAGCCCGGGGTTGTTCTTTCAGTACTTAATGACCGATTGAATAGTGCATATTACTCACGGTAATAAATCCTAAACCACTTTTTGTGACACTCTCAATGATAGGCATGTCTACAATGTATTATAAAGATTTTAAGTCACTGACTCAAATCAAGTTAAAATGTATTTTAAAATATTTTGGGATGTTCTTGCATAGATTTCTGTCACCTTACTTTAAGCAAAGAAGGAACAATTAAAGAAGGCATGTGGGAAAGAATCTCAGCATATTGGAATAGATTTCATTATCCCATGTCTGACTTCGGGTGCGTTTGTGCTCAACCCAAGATCCCAAAGTTGCACATTGAAATCGGTTGAATACAGTATTCAGCGTGAAAAGGGGTTCAAATGCATGTTAATTTGTCGGGCTTTCTGCTCAATGTTCCTGTTAAATGAAGCAAACTCAAGTCAGTCAGCAGTAGAATAATAATGATCGAAATGGTCCAACAAGCCAACCGATGCTGCGATCTGAAGCAGCCCGGTGTGTCTGGGTCTGGTGTGCGTTACCTGGCGTGTGGTAACGATGCTCTTCTCTCCTGAACGACACTATCTGCTTAGACCGTTATCAATAGCTACTCACCGGCCGCTCGATACCATCGACTCGCCCCGAGGCGCTAAGTGCATTTGCATTCACTCAACTTACATTAGACCCCGGAGTAAATAAGACACAACTACGAACGCACACAGAGAAATTGGCTGAGCATTACAGAGTTATGCTATTGGGTCTCGCGCAGGCGGCCGTGCATGTCCTTGAGAGGCGCGAACTCCAGCGTGATGGCGACACAAGATCCCTGTAACACACTGCTGTTATCCCACAATGTCTTTCCTGTCCACACACACACACTGGGTGAAATACACACACACACACATCCAAAAAGGTGTGTGTGTGTGTGTGTGTGTGTGTGTGTGTGTGTGTGTGTGTTTGTCTGCGTGTGCTACTGAATGTGCTTATGAGCAGTCCCGGCGCAATTCCTCAGTTTAGTGGAGCATTACGGCTGATCAATAGCTCTGGTGCAGTGGGAGGTGTCGTGGGTTGGGGCGGCATATTAATACCATTACAGCTGCACTGAGAAATGAGGCCCCAAATGAGAAGTATGTGCGTGTTAGTGTGCATTTGTGTGGGTAGATCTTCGGGGGTGGGAGGCAATACGGGCCAACCTGCTCACTGAACTTTGCCCAAGGAAGGACGAGCACCAGAGACACAGCACCCCCTCCTTACTGCACTTCACCTTCCTTGTCCGCTTGCTCCTTTGGCAACGAGCCCGGTCCGTCCTCTATTGTCCTCTTTAGTCCCGTTTTTCCTGTAAAGGTTTTGCAGTCTCCTGGCAGAAATATCACATTTTCCCTCCCTCTCCTTCATCCCTTCAGTGTCTCCCGATCGTCGCTCTGCTCTCACTCTGTCAGATCTTTATCGTTCCGAGCTCAGCTTTTATTGGAGACAAGTTTAAACACAATAAACCGCGCAAATGCAATCTTTTTAACCTAAAGCGTAAAACAAAAGGAAACCTGTATTAGAAGTTTATTTTAAAAAGCACAAGCAGCCAACGAGGGGAAAACGCCATTTCCCATTGTCACCATCACACCATTGTTCTTGATCACTCTTTTGCCCAATACAAGTCAGTCCGCCCCATCCATCCGTCTCTTAGCTCACTTATCGTTCCTCTGTGTTTTTGCCTTCGATCAACTACTCGACGGGTCTGGAAAACCAAGCTGGAAGTAGAAACTGTAAATCGTACGTCAAGTCACTTCCAATAATAGCAATCAACAGAACTACAAGGAGCCAGGGATCTAAAGCTCCGACTAAACCACCCCTCCATTAGGCAGCCTGCTGCCCAGTGACAGCAACACCCACGCTGCATTGCACAAACAATTGCAAGATGAGGTGCAAAAGCGAACAGCAAGAGTCAGGCGATCAAACTGCTGCTGCTGCATGAGTAATGGCTTGTGACAAAAGGTTTTCCAATACCGTCCCTCTGTGTTTACGTCAGAACACGCCCCCCCTCCAGCTGTACGGGGACAATGCTTAATGCAACTGCCTGTGTAGGTCATGAAGACAACACACACAAATGTTAGAAGAGAGGCTGTGGTGTTAAACAGAGGACAGCCATCTGAATAAGACTAAATGAGTCACTGTGTTCACACTTGCACACACCAAACTGTGCAGCCTCATGGTCCACATGGTACCTCGCCTCACATGGCGATGTGTGTAATCACATTGATTTCACTAGCGTGATCAGCAAAAATGTCCTTTCAAAAATAAGGTCCACTCATCTCCTTGTCCCGACACTTTTTTACATGCAACCTCATTCACTCTTGTATTACATCCACGGCTCAAACTTGCCTCTCTTGTTTTTCTCCACTTTTAATCCGTTTTTTTTGTACTGGCCACAACGGGAACGACCTCAATAGGAATATTTTGCTGCGGGTACATCAAGAACAATGTGCAAGAACTGGAAGGTGAATAACACTTACATAACCGTCCTTCATACGTCCACGCCTCAAACAATCCCGTTTATCGATCTTTTCGTTCCCTCCTCTATCCACCCACGCGCCTCATAGTGTACTCCTTCACTTCCTACCTTCACAGCTGCTGTGTCCCTCCTCGTAGCCGGCGCTGCAGCTGCACTTGCCGATCGGCACCAGCCACTCCCCCTCGGCGCTGCAGTGCATCCTGGGAGGGCTGTCGGCGTCGACCTCAGAGTTGTTGACGCAGGCGCCGCGCACCTCCACCAGCGTGGCGAAGGCCGCCTCGGCCACCGTGTCGGGGAACACCGCCAGGTTCTGCACGGTGGCGAGGCAGCGCTTGTAGTACACCCGCACGGCCACCAGGGCCACGCAGGCGCCCACGTCCTGGAAGGCCAGGTGGAAGCCCCTGCGGTTGAGGTGGCCGATCTCGCGGACCTCCGTGTTCAGCTTCATCTTCCGCTCGCCCAGGTCGCCCTGCGTGAAGCTCTCGTCCGCCGCGATGGTGTCGATCTTGGTGTAGCGGTCCTCGCGGGTCACGCCGCCGAGGTCCCGGTCCGTCTCCACGTACAGAAGGTTGAAGGTCTCCTTGCACGTGCCGGCCACGCCGGGGATGCTGTTGCAGTCGCGCAGCGTGAACTGGAGCTCCACAAAAATGCGCTGGCCGCCTCGACGCGCCACCCAGCCCGTCTGCAGCCAGTTGTTCTGCTGCGTGGGCTCCATCACGTTGCACACCTGGTACGTCCGGATTGGCTTGTACTTTTCATCCACGCCGCTGATCTCCTCCCACTGACACAGATGGGGGTGGAGGAAGGAAAAACAATTAAACAATTAAAACGACGGGGTGTATTGAGGAGGATGAGAGAAAATATTCAGGAGGAAATGAAAGATTTTGGGACAAAACATGGGAAGGTTGTATAATTGAAACAAGTAGCAAAAACAGTGAGCAACGTAAAAATAGGAGGGATTGAAAATGAAGGCCGAACACAAAGCACGGTGAGAGACAGGAGATAATGAAGAGGAAAGTCAAAGGCCAGAGAGAAGGAATAAAGTCGGTGCAGGTTAACGGTCCGATGACATAATCTAACGAGTGGGCGTCTGCACAAGCTTCGGCACTCAGATTCTTTAATAACGTCACAGAGCAAACGACAAACTGCACAACCTCAATCATTACATCAGCCTTGAGGGCGGTTCCTGAAACTACGGGTCAGACTTTAGTTGCTTCCTCAGCTCTTTTATCCCCACTGCCTCCATCACTGGACGTAATGACATTAGAGACGGATGCTTTGTGAATGTTTTCCGCCTGCATATCGTAGCTTTCATTCTTTGAAATTGCTTTTGAATTTTGAGTGTTTATCGACGACAATCCAACCAAAAAAAATGTTTTTTTTTAACAATTAGAAGCTGTATGACAATTATTGTTCCATTAACTAACTATTTCGAGTCAGTCGCTCACACTCCCCACGTATGCCCAACAATGGTAAAGTTTATATGATTTACTTTCTATGAGAGTTTGAAAAACTTTGAATCTGATATAGTTTTTGTCAGTTGATGAATGATTACAACTGCTGTAATCATTGATTACTTTACAGCAAATTACTGACTTGACGGAAGTCCCTCCTTGACTCGGACACACCCACACACAGGGAAGATAGATTATCTGTGATGGTAATGTGATAAACTGCACAACTACAAAGATGCAGTGTGTTCTCCTTGTTCTTTGTCGGATCGTAGGTTAGTCACATAGGTCCATTAATCTTGGATTTAGCCTTGCATGAGGTCCGACAGACTCAACATACTAATAGTTGAACAGTGCGTATCTGTACACCGCTGCTTATTAAATATTTACCATGGGTGTGTTGCGGACGTATTGGCCAGACTCCAGGTGGGTAATAAGGTGCTTTAGCAGTCTCTTCATTAAAAAGTGCTCAGTCATAAGCTCTTCTTTCTTTTTTTTCAAGCAATCAATACTGAGAAGGGGACATTTATACGTGTGGAAGAATATATGTGTAACTTTTGGACACCGCAGCAGCCTTGACTGCATGAGCTCTGGACTGGAAAAGAGGAGAAGGTGTGAGAAAGGAAGGCAACGCTGAAGACAAGAAATAGAAACAGTGAGACGGGCGGCTGCAGTGGGTTGGAAATGAAGTGGTCTGGGCCAGCTGTGTTCTGGAGCAGAGCACATGAACGGAAAAATAAACAAACCCACAGGCCGCAGGTGAAAAACACAAGTAAGCACACTTACTCCGTTAGGGGGATAGGACGTCCAGCCCAGCTCCGCCTGAGTCTCTTTAGAATTCAGCAGCACCACTGCAGGAAATAAAGGGAGGGGAAAACACAAACAGAAGTATAGAGGTCAAGGTGTGAGAGATTTAAGAGCCATTCTGCATTTATTTCCTCTCACCAGCATAATCTACTTTGCCAACAGTGTGCTATGAGGATATGTTAATCAAAAAACGTGAAAGGTTAACCCATAAAGTCCAATGTAAGTGCATCATGACATGTTACGTCTGGAACAATTAGAGAAGGTCACTGACACGCAGGCAGGCCTGTCAAAACCTGGTAGAGTGTGAACACATTCTTTGATAAGTGCATTAATACCGGTTTAGGACTCTAGCTGGGAAATGTGCTTTCCATTATCCTGATCAGTTCGGGAGTGAAAAAGCACTACGGGCAGCAAAGAAACAACCCTGAAGCTCTCAAAACAAGTCCAGAGTTTAACAGTACCCTCATATAGCTTTTGATTCCCCTGGGAGACCACGGACAAGAAACAGGAGAAAGCCTTTTAGTCTGTTTCTCAGGACCACGACAGGGAAAAGCCTTTCAGTCAGTTCTCAGGACCACGGACAGGGGAAAGCCTTTTAGTCTGTTCTCAGGACCACGGACAGGGGAAAGCCTTTTAGTCTGTTCTCAGGACCACGGACAGGGGAAAGCCTTTTAGTCTGTTCTCAGGACCACGGACAGGGGAAAGCCCTTTAGTCTGTTCTCAGGTCCACGACAGGGGAAAGCCTTTCAGTCTGTTCTCAGGACCATGGACAGGGGAAAGCTTTTTAGTCTGTTCTCAGGACCACGGACAGGGGAAAGCCTTTTAGTCTGTTCTCAGGACCACGGACAGGGGAAAGCCTTTTAGTCTGTTCTCAGGACCACGGACAGGGGAAAGCCTTTTAGTCTGTTCTCAGGACCACGGACAGGGGAAAGCCCTTTAGTCTCTTCTCAGGGCCACGGACAGGGGAAAGCCTTTCACTCCGTTCTCAGGACCACGGACAGGGGAAAGCCCTTTAGTCTGTTCTCAGGGCCACGGACAGGGAAAAGCCTTTCAGTCCGTCCAAGCTTTGCGCTTGCAGAATTAACCTCTGCTCAGACTGCTGGGACTGCCCCGAGGCTCTTGTGAGACTGACTCGCTGAACAATAACCACGTCGGACACCAGAAAAGTCTTCAGTAACACCAGCAAAGGTTGCCGGATTTTCCTCGCTGGCCGCATTTAACAACAAAAGCAAACGACAGTGTTGCCAGATTCTAAGTGAAAGGTTGTAAAATGATAGAGTTATCAACACTGGTTGGATCACATCAAAGATGTTTTATTGCGAAGATCACAACCTCACCTTTTCTCATTATGCAAAATAAATATTGTTCAGTTTCAGGTATGTTGCAGTAGTGTGTTTGAGCAGTCAGAGCGAAAATGGCCATTGTTTCAAAGTTGGCAGGTATCAGTAAAAGCCTTTATCACATTAATCCTAATCTGTATTGTAAAATGAACATCTGTAGCAGCACATGGGGTGGCTGCATTACTGCCTCGTTTTTAAAGGATTTTGCCGATATTAAGCATGCTTTAAGCCATAGCCAGCAAAGCTTGCGTTGGAGACTTTGATTTCATACCCACTGCTGCATGAAAACTATTTTGGCCACATCGACATCAATAACCCGGGAAACATGTCCGCAAAGAGTAAAAACCTACGCAGCATAACTCAAGGTGGAGGCTTTTAAAAAATAACCCCAGTGACTCTGCTCTGACAGAAAGGCTATGGACGGTGACATATAGACGTGCTGACAGAAATGGGAGGAAAGACTTTTTAAGTGTTGCAGTAAATATTGTTTTATCCCGAGGCCATCAGTCCAGCTGCTGAGGCAAAGATTGTTAACTTTACAACAATTGTATTTTATATTCGCCACATTTGGATATCGGAACTCTTAAGTAGTTCTCACTCAACCCTGAGAAGTCCTTTACTAAATACTGAAGTATTTTCAGGGTTAACGCTGAAGGGTGCCCAAAGCATGGTTCTGTGGTTAGCTGATAACATAGAAGCATTTGGAGGAGATTAGAACAGGAGAGGCCAAGGGGGGTGGGGAGAGACACTGACAAAAGGCCCAGGTGGGAGGCGGAGGGGGGCGAAGGGAAGCAAGACAGAGAGAAACTTGAAAGGGAGAATAAAAAATAAAAAATAAGTCAGTTCAGCAAGAGAGCGCCAAGTGCAAATAAATGAATACTTGAGGCAATACACAAAGGGATCAGTGTGCCTTAGTGAGCAGTCAGTCAGAGAGAGACTCACAGGACAAAGTTGGCCCTATGATCACACACTGAACACATAAGTCCTGTAATCACAGCCTAGTTAGACACACTAATGGGCCTGTGGGGGCACAAGGGGGGAGACAAACACAGACAGAAAAGAAACCCAAAGGAAGGGTAACTCTTGGCTGTAGGGGGTGTAGTTAGAGAAAGAACATGTGACAAAGAAACAAAAGCTCTCCCTCTCTGCTGCCCATGGATGCGACTAATAAGACGTGACACACAAGCTACTAAACACCAATTTCAAAGCTTGTTGCTTGAATAATTACCCATCATTACATGAATAATGTAAGCCACAGGTTTCTGATTTAGGCCTACGCCTATTTTAGGGACAAGACGTGGCCGACTTACATTGCCAATAGAGAACAGATGAAATGAAGAGACTTCTAGGGGCGGAAACCTTCCTGTAAATTTCCGGAAACTTTCCAGGCATAGTAAGAGACTGAAACAGGAAACATGAACATTAAATGGCTTCCACTGTTTTCATTCTTTTTGCTAGAACTAAATGTGACAATTCGGAGCTGAGAGTAAAGGCAGTCACAGGCAAAGTCATCCAGCTTCCCGACGTATAATGTTGGACACAAGTGTATCCTTACAGACCATTGAAATCCCTCCCAGTGAAAGCAGATTGTATCGTTGTTTATCTTCGTCTTTGCCCTTTAACCCCGAGGCAGGATCAGCTCAGGCACTGGCTGCCCTCACCAAGACCCTGCAGGGGATACTCATCAGCCAGCAGGGCCTCAGGAGGCTCAACCTGCCAGAAGACCAAGCACCAGGACGGGCACAAACCAAGGCCCCTGATGCACTGGGACACCAATGTCCGGCTGCTACCCTTCTACCCTTAAGAAAGGAATGATTTGGGACTTAGTCAAAAAAATATGAGGGCGGAGATTTTACTTTATAATTTAAACATAAGCCTCCCAAAAAACTGGAAAGACTTACAAGTGAAACCTTATGGTGTTAAATTATAACAAATAGAGTTGTAGACACCCAGCTAGAATATCCTTGTTGTGAATTAAGTAGTTAGTGGAGAAAAGACGCAGAGCAATGTGCTGACGTGGACAGATGCTGCAGAAAAACAGACAGAAACAGCTTTCTCACTACACACAAAGACAGAAGCAGAGGCCCCCTCGAGGCTGACTGGTACTCGCAGTCATGTTCGGGGAAGACTAAAGGATGGCAATTTTATGTGAGAAACAATCTCCCAGTTTGCTGCACCACCCTGCTGCCCACGGACGTGGGCGGGAAGGAGATGTATGGTTGGACAGAAGCAATACAGTGATGCTTCAGGAGAACAGATAAAAAATATATAATAAATGGATGAGGATATGAAGATGTCACATAAAAACAAACTGGCACATAAAAGATAAATGTTTCGTATAAACGGACACACACAAATCCGGTACAACAAACACACCTACAAATGGTACAGGGGAACTCTTTGTCCCCGACACACACACACACACACAGCCAGTGATACCATAATAATAGTTCCATCGGCAGAGCGCATTAACTTCTAAACTGGGCCCTCTCCTTTTAACAGAGTCATTAAACTTTGCACTTGGCTCGTGTGACATACAGTAAAGAGACGGCGCTGTCGGCTCTCTGCAGCCCACAATGCAATTACCTACATGATGCTAGACAATGGGGTTATCGGTTAAATGCTCTCGTGGTGCAGCGCACGGGGCCCTCGTCTATACTCTGGGCTAGAGTAAGCTGTCAATGCAGACACTAGGGCTGCTACTCCTGATCATTCATCTTATGGATTCATTTATGGATTTCAGGAGTTATCTATTGCTATGGCTCATAAGTTTCCAGAACTGAAGGGAATTCACTTAAATAATAGGACTGGAGTTTTCAGTTTTGTGTGGAAGATAGAAGTATATAAATGCAGCCTCTCTTAGCTTCCTCTCTTAATCCTCTCTTAGCTTTACATTATAAGATAAAACAAGCCAGTGCACTGATGGGACAAGGGATTTAAGCTCATAAATGCTCACATTTTATGGGACGTCAGCATTGGGAAGGAAGCAGGTTTTTCCATCCCAACGGCAGCAGAAGCACCAGGTGCTGCTGACCTTCAACCCCAAAGGCAAAGTAGAGTACATCTCTTGCTACATAACATCCACATCCCTGTGTGTCATTCGTCTTCCTGATCACTGTATCGCCTCATCTCACCCTGCCCCCCCCTACCCTTCTTTCTACCTCTCCTCCAGCGCCGGTCTTGCATCTGAATGACCACCTGTTAAGACCGATAGCTTCCAGGAGTTATAAAGCGAGTGTGTGTATGCATGCGCTCAAGGGAACGAAAGAAAAGAGTCATTGAGTCGGAGGGGAAAAGCAAGCGCGTGTTTGAGGAAAAAATGGTGGAAGGCGAAAAAAAGCTCAATTCCGGGCGAGAGTGATGATAGATCGTAGAAAGGAAACAGAGAGAACAGCTTTCGTTGCTGCTTGATAAACGCATACCCGCGGGGCGTTTTGATTACAATATCTTGTTCACAAGCTCCACGACGTCGAGGTTTTTGTTTCCCAGACAAACAGGAAGGAGAATGAAAGAAAGATCGTCGGGGCTGACAGAAGCAAAAAAGAAAACGAGACGAGGAAAAAAAAAAACACAGAAAAAGATGGAGACCACAGGCCAGTAGAACTCATTTTCATTTGTTGGGTCCTCTAAGAGATCGTAATTGGTTGTCTGGATTGATAAAGTGAGAGCCGTGGGGGCGCTGTCGGGTCTCATTGAGTGGCTCCTCGGTACAGGCCTGAGAACAGGGCTTCACTGGAAACTAGGCTAAAAGGCAAACTGTTAATGTTGGATTGAACTGTGAAGCTACTGCAGAAGAGGGAACGAAAAAAGCATATATTTAAAAACCAAAACCCCCCCTGACCCCCAAAAAACTCTCCTCTCCTCAGTCTGAAGAGTCCCTTTAACCCAGGTTTTTAGAAAAATGTATGAATTGTTTAAAAGAACGAGTGGACCTTCCAAAAAGAACCTATTTAAAGGACAGACGCAGCGGTGGGCGATGGGATGGAGGCAGAAAGCACTTCAGAAACAGTCAAGGCAACGAAAATGTTGGGGAGAGACAAACAACAGCTAGAAGTTGAAGGATGATGAGGGAGAGACTTGAACGACTCAGTGCTCGGCTTTCTGGGTTCTTGGCTCGCTGCCGGTGGATCCAAAGCAGTGAGCACGGCGCCACGATGACGTCATCGGCAAGGTTCTATGAGATCGTGCTGTATCATTAACACTTACACAGCTACAGATGGTGACCATCTCGCGTTGAAATATTTCAGGCCATAGACCATCAGACTGTGCTATTTAGTCGGCTGCAATCCTCAACACACTACAGTCACTCAACAGTCAACACTACATCTTACACACTATTAAACAACCAAGAGGAAGAGAAACAACGCACATCTTTGCTGCTTTATTATTCAATGCGTTTAACCAGTCACAATGCCATTTTCTACAAGGAACAATTTGTGCAGCATCGATAGAGAAATGTAAAAAAAAGGCAACAACATGGAGCTCCTAAAGGGCTTCATTCACTGAAAGCCCGTTCCTCGACCAGATCCCACAAAGCATGAAACAACTCGCCTGCAGCACTCAATGAATTTTTAAGAGACACTTCTGCAGTATATGTCCAGTTTAAAGGCTTTTCATGGTGAATACAACTGCCGTCACCTACTGAAGAAGCCCAGATGGTTTTCAATTGGGTATTTTAACCCTTTCTCCCTCTGCTCTCAAAGAAAGTAAAAATAATTATTTGTCAACAAGTGCAACCTAAAAATAAAACTACGGATGCTGAACTACTGCTACTCAGATTCAGCAATGGAACTTTAAAAAAATGGCCAGTTTGTGTGTTTATTCAGTAACAAGCCTGACATTTTTTTAATTATTTTCTCTGACATGCAACTGCATTTCCATACGGCATGC